>OY292482.1:16756821-17456375 GCA_958496325.1 Nomophila noctuella
TTATCTATATTCGTAATTAATTTCCTTTCCTTCATTTTAACTTTTGGGCGAGTATAACGCCATCTATTGAGGAGTAGCGGAAGTGACATTGGGGGCGTTTGGGCGAAAAAAGCGTTTGCAAGCGTTTGTAAACAAAATGGCGATTGTTAGCACAAAATGGCGATTGTTTAGCGGTAACACAGTAAACTGACAGTTAGCAAACGCGTCCTGGGCGAAAACTGTACAGTTTGCACTAACAATCGCCATTTTGTTTACAAACGCTTGCAAACGCTTTTTTCGCCCAAACGCCCCCATTGTTGTTGTTCTAAATTAATTAAAACATCAAATCATGTTCAATGATAAAATAATGGTATCAAAACGACAGTTTTAGCGTTATAAAACTTCAATTTAAACTTATTATTTAGTCGAAATCTATTTAGTATTTACTTTCTATTGAGAAACTTCGAGAAACATGCTGATGCAATACTTTGCAATAGCGTCATCTGCCGGTAGATTATAGAATTTATGGTATATCAGATATTGTAAACATTTTTGTTCGTGTCAATTGCTTTATTTTGTTAGTTTCGTAATAAATGATATATTTTGATTAATACTTTTGTTATAAAACTCTTAGTATTTTAATTATTTTACAACACGAGTTTCTGTTAATCTTAAGTATTAAAATTTGTAAGTCGCATTTATTCACATGCCTACAAATTGAAGAAATAAGCTGTACAAAACTGCAATGACTTTCGTATGTGTAAATAACAACAATACAGGTCCAAAAATCTGTATTCTTAAAGAGAAGAATCTTAAAGGAAGAGAGCCATTACTACAAACAAAATAAATATGCAGTATAGTATAATGTTCCAAACACATGATTGTAGTTGAATCCCAAAATATGGAACAACTTCTTTTGTATTGTAATTTCTAAACTGGAATGTTTAATACAAACAATTGTTTTTTTCCAATCAACACATATTATTATTTTATTTCAGAATTGATAAGATTCAAACGCATAAATATTTTATTAACATCTTTCGACGAAAGGTTTACGACAACTGCTTTTCTTGAACAATCGATTGAGCATGCGCGTTCCGTTCCACTCTAGACGTTAGTTCTAGAGATTTCCAGACGATTGTAGAGAGCGCTGCGCGCTTAAAAGCCGGCTCTTTGACAGGTAACGTCATTCGTTCAATAACAAAGCCGGCGAAACTAACGTTTGTGAACATTGTGTAAAAAATTGTGATTGCAGTGAAGATACTTTGTCTTCGATAATTCTCTGCGAGTGAAAGCGAAGCTAGTATATTCAAGATGTCTATGTACCCGTATTTGTTCGACTACGAGTACTGCCCTCGTCTGGCGAGCAGACGGCGACCACAGCACATCAGGGATCAGCATTTCGGCTTGGGGCTGACTCCGCAAGATTACTTAACCATCCTCGCCATCCCTGGAGCAAACCAAGAATACTACAGGGACTGGAGGAACCTTCAGGCCGCGGCGAACGACGTCGGGTCGACAATCCGAGAAGATAAGGACAAGTTTCAAGTGAATTTGGACGTGCAACACTTTGCCCCAGAGGAGATTTCAGTGAAGGCGGTCGATGGGTTCCTCGTGGTCGAGGCGAAGCACGAGGAGAGGCAGGACGAGCACGGCTTCATCTCCAGAAGTTTCACGAGGAAGTATGCCCTGCCTGAAGGCGTGGACGCGGACTCCATTATATCTAAATTATCTTCCGATGGCGTGTTGACAGTGTCGGCTCCTCTGAAGGCACCTCCTAAGGCTGAGAACGAGAGGATTGTGCCTATTATCCAGACCGGACCAGTGAGGAAGCAAGCGGAAAGCTCACAGGGTTGACTGCTTGAAGCGGAACATTCCAGTTATCCCTAGGTTAAGTTTGATCTCTCTCGTTTAATAATTTATCATAGGTAGGCATTGTTTTGTTAATGCATTTATAATTTTGTCATGAAATAAATGACGTTCTAGTCATGCTAAATCTGTTGTTTTATTATTATACCAATTAATTCTGTATATTTTATAATGCAAAACAAATGAATAGGATTTCCATTAGCTAAAACATAGTGTATATTTGATTTTATGGATAGACTTTTTTTTAATTTCCATTACCTGAATAGTTCTAGTCATGATGAGACACAAATTATTTGGTCTGAAATAATTGGGCACTTGTTGTCAATCTTATAGTCAAAAATCTCTTTTACTTTTGTACACTCAGTACAGCAATAGTAATCAGAACTTCAAAGATAGTAATTTTGAGATTTTATTTTCTCACTCAGACCAAAATAAAAAGGGTAGGCCCAAAATAATATTATTTTAGCCCATTATTTTTTTAATAATGGCTAAACAACGCCATCTAGCCAAGACATTTGGAATTAATTGTCTTTCGAGTACACCTAGAAATTGTTAGATGGCGCTATTTCACTATTTCGTATTTCTGCCGTTTGACCTCAGAATACAGGAGCATTTTGACTGTTAAAACATTCTAAGGGCTACTTTGAGGGTTCGAATCCAATCCCTATGAGAAACATTAATATTGTTGTGGCAGTCTCACACGCTCTACTAAAGGTCATACCTAGGTAGGTATTGAGTAGATTCTGTGTCCAATGTCCGAACTTCCCTGAGATGTAGGTACGTTACATACGTCTCTAGATCAGATAATTATTCGATTTATTCGATCTAATACAAACATCTCTAATTCCACCAATTATTTTAAAATTTTCTCATTTAACTCCAATCCGACAAAGAAACACATCAAAACTAACGATTTTATTTAAAAAAGGCCGTCATTATCATTATATTTCATTTTAAGTGTTTCTCTCGGTAGTTATAAATTTCTAAAGCGATTACATGCTGAAAGCGATCATACTTTTAATTTCATGACTAGCGGCCGCCCACGAATTCGTCTCAGCTGTACTACTTATAACTTAAACCTTTCTCGAAAAATGGACTATTCAACACAATTTTTTTTTTCAATTTGAACCAGTGCCTAGTTCTTGAGATAACGACGTTCAAACAAACAAAGTAACTCTTAAGCTTTATTTTATTAGTAAGTACAGAGTTAAAAAGAAGAACTTACATTGTAGGTAAGACTAGCAACCGCCCGCGTGGATTTCGGTTTTCGAAACTAAAGCATAGCGTTATTCTTTATCTTAAACCCTTCCTCTTTAAACGGACTAACCATCATAAATATTTTTTTCTATTAGTACTAGTAGTTCCTGAGATTAGCGCGTACAAACAAACAAACCAACAAGCAAACTCTTCAGCTTTGTTATATTAGTATAGAGGTATTAATTAAAAAATTGTCTCGTGACTCTTTGTGTGCATTCGAAACAAAACAAATACTTATGGTGACCGCACTTACCTAGTAATGATGAGTAAAGAGCTATCTCCCAGTTACTGGTCACAATGAATCATTGTTTACAGCAAATCATTAACAAACAGCTGTGCACATAATATTTACGAGACATCATTATCGAATAATTCGTAGAAATGTTGACAGCGATACAGTTATCTCGACTCGTCTATTTTAAAAACTTCCTCGTTGGTCTAGCGGTTTATTTATCGGGCTGAGGAGGAGTCCGGGGTTCAAAGCCTAGGTAGAGCAAAATTTGATCAGCAAAGAGTGTGTGGCAATCGTTATTAAGCCAATTTATCCAAAAAACTTATGTCTTATTTCTTCTATTGTATTTCTTAATTGTCTATGACTATTTACATTTTCATTTAATAATGAAATAATATTTTTCTAAGCCGCCTTTACTATAACAATTATTCAAACTGCTCAATAAAATGCTAAATAAAGGTGCTTTAAGCTATGTCTAAGTTAGATAGCAAGCTCGTAGCTGAATCCTGAAGAGACGGCTAGTATTGTATTACATGAGGTAAGTATGGACACATAAGTGTCAGATGAAAATTACGATCACCAGATTGTAATTCAAATGACAATATAGAGCATTTAATTACCAAGGGGTGTCACAAATACGCTGCCAGTTTT
The DNA here is from genome assembly GCA_958496325.1 of Nomophila noctuella. Classification (NCBI taxonomy): domain Eukaryota; kingdom Metazoa; phylum Arthropoda; class Insecta; order Lepidoptera; family Crambidae; genus Nomophila; species Nomophila noctuella. Next base: position 16,760,810 of record OY292482.1, read on the forward strand.
TGAGGGTATATAATATTGGATGTATAGTATGGTACGGTCCCCTATTAGGGTTTCATTATAGTTCATCGGTTTAAGATACCAAGTGGTACATCATAAGACTCTTAAAATCTGATAACTTCATCAAGGGATGGAGTAGGTACGGTACGATAACAATGTCATTGCATGGTTTGAACGCAAGAAGCTTTGATTGGGAGCAGGTCAATCGTTTATGACAGATTTTGGTATGGTAACAACAACTAAAATAAGAGGAAATAGGCATTCATAACAAATCAAGTGCCTACGTTTGAATGAACTGCGACAGTTACGAGAATCGAGCTCATTTCGAGTCGAGAGTCTAGAAACATTGATAACCCTTAGCCCGACCCGCGGCGCGTATATAAGGGTCGGTGTCTCCGCGCGCCTCTCAGTAGTTACACACTGTCCCGATACCACGTTTAAGATCACAGAATATTATTTCTACGCTCAAAATGCTCGCTCTACTCCTCATCGGTCTGGTCGCAGTCGCCAGTGCAGCCCCGCGGTACCACCACCACCACGGACACCGCCCCTACCGGTACAGCGACCTCGACGAATCCATCGACGATGTCTTCGACACCGCCTCCTTCTGGCAGCAGCTGGAAACCGACATGCTGGAAATGGAGAAGATGCTCAGTAACTTCCACGCGCACTTCTCGCTGGTCGCCGCGTCCGCCGGCGTCGTCGGCAACGAATACAAAGTCACCATGCCCCTGGCTGGGTTCGAAGACAAGGACATCGTGGTCAAAGCCCGCGATGGTGTGCTCATGGTCCAAGCTGTCCACAAGTCAGCCGACGGCAGCGAAAAGAACTACGTAGACATCCGCACGCTGCCTTCCAACATTGACACGGCCGGAGTCTGGACCTACACGGAGGAAGTCCTGACCATAACGTTCCCCATCAAGGGTGGTTCCACCGAGGCCCCAGTTACTGAAGACAATGTGCCGACCGCCGACGTCAGCCGGGAGGAAATGGTCCCGGAAAAGTCTGGTGTCGTAGAGGACGCCGATGTAGGCCTGAAGAACGAACAGACCAAGGAGAAAGAAATCAAAACAAACGAAATTCCGTCGTCGAACACCGGAGTGGAGGCGACGACCTACGCCGTGGACTTGAAAGACCAGTACGAGTTTGTGCCGATTCATTATAAGAAATAAGCGACGTAACGTAGGCTTTGTTAAAATTATTTATTTTTAATTAACATTTAGGACAGACTTTTGTGATTTTTTTCCAGTAAAATTTTAAGGAAAAACTATGATTGTTTTAATACCTAACATGACTTATGTTATAGGTACTACCTTCACTGTAAATAGAAAAGAGTAACATAAAAATATTTTTTACTTTAAAATTAAATTGCGCTATAGTGCTTTCTTTGATTAGTTGGAGGCTTTCAATTTGTTGATATTAGGTAGGTAGGTATATGTTTCCTTTCCATTCAAAGAACTATATATTTTTTATAATTTTTCTTATAAGGACGAAGAGGTGCCATATCCAAAATACTTTATTCTTTCAGTTATTAAATCTGACTAAAAACTTTTAAAGAAAAGCAACTACAGTGTCTTTCCATCTAAACAAAATAACATCAATTTATGTTAAACGATCTAGAAAAGTCTATAAGTACCCATTCGCAGTTATCATGTACTGATAAATGCTTAAACAAAGAAACTGCTCACATTGCTCTACATGAGTAGCTATTTAATCAATGACTGCGTGAACTTTGGCAGGTTACGCGTTATAATTATCACTTACACAAAGTTGGCTTTTACGTTGCAAAATGATTAAACATAAATACCTCAAATAAATGCCTGCACTAACACACCAAATGCCTAGCCCCAAACTAAGCCTAAAACTTGTAGTATGGAATATACATATGTAGATGCTAGGGAATGGATAGGCTTACTTATATTATTTTATAAGCATTCATGACTCGAGTACAAATGTCGATGTTCAGCACACAAACATCTTCCCTTAGCGGGATTCGAACCCGCGACCATTAGATTCTGACCAATAGACCAACGAGCCCGTCACATAACGCAGGTTGTGTGTGTCACACAACTAAAGTTTGGAGTAAGTATAGTTTTTGAAATTTGTATGAACACAGTACGATTCACAAGAGGATAATTTCAATGGCTGTTGTTGCTTAAAAACAAAACCTGGGATTTTCGGTGTTACTAACTATGAACCTAACATACACTTTCCTGAATACACACATTCGAAATATAGTACATATGTTACGGGCAACGTGATTAATCGGGAATTATGAATAAGGGCCGGCCTTTATTAATAATTCCCAAGAGCGTTGCGCAAAGTGATTAATTTATCACTTTGACCGGCCCGTATTAATAATTCCCGACGCCTCTTGGTCCATGTAATAAATCAGTGTTTGAGATGGCTTGTATTTATCACTTGGACCGGGCATTATGATAAGAAATGTTTAAGGGTCACAAAAAAAATAACCCTAACCTATTTTAGACCACCTAAGAAGCGAAAGACTAATGGATGGATATAGGTTAGGGTTATTTTTTTTTATGACCTTTTAAAATTCCCCTAGTCACGAACATAACACATGGTAACGACTTTGTTTCATCTTATGTAATATTTTTATCTAAATAAAAGTAGGAAATTAATTATATCAATAATTGCTTTTTTTAGTGTTTATTTTTAAATGTTCAATTGATGTGTCCTTTAACTTTTCATGTTAATATTGTAAGTTTAATAAGATTTAATTAGCAAAAACACTTCCAATAACCTATTTTATCACTTTGCCCAATATGGGTTGGGAATTATTCATAATGGCCGGGAAAAGTGATTAATTTCGCTATTTTTATCACATTGCCCAATTGAGTAGGGAATTATTAATACAGACCGGGAATTATTAATACGGCCCGGGCTTATCACATGGCCCGTAACACATACATACACAAACAAACTATAAGTAGGAAAACTTTCAGTTAGTCTAGTGATGTTTTAAAAATCTGATTATCTGTAAATTAATTAGTTTCATCCGCCTATTTGCGTGTTCACATTTTATCATTCATGTCTATGGAAGATACAATCTTATAATGAGTGCATTTATTATTATAATCACCAATGCAGGAAACAAGTGCAACTGTAAATACAGTACCTGCATCATTTGATTGTATAGGCATGGGGTCCCATCTAGAAGCGTAGCGTGCATTAGCGGGGGGCCCCGTGTAAAAAAATGTTTGGGGCCCTTAGGAAAGGTAAATATATCTCAATAGAAAAAAAATGCATCAAATTATAATTCAGTAATGTTCACATTATAATTGGTCAAAATAAATAAATAAATAAATAATATAATTATGTTATCTGTAGTATAGGCATAGTTATGAATACCAGGAATCCAGTATTAATTACTTATTTTGTCGATACTGAATTAATGACACAATCTGTGCTCGTGCCATGGTTTTGCCAGTAACGAAGTATTTCAAAGAATGGTGTATTGTCTTAATCTAAACAAAATAATATTATTTTGACAACTTGAAGAAAACTAACATGATAAGTTTCTTAACAGCGCCATCTACACAGGAAAACTGACACTACATAAACTATTTGAAGTTGGCTGTCTGTCCCAGTTCCACTAATTTATAGTAGATGGCGCTTATCACATAAAGTATTACTTGGATTTATACTTTTTACGAAAATGTAACCACAGTAAAGCATTCATTCATTATAATTTACCTTACATAATTAGTTTGTAATCTGGGATTCCTACTATGTACTAGTTATAATTATCAATTGGGAATTCTGGGAAGGTATATTTAACAATATAACCATAATATTTATTCTTTAAGATAAATAAATGTTATTAAAAAAATATCATTCAAATACCTACGTTACCCCACTTATTAATTTATAAGTATAATTTTAATTATTGCTAGCAAATGAAATTATGCTTATGATGTAAATCTTTGGCAGGGCATGAACAAAACGTTTATTAGATAAAACAAGATAAAAAAGACATTAAATTAATTTTATAATGTTGGCAGATGTTTTATGTTTTCACAGAAAATTACCTACTGTATTTATATTATTAGTCAAATTAGGTAGGTACGAGTATCCTCCAGGTAAGCTACTAGGTAAGTATTTAAAAAGGGTCTTAGTCTCAGTAGTAAGCTTAGTTACTAATCAATACATAGTATAAAACAAAGTCCCTTTCGCTGTATGTCCGTATGTATGCTTAGATCTTTAAAACTACGCAACGGATTTTGACGCGGTTTTTTTTAATAGATAGAGTGATTCTTAAGGAAGGTTTGTATGTATACTACATGTAAGTAAGTACCACGGGCGAAGCCGGGGCGGGCAGCTAGTAGGTAATAAAGGTATTTTTCCGTTTGCCGACACTAGCTTTTTTACCACAGTTGATAAATGGGAAAAGTATTTTCGAAATAAAGATACGATTAAGGCTCACACCCATTTAGAGGCAGTCCAGTTGAAGTGTCTCCCTATGGAATTCATTTATTTATTGTTATTGGTACAAAAACGGATACCTGACATTTACACAACCAGCAATTAAAAGAAAATAACATACAACAAGCCAGAAATCTAATACATCTTAAATCTCATCATAAAACAAAAAAAGTACCAAATTCGAATACGCAGCAAAATCTTTAACTTAAACAATCATCAGACTGTTTGTTCACTCAAAGGAACTTCTGTAACTTCGACATCGTCTTCTCCAAACCTCGGGTTCATAGCAATAGTCTTTTGTACAACGACCTCCGTCTCGTCGATGGGAGCGTTGCAGTCAACTGTTCTCGCCGTTCCTAGAGGCACGCGGTACGTGAACATGATAGACAGTTCTCCATTCTGCAAGTCCCACGCACCTTCACTGTAGTTCAAATGCTCAGACAACACCTTCACCTCATTGAACGGAGTCACACCCTCCTTCTCAGCCGATACGAACAAAACTCTATGCTTCCTCTTAACCGTGATGTTCTCCACAGCAAACTCGGGCAGGTAAACGTACAACTTGTAGAAAGTGGATAAGAACTTCTCCGTCAGATGTTTCTCTGAGGTTTTGCAGGCATCCTGCACTTTTCTGTCCATGTTGACGACGTCCCAGGCGACTCTCTCAAAGTCTCTGTTGTGTCCATGGTTGTGACCATGTTTCCAGGGGCACGAATGGTGCCTGTGCCAGTTGCCGTGAGCTGATATGCTCTGAGCGAGGATAAACAGTAAGAAAAGCTTGAACATCTTGCCTTGTTTGCGTCTGGACGACTACTGGGGAATAGCTGTTTAAATAACATGATAATAAGCGGTGACTTATGACCTGTGATAACGTTGTGTTGCAAGTTTTAACCGCTACAATAATATTTAATCAGGGCTTTTGTTTATGACGGGACTGTCCACTATTGTGGGGAATTCCATAAATAAATATGTCTGCTTTATATCTGGCTCAGAGCTTGAGATACTAGTTTCCCCGGCTTTCAAACACAGCCTGTTTTGTGATCACTCATGCGCATTTTAATAATCTCTAAAGAAACGCCTATTGTGTTGTTAGGTTACGAATGATGGGATGGGTATTTACAAAAAAAGGATATAAATAAGCTGATATTTTATGATATTATAACTGTAGCAAAGCAAAAGCCGCCCATAGTGTTACATTATACTAGTGAGAGAGGTTACTTTCCACATTGAAATCCAATGCTCTACCTAAACCAAATTCATATCGGAAAAATGTAAAATAATTTCTGATTGCAACGCCGAACCCGCAATGGAATTAAATTCTACGACTGTTTTCAGCCAACTAATTTGTGTGAAATCAATACATTAATTTAATAATTTCGCTGATGGAGCGAAATGAAGTACAAAATTGTTATGAATATAGGTAATTAAACGCATGATTCCCACCAATGGTTGCACATCCCAATATTAAATCGTGAAAATGGTTTTGTGTTTGTGTGTAGTTTAAATCCAATGTTATTCCTTATAAGTAATTTTCTCATACGCAGTGATCTGTTCTAGGAAATGATATAAATACATTTTTGTCATCTAAAAACAAAATAAATTATTCCAATAAATTATAGCATTTTTTAGCTTACCAATAAATTCACCTAATTTTCCGACATAAAAGACATGGCCAACATTCTATGGAACGTTTGCCTAGACACCAAATTCATTTCCCACAAACATGTCGTACTGCATTAGGGGTACCTTAGACGGTAGGTTTTGCTGTCAGTTTTACCACAGTCATTGCTGTGACTGATGAATAACCTGCCGTGTAATGCGGTGACTGACGGTTGCATGAAATTGATTGACAAATATCTGGATATTTTGATTTGTTTGTCATGCAACCATCAATTATGACTTTTGTGTGAACGTGTAACCAAATGGTATGGTGTTACCAAAATCAAAAGGTTATCAAAACCCGCATCTTTCATTCGAAAATAATTTGCATAATCTATATCCTCTTTCGAATCCCGTATATCAGCCAACAAGTTTATATGGGTATAGATATCCCTTTTTAATAGCCAATCTTTTACCCAAACTTTTCTTTTTACACGTTTTTTAACCAAAATCGCAATCAAAATTCCAATACAGGCCTTTCTTTTATGAATATCCATAATTATCTTGCGTGAATACGTGTATTCTTAGCGAAATTTAGCGTGTGACTGACGATCAGTCGGAATGACTGTCTAATGTCGATTTAATTCTGACAGTCAGCAACAATCAAACGTAATTCATGATTGATGGAATTGACTGACCAGGGCATGAGCGTCTAGTGGTCGCCTTAGACTCGTTACTATCAGAACATTCAATATCATTAACAACTAAAGTCCAAGAACTTGAGGTTATAATTATACAGACACACAAAGATTGCAAAAAACATTTCAATCCCTTAGGGGTACCTTAGACGCTCATGCCCTGGTCAGTCAATTCCATAAATCATGATTGATGGTTGCATGACAAACAAATCAAAGTATCCAGATATTTGTCAATCAATTTCATGCAACCGTCAGTCACCGCATTACACGGCAGGTTATTCATCAGTCACAGCAATGACTGTGGTAAAACTGACAGCAAAACCTACCGTCTAAGGTACCCCTTACTGTAGCATTGTTTTGATTGATGACATGATACATTGGTTACTAAGGGGTACCTTAGACGCTCATGCCCTGGTCAGTCAATTCCATCAATCATGATTGATGGTTGCATGACAAACAAATCAAAGTATCCAGATATTTGTCAATCAGTTTCATGCAACCGTCAGTCACCGCATTACACGGCAGGTTATTCATCAGTCACAGCAATGACTGTGGTAAAACTGACAGCAAAACCTACCGTCTAAGGTACCCCTAAGGTTACTCAACGGTGTACCGTGAAAAAACTGTTGTCTCTTTTTCTGTTATCGTAATTTTGCTGACGCTTACTCTGTCACGCATTGTTCATTATTTCCATGGCAACGGATTTAAATATTTGACAATAACTGTCGAAATAATGACAATAATATTCATTCCTTTCTGCTTAAAGGTAAGTTATAGGTAACCTGAGTTCGGAGGTAAGAATTTTGGTGTGCTATTTCCACATGGGTGAGAAGAAAACCGTAGGATTTTAGTTAAGTACTTTGTAGTAAGTAAAGTGGTACGTATTCCTAGGGGCAAGGGACATCGCTCCAGTACACAGGGCTTCAGGTCTAGCTAACTTCCGACAAGTCCAAGTTAAAATATGATCTTGCTTAGTAAACAAGGAAAATGACAAATACGTTAAAAAAAAATGTGTTTTTATAGTTGACCAGCTACGCCGGCGAGCTATCTGCTACACTTGACCTGTGGGTATCACGACCTCACCGGTGCACTATCGGTGGCATGTTGCGAGAAAATACTTCGAACTCAGCAGAGATAACACATATAACTGTAAGAACCGAACGTACGACTCTACCATACTCTACTATACTATAATACTATGTATAAATGAGAAAGTTTGTCTGTTTGGATGTTTTTTCGTCAATCACGAACTGCAGATTTTGATTTAATTTGGTGTACAGGCAGGGTATGGGCTGACTTAGGTGATAGAACAATTTTCATGCCGATTAAATGCTCCTATGTGATAAAACAGGAATCTTGATAATGAGGGCAAAGCCGCGGTTAAAAACTAGTTACCACAAAAATCCAAATATCAGCTTACTAATTTAATGGAAGTACTTATGTAGAATTTAAGAGAGGTAGAGCTAAGTGGAACTTCCACTCAAATGAGCTGCTTTTCTGGGGAAGTCTGGGGAAGGAAGACCTTCATTCACCCTACAGAAGACCACAGTGAAATAGCACTTCGTAACTACTGTGGTCTTTTTCTGCTGCCATTTGCGACCCTTGTGCGTTTGTTGATGTCCATGGGCAGCAGTTATCACTTTCCATCAGATAACCGTCTCGTTCGCTTGCCTCCAAATAATATTATAAAAATATGTTTATATACGAGTCAGAAATGATGAAATTAACTATTTTTCCCTTGTAGTGTAAGTAACATCTCCTACACAGAGAATATTTTCAGATCAACTTATATACAGTCATATTTTTTACATCAAAATATTTATTTCACACGTTTCGCAATGAATCCAGTAAGTAATGTATTTAAATTATACTATTAATATATGGATATCAAGTAAAATCAAAAATATAAACATAGTTTTCACCGCCTTACATTTCGCTAGGAAATATTTGTTGTCAAATGTGTAATATTAATTCGACTAGATAGAGTAATTACTAGTTGCAGTGGGAACACTGTTATTAGTTCGTACCGTGTTATTAGTAAAATACCAACTAATATTATGCCGCCTCTACATAATTAAACTACATTGGGTTCAACCCTTCATTGGACCTGGGACTGAGGAGACTATTAATTTTATGTAAATTTAGAAATAAATTAATAAAACTATTTTCGCTCTTTGTAGTTTGGTATTTGGAATTTCGACGACACAAGAAATCATATAAATAATTCGAAAAAAATAAGGCGTCTTGTTAAGTAGGAAATGGCTATCATAGAGATAATTGACTTAAGGTACAATTCCAAGTCGGGCCGCAGACTGCAGACTGCAGACCGCAGACCGCAGAACGCAGAACGCAGACCATTGCGGTCGCCGCAATGCTGCCTGCGGTCGCTATTCTAACCGCGGCTGCAATGGTCTGCGTTCTGCTGTCTGCGGTCTGCAGTCTGCAGTCTGCGGCCCGACTTGGAATTGTACCTTTACACTCATATTAACCACATTGTTTTGACACAGTTTCAATACAGTAACGTGTAATAATCGTTATTTTTCAGAAATTGCTTTCCACACATGATAGGGGTTTAACTTTGTAAGTTACCACTGAAATGTAACATAATTCCAATGTGTACAAAAAAAGCTTAAGTAAACATAGACATGTTAGTACTGATATTGTATCCTAGTTTATATTGGCTCTGTATCATTCCGTAATAAGCGTGTCATTTATTTGGATTGCCAACATAAATATCAGTAAAAAGCAACTTTAACTTAAACATAAATGTAACCAATCTTATAATCCCAACTAATATTATAAATGCGAAAGTAACTCTGTCTGTCTGTCTGTCTGTCTGTCTGTCTGTCTGTCTGTTACGCTTTCCCGCTTAAACCTCGCAACCGATTTTGATGAAATTTGGTACAGACAATCTTTGGACCCTGAGACAGAACATAGGCTACTTTTTATTTCGAAAAAAAGAAATCCACGCAGACGAAGTCGCGGGCGGCCGCTAGTAGCACATAACTGGACAAGCGGCGTGTGGGGGTTAAGATGGCGGCGAAATGACTTAATAATAACTGTGTCCTGACTGACAGATCATAACAGCTACGAACGTGTCTCCGTGCCATCCTGCAAGATACATCCACGATAATGAAGTTTGTAATACACACATATTTACATAGATACTATACTGGCACAACGCACATAGTATAGAACAAAGAAGCTCCACTTTCTGTCCTCAAATGTAGCAATCCCTGTAGGTAAAAGAAATGGCGTGCAAAATAATTTCTATGTAAAACAAATTGCAAATAAAACTCCTTTGACTTATGCCTTTGACTTTATGTATGAGAGTTTGCTTAGATCTTTGAACTACGTTACGGATTTTAAAGGATTTATTTTACTGCCATTCCTAGCCAACACTCGACTAGAAGGGCGTTATTACGAAGATAAATAAGATCTCCAAAGCTTAGTAAAATTTATTTACACTTATAAAATCAGTGCATAAGTGCACCCAACAAAGATTAAATGTAACCAACCAAAAATAACAAGCCTGTCTTAAATTCTTCGTTTATAACTTATAAATAAACTTAAACAACTTTTCCATAAAACCTATAAATATTTATTGCCAACCTTCCTAGAACGGTGAAGGCATTGAAATAGCACAATTATGTTAAAATCACGAAGCAATTTTTAATAAAGTAAATACCGCGAACAATGTTGATTACCGACCTTATCTATTAATAATATCACGTAGAAAGAGGTTTCTAGACCTACTCTAGAAATTTTGCAGAATATTAATGTTACGCGATTAAAATTGGCATGGCAAGTACCTTTGGGTATATTTTCTAAAATATCAATATCGTAAAAGTGACCCTATGAATTAACATATTATCTTCTAATTCTAACAAACCTGTATATAAACTAATATGTACGATATATAAAGCTGAAGAGTTGTTTGTTTTTTCGAACGCGCTAATCTCAGGAAGTACTTGTCCGATTTGAAAAGTATTTTTGTGTTGGATAGTCCATTTGATGAGGAAGGCTTAAGGCTATAGCATATAGGTACCTATATGGGTGGAAACCGGAAACCACACGGACGGAGTCGCGGGCGGCCGCTAGTGTAATTATACAAAAATAATCAAAAAGAAAATGTCACGCGAAGCCTGGACGGGCACGTTGTTGCTAAAACAAACATACACGATGGAATCAAGAATCAATTGCGCCTGTTATTATGAGTTATCGTAAAACCAACAAGTAATGCTTCGGCAACAACAAATTGGGTCGAATGATTGAGATTGTAGAGTGAGTGAAACAGTGTATTTAATAGATGAAATGTTGATTAGCAAAACCACCTATTCCTGACCAAATGATTTGTAGAGACAATAGTACTAGTGACTGCCTGCGTAATGTATTGGTTAGAGGTCGCTGGCAACAGACGACAACCCTCACTTGCTCTTAGAATATGGTATCAAGTTTTTTGAAGGTTACTATCGATAGTTTATCATCATCACCATCCTAGCGCTCATTCCGGTTGCATCCTTGGCCAATGCCTAAGAGCCTAGGGTACGCTACGACTATGATCTTAAATTGACCAGCGTGGTTATTACAATGGAGTGACTGTCGTCCTTATCAATCCGGAAAAACCAACATAACGTTAAAGTGTTCCCCGCGGGATTCGAAACCAGGACATCCGAGGTTTGAGCACAGCGCACTAAGCACAACACCACGGAGGAAGTCAACTCGATATAGATAGTGATCAACAGTATTGATCATATTGATATCATGCCAGAGAACAGTCAGTTTGTTTGTAACTATGGCAGTACGTTCCAGGTCCCTAGCTCGTCAGAGCGTGAGCCCGCACCTGATGTTCCTGCGCCGCTGCGGCTTTTGCAGACTCGACCCGGACTCGAACTCCGGACTCGCGCGCCGGACCCACAACTTCTACTGCACCTTCGCACTCGCAGTTACTACTGTGTATCTTGTGCAGGAGTGCTTCTATGCTTATCAGGTCAGCGTGTTTATAAATATGGAAATAAATTCCATGAAGTTACATACCAATTGCTTTGCTCCAAACTAAGCATGAAGCTAAAACGTAAATAGCCCTAGGGAAAAATTTTAAAACAAGAGCAAGGTAAAGACGCCAGTTACTACCAGTTCATGGAAAACATGTTACTAGCAGAGCATGGAATAAATACATAGGGCTTAGGAATAAACTCGATTACTCTTGTAACTGATAACTTGATAACTGTTGTAGTGAAGATTCCTCGTTAAATTCAATCTGCACTTTACTTCAGTAGAGAGTCAATGACAAAACGAATCAACAAAATCCTTAAAACGATATTCAATCAACAGGAGCGGAATGACATGAATAAACTGGCACGCGTGATGTTCCTGCTGTTGTGCCACGTCACGTCCATCACCAAGCAGGTCGTGTTCTACACAGACGCGGACAAGATCGACCAGATGATACGCGACCTGGACGGTAATGACTCACTTAGTGTCACAGATGCACCAGGAGATGAAGGACAAGCTGGCACGCGTGATGTTCCTGCTGCTGTGCCATGTCACGTCCATCACCAAGGTCGGTGGACAAGATCGACCAGATGATACGCGACCTGGACGGTAATGACTCACTTAGTGTCACAGATGCACCAGGAGATGACATGGACAAACTGGCACGCGTGATGTTCCTGCTGCTGTGCCACGTCACGTCCATCACCAAGCAGGTCGGTGGACAAGATCGACCAGATGATACACGACCTGGACGGTAATGACTCACTTAGTATCACAACTGCAACAACAGGAGATGACATGGACAAGCTGGCACGCGTGATGTTCCTGCTGCTGTGCCACGTCACGTCCATCACCAAGCAGGTCGTGTTCTACACAGACGCGGACAAGATCGACCAGATGATACACGACCTGGACGGTAATAAATACTAAATATCTCACAGCATCACATACGTTGAACTGGCTCCGTGACTTAAGCCCTTGTGTCACAGATGTCAAAAAAACAGTGGCATTACAAATATACTTCAACAGTTACACTAAACGCCCAGACCAGCACATACAGACATGTTCAATTGTTCATGTACACAAATGTTTGTCCTGTGTGGGGGTCAAACCCACGACCTCTTGGTCTATAGTATAATAGACAACTTCTTGGCCACTATACCAAGCGGCTCGTCAACGCACCAAGTGGTAATGACCAATGAGCCATTCAGCCTCCTAGTTACCATCATCATCAGTCTGAACAACAGACCACGTCCACGTCTGGTCGTAAGCCGCTCCCAGATGACGCTAGGAAGGTACGATTTTTTGGATAAATAGGACACCTTCGGAAATAAATAGGCTGTTAAAATTCTAGGCCGACAGAAGACGACAGGATCAAACATTAAGCGGTATAAAGCACAGTTTACCACACGGCATTCACCAAACCACCTGCCCAGCATAAGGACTACGGGTATAATCTTCCACCTGGGTCCAGAATTGGACTATAAAGGTCTAGTAATGATGATTGTGAAATATATAAATGTCCTGCTGTAGAGCAAAGGCCTCAATCATTTGAAATAATTTGTTTTTTTATAAAGATGGGTTTTGGCTTAATCACCACGTGTGCCAAATGCGGGTTGGTAATCACAAACCTGGGCTGTGTTCAGAAAAAATCTCAAAGCTTGATGATAATTGAGAACTTTTTTTTCTTATCTAGAACCCGTGTACAATCAATCAGCCCCGTGGCAGCGCGCACTGCTCCAAGAGACGGCAGTGTCAGCTCGTCGGCTGCTTCGAGTCTACTCTGGGACTGCCGTCATCACCTGCACTCTGTGGATCATCTTCCCCATCATGGACTACGTTAAGGGGTTCCCTGTGGAGTTCCCCTTTTGGACTAACCTGGATCACACTAAACCGTTTGGGTAAAGAATTTTTTGGAAACTTTTGTATAACTTGGTGGCTCAATGCTTCTGTTATGAGAAGTAAATAAGAATATAATAAATGTTGAAGCTCCTCTTTGAGGAATTACAACTTCCATCAATGCAATCAGTCACCGCAGGGCAGCTTGTGGCAAGCTGTTGGTGTGTGGCGACACCACGGACCCGAGACCTCCCGGGGGAACTTTACCATCTTCTCCCCCACCTCTGGCTTGCCTTAATTGGCCGTCCAGAGTGGAGCGCAAGAGCTATATGCTCGCAGGGTGGAAGTGAAATATGCGTAAGACGCGAGTTGGTGAGGTGGGCAACCACCGAGCAGAAAGCGGTGTACACCTCTCGACACCCTGAGCCGACCACGACCATGTTGCCCTCGTGCCACCCGCGGCCGCTAAGGCCGCTTAGAGCGGTGGCTATTTTCGGGGGCCCATCCAGTGGGAGGCAAGTCACCGTCTGCTAGGAGACAAGTATTTGAGACAATTTGCATGGCAGACGTCCGATGTCTCAATCAATAACCCAGTTAACCAATCCATCAACCTGCACTCAATAGACCCGGATTAGATTTCCTTTTATTTTTGCAATAGTTCTTACATTTGCCAGGTGCTGTCTTTGACTAGATCTGTATTTAGTCAGAGATAGAACCTGGCAGATGTACTCATCTCATTTAGATCAAATGGTACAAAAAAGCCTCTGCGCTGTTGGCTTTGGCCCCACGCATGCTTTAAAGGACCGGGTCCCTGTGGACCCGTGATCTCGAAAGAGTACCTACAATAATAATAATAAATATTTCACAACATCACATACATTGATCTGACCCCGTGTTAAGTAGCTTAAGCACTTGTGTTACAGACATCAGAATCAACAGTGGTATTACAAATATACATAAATAGATACATATAACACCCAGACCAGGACAAACAGACATGCTCATGCACACAAATGTTTGTCCTGTGCGGGGATCGAACCCGCGACCTCTTGCGTAATAGGCAACATCTTGACCATTACACCAAGCGGGTCGTCAAAATGTGCTGTGCACACCAGTCGTAGCACTTTGCACCGCACGAAATACTGTGGATCTTATAATATTTCACAGTGCTACTCGTATACCATTATTTGCAACTTTGTGCAAACTGATTTCAATAACTTCTCATAAGGTTATCTTTTCTGAGATTGACGCAACTACTTCTCATTGAAAAAAGTAACTAGAAACGCTTTCAATTTAAACACGATTAACGTTTTTATTAGTTTTTTTTTATTATTTATTATTTATGGTTGTTACAGATTCGTGGTCCTCCTAGCTTACTCATACTATGTCACGACATTAGTGGGAATAGCTAACACTACTATGGATGCATTTATGGGGACCGTTCTGTATCAATGTAAAACACAGCTGAGAATTTTAAGGTTAGCGTTTTTCTATGCCAATGTGAGACAAACAAAAGGATGCTTTCTAGTTAGGTATTGCTTGTTGTTTTGCCATTATATTATGATACTAGCTGTCCCGGCGAACTTCGTACCGCCTAACAGTCAATGATTGTCGTGTTACTTTTTAGCTGAACTAATTGAGGCTTTGATGAACGCAATAAAATGATACAAAATAATATTAATATAGGTAGATATAAACTTAAAAGTATTTAATCATGATGAATGATGATGAAAACATACAGAATGACTCTTGTCATAAAAATACATTGAAAACTATGTAGTGCAGATTGGGATACTTGACTTGATGTAGTATTGGTACTATGGCCCCTGAGCTCGATGGCGCAGTGGTTAGCGCACTCGGCCTGCGGTTGCTAAAGTTAAGCAACGTTCGCAGATGCCAGTCATCGGATGGGTGACCGAAAAATTTCATCTCGAGCTCCTCCGTGCTTCGGAAGGCACGTTAAGCCGTTGGTCCTGCGCCTGATCTCTCTACGGTCGTGTCAGATTGCTGTCCCACCGAATTATGAGAGTGAAGGAATAGGGAGTGCACCTGTGCTTGCGCACTCACTTGTGCACTATAATATATCCTGCGTACCTGGCTGATCGTAAGATCGGCCGCCATGGCCGAATACGGCCGGAGGGTATTATTATTACTATGGCCCCCAGGTGAAGCAGAGGGCTTCAACAGTGCTTCGCCATCGCGTTCTGTCTTGGGCTGTTCGCTTCGCCTCGGACCCCGTCAGTCCGATCGTCTTAACTCCGCTGCTACTGAACGTCTCCGCGTTTCCTTTTCCCTTGAGGTGACCATTCAAGGGCTTGCATTGGTATATGGTCGGGTGTTCATCTTAGGCTATGATCAATCCAATAAATCTTGCGACGTCTCATATGGAGACCGTTCCGGGACTCGGAACAGAGATCCCATAGTTCGTCGTTTGAGATCTGTTTGGGCCAGTAAATGCCAAGAATCTGTCTAAGACATCGGTTGATGAAGACCTGGATACGATGCGTGATGACTTTGGTTGAGGATACACTCGGATTAATTCATTAATGTGATTTTAATTCAAGCACCTTGTGGTAAAGACATTCTTTGTTTTTTGGTCAGGCGCAAGAACAAATAAAGAGGGTTTGCTACACGTGAGCGAGCATGCCACGTACAACATTGACCATGAGAAAAACATGCATTTTCTAGATTTAGGCCACAGTCGCTTTGACAAATCGCAAAAAAACTGGTTAGTGTTGTCGCTGGAGGTGTTTCGGCACGTTAATCAGCATTCGACGCTGTGAAATATGTATACCTTCTCTCTGACCGTTCTCTAGATGCAGCACCAAATCTACAACAGTGGGATGACGTTTGTGAATAGGGAATGAAAATATTCTACAAATTGCTTTATTGCAGTTCACATATCTACCAACTTAATAGCGCGTGATTTCATCGTTGATATTAGATGTTTGGACACTAAAAACCACCATGTCGCTCCCTTTCGTATCACATTTGCAAAGTTATTTAAGTGACTTGACCAAATTGCAATACTCAAGATAACAATGCGCCTTGAATGTTTTGAAACAAACCAACTGTTTTCAACCGACTTCAAAAAGGAGGAGGTTCTCAATTCGACCCGTATGTTTTTTTTTATAGTTCTACCGTTACCGATACCGTTTGGAGCACTTCTTGCCGTCGACCATGCAGGGTGATTGGCGGTTGACAGTGCCACACATACGGTTATCATGTAGGTCTGGATCAATTTCAGGAGCAAGAATCTCTGCACATATGATGTCATCATTGATCTGGCAGAATTCTTTCGGCTAACCAAATTAGAATGTGAGCGTACGGTAGGCCTCGTTTTTGCCATTCGATTGAATCAACCAGCATCAAGTATCTTAAAGACGTGTTCCTTAACAATTTAATTCATAAGTGACCGAATTTTTGCCTGAAAACACGTGAAGTGATGTCTTGGAAGCAGCAATTGAAAAAATTCTATAGATTTCTTTTTACATGTAAATGTAAAGAACAGATCTGGCCGACCATAACAACGGACATATTATTATGTCATAGCATCTTGCGCTTATTCATGCAAATGACGCGGGACGCGGGCTACAATCATAGACAACCAATTAGATGTACCAAAAATGCTTTTGTTACCTTGTAGAATAAATTGTCGGTATTGTTTTCGGAAATTTAAAAATAAATAAGTAAAAAATAATTTACACAAATTAATGTCTAAAACAAACATATTAACCTAAACCTGGACCTGAACTTTCGAGGCATTCGACAAAAAATAAAATTCTGAACGCAAACTTGAATAGTTGTGACAGGATTTGACAACAAATGTTTGACATGTAATAAACAAATAAGAGTTACCATGGTTACTATACTCTATGACAAAATATTTTTGACAAATCAGCATTATTTAAATGATGATGTATTAACTAAACATTTCCAGTTTTTATTGATTTTAAGATGTATTCTGCTATTCGGGGCGGAGACAAATCCAACGAAACAATAACCAAGAAAATTGGTTCAGCAGATCTCGAGTTATAAGTGTTGTAACAAACCCGACTTTGTTTTATATATATAGATATTTAAATAAATATAAAACATAACCCTGATAATACAGTGACTGTTGTATATTCGCACGAAATGTGATTTGTGCAGGATCTAGTGCACCTTGGTTTTTAGAAAATACATAATATTTAGCATGTAACTGTAGGAAAGTTTAAAAATTAATAAACATTTAAACATTATTTTCCAGACTTAATTTCGAAACCCTTACACAAAAAGCAACTGAAATAGTAAAGGATAACACTGAATGTAGTACTTATGACAAAGTGTTGAATGATTTGTTCATACAATGTCTAGTACATTACAGACACATCATTGGGTGAGTTTTGGTTTTAAAGCAAACCGTTTTTGATAACTGACTATTTGTATATAAACACAATAGGCGGAAAAAACACGTCCAAAGTTGGGCATGACTTCGCCTGCAATTTTAAATGAAAGGTGATATACGAGCATTGGCGCCAAACTTCGGTCGCGTATTTTCAGCCTAGTGTGTTTTTTCACTTAAATATTACGATCGATTTTGATTAATATTACCAACAGATTAAACAACATTATTGATCTAAAACTCGATAACAGTTCAATGCACCATGTCATTTTATCTGTTTCAGGACGAATAAGAAGTTGCAAGATATTTTTGGAACAGCTATTTTAGTACAATTCGGTATCGGAGGCTGGATTCTTTGTATGGCCGCGTATAAATTAATTAGTGTAAGTAAACGTTACCAGATTGCTACACCCATATCTAGAGTTCTTAATCGTAAAATATCCATAATACACAAATCTGGGGGCACGGCAGTGTCCCAGCCAAGTCTCGATCAATGCGGTCATAAATTTTAAAGTTCCTTTATACTTTTTGTATTTTGTTAATAAAATTTTGTTAATAAAATTACTTGAGTAACTACTTATAAAATTTAATTTTAAAGGTAATGTTTAAGCCTTTTATTAATGTATATTGATTTTTTCTTAATTTTTAGTTGAACGTTCTGAGCATAGAATTTGCATCGATGACTCTCTTCATCACTTGCATCTTGACAGAGCTACTACTCTATTGCTACTATGGCAACGAAGTATTTGTAGAGGTATGTTTGTTTTTACCCACGTTTTTACCTAACAATTTAAGTTACGTTCTTTATGTCGTTAAATAAAAGTTAATATTTATTTTCAAATTAATTCGAATAACTGTTAGGAATGGATAAAATGAAATCCATTTCACATCACAGTAATATTTTTCATGTTTCGTGTGTAGATTTAAAGGACCGTAAACTTGTTTTCTAAGTAGTACCTACCTATATTGAAAGTTTAACAATTCCACGTACCCTGGCAATTAAAATAACAGCTCTTGAAATTGTAAGACCGTTCCTGATCGTGCTAAAAAGTGATACAAATAAAATAAAGTGAAATAAAATGAAGTGCATTATGTCTCTAACGGCAGAGTGACCGGCTCGTGGAGTCCATATACTGCATGGAGTGGCTCCACGCTCCTCTCTCCTTCAAGAAGTCGCTGGTGCTGATGATGGAGCGCGCCAAGAGACCGCTGCGGCCGGCCGCCGGGCGGGTCATACCGCTCTCACTCAACACATACGTCACGGTAATAATACTAATAATCAACGAACTAATATTATAATTGCGAAAGTAACGCGACCTTCAAGCTGTAATCCTCATACTTGAAACCTTGATGAAAACGAATTTTGACAATGCCAAAAAATAGTACCTACTGAATAGTACCACCAGTAAAAAAAATAGTACCTATATAGTTTCGGCGTTATAGCTATAGGTTACTGAGGATTATGACTTCAACGTCAACCTGTAATCCTCATCTCTGATGCAAGCAAACGGTAAGGTCTATCGATTTGGTTTATGTTCCAAAAAATAGTACTGAAATAAAACTGACCACATGCCGAATATCAGATTTAGTACTCAAGAGATTTCAAAGATATAAAGGTACCTTGGTGAGGATTATGGCTTGAACATTTAAAAACTTCAAAAGTAACTCTGTCTGTCTATCTGTTACGCTTTCCCGCTTAAACGTCTCAACCGAATTTGATTAAATTTGGCACCGAAAATCATAAGACTCCGTGAAAGAATATAGCCACCTTTTATTGTGCAAAAGTTCTGTCGTGGATCTGAAATCCACGCGGACGAAGTAGCGGGCGGCTGCTAGTATTTGAATGAAACTAGCCGCCCGCAAACTTTTCCGCGTGGCCTAGAATTCATCAAAACAATTTCCTAAGGGATGCCTGCGTCATACTGACTTGATACATAAGTCTCGAAAAATATAAATAAGACCTTGCATACAACCCACTGCATTATTCCAAATTCTATAAGTACATCTATGATGACGAAAGACTGATCCCTAAATTATGTAGCAATCTCACTAACATCTGACATATCTCACGTCAATCCACAAAATGGCTCCGCAGATATTTCAACACAACCTATTATTGGCACGATTGATTTACTTATGAGTAATGCTCAAGAGAGAGTTCTTTTCATAAAACATTTAAAGTTACTTTTACGGTGATTGAAAAAAAGCAACTATTGCGTTTCTTGCCTTGTCGATGGTAGAATCAATATTTATTTTAGTTATTTGGTAGACAATGTACATAGAACGAGACAAGCAGTTCGTTTACCATATCAACTTTAATTCAGATAAAGGTCATATGAGTGATATTAAATTTTGTTTGTATTTTCAGATCCTGAAATCGTCGTACACATTCTACGCAGTGTTGCGTCAAACAAAGTAGAACATCAAAGTTATTTCACTGCATTCTGTATCACTCTCCAGTACAGGTGAAAGAGATTACACAAAATACAAAGTATTCAAAAATGAACCGTATTACTTTCAGTGAAGACCTCTCTACATTTCATTGCACGTGCAACAACATGCGGGATCTCTAAAACGCAGAGCGCCAGTGAAAATGTGAAAATAAATAATATCCGTACCTATATTTTTGCACATAGTGTAAAATATACGGATTACTTTCGTCTGATATAGTGTGAAACCTGAGGAATGATACTTACCTTTATCTTTTTAGGTGTATTCATAGTCATCCCATTGTATTTGGTCTCCATAAACATTGTGTCCAGGGCCGTTAAAACTACCTGTTTGTTGATTGATTATGATGATTATATAATAAGTGATCTCAGTCTTCGTCGTACTTTGAGGCTTGTCCTTTCGCTGCATTTCATATTTTGGGCCTTCGCGGCTCTTTCGAGATTCTCCTCCGCGGCACTTTGGAGTAGCGAACTCCG
Organism: Nomophila noctuella; assembly: GCA_958496325.1. Taxonomy (NCBI): domain Eukaryota; kingdom Metazoa; phylum Arthropoda; class Insecta; order Lepidoptera; family Crambidae; genus Nomophila; species Nomophila noctuella. The sequence goes on from OY292482.1 coordinate 16,781,695, forward strand.
CGGCACTTTAGAGTATCGCCCTCCGCGGCACTTTAGAGTTGCGACCTCCGCGGCACGTGAATTTCGGGCCTCCGCGGCGCTGTGGAGAGGAGCAATCCTTGGTTCTTTGGAGCTTAACTCACTTCGGACTCTGGAATGTCAGTCCCACAGTGCGTTGCAGTTTCGTATCAGCGGTGAGTTGGAGTGTCGCGTCTCACGGTGCGTTGGAGTTAAAGACCCCCGCGGTGCTTTAGAGTATCGATCTCCGCGGTGCTCTGGAGTTTCTCCGAGTCACGAACCAGCTCTATTTGATGTGATATCTACGTCAGTGTGTACATCAGCAGCTTTTGCGTTCCTTTTTATGATTTCTTACTCGCATCTTCCTTCAAACTTTGAATTTTATTATTTTTTTGTTTAGCCCTGTTAAGCTTTCAGATTTGACTCCCATGAGACATTAAGTCCAACTTTTGTACAGTTTTCATGGCGTGCAAAAAAGATAAAAAAAAAACAATTTAAAAGCACACGCAATACCCCAAACAAAGCTATTAAAGGTAATATTTCGAGTATTAAGTAGTTTCTTGAATTTTTTTTTATTATCATTCCCATAAAAGCTATAAATCGTATATTTCAGTAACAATATTTTCTCCCGCAGTTTCAATGGCGCTGGTCCCGTCGCAGTGATCCCGCATATTGTGCCTATGTGTTGGAGCGTCGCTCACATAGTGTAAAATATACGGATTATTTTCGTCAGATATAGTGGGTCTTTTCAGGGGTATTCATAGTAATCACATTGTATTTTGTCTCCATAAACATTGTGTCCAGGGCCGTTAAAACTACCTGTTTGTTGATTGATTATGATGATTATATAATGAGTGATCTCAGTCTTCGTCGTACTTTGAGGCTTGTCCTTTCGCTACATTTCATATTTTGGGCCTTCGCGGCTCTTTCGAGATTCTTCTCCGCGGCACTTTGGAGTAGCGAACTCCGCGGCACTTTAGAGTATCGCCCTCCGCGGCACTTTAGAGTTGCGACCTCCGCGGCACGTGAATTTCGGGCCTCCGCGGCGCTGTGGAGAGGAGCAATCCTTGGTTCTTTGGAGCTTAACTCACTTCGGACTCTGGAATGTCAGTCCCACAGTGCGTTGCAGTTTCGTATCAGCGGTGAGTTGGAGTGTCGCGTCTCACGGTGCGTTGGAGTTAAAGACCCCCGCGGTGCTTTAGAGTATCGATCTCCGCGGTGCTCTGGAGTTTCTCCAAGTCACGAACCAGCTCTATTAGATGTGATATCTACGTCAGTGTGTACATCAGCAGCTTTTGCGTTCCTTTTTATGATTTCTTACTGGCATCTTCCTTCAAACTTTGAATTTTATTATTTTTTTGTTAAGCCCTGTTAAGCTTTCAGATTTGACTCCCATAAGACATTAAGTCCAACTTTTGTACAGTTTCCATGGCGTGCAAAAAAGATAAAAAAAAACAATTTAAAGGCACACGCAATACCCCAAACAAAGCTATAAAAGGTAATATTTCGAGTTTTAAGTAGTTTCTTGATTTTTTTTATTATCATTCCCATAAAAGCTATAAATCGTATATTTCAGTAACAATATTTTCCCCCGTAGTTTCAATGGCGCTGGTCCCGTCGCAGAGATCCCGCATATTGTGCCTCTGTGTTGGAGCGTCGCTTTGTTGTTGTTATCTCTCGAACGCCGCCTGTGTACTATAGTGTGCGTACACCTACCACTATGAGCCTATAAAACTATAGCTTTAACTATACCTACAACTAGACATGAAACTAAAGTAGATGAAATACCTGAATATAGCTCTCAGAGATGCGCTCATGATTCAGAATTCAGATATATCACAAAAAATCACTAAATGACTCTGCTATTGTATTAAGAAGGCAGTATAAGACGAAAGAAATTGGCAAGAAACTCGACAGTTGCTCTTTTGAAACGTTTTTTTTATTCAGTATTTTACTTTGTACAGTTTTTTTTGTTTCTTTTTTCATGATCTGATTTCGTCCAAGCGGAACAGACGCCAAAGGTAACATTCTGATTATAACTATGACGTATGTGCCAGCCATTGTGGCACGGGACACATTACATTTCGAAATTACTTACTGCCGTGTATGTACACTCCACCGCATAATATTAAATCATACAATACGTCCTTCTCTAATAAAACGGCAACACTAGCACCGGGCACGTAATATTGAAAAGTAATGGACGTCGTAAAAATAATAAAAACCGCTGAACGTGGTTCCGGAACGCAGCGTGCACGAAGGGATTGTATTCATGTCGGCACTCAGATTAATGAATGTCAACAGATGCAACGAATAATTTGACAGTTATACTATCCTTTTTCACATTATTATGAATTACGTGCTATAGAGCAGGATAGCAGACACGCGCACTCCTGCCGCCTAAACTGTCAAATGGGATGAGTTCATTATCGCGTGGCCCTCGATTTCAGAGGTGCAATTCACTAAGCGCAAATGTCTTAATCACACGGCTGTGTCATCGGCGACAGTAGTAATATAATACTAATTTTGTACTGTCGCCGTTGACACAGACAGAGAGAAACAGACTTCAGTGAAAAGTTAAGTGATTTTTTGACGTTTTCGAGACACTCAAACGTACAAGAGATTGCATAAAATACAAAGTATTCAAAAATGAACCGTATTACTTTCAGTTAAGACCTTAGTCTCATAATATACATTTCATTGCACGTGCAACAATATGCGGGATCTCTAAAACGCAGAGCGCCAGTGAAAATGTGAAAATAAATAATATCCGTACCTATATTTTTGCACATAGTGTAAAATATACGGATTATTTTCGTCAGATATAGTGGGTCTTTTTAGGGGTATTCATAGTGTTAAAACTACCTGTTTGTTGATTGATTATGATGCTTATATAATGAGTGATCTCAGTCTTCGTCGTACTTTGAGGCTTGTCCTTTCGCTACATTTCATATTTTGGGCCTTCGCGGCTCTTTCGAGATTCTTCTCCGCGGCACTTTGGAGTAGCGAACTCCGCGGCACTTTAGAGTATCGCCCTCCGCGGCACTTTAGAGTTGCGACCAATATTTTCCCCCGTAGTTTCAATGGCGCTGGTCCCGTCGCAGAGATCCCGCATATTGTGCTTCTGTGTTGGAGCGTCGCTTTGTTGTTGTTATCTCTCGAACGCCGCCTGTGTACTGTGGTGTACGTACACCTTTCACTATGAGCCTTCCTTCACTATAAAACATTGTAGAGATAGGTTTATAAAACCTACAACTAGTTATGAAACTAAGGTAGATGTAAAGTATGACCTAAATATATATGTAGCTTAAAGAGTTGCACTCATGATTGAGATTTGTCCCAAAAAAACACTAAATGACTCTACCAACGTATAAAGAAGGCAGTATAAGAATAAAGAAATTGGCAAGAAACTCGACAGTTGCTCTTTTGAAACGTTTTTTTTATTCAGTATTTTACTTTGTACAGTTTTTCCGAGTTCTGTATAATTGTTTATTTTTTCATGATCTGATTTCGTCCAAGAGGATCAGTCGCCAAAGGTAACATCTGATTATAACTATGACGTATGTGCCAGCCATTGTGGCACGGGACATATTACATTTCGAAATTACTTACTGCCATGTATGTACACTCCACCGAATAATATTAAATCATACAATACGTCCTTCCCTAATAAAACGGCAACACTAGCGCCGGGCACGTAATATTGAAAAGTAATGGACGTCGTAAAAATAATAAAAACCGCTGAACGTGGTTCCGGAACGCAACGTTCACGAAGGGATTGTATTCATGTCAGCACTCAGATTAATGAATGTCAACAGATGCAACGAATAATTTGACAGTTATACTATCCTTTTTCACATTATTATGAATTACGTGCTATAGAGCAGGATAGCAGACACGCGCACTCCTGCCGCCTAAACTGTCAAATGGGATGAGTTCATTATCGCGTGGCCCTCGATTTCAGAGGTGCAATTCACTAAGCGCAAATGTCTTAATCACACGGCTGTGTCATCGGCGACAGTAGTAATATAATACTAATTTTGTACTGTCGCCGTTGACACAGACAGAGAGAAACAGACTTCAGTGAAAAGTTAAGTGATTTTTTGACGTTTTCGAGACGCTCAAACGTACAAGAGATTGCACAAAATACAAAGTATTCAAAAATGAACCGTATTACTTTCAGTTAAGACCTCAGTCTCATAATATACATTTCATTGCACGTGCAACAATATGCGGGATCTCTAAAACGCAGAGCGCCAGTGAAAATGTGAAAATAAATAATATCCGTACCTATATTTTTGCACATAGTGTAAAATATACGGATTATTTTCGTCAGATATTGTGGGTCTTTTTAGGGGTATTCATTCGTAGTAATCACATTGTATTTTGTCTCCATAAACATTGTGTCCAGGGCCGTTAAAACTACCTGTTTGTTGATTGATTATGATGATTATATAATGAGTGATCTCAGTCTTCGTCGTACTTTGAGGCTTGTCCTTTCGCTACATTTCATATTTTGGGCCTTCGCGGCTCTTTCGAGATTCTTCTCCGAGGCACTTTGGAGTAGCGAACTCCGCGGCACTTTAGAGTATCGCCCTCCGCGGCACTTTAGAGTTGCGACCTCCGCGGCACGTGAATTTCGGGCCTCCGCGGCGCTGTGGAGAGGAGCAATCCTTGGTTCTTTGGAGCTTAACTCACTTCGGACTCTGGAATGTCAGTCCCACAGTGCGTTGCAGTTTCGTATCAGCGGTGAGTTGGAGTGTCGCGTCTCACGGTGCGTTGGAGTTAAAGACCCCCGCGGTGCTTTAGAGTATCGATCTCCGCGGTACTCTGGAGTTTCTCCGAGTCACGAACCAGCTCTATTAGATGTGATATCTACGTCAGTGTGTACATCAGCAGCTTTTGCGTTCCTTTTTATGATTTCTTACTCGCATCTTCCTTCAAACTTTGAATTTTATTATTTTTTTGTTTAGCCCTGTTAAGCTTTCAGGTTTGACTCCCATGAGACATTAAGTCCAACTTTTGTACAGTTTTCATGGCGTGCAAAAAAGATAAAACAAAAACAATTTAAAGGCACACGCAATACCCCAAACAAAACTATAAAAGGTAATATTTCGAGTTTTAAGTAGTTTCTTGAATTTTTTTTTATTATCATTCCCATAAAAGCTATAAATCGTATATTTCAGTAACAATATTTTCCCCCGTAGTTTCAATGGCGCTGGTCCCGTCGCAGAGATCCCGCATATTGTGCCTCTGAGTTGGAGCGTCGCTTTGTTGTTGTTATCTCTCGAACGCCGCCTGTGTACTGTGGTGTACGTACACATACCACTATGAGCATTACTTCACTTTAAAACTATAGCTCCAACTATACCTACAGCTAGTTATAAAACTAAGGTACATAGATGTAAAGTATAACCTGAATATAATATGTAGCTTTTACAGTTGCGCTCATGATCGAGATTTGTCAAAATAAAAAACAATGAATGATTCTACCAACTTATAAAGAAGGCAGTATAAGAATAAAGAAATTGACAAGAAACTCGACAGTTGCTCTTTTTTAAACGTTTTGTTTATTCAGTATTTTACTTTGTACAGTTTTTCCGAGTTCTGTATAATTGTTTATTTTTTCATGATCTGATTTCGTCCAAGAGGATCAGTCGCCAAAGGTAACATCTGATTATAACTATGACGTATGTGCCAGCCATTGTGGCACGGGACATATTACATTTCGAAATTACTTACTGCCATGTATGTACACTCCACCGAATAATATTAAATCATACAATACGTCCTTCCCTAATAAAACGGCAACACTAGCACCGGGCACGTAATATTGAAAAGTAATGGACGTCGTAAAAATAATAAAAACCGCTGAACGTGGTTCCGGAACGCAGCGTGCACGAAGGGTTTGTATTCATGTCGGCACTTAGGTTAATGAATTTTAATAGATGCAACGAATGATTTGACAGTTATGCTATCCTTTTCATCTTATTATGAATCATGTGTGCTAGAGCATGATAGCAGATACACGTACTCCTGCCGCCTAAACTGTCAAATGTGATGACTTCATTATCGCGTGGCCCTCGTCTTCTGTTGAGAGAGACTGAGAGAGAAACAGACTTTAGTGAAAAGGTAAGTGAATTTTGACGTTTTGGAGACACGTCAAACGTGATATATGGAGCATCTATGGTATTCATTAATCTGAGTGTCAGCAGCTGTATTAGACGTTTACGAGAATGTCGTGCAACGCTATGGCGTCAAAATGTAATAGTTATAGAATTTACCAGCGGACTGTATTCTTTGGAATAGCTATTATTTCATTTTCTTGGCGTTGGCTACTAGTATCGATGAGTTTTATGACTTCAGTAGCGCAGTGACTGGTAAGCACGGTAAAATAAAAAGGCGAAGACAGAAATTCCGCTCCCGATTTAAATCCTATTCATCACTAAATAGCGATCTAGCATTTATGCTATGCAAGCGAACAGAAGAAGTGTCATCATTTATCATCCTCCGATTTTCCGTTGTTTTATATTCCCATTTGAATCCCTACTTTTTCGTGCCAATTCTCCATATAACAACTGCGCGCGTTCCTTTAAAGTCAAAGTGAGGACGAGTTCGCCCGAACAACGATTCCCCAGATTAAGTCTAAGAGCAAACCGTAATGAAATTTACACCGCCCTTTGAAGCAGCGCCGGTGTCGCCGACTCCCGAGGCGATGAAATTTAATAAACACAATTAATAGTCGCTGGGACGCCATTCTTGTAAATTACCTTTTTTTTTGTATCGACGCGCGAAATTAAAGGCTCGGACGAAATAATAGGAATTTATGTAGACAGCCCTTTGTAATCAAACGCTCGCGAGCCGGGACATTTCCCTAATGAACCGCTCGACTCTGCCAGCGACACAATGTTAGAACGCTTAAGGATGCTACACTCAAAAAGGTTATATTGTACTACAACGCGCCATTTTGAAAAATGTTATTATTTTATGAAGGCGGTGCAATTTTCTCCTTTTTATTTGGTTGTTTTTTAGTTGTTTGGCAAGTTAAGTTGGTGGCGTTGCGAATTTGGTTCTCGTCCAGGGTTTGCTGTTTAGAATTCAGTTTACGGACATACATGGGTAACCCAATTTCTATCTATAATTTTAAGTGGTCTACGAATTCTTTTTTTTATTCATCATCATCAGCAGCCTATCAGAGTTCACTGCTGAAATGCACCGCACTTATACAACTAATAGTACTACTGAGTACAAGCGCACGCAGATCCGCCGCGGCCGCCTTTGCTCGACGATGCTAATAACGAGACTGCTTACAAAAATTGAATTTAAAGTGAGCCGCCTTCATTTGAATTTATTACGAATATCATTTTCATTCATTTGCATTTTATTCAATCCGGCCCGCGACGCGCCGCTCTCGAGATTGTTTGTTTACATTTATTGCCTCTGTTCAGCGTTACGTCTTATTTCAATCGCAAATCACACTTAAATAACGGAGTTCCGCACGGCAGCCATTTTGGAAAGACGTGAGAATGTCAGACGCATAAAATAATAAGTACCTAACATAATTCTTCATAATTTTATGTGGTCTTTTTTATGGAATGAAGTATTTCCGCGCTATTATAGAAGAGACGTGACGTTTAATACATTACACGTAAAATATAAAAACACTTATCAGCTAAATATTGTGTTACCCTACTTATTGTGAATAAATGATTTATGATTATGATATGATTATGATTATGATTACTCACTTACCAGTAGGTGTTTGCCAGCATTCTGCAACAAAAGAAATAAGTGTCATTATTTCAAAAGTAGATGAGTGAGACATAGAAACACAATTTTCTACGCGTGGAAACTTAAGTTCCTATATCGTGCAGTAGAGCAATACGGACACAAAGCAGAGGTTCTTATTTTAACGCAAATAAAATTTCCTCCATTTCCGAATGCGCCTTATTTATGGCCTTCCCTACATTTAATAAAGAGTCCACGTAAGCAATACACATTTCCTCTTAGGTTTTATTTTCGCTACCGTACCGTATCGTGGTAAATTATTGTTTTGCTAAAATCATTTCTATTGGATAGTGCAGGGAGAAGAAGGAGCGTTAGTGCATGCAAAGGTGTCTAAGACTTGTGAAATATGAAACATGGTTTTGTAAGGTCTTCAATAAATAAATATTTTTAGGGGATAGTTCTTATTAGTTTTCACCGACTATATCATCGTCATCATCATCAGCCTATCGCAGTCCACTGCTGGACATAGGCCTCTCCTAGGGCTCTCCATTTAGCCAGATTCTCGGTGACTACATTATGTATAACTTATGGCGATTTTAATATATGCAGCGGTAGAGAACATTAAGCTGCTTTGAACACCAAGTAAAAATTTTCACATACCGTAAAATTAGCAGAACACGAACAAAATTCGAATTATAATGATGTACAAAGCAACAATTAATAATGAACATTTATAAGAATACAGTGGCGGTGTGACAGTAAAGTTTGGACCGCCCGGGACCGCGGGTCGGTTGCAAGAAGCCTCACTACAGTGTAGTTATTATTGACAGTGATGTACTCCGTACAATAAGAATTACTTTTATAATGTTTTCTTAGGTTTTCGCGATTAATACTCATTAAATAAAGAACGGATAAAATGGGGTTTCCCTGTTAATATGTACTTTTCACTAAGCCGCGTTTTTATCAATTTACAAGTAATTTTATTGAATGATACATTTATATATTTGATAACTAATACATTAATGATTACGCTTTTTCTGTTTGGGAAATGTGTAGTTTCGTATCGTTGATGAGTAAAAATCTCTATCTAATAGCTCTTTTAAGTGAAATTAAGTTTTCATTGTTTTTGAAGATAGAAAAATCAGGCGGGGATGGAACCCAGCACCTCTTGTAATCCGGGCAAGCGTTGTGACCATTAAGCTACCGAGACCGTCAGTGGACATGACGATTTTCTCCTTGTTTGTTTGAAATTTTGAAAATTTTAGATAAATGAATAATAGAATGCTTACAACAAAATAAAATAAATCATTTGGAATTTGCGTATTTGTAAGATTTAGCTCACTGCCTTCATACTTCATACCCCTGTACAGTTTGCTAGTATACATATTTGCAGGCGTTCTCTCTAAGAATGCAGCCTGCAGCCGCGCCGCTGAACAATTTCATAATTAAACTGAGGACGATAGCGAGCCTCGACTTGCTTGTTCGTTGTTTTATCTTTCGAGAGGAACGGTTATTACGACTGCATCGTACGTATAAAAGAAAATATACCTACATTGTTTATTTGCCTAGGTAATGGTGTTGACAATTTCATATTTGTTAATGGGACTGAATAAAGATGCGGATAGGGACTATGTTTAAGGCCACAAAGATACAAATGAGGAACTGCGGTCATACTAATACTCGTATAATAAATGCGAAAGTAACTCTGTCTGTCTATCTGTTGAGCTTTCCCACATCAACCAATTTTAATGAAATTTGGCACAGACAATCTTGAACCTGAGGAAAGAACATGGGTTGCCTTTTATTACAAAAAAAAGGGATCTGAAATCCACGCGGACGTAGTCGCGGGCGACCGCTAGTATTTGATAAAGGAATGGGGTACCCGGAGGCGTCTTGTTAGAGAGATACTATCAGTAGACGCGAGCTATCGACGTTTATTAACGGCTCTATAAAAGACAATGCTTTGTTCGCTAGCAGCGACATAGCTTCGCCTAGGAATACCGGGAGATTGATTACTTTAAAATAGTAAAAGTGTAAACATTATAGCAGGACTAAACGCGGTATTATCTATACTAATATATGTATAAAGCTGAAGAGTTTGTTTGTGTGTTTGTTTGTTTGTTTGAACGGGCTAACCTCAGGAACTACTGGTCCGATTTGAAAAAATATTTTTGAGTTGGATAGTCCATTTGACGAGGAAGGCTTTAGGATATTGGAAATCGAAAACCACTCGGACGGAGTCGCGGGCGGCCGCTAGTTTATTATAAGTAGGTACTTAAGTACTTACTGCTTGACGTTTCAGCTGCGATGCTGCAGCCATGGTCACGAGTTAACTGCTGCATTTCACTCGTGACCATTGTAATACCGCGCTTAGTCCTGTTATAATGTTGACTTATTATAATGCAACGCAAAAGTTTAAAGTTATAGTAAAAGTATAAGACCGTTTATGCCTCTAATTGGCGACCACCGAAAGCATCCAATAATAAAGAGATGAATTTGAAAATAGCATCAAAGGGTGCGGGTTTATTTTTGTGTACACGAACAAGTTTGGGTGTTATATCTGTAGTAGTTATCTACCTCCGTTAAAGCCAAATAAAGGCAGATAACTATTTGTATATTTAATAGTCAAACCATTGTTCCCTATTCCCTTGCGCGGCAATAGACTACATTTTATTTATTTATATAAACATTAAATAAAGAATAAAGTACAAAAGGCAGACTTAATGGCCCATGGAATTCTCTACCAGTCAACCTTAGGGTTAAACAGATAATGAATAGTAGGTAGTGCTAATAAAATAAACAATATGTCTATATACATTACAAATCTACTTTAGTTCGATGATATTTTAGGACAAAGGAAATTCTCTATCACCGAAAAATATAATCCCTCCAACATACTAAATACTGCCTTCATAGAGAACAAATTCGGATGAATTTCCTACGATTTATGTAATACCTTTTGTGTTTTGAATATTGCGCGGTAAATTCACGCAAACTTGCTGAGATTTACAGCGCTGAGGAGCTAGGAATTTATTCGGTGTCACGTTTTAATGATTTGTAGTTGCTTCGGCGGAATAATGCTGTTATTCAATTGGCTAATAAGCTACAAATCACGGCTTTATTATAATCATACTTGATCTCACGTTTTGATAACGTTAATAATTTAACAAACCTAAAGTCCTTTTTGATTTGCGTCTTTGTTTTGTGACAATATCGTAGGTGATAAACTTCTGTTGTAAATTGTTGTCAGTAATTCCCTCAATAAATTCATGGAACTTTTGCTGTTTATAATATCAACGAACCATTGATTCGTTACCTATGTGTAACTCTTTTTTTTATGTTTTTGAATGTTGTCACTGAGTGCTTTTCAAAACGCGCTAACAAAACTTTCGAGGATAGAGCATTTCCTTAAACACTAAAAGCAGAAGTCTACTGGAAAATGGTATTATCATTACATAATTAACATGTTTTGATGGGCCCGTTGGTCTAGTGGTCAGAGACCCTGGCTACAAAACCTAGGGTCGCGGGTTGGAATCCCGCTACGGATTTTTTTTTGTGTAATGAACATCGGCATTTGTAATCGAGTCATGGATGTTTTAAAAAAAATTAAGTATGTATATCCGTTCCCTAGTATCGATAGTGCAAGCTTCGAGCTTAGTTTGGGGCTAGAAACTTGGTGTGTAAGTCCAAGGCATTTATTTATTATGTTCATCTCCGTTTTTTCTCAAAATAAACAATCCTGACAAAACACACAACGAGTATAAAACATGCTAAAATTTTCCAGTGCCATTTGGTTGTGAAAACACGTACAAACAACTATGTGACATATGTACGTTAAAAGTTAGCAGCAGATGCACTAACTATCACGATACGAACAGTTTTTGCGTCCGGCGAGTGTTTGCAGCGCTCGCGGAGTTCCGTGGCAACTGCAGGCAACATCCTGCTGGGAGGGGCGAGGGGGGGGGGGAAGCCTTATCTGCCGGTGTCACTAAATAATACCGCGTGGGTAGGGCTAGCAGAGCTCTAGAAAGTTTATGAACTGGTAAAACCATTTTACTGGAATGTAATTTTTTCTCCATTCAAATAATGTTCCAGGGGTCAATGGTAGGGTAGTGTAAGTCGCTGGTCATCAACTGCTATTGAACCGACAACTTTTGTACGTTGTGTGCAGCAGATGTACATAGCACTATAGCGATACAGGGGGATGGTTTTTGCATCCGGCGAGTGTTTGCAGCGCTCGCGGAGTTCCGTGGCAACTGCAGGCAACATCCTGCGGGGAGGGGCGAGGGGGGGGGAAGCCTTATCTGCCGGTGTCACTAAATAATACCGCGCGGGTAGGGCTAGCAGAGCTCTAGGAAGATAATAATAAATAACAAATAAATATTTCACAACATCACATAGATACATTGAGCTGACTCCGACGGAAGTAGCTAAACCACCACGTCTTGTGGTACAAATATTATCAGAATAAACAATGGTATTACAAATATACTTAAATAGATATATAAATAACAACCAGACCAGGACAAACGGTCATGTTCATGAACACAAATGCTTGCCCTGTGCGGGGATCGAACTCGTGACGTCGCGGTCTAATAGTTAACTTCTTGACTACAACAAGCAGGTCGTCAACTGGGCGGAATTTTGAACTAGAAAAAGTCTTTGGCTATCAATTGATGACAGATCAAGTACTTCTACGACCAGTGCTTCACTAAAATTTCTCTTTAATTTTACTAAAAAATAAAACTAAAATTTATCCAACCAAAATCGGTGGGCTAAGTGGAAAATACGAAACTAGTTACATAAACTGTAACTGATATATTACGAAAAGAGTAATCAAACCATGAAACCAAACACGCTGCCCATTATATACGATTTCAACGGATATTTTTGCCAACGAACATTTTACAGTTAACACTAGAAGTTATAAAAGCTGGCTCCGCTGTGTACGTTAACCCGTCGGTCCCGACTATGATCCAATAATGTTTGGTTTCCCTTGTGTGGGTTCCAGGAGTCGCTGCAATGTAACGTTTTTCAAGTCAGGATCATAGTCGAAGTGATGTATTGCATTATATTATTTTATTTAACTTAGTTTTGACTTTTCAAAAGTGCTTGATTGTATGCCTATTTGAATAAAGATAATTTTGATTTTGATTTTGAACGCCGAATGTAGTGTAGACAGCCCTAGTGTCAGAAGCTCTAACTTAGCGCCACACATTTTGCGGCATAATGCACTCGCGCCGCACGCGGTACATTCGCGCTGTCGTGTTAGAGAATACTTGAAGGAGGTTGTATACGTAAAACGTTTGGGTGAGGTAAGACTCATGGCCGAGTCGTACCAGCTAGAGTTAGAAGTAGATGGGTATTTCATATTTCTCCGTAAGCGCGGTAAGGATACACTATGGGAGGGTCCGTCGGGTAGGCAGCTTTGTGGTTCAGGACTATTGGGAGAGGGGGGGGGGATGTCTACTATGACTACAGCAAGATGATGATGTTAATGAAGATGATGATAGAAAATGGTATTATTATTATTGTTGAACCAGTAACTCGGCGCTATCGTCCAAAGTGAAGGAACACACAAGGACGAAAAAACGCGATCGACGTTTCGCGGCGATGCATTTTCTACGCAAATTACGACGTTACTTCGGCATGGTTGGTATCCCCAATTTAAGTTACATTACAGGCGTATTCAACTCGAACTTCGGTCGCATAATTTCAGTCTTGTGTTTCTGCTACATAAAGGTTATATGGGTCAATTGTTACAACATGAAGAGCAGAGTGTAACCAGCTCTAGACTCTTAAAACACCCACCGAGAACCCCAACTAAAAACGCTAACCGCTCAAGGCGTCGAAATCTTTAGTATAGAAACACACCAGGCGGAAAAATGCAACCGTCGTTCGTCATGACTACACCTGCAATGTATTTTATATCGAAGATGACACACTATGCCTTAATTGCGTCACTTAATTTTGTATAGAAAATTCATTGCCGCATAATTTTAGCCTAGTGTGTTCCTACAGGCACAATCTCACCCTTCGCACAATCAAACCGGCCTTTTAACCGCGCGATATTTTCCGTTGTATACCGCCGGTGGCATGAATACCAACAGCCCACGTACTCCGGTTATTATTTGCGCAATAAAAATAAACAAGAGCCCCATGTCGCGGTCCGTACAATACAATCGGCCTTTGTGTTTATTTATGCGCTACCGGGAAGGGCCGAGGATGGGTTTAATTGGGAGCGCAAAAATGTCGCCCGGAGGAGATCGTACATCGTAGGTTAGGGCTACCTACATGGTTTTGGAAGGGTTAAGTTACTCGACACAAATTAAATTTGGAACGGTAAAGCCTTTTAAAGTACCTACACTCTTCTATTTTTAGTATTACTGGTAATTAAAAGCAAAGTCTTCGCCAGGTAGCTGTCGGGAAAATTATACGCATTAAAAAGCTCGTGAGAACAATATCGGCGCAAGGTTAAAATAGCCTCCTTTCAAAAATGTATAATATATGAACTATGGTTTAATCAAAAGATTCTAATGTACACATTTATGTATGACCTAATATCTTTATGTGTTAACAATAAATACATACTTATTGTTGAATGTGTTATACCTCCTGTATGTTTTTTTTTACAAATTATATTGTCGTTAAAAATTTCGCTCACAAGTGATTGTTTTGTTTACCCTAGATGGGGGAAGTCTGGACGTTCGACCTTCATAAAACATACATTCTCATTACGGACGCTCGGGGATGGAGGGTCGACAGCAGTCAATTTAGCACGGCGCTGTCGCCTTTCCGATGCGTCTGCCCAATCACGGACGTCAGTCATGCGTTTTTATTTTGTTTTATTTTTGGTTAATTTACCAGACACACACATTTCTTACTTGTTAATTGTCTCATGCGGTCTGTACTTCCCTTGGTATCTTGAATTAAAAAGAATATACAAGCACAGGCTCCACTTACAAAAATATGTGTATGTACTGTGAAATGTGCGACAAAATAAGGATTACATATATCTTATTTTTCTGGGATATAAAGTAAACTTTTATATAATAAGATCGTGGCTAAGAAATCAGAATAATTCATAGCAACTTTTTATCTCAGATTTAATTTTAGATTATAAAAACTTCCATTTCAGTTCCCAGTGTTATTTCTTATATGAAAAAGTGACACATCTATCATGAAACCTGTAACCCTTTTATTGCCCATTATTATAGTTAAAAAGTAGACTATTGGAACAAAAAAGTTCTAATACATATTAGACAAGGATACAAATAATGTTGAAGTGTATGTACACTTGTAGAATGTGATTTATATCACACACAATGCCCCACTTTGCTGCTAAGTGCTCGAATCCCCAGTAATCCTAAACCTAAACCTAAGAGCGGTCTTTTTTCACTTGCCATTACTGATTGCGACGTCACGGCAAATATAAAACGTGGATTAAGACGAGGCCCGGTAGTTTATCACCACCCACATGTTCGCTTTGGCTGACTGGATGAGAGCGTATTGTAATATCCTACGGTCAGACGTAGTGGACTATACCCTAGTGTTGGGGTGGAACCGGTAGCAAACCGGTAGATTATCGATTGAAACGAAAAAAGTTGTTGGCAGTTAACTGAAACATCAGTCGCTAAGTCAAGGTATACGCGTAGTATGTATACTAGGTTTATCATATACAATAGATTACCGGGACCCGTCTTAATCTATTTTTTGATGCCACAAACCCACCCACATGCTCTCTTTGGCTGACTGGATGCGAGCGCATTGTAAAAGCTCACGGACAGGAGTAGTGTAAAACTGGGCTATGACAGTGTTGGAGGCTAGACGATTATTACCGGTAAGCAACCGATTGTTAAGAATGATTGAGACAATCAAAAGACTTGCTAGACTTGTGCCACAGAAGAGATAGCTCGTATACTCGTATTTAAAAAGTGGATGACGACGTTTTAAGAAGACAGGGAGTCTTAATATAACGGTGCCCTAGTTGTCATATTATGCTTTATCGTAAACTGTACTGTTTTTATTTTACCATTTTTTTTATCATCTAACAACCTAGTTAAACCTATTTAATAAATCTACCTCCCTACCGTTAACATTACAACACTATCTCGACCCTCGTCACGGTGAGTTACGCAGCGGCCCGACGCCGTACATAATTACTACCAATAACTTCCATTGACCCTGCAATGACAGCGGTAATAAGTTCTGCCGAGTAGGAGAGGGACAATTTATAGTTTAAATTTGCTGGGTCACATACATTTGAATGAATATATTTAAATAATTTAGTTAACAAGTTATTGGAGATCTAGTGAATTTCATTATTTTTTTATGTCGGTAACTTTTTGAGTTTTTTTATAACTTATGTAGAAGTAGGTCCTAGAGACTTGGGACTTTCGTTAGACAAAGACTGTACAAAACTACGTTAAAAGTTCTTTTAATCAATGAATGACACCTTTAGTTATAACTTTCAACCTAAGATAAGAGAAAATAATGTATTTCAAATATTAAACACTAAATCTTTGCAATACTCACAATATTCTCTATTGAGACTGCAAGATGCTCCATTGTTCCTGTGAACAAAACAAAAGTAATTCTTTACAAAACTTTAATCACATTTAAACTAGAAGAAAATGCTAAGGTAAGATATTTTTTTTGTGATTAAATATCTCGTCAACTTAGTCGTACTTACATATCAATCACACAACATTAAAACGGAGCTAATCGGGACATTAATTTTAAAAAAACGGCAGGCAGAAAGTACGAATAGTATTAATGTCCCTCTGCAGGACAAAGGATTTTCATAATCATTTGAAGTCATGATTTCATTACAAAGATGGGTGGTTTTTGCTTCATCACCACGCTTGTCAAATGCGGGTTGGCGATCACAAGCCCAAGCTGTGTTTAGTAAAATCAGCGCGTTTGCCCGGCCCGGGATTCAAACCCAGAACCTCGAGACTACGGCCCGGTACTTAAACCACTAGACCATGGACGCTTTAGCCGAAATAAATATTTGTCCTCCAAACACGATACAATTTATTTTTAGAGATTGCACTTAATGCATACAATGCGCTTGCAAGCTTGCGTCTCTGCACGCGACCGTCCAATTAGGAATCGAGAGCGGCTTGTGATTACACTAATAAGGCGCGCTTGGAGGAGGCACTCCGATCCTCTCTTGATCCAGTCTTTGCAGGAGCTAGGTTGTTGCTGTGGTGGATATTGTACGTATTAAGTCAGATCAATATATGAGCTATGTGTTACCTATTGTTCCTACGTGTTGTATCTGTTTGGTAAAGTTTGAAGGGAATACCAGGTGGCAATAATACCGCCTAACTTAAAATCGACTGTTGTTTGTTCCTTTAAATGCGTTGATGTCAAGAACTATTGGTTCGAATTGAAAAAAAACATACTTTGTGCTATAGTAATAAAACTATGTGTGCGCAAACCGAAACCTCGCTGACAGAGTAGACTCTGAGTTTAAGTTTATTATTATGTATTATAACCTATTGTTTTTACTAGAATAGGTAAAACAGGTAGTCCTATTGTATCTGTTTGGCCAAAAGTTTGACTGGTAGAGAATACCAGGTAGCAGTCAGTTTGCCTTTAATAATAAGGAATTAATAAATTATTTAGACACAGTACATTAAAACATTAGAGCGATTTCGTATATGTATCATTTTGAATCGGTTTTATGTATGCAATTGACGTATTTTTGTTATTATTGTTTGTACTGTTACTGTTGTATGTTTTGCGTTTGGAATGGAAGAAAACATATCATAAAACAAACTTAAACAGCTCTTGACGTTTTAAGAAACTAATTACGCCTTTGATAACTGTTGTCTTATCTTAATGAAACGCCCCAACTGAATCGCATAGCTCAGAACATCAGTAGCTCGCTTCAAAGCACCGTGCAATAAGCAGTTCAAGCTGCTTTGTGACAGCCACTAATAAGGAATCGAGACTCTCCGGCTTTGTGCGGATACACGACATCGCGTGATAGCGGCTCATCGACTACCAAATTTATAAGAGGTTTTCAGCGATCCATGTAGATTGATCCGGCCAATGAATATTAGTTTGTGACAAGATTTTTTTATGGCAGAGGCAGCAAGCGAGCTAGTATGTCGCCTGATGGTAAAAAATCACCGCCGCCAATTGCCATCCGCAACACCAGAGGTATCGCGCCAACGCATCGGCGTTACGATAATCAAACGAGAGGACGCTCGTTTCTTTAAGTTATTACTTATTTCGTTGAGGCGAGGTATACAAAACCACTCTGTTTCTATGTCTCCATTGATAAAAAGCGATTGACTTCATAAGATTCCGAGTAGACTACGCCGATATTTATTGACTAATCTTAATGACATGCTCTAACTGCAAGGTTCACTCCATAGCGCTTGCAATAAGCAACGCAGTCTGCTTTGTGACAGCCACTAATAAGGAATCGAGACACTATGCCTTTGTGCGGATCCGATTCAACTTCACGTGATCGCGGCTCATCGACAAGAGTTTATTGGGGTTTTCAACGATCTGTCTGTAGATTTATCCTAAAAATTAATATTGGTATAACTTTGTGTCTTCTTAGTCCGCCGAGGTATTCAAAACCACTGTTTTTCCACCCACCACACCACATCACAATACATTTTTTTTACTCTGTGTTAAGTAGCTTAAGCACTTGTGTTACAGAAATCAGAATCAAGAGTGGTATTACAAATATACTTAAAAAGATACATAAAACACCCAAACCAGGTAAAATAGATACATTCATGCACACAATTTTTTTCCTGGCGGGGATTGAACCCCGACCTCTGATCTCTCTCATCTCTCACCAAGGGGCTTTGACTCTGTTACTATGTCTCAATTGATAAAAAACTATAGACTTCATAAGATACTTAATTAACTACGCCGATATCTATTGTCTAATCTTAATGACATGCTACAAGTACAGCATTAAGTGCAAGGTTCACTCCATAGCGCTTGCAATAAGCAGTGCAGTCTGCTTTGTGACAGCCACTAATAAGGAATCGAGACACTCCGCCTTTGTGCGGTGCGATGCGAGACGGTTCGCGATCGCGGCTCACCGACAAGAGTTTATTGGGGCTTTTGAATGAAAATCCGTTTGTAGGTTTCTCGTCTAGTGCTGCTAACAGTGTCATCAGTTCTTAATGTGTAGCTTCTCCCCTGCGAAGGTATTATAACGTTGAGATTAATGTTGAACCGTAAACGTGTAAAACTAAAGATTGAAAAGTATGTATCAAATATACGTTTGGTGACCAAGCGAAGAACCAACGAAATTTTTGTAGCAATTTTTATCGATCGACCAAAGAGAAAAGGACAAGCATGAAAAAAATAATTTCACTCTGCTTAATCATTAAAAAAATGTCTTGCCTGTATCAACGTAACTGCGGGATTAAAAATCGAATTGAAGCATAAGTCGCTATGAGTAATATTGGTCAAGAACGTTTCGTTGCTCTCAGTGGTATAGGTACTTATAAAATGTTTACTTTTATTTTTATTACTAGGTAGTCGTCGTCCCCTACCTTACAATATAAATAGTGTTCTTGGAACTCTTTTAAAGTGAAAGAAAAGCTGTCTCATTTACGGTGACTTCCTTCAAATGAAAAACCTAGTTAGTTTCCAAGCTCATTTTCTCAGAACTACAGATAAGGAAGGCGAACAAAAAGTGCTTTGTAGGGTATTGTTTTCACTTTTCCAAGCAAGAAATCAAAGCAATAGAGTATTGGATATCCTCGAAAATGAATAATTAGTTGCAGGTGTTCCCGGTAAAAAGTATCGGCAGAAAACTCAAAACAAAAGTTAGAAGCGCTCCCGTAAACTCTTGTTTTATTTGTTCCTCTCTTCTCCACCTAGTTTTAGATCCTTTGATGTTGCGAAATATTTGGTTTTATGTTTCTACTTCATCGAGTCGTTTTTGTCCGAAGTCTACTCGAGTGTTGAGATCTAATTTGTTAAGAGTAAATGTTGGAAAAGATTTTCATTTGAAAATGTGCATTAATTTAGCGAGACTTTTCAAGTAAAGATTAATTGGTTTTTAATTGAGTCAGTCAATTGCTAATATTGTTGATTTGATTTAATTTATTAATTCACTTTCCTTTTTCTTCTAAAATTTTCCGTGAAATTAAAATCAAATCGTTAACATCCTACGCAGATTAAGGTTATTTTACGCGATTCGAAAGTTGTCTTGTTTCACTGTAAACAATCAAAGAAACATCATGGATGTTACATTCTCTTTGAGATAGTTTTTATTCATAAAAATATACTTGTAACATTGAGATATTTTACCGTGTCAAATCTGATTGAATAATAATGTAATGCAACCAATATTCACATTCAATGTGTAAAAGATTACACATTTTTGTCTCCAATTTTACACCTAAACAAAAACAAAAGACCTTCACTCTAAAGCTCTCAACGTTTCAATGTGACGTCACACTTTACTCTCTCAGACGTTAAGTAACGGTGTTGCAAATTGTCTCGGTGTGACGCGGGTGACGCCGGACGCGACGTCGCGGCCACTTAGCGACACGACGCGCTGTCAATGCAGCTTTGACTTTGACTTTGTAAATTGCGTTCTCGCAACTTGACTCGGGTGACGCCGGACGCGACGTCCTTTCTACTTAGTGTAAAATGTATGTGTCAAATGTAAATCTTTAGGCCGACACTACAAGGTACACGGTATTTTTAATGTTACCTGATTGATCATAGTTTTATTAGTTACAAAACACAAAAAACTAAGTTTCTGTACCTAACCCAGAAAGATAACGAGTGCCTCTAAGAAGGCATAGAAACAAACAGTATTACAATTTTTCTTCACCAGACCCAAAACAAACGACGACTTCTGCCATCCAAAAGCTCTCAACGTTCCGATGTGACGTCACACTTTACTCTCTCAGACGTTAAGTAACGGTGTTGCAAATTGTCTCGCTGTGACGCGGGTGACGCCGGACGCGACGTCGCGGACACTTAGCGACACGACGCGCTGTCAATGTCCCTTACACCGTTTGTACTGTAAATATGGACGTAACAGGATTAGGAAGGACGGTTTTGGTAAGGTTCCGAATACTTGGTAGAGGTTGTACGCACTAAGACTTTAAAGAGAAGCGTGTGGACTGATCGTTGTGTTTTTGTTTCATCTTAAAAAGGCTTCTTCGATAATAAATTATTTTTGTTTTGTTCTTTTGTTTCATTGAATTGATTTAGTTTCAAAGGGTCACCAAGTTAATAACATTAATTGCCAACATAAAGTTTCTAGTTTTCTAATAACTTCACGCGTAAGAGGTCGTTTGTCGCACGAATACCGTTTGTTCACACCTGCCGCCGTAGCACACCTCGTAAGCTGCTACGCCGTAGCCGCTCGTAGCAGGCGTTACGACGCAGTTTCGTAACGAAGCACCGTGTACTTCTCCACGGAGACGCCTACGATTTGTCAGACTAGCGCCCGCCCCGGCATTGATCGCCAAAGACTAGTGTCCCTCTATTGTATACCAAAAGAAATACTATCCGAAACTATTGATATTGACATAATAAATTCGGTTACACTAGGTTGACGAGCCGTTTGGTGTAATGGTCGAGAAGTCGGCTATTACACCAAAGGTCGCGGGTTCGATCCCCGCACGGTACAAACATTTGTGTGCATGAACATGTCTGTTTGTATCGGTCTGGGTGTTTCTATGTATATTATGTATGTATTTAAAAAAAAAAAAGTTTATAAGTAATGTTTATCCGCTGTCTGGCATCCATAGCACAAGCTAATGCTTAGTTTGGGGCTAGATGGCGCTGTGTGAATAATGTCCAGAGCTATTTTACTACTGCAGTTTTTTCAGATACAAAGTTTCAGCTTTGGTTACGAAGCTCCATTGCGTCCATGCAATCTATTGAATGGGATACTTTAGTGAGCTTTGCTCGGAAACAAGATCGATCCTACTACGTCAACTGGATTAAATAGAAAAGAGCTTGAACTAAGGAAAAAACAAAAAGCATAAAATTGTCCAGTTGGTAAGTTTGCCGATGTGAAGTTAATTTTTGACTACTATCCTTGATTTACTAGTCAAACACAAGATTTTTTTTTATTTGATAATACGATAGATATATTGAGATGGTTAGTCAGTATTACATTGCATTGATTAATGGTGTCACAACACACTTGAAAAAAAATACGGCGGTAGCAAAACATTATATGAATATTGCGTTTGTAAAAGCCGTTTTCTGTCATTCAACATTCGGTTTAAATTACTTTCATAAAGTAAAATATACACGGACCTTAAAAATCTGCGTATTGAAATATATACATATTCAATTCATCATAAGTCCGTCACTATGTTCGTTGTATTCGGCATCTGGGTGAGACACCGGCCTAATATTCGTGACGGCAGCCGACCGGCGTGGATAATGGATTCTCCATAGCTTATTTACGACATAGTGGGCCCGGGGCGAGGGGGACGGGGCCCCAGGGCGGGGCGCAGGCTAAACACCCGCGTGTTGGCAAACACACGACATCACGACGCACTTATGATACAGTGTGGTGAAGGGCAGTGAGGCATGTTGCGTGGATTGGAGTTTTAAAAATATAAACAAATATAGTGCAAATGTTCTAAGGGTCAATTATTATATTTATTCAGAATATAAAAATAATGCGCTTATTTTCAAGAAAATAAAAAGTAATTAAATAAAATCGATTGAGATAAATCTAAATTTAAAAAATACAGACTGAATCTTACACGAGACAGCTGGTTATGGCTTTTTTATATTATAGGGAGGCAAACGAACAACAAGGTCACCTGATGGTAAGTGATCACCGATGTTCATGGACAGTAACAACCTTACAAGTATTTCAGATGCGTTGCCCGCCTTAGACCCCATACCCTTTCCAACTAAGCCCAACTTCTATTTCCACTGAAGATTTCACCCCTTAAATATTTGCACTTTAAACCGTACCGTATCCATACTGTCGCAGAGAGCACTGTGCTAGTCTATGCCACCGATCCGTCTCAATAAACGCTCACTTGGCACAACTAACGCCATTATCGCACTCATTGCGTCGCTAGTTGAGCAGAACATGTGTCGCCACTTGCTTAAGATCCAACATTTAGGTTTTATCGTATGCAGGTAAGAGTATACTGAACTTGGTACCATAATACGAGTATGTAGTAATATATGATTCGTGCTCATGCCTACTGGTAAATGAATAGTCTTGTGAAATGATACTACGTGTAGACTTCATTTATTGTAATACGGATCTTGAAAAGAAGCCAAAAAGTCCGGTTTCCCTGTTAATATGTAGTTTTAATTCAACCGCGAACTTTGTAAAAGTAGTTTTGTTCATTGAAATAACTTAGTAACTACCCCTTCTCACTGTCGACGACTGCACTGTGCCAGTCTATGCCACCGATCCGTCTCAATAAACGCTCGCTTGGTACAACTAACGCCATTATCGCACTCATTGCGTCGCTAGTTGCGCACAACATGTGTCGCGACTTGCTTAAGATCCGACATTTGGGCTTTATCGTATGTAGGTACGCTAAGTAGGTATGTATACTAATAAAATAAATCTGAAGAGTTACTTTGTTTGTTTCAACTCGCTTATCTCAGGAACTACTGGTTTGAATTGATTTTTTTTTGGTGTTGGGTAGTCCATTTGTCGAGGAAGGTTTAAAGCTATAGTATGTATAACACTATGTGTGCGGGGGCCAAAATCCACGCGGACGAAGTCCCGGGTGGCAGCTAGTTCAGTAATATATACTCATGCCTGGTAAATGAATAGTCATTTGAAATGGTACTTCAAGTAGATTTAATTCATTATAATACTTTAGTAACCGCCAATCCTCACTGCCGACGACTGTACTGTGCCAGTCTATGCCACCGATCCGTCTCAATAAACGCTCGCTTGGCACAACTACCGCCATTATCGCACTCATTGCGTCGCTAGTTGAGCACAACATGTGTCGCGACTTGCTTAAGATCCGTCATAAGGGCTCTATCGTATGCAGGTACGAGTATATTTATATTTATTTTATATTATATTATAAAATAAATACATTTTATTTTATATTATATTTATTCTATTCTATTCTATATTTATCTTGCTACCATATGTAGAAATAAAATTATACGTATGTCTACTGATAAATGAATAGTCGTGTGGAATGATACTACGAGTAGACTTAATTCATTATAATATGGCTCCTGAAAAAAAGCCGAAACGTAGGGATTCCCTGTAAAAAATCGCGGTTTAAAAGTAGTTTCATTCATTGTAACAACGTAGTTACCACCCTTTCTCACTGTCGACGACTGTACTGTGCCAGTCTATGCCACCGATCCGTCTCAATAAACGCTCGCTTGGCACAACTACCGCCATTATCGCACTCATTGCGTCGCTAGTTGAGCACAACATGTGTCGCGACTTGCTTAAGATCCGTCATAAGGGCTCTATCGTATGCAGGTAAGAGTATACTGAACTTGGTACCATAATACGAGTATGTAGTAATATATGATTCGTGCTCATGCCTACTGGTTAATGAATAGTCGTGTGAAATGATACTACGTGTAGACTTAATTTATTGTTATACGGATCTTGAAAAGAAGCCAAAAAGTCCGGTTTCCCTATTAATATGTAGTTTTAATTCAACCGCGAACTTTGTAAAAGTAGTTTTGTTCATTGAAATAACTTAGTAACTACCCCTTCTCACTGTCGACGACTGCACTGTGCCAGTCTATGCCACCGATCCATCTCAATAAACGCTCGCTTGGCACAACTACCGCCATTATCGCACTCATTGCGTCGCTAGTTGAGCACAACATGTGTCGCGACTTGCTTAAGACCCGACGTTAGTATATGTGGCTTTATTATACGCAGGTACTAGGTATAAGTATATTGAACTTAGTAACGTATGTAGTATGTTGACATTCTCACTAAAATGCTTTGATGGTACAAGTAAATACTAATTTTGTAACGGATTAAACCACAAAAAGAAACCATGATAAAAATATCTCTTATAAATAAAAACAAGCAAGCATTAAAAAAAAACCTCTTTTAGTTATGTATTTTTTCGCGTCAACAAAAAATGATTGATTGTAAAGTTTATAGGTTTTTTTCACCTTAGCATTGTGTATGAATTTTAATTATCTTAATTATTTTAGTATGAAAACTCATGGAAGAAAGAAATATCGAATACTAGCGGCCGCCCGCGACTTCGGCCGCGTAGGTTTCGGTTGCCGTACACACAGTACTACACTATATCTTAAAGCTTCTCTCGACAAATGGACTATCTAACACAAAAGTATTTTTTGCAATTCGAACTATTAGTTCCTGAGATTATCACGTTCAAACAAATAAACAAACTCTTCAGCTTTATTATATTAGTAAAGATTTATAGGCCTAGTAACAAGACAATCAACTCAAAGACTTTTTGTTGAAGTTAGCAAGTAAAATCGGTTCATTGTTAGTTTGTTTACCATTTTGTAACGGAGAAGGAAATTCTTATTAATAAGTTTAAAGTACACTACTTGCTTTATTAATGCTGCCGTCATAGTGAAAAAGGGCGCATCTAACATTTTTACCAAAATTGAGTTATATAGTGATTCGGAATCAGCAGAAAAAGGCGCACCTTCTAGTATTTTTTAATTTTATAAAATACGAATACTCTTTCTTTTATGAACAACTAAAAAGGACGTATCTACAAAATTTATTGTGGATTACTAAATTGGAAAGACGTTTCTGTATAATACTAAGATGTAAAGACGTAACTAAGTAGAAGAGTCTTATTCGTTTACTAAATATATTAATGTTCATAGGTTGAAAAGGCGTAACTACATGATCATAAGAAGAAAAAACGCATCTGAGTAGATGCGTCCTTTCTTCTAAGTATTACGAGAATCGGTAAGGCGTACGTGGCAGTAACGTCTTTTCTACTAAGTATTGTTGCGTTTGCGGGAGGAAGTGGAAGCCGCGGTAAAGAACATGTTCTAACAGATGCGCCCAGATATAAGATTATATGCAAGTGCGCAAAAAAAAATCTATTATTTTGAAGATTTTAATCAAGAAGTAGGTATAGAAATGAAATGAAATTATTTATTCAGCAGTTTGATTCACTTAGTGAATTATTTTGTTCGTCAAAACTTTTTTCACCCAACCAGCGACTTGGCGAGCTGAAAAGAGAATGGCCTGCTGAGAAGAGACGCCGGTAGAAACTCAGCAGTTACGCCTTATTCAAAAATTACTTTCAATATGACAATTAGGTATGTCAAATAAAATAAATATAATTATGTGTGGCTGAGCAGATTAAAATGTACATGCATATTTGTCATATAAATAAGCCTTTATTTTATAGTAACCTTTCTTCATCAAGAATGATTTAATAAACAAATCATGTTTAGGAAATTCAATAAAATTTTCAGGAAGGTTCTTACATATTTTGATACTTAGTCCAATCAAAGACTTGCCAGTCTTATGAAGCCTCTGACTGGGAACGGCAAGCTCATGTTTATTTCTTGTATTAAAGTAAAGCTATGAAAGTTATTTTGTCTAGAAAAAATGTGTAGGTTCTTGCGTATGTATAAATTATGCAGTCAAAGATGAATTGCGACGCTGTAGTTAAAATGTTTATCTCCTGAAATATCTTTCGGAGTAAATCACGCGGCTTAAGATCATAACATTGCACGAATCGCCCTTTTCTGTATTATGTACAAAAAATGTTTGTAAATCAGCAGATGATCCCCACA
The DNA here is from genome assembly GCA_958496325.1 of Nomophila noctuella. Taxonomy (NCBI): domain Eukaryota; kingdom Metazoa; phylum Arthropoda; class Insecta; order Lepidoptera; family Crambidae; genus Nomophila; species Nomophila noctuella. The sequence goes on from OY292482.1 coordinate 16,808,155, forward strand.
ATAACAGACTGTAAGACATAATACTATGGAAATAGCCAAAATAAACCAATATCGCCGTTTTAATATCAGTCAAACGTCAGAACTGAGTCTCCCTGCCAAAGCAACAATATGGGGCCACCATTGTAATTTTGAATCTATTGTAATTTCTAAAACGACATTTGAGTTAACTACATAAATATGTTCATAATTAATTGAAATATTTGTAATAACTTGTGGCACATTTGGCATTGTGAATTTAATACATTTACCAATAACATCCTGCTTAGCCTCCCATACGTCAAAAATATGTTTTACTAAAGAAACTCCTGCATCAGTTGTAGATTTGTTTGTAAGTAAATGCGTACTGATTTTCATTTAACAAGAATTTTAATTTAAATATGACAATAATTCATAAAATATATTTTTTCATTAATTTTACTGAGATATGGATGTATGCATATGGGTCTGAAGTTTGACGGATCACTCTTTTCTCCTGATTTAAATAAAGAAGTTAACATACTATGTTTCATAAGATTTATAAACTAAATATCAATGCTAAATATGTGCAACGTGAATAATAATGGATTTTTGAATATGTGTTGAAATACCCCATAGATCTTCCGTCTTTTTTAACATAAGTTCTTTGAATGTTTTAATTATAACTAGGGCATCAATATGTGTGAAATTAAAAAGCAACTTTGTACTTTTCCATTTTTTATCGGAGAGGTAGAACTTTGTGGAAATTCCACTCGAATGAGTCGCTCGTCTGGGGAAGTACCTACACCTTACAGAAGACCGCAGTGAAGTAGCACTTCGTAACTGTTGTGCTATGTTTCTGCTGGTGAGTAAGGTTGCCAGAGCTCAGTTGGGGAGGGTATGGGGTTACGGCCGGCAACACATCAACGATACCTCTGGTGTCGCGGATTTCCATGGGCGGCGGTGATTGCTTACCATCAGGCGACCCGCTAGCTCGTTTGCCGCCTCTGACATAAAAAAAAAAAGAAGGCATTGAGCAACATTGGATCATAAGCATATGAAGTTTATGGTCATTTTTAGCAAAAAATTACCTTAAACTTCAATTATTGATCATTAAATGCCAAAAAATAACGGGCGTTAACAGTTTTCTTTTATAATTGGTGTTGCAATACTTAGAAGAAAAGCAGCAAGTAGCTAAATGCGCCCTTTTTTAGTAAGCCTCGAAACAAATTTCAATACAATGAAAGAACGTTCCAAAAATTACTACGTTGAAAAGACGTATCTAGCCAGAAACGCCTTTTCAATGAAGTATTGCGGGTTTTTTGTTTTTTTTTTTACTAAGAAGAAAAAGAAAATCGTGTTTTTTAAATAGATAATATTGATATAATTGAATTTAATTCATGTGTCATGATAGGCTACCTAATCATACAAGTTTTAAAATTGCAAAAAGATTAAAATACCTATTAGTGGAGTCAATGAATACATAAAACAGGCAATATTCGAAAGTCCTCAAGAACAGCTCCGATTTCGATGATTTTTTTTTTGTTAAATTGGTTTTTTTATACTATTCAAAATCAGAAACCTCTTAGAGCGGGGACGGAACTATTTATATTGTTTAAACAATATCTACGATATAGTTTATGCACAAAAAAAAAATATCCTATACAATATCCATTAAAAACTTGTAAATATATTAATTAATGTTATAAACAATCTATATATATAAAACTCAAATCTATATATATAAAATAAAGCTCGATCTTCTATATACAAAACTCAAAGGTGACTGACTGACATAGTGATCTATCAACGCACAGCCCAAATCACAGGACGGATCGGGCTGAAATTTGGTATGCAAGTAGATATTATGACGTAGGCATCCGCTAAGAAAGGATTGTGAGCAATTCAACCCCCAAGGGGGTGAAATAGGGGATGAAAGTTTGTATGAAACTTTGTCAATTTTGAGCCGATCGGGCTGAAACTTTGTATGCATCAAGTTATTATGACGTAGGTATTCCCCATGAACGATTTTGGTAAATTCCACTCATAGAGGGATTAAACGGGGGATGAAAGTTTGTATGAAACCCAAATAAACGCGGACGAAAATAATATTAAATTATTGTTAAAAACCTTTTTGTAACAGTTATTTGTTACAATAAGATTATTATAGAGATTTTTCTACAAAAAAATAGGGACCAAACTTAATTTTTTATATCCATATCGTTGATATTGTTTAAACAATATAAATAGTTCCGTCCCCGCTCTAAGAGGTTTCTGATTTTAAATAATATAAAAAAACAAAATAAACAAAAAAAAAATCATCGAAATCGGAGCTGTTCTTGAGGACTTTCGAGTCAAATGCTTCATTGACTCCACTATATTTCCCACTAAGCAGCAACGTTTTTCATTTCATAATCACAAAATAATTTTTTTCTCCATTTTCTACTTTATGTAGATGCGCCCTATTTCCTTATGACGGCAGAATGTTTGTTTCTCATTAGAAAACTTTCACAAATTCAAACAGATAATGGTTCTGGTTCTGTTCAAAAGCCTTATTAATACAAAAGTTTAAGTTCAATAGTATTATTCTCTGAATAATGACTGACGCCATCATTGAGAAATAGTACTCATAATGTTATGGAGGTTTTCCTTAATATCAGCAAAGATCTCATTGAGCTATAATCAAACTAATAAATTATTACTTAATAATAATCTTGAATCACCTGATTGTCCGATAAGAATTATGATTTTGTGCTTCGGAAGGCTTGTCAAGCCATTGGTTCCGACTATGATACAAATGGTCTACAGGGCTACAGGGGTCAGGCGACATTTACTCCACTGTAAAAACCAGACTGGTAAATTCAGGATCAAAATAGTGTACCCTGGGCCCCGAGGCAATGGCTGAGGATGCAACCGAGAGAAGCGCTAGGATGATGATGAGTTTGTTTATTTGTTTGAACGTGCTAATATCAGGAATAACTGGTTTGAATTGGAAACCTTTTTTTGTGATGAAATAGTCCATTCGTCCAGGAATGCTTAAGTTTTATTATAACTCTATTTATATATTTATTTATTTAAACTTTATTGCACGAAATAGAATTTGTACAAAAGGCGGACTTAATGCCTCATGACATTCTTTACCAGTCAACCTTACTCTATGTTTGTGGAAACCGAAATCCACATGGAAAAAGTTGCGGGCGGCCGCTAGTCTAGTATTAAAAACTAACCTCAACAACCACATCGCTAATTCAACACCACCTCTGAAAGGTCTGGAGCGTGACGCGCCTCGCCGATGACGTCACAACGCCAGTCGTCGGCAAACGAGGGTCGTTGTGGTAATTAAATCACGTCCTGCTGACCGCTCGCTTCGGCGACTTAGCGGTATTGTCACCGTAATAGATTGCGCTTGAGAAAATCTTATGAGTGAGGCCGAGTGATATGAAAGTTGGTTATACATACATAGATGGTTTCTAGAAGTAGCTTTTTCTTATGATGGGCGAACTAACTTGGTTTTTAGTCCCAGTCATCATAAGACAGGAGCCCTTCCCGTTTTGTGATGACTGGTACGAAAAAAAACAATAGGCCGAAAAAGCGACTATAAATATAGATTGCACTTGGGAAAATCTGATGAGTGTGGTGGGGAGATGATGATGATTGCTTCCCAGTCGATTTCGGCTACAGCGACCACTTTATGAAAGGTGGGGTGATATGAAAGTTATGTGTACTTAGATGTTTCTTGAAATTGGCTGGTTTAATATGATGGAGGCGGCCAACGTGATTCCAATTGTATTCATGACCATAAGTGTTACCTAATTATAATTGTCACTTTAAGAAGCTACTAAGACTAAGCTTCGTAGCAAGAGGGCTATCATACGAGGGAGCACAACCAAGTCATCTACTATAAAACAAATACTAATGTAGAGTCAGAGGTCTGGATATTGATGGTGTAATTATAAAAACTTTTATAAACACATTGACATATATTTGAATGCTGAGATTACCTGTTATTATAAGTTTAGATAGTTATAAGTAATTAGCAATAACATGTCAAGTTATTTTGTTCTAATGCTTATGTTGGTAATCCAAATAAAATAAATAAATAAATAAACACCGCCATTCGAATTAATCGAGTGTAAAAAACCGTTCAACCGTGATAAAATGGACATTTAAGTCTCACCGATATAAAACCCAAATAATTTTAAAAACAAAAAGTCACCCACACTTCAGATTTGACGAAAACAAAAGACGCCCGAGTTAATTGTCGCTACCTCCGTCAACAGCCTGGCGAGACGTGACCGCACTGCAGATGCGGCGGTGGCCGGCGACGCGGACCCTCGTCTGCTGAGGAGTGTGATTAACTGACGTTCTTGTTGTCTGGCGATGACTGGGAGAAAAGTCAAGAAGAAAAGGTCAAGCTAGTAACTTTAAAACGAATACTGCTTCCGTGGTGAAGTGGTAGGAGCGTGGGTTTGGAGCCCGTGGGGAACACTTTCACTTTGTGTTGGTTTTACCAGTTTCGATAGTATGTTAAAGATTCGAATCACCCATTGTCCAATAAGAATGATGATTCCCTGCTTCGGAAGGCACGTTAAGCCGTTGGTCTCGTTGGAGGCAAGGGCCGAAAATGCAACCGGACGAGGCCCTAGGGGTGAAGATGGCTCTCTTTGAGGCTGTCTTGAGAGTTTAAAATAGAATTTATTTCATGGGATTCGGTGGCCCGTGTCTCGTCTTCTGAGCGCCCTTCATGTAATCAACTCACACCAAGCAAGGTGTCATTCAAAAATAAGATGAAAAATCTTAGCTTATGGCAGGCGATGAACAGACTTGATATTTTTTTTTATAACTAAAGTAATCGTCTGGTTTAATGGAAACTAAAGTCAAAGTCAAAGTCAAAGCGTTTATTTTGCAACTTGATTTACACTGAAATTCTTTTGCACGTCAAATATTTTTTTACCCTACCAGCACTTCGACGTGAATGGCCTGCTGAGAAGAAGTGCCGCAAGAAACTCAACAGTTTGCCTTTTTTAAAATATAAGTTTTGATTACAATCATAAATAAATGTCAATAAATAGATAGATGTGCAGAGCGGCTCAAGTTATATCCACAAATCCTTGTCATTTAAGTAATCTGCAATTTTATAATAAGCTTTTTTCATTAAGCAATTTTTAATATGAATCTTAAATTTATGTAAAGGCAAATCAACAAGATTTTGTGGTAATTTATTAAACATTTGAATACTTAATCCAATAAAAGATTTTCCAGTTTTTGAAAGTCTGACATTTGGAACAGCAAGTTTGTCCTTATTTCTCGTATTAAAATTGTGAGAATCTGACTTCTTAGGAATATTTTTATAATTTTTACGAACATACAATATACAATCTAAAATATATTGTGACGCTGTTGTTAATATATTAATTTCTTTAAATAAGTCTCTAAGCGAGTCACGAGGTCTAAGGCCGTAAATGGCACGGACCGCCCTCTTCTGCAAAATAAAGATAGACTGAATATCAGCCGCCGAGCCCCACAACAATAGACCATATGACATAACGCTATGAAAATAACTGAAGTATACTAGTCTTGCTGTTTCAATATCAGTAATATACCTTATTTTTCTAACAGCAAAGGCAGCTGAGCTGAGTCTGGCTGCTAAAGTACAAATATGAGGACCCCACTGAAGTTTAGCATCAATGGTAATGCCTAAAAATATAGTTGAATCTACAATTTCTAATTGCTCGTTATTCATGGTAATAAATGTATTGATCTGCCTCACATTAGGCATCATAAATTTTATACATTTCGTTTTTTTTGGATTTAATGACAAGTTATTAGTAGAGAACCAGTGCGACACCTGTGAGAGAGTTTTGTTTATTACGTCAAATGATTTTTCGTTTCTATCTGTTTTAAATATCAGAGAAGTGTCGTCGGCAAACAAAACTATCTCACATAGATTAGTCGTAAAATATGGCAGGTCGTTTACATAGATCAAAAACAGTAATGGTCCTAGTATCGATCCTTGGGGCACGCCCATTCGCAGTTTGGAACCAGAAGAATTATTGTTGTTTATGTGGACCCTTTGTATCCTGTCAGTGAGACAAGATACAAAGGGTCCACATGACAAAACACGACGAGGTTTGGTAGAGAGCGTGACCGCACTACAAATGGGTCCAGTGTCCGGTGTCTCAGACCCTCGTCTGCTGAGTAGTGTGATTAACTCGCGCCCTACCCATCTTACAATGACTGGAAGAAAAATCGAAGAGAAAAAGTAATAAGTAAAGTTGTGCAGTCAGTGTCGGTCAATGTAAATAAAATGTTCTCCGCTATTAACATTTGTGTTGCCGACTAAACTTTAAGTCCATTCAAAATTTATTTGGCCTCAATAATTTGAAATAAATTTTGCGATAAACAAGCCGCACAGATTGTTGCCATTCGTACTGCCATAAAAACATAACAAATTGTCCGTCCAGTTGTCCTTCTTAAATATTACTTAAAATAGGGATGTTGACACTTATCACTCCCAATTTCGCAACACTTTTCTACAAAAAGAAATTACTTTCTAATGTGTTTGTTTGTTTTCTTTTAAATGTATGGATAGGATTTTGATAATTACTCAGTTGACTTCAAAACTTATAACGTCATAGCTAGTTCCATGCAAACTTCATTGTTCGCAATCGTTTTGACAGTAATAGAAATAATCCAGTCTGTGGGGACTTATAAAAGCCTTTGCTCTACAAAAGGTGGAGTAAAAGCGGTTTTGACCTTATTTTGTTTAGGTATGGGGACCTAATAAAAATCCAAGTTTTCGACCTTGGGAGGAAAAGGCGCGAGCCACCATCTTGAATTGAATGTGCCAAAATTAGGTTTTTTTTAAATAATGTCTCAACAGTTGACTTTGTGGGAAAAGGGTCTATGGGAAGTAGAAAGAAGACAAAATTACTAACATTTTTCTCATACATGTTTATTCTGTAAGTCTTATAGGTAAAAAGTTACATCTGGTAGAAGAAAAACAAAATTACAAAAAACATCAATTTACTTTAGGCAAATTAGACAATCTTGGGATGTTTTGATCGGGTGATACGGCATCATAAGGGGTTACGCACTGGATAGCTCCCATAATATGAACAATATGCAAACCATCTATTGTATTGACATTGTGATCCGCATTATCACAAATAACTTGAGAGAATGAATCTGGGTCAACCAAGGTGCCAGCTGCATCAGGACGAATAACGGCAGATTTTTCGAAGAGTGTAGGTAGTTTCAAAGTACGACGCCGCGAAGCCCAACGAAGACAGTAAGTCGATAAGTTTCTTTGATCCAAACTTCTTGTACAAATATGTACTGATACCGATCAAAAGTGGCGACAAAAAAGATCTAGGTCTTGCTGCTGAAATTACAGCATGAGATATCGCTTCGCATATTTTATTCCATTTGTCAACAGAGCCACGTTTTTTTGGAAATATTTTATTCCGGCGCTTTTAACTTTTTACCTATAAGACTTACAGAATAAACATGTATGAAAAGAATGTTAGAAATTTTATCTTCTTTCTACTTCCCATATACACTTTTGCCACAAAGTCAACTGTTGAGACATTATTTAAAAAAAACCTTATTTTGGCACATTCAATTCAAGATGGCGGCTCGCGCCTTTTCTTCTCAAGGTCGAAAATTTGGATTTTTATTAGGCCTTCATACCTTAACAACATAACATCATAAACGCTTTTACTCCACCTTTTGTAGGGCAAAAATACCTACAGACTGGATTAAAAGTCTAATGACTCGTGGTGTCAACATCCCAATTGTGTTGGACTGTAACAGCAAAATAACTCAACAATACGACAGGAAAGGGTCCTCTGACCTTGTGGTCTAGGTCACATCCTTTTTGGTCAGTATATTTTTGAAAACACGAAAATTAGCCAAATTGCAACCTCCCTCAATCCTGACGTATCTGGATCACTCGCTATGAAAATGCTTTTACTGATTTAAAAATGTATGGGACCCCAACCCTTCACTGATTCGATTATGCGACAAAAATTAGATGTGTCTCGGCTTTTTACAGAAAGGGTTTTCAGGTCACAGAATACGGTCACGCTTCGAAAAGCCAATAACGACCAATAGATGGCGTTGGTGGTTTTTAGAATCTGATAGATATCGGATTTTAACATCTAGATATAATGATACTAGCGGCCGCCCGCGACTCCGTCCGCGTGGATTTCGATTTCCAATATCCTATGTGCTATTCTGATGTATAAGCTATATTGTGGTAAAGTTTCATTCAAATCCATTCATTAGTTTTTACGTGAAAGAGTAACAAACATCCATACATCCATACTTACAAACTTTCGCCTTTATAATAGTAGTAGGATAGTAGTAGGATAGTACGTAGGAAAAAACTTGCAAAATTACATTTTTCAAATCGGACCAGTTGTTCCTGAGATTAGCGCGTTCAAACAAACAAACTTAAATTTTTATATTAGTATAGTATAGATTTAAATCTATCGTGATCACTGATGAAGCCCTATCAATGCACCGACCTCAGCCCTGAACAACACAACTGCATTGAAGCGGTGCAATATCTGCCGGTCAATATTGACTCTGCAGCGATGCCGAGTACCCTGGTTGCGAGGACATGTGCAATTAGCAAGCGATCTGAATGGGTTCATCTGGGGGATTGGGGATGTAGGTATGGACGATTAGTAATCGTACTAATATTATGTGAAAGTTTGTTTGCATGTATGTTCGTCAATCTCGCTGAAACTACTGAACGGAATTTGACAAAAATTGGTAAATAGGCAGGGTAAAGACTGACTTAGGTCATAGGATACTTTTATCCCGATTAAATGCTGCCATGGGATATAACAGAAATCATGATAGCACAGATAAAGCCTCGAATAAATACTATTAAAGAATATTTTTTACTAAACTAAACTAACTTTGAAGCTTGTTTTAGTCAAGTGCTTGGTTGAATCTACTGACATTTCCTTAAATGTACATAATATGAAAATCGAAGACCTATGTAATACAATACAATGCAAACCGACGCTACAATGATAGGTAACCGGATTAAGCGCAATGACTGCCAAATGTTGGCGTGCGATAACTAATCCGAGCTATATTCGGATAATCTGCAGCAATCGTAGTCTGATCCGATTATTCTACCCAGAAGTATTATTAGGCTTGATTTGCTCGCATGAATGAACATATAATTAAAGTATCACATATGTACGAGTACACAAGCAAGACGAAACTCCAACCAAATTACAAATACACACATAATATAACGTCAGTTTCTTAATTCCAAAGAGTCCCGTCTTCAAAGCAATTTAATTACTCCCGATGTTCTCAAACAAATATACCCTCATTACATTTTAATTACTCGCACATTGTAACGGAGATTGAGTGCTCGCAAAAAAGCTTTTGTTAAACATAGAATGGAAGTGTAAATACGAAGGCGGAATGTGAATTGTTGTTTGATTTGTTGCTCGGAGCGCTCCCGTCGAAATTCGCTCGAAGTTTTTAATTCACATCTGAGGCGTTGATGCTTTCTACCGTTATGTACTGAGTGATATACAACTCTTGGCGGTGACGGCCGCTTGAATATATTGCGGAGTAAATTATCCCGCACTCGCAATCTGCTCGCGAACTCTCCAGACGCATGGAAAGGCCAATAAAGGCGATCCGAGGAAATAATTTGGAAAAAGTTGGGCAATTTAGGCAATAAGGAAGGAGCACAATGGGTGAGTGGGAGGGGGCCCCTCTGAAGGCTCGTGAGCTAATTTATATTCGGTGCGCGGCAGCTAATGAATGGTGAGAGGAGAGTGGGCCGCGTGTCAGTCTTGTGTCATTAGCTGCCCTCTTCAGTGCCGACTGACTGATATAAATGGACTCTCGTATGAAGACACGGCGGGATTACATCACATGCTTGCTTTTGTTAGGATTTACGTCCAGTTGTAAATTAGCTAGTGTTGTGTTGTATTGGTATAAAACTTTTTCTGTGACGTGAGGATGAGTTGGTGTTACTTTCACATAATATCTGAGCCTGTAGTTCTGAATTCAAATACCTGATTGAACCGAGTATTTGTTATTGAGTATTTTATTAGAAATCCCCGAGAGGTACTTAATACTACGAGTTTAATAGAGCTACGACAATACGTAACTTTATAATTTTTTTCCACAGTCGGAAAGTTGGTTGACAATTGCTGATATTAAGGTTGTCAAGCCAAATTGTCAAATTACATTAAAATCCCACTTATCTACAAACCCCACTACTAAAGCCATTTTCTACTAAGATGATCTCTTTGACAGGTGCACTTTTTAAACGAAATTAAACTTTATTTCAAGGGAATAAGTTCAACGAGCTGTTCGTATGAATTTCGATATAGTTCTTATTGCTTCAGAATAGTGTCAATTTACCTTTGAAGGCAAACTGCCACAGCGATCACCTAAGGTAAAATATACTTTAGTCTATACAATCGCTAAAGGCATCATGAGAGTGTTCAATGATGCCCTGTCAGTGTATTAGCATGTCTCACGTGCATGCCTGCGGGGACGCCGCGATATGGCTATTGTCAGAACACGTATGGATATCAGATATTTGAATTATGCCACTAACACCCTCTGATTAGAATTAAACGCCTGATTGAGATACATAATAATTAGGGTTTGACTGGACTTGGAATATATTATGTTATATATTATTTACAGTAACATTTGTTTGATTTTTCGTATAATATTCGAAATTCGTAACCCGATTTTAAGCTATTATTTTTAATAGAGGCCGCCCGCGACTCCATCGCCATGGATTTCGGTTTTCGCACACAATAGGTGCAAGTATACTATAGCCTAAAGCCTTCCTTCGTCAAATGGACTATCCAACACAAAAATAATTCTTTAAATCGGACCAGTAGTTCCTAAAATTATCGCGTTTAAACAAAGAAAGAAACAAACACTTAAGCCCTATTATTTCAGTATAGATTAGTATAGATAGAATACTAAATTACCAGTAAGTAAAACAGGAAACGTATTTGAAAGAACATCATATTCCCAAGGGTAACCATCTCGTGTTTTCCATTAGCAATATAAATGAGCTATTTATTTATCGATGTTAATATAATATAATAAGTTACTCTTTTCGCCAGACTGAAAAAAAATACTCCAAAATATAGTTTAAATATAATTAGTCCGTCAAAAATAACCTTTGTTACCATAACCACAATAAAACTAAACAAAGTTAAATATCAAACAGCGAAAAAGTAAGTAGTAAAATTGCAGTTCTGAAACTAGTAAAAGTCGAGAGCAACAAGTTCGCAAGTCAGTTATGGGCGAAGTTGTACGCGGGCACTTATCCGCGGCAAGTTGCGGCCCGCAACTCGCGGGGGTACGGTGAGCAAGAGTTGCACAACGCCTTCAGATCGAACAATTACTTTTGAAGTGCTTATTAGCGTTTTTATTTTAAGTTGTATGTTGGTTTAAGCAATAAGTATTAGCTTTAATAATAATGATGATTATGTATGGTCATTGTAAACGTCTATACGACATTTTACTTATTTAATCATTCAGTGCAAACCCTAAAGATTGACCAAAAACGCCGGTAAACTCAACGTAACTGTTATAGAGGATATTGTATATATGTACATACATACGTAACAACATACATACCTAATCTAATATTGAAATGGAATAAGTCATATTTTATAGCTTACACAATAAAAAACCTCATATCTGCGTTAAACCACATACAAGTACATCGAAACATGGAGTCAAGTGTCAATGACATGTAAGACGCGCGGCGTACCTCAAGTTCCGGGCGGTTCCCGGGTCATTTAACAGCGCTTAAACTCGACAGAGGAGCCCTAACTGACCTATTTCATTACCGATTTGATTAAGGGACGCCCGCCCATCTCGTTAGTAGTAAATGTTCGACAGGGTACTGGCGTTTGTTCGATATTTTCGCTGTCATTTGTGAAATCCAATTTGCTTGTATGACAAGCTTTCTGGCTTTGAAGTCTCAGCTCAGTGGCTAGTGTATTATACTAAAAAGCGACGTGTAAGCGATTCTTGGATTCGAACTTTGATTGACACGACTTTTTCATAGGACTGTAGTTCTTTTGTTTCTATTTAGTTTGAAAAAAGACGACCAAATGTATATGTCTAACTTTATCAATAAAAGGCGTAAAGATAACATATTTGCTTTATTTTAAATGCCAACTTGTTCAAATAAATATTGTTAGCAGTTTAAGTAATAGAAAGGAAAATCCTCTCGGTATATTTTCACCAGAATTGACTCACCCACCCAAATGGCAAAAAAATGCTGTAACATGTTTACTTTGTTGCTAAAGCAATATTTTTCCGACAGCAGACAATTTCTGAATAAATACAATGTACTCGAAAGTTTCTTCGTAATGAAAACAATATAAACAAAATTATAATTGACAAAATATATAAGTAAATTGTTTTGTTACATCAAGGTACATAAACAGGAGGGTCACCTTATTAAGTAACAGACCACTTAACAGACCTCAACAAGTCCACAAGGGTCGCCTGCCCGCAGAAACGTTGCCTGCTTCAGACCTGTCCTCTTCAATAATTGAGACGCCTTGTTATAGAAACCTACGCTCTAATTACATATAATTGGATTCAGCGGTTTGTCCCAGCGTTGATCCGTAAGCCGTAAGTAAGGACAACTACTCTTATTTAGATTACAGGTAACCTTCATAATCAGGTTTATTTGGGTAACAAAGTTTGCTACGAGTAATTACTACCTCGGCGGGTGGGGCGACTTAATTACAACCATTAATAGTATTAATGGCTTACCGAACGGGATTAACTTACCGAGATCAGCGGACCAGTTATATTTATTCGACTAGACTGTACCGATATCGGAGAAGGAATATGAGTATGTATGCAGGATATATTGTAGTGCAAAGTGACTGAGCACAGGTACACTTCCTACTCCTTCACTCTCATAGCTCGGTGTGACAGCAATCTGTCACAACCGTAGAGAGATCAGGCGCTGGACCAACGGCTTAACGAGCCTTAGCTCGAGATGATAATTTTCGGTTACCCATTCGATGACTGGCCACTGCGAGGGTTGCTTAACTTTAGCAACCGCAGGCTGAGCGTGCTTACCACTGAGCCATCGAGCTCTTCAACGACTTAATTACAACCAGTAATAGCATTAATGGCTTACCGAACGGGATTAACTTACCGAGATCAGCGGACCAGTTATATTTATTCGACTAGACTGTACCGATATCGGAGAAGGAATATGAGTATTTATGCTGACGGCTTATGATAAAGCTAATCAATGAATAGGCATTGATGTAGGTAAACATTTGTCATATCGAGATAGTGAATGAATCGGGTGTCGGATTTCTACTCCTGCCAAGTAAGCGTAAATATCATTTATACAATAGTATCGTAGCAGCTGTCTAGCATATTTTACGCAATTATGTGAAGCACAAGTAGTTCATGCCACTACATTTTAATACAGCTTTAATACATCTCCGATAACGCCAATCTATTTGCCTTAATCACCAGCAGAAACATAGCACAACAGTTAAGAAGTGGAGTTACATCTCCGGACGAGCGGCTCATTCAAGTGGAAGTTCCACAAAACTCTACATCTCTCAAAAACCATTCACACTACAGCTAAAACCACTGCCTGAATATCCCATTAAAATAAGACAATGCAACGAAACTCTAAAAGTCTTATAGGAAACAAGTTTCCACACAGGCCAACTAGGATAGAGTGGATCGAAAGTTAGGCGATACGACTACAAAGGACGTCGTGATTAACAATTTGAAATTCCAGCTCGGATTATTGACTTGCACAACATTCTAATACGACAATGGTGAGGCAATCTCCCGGCCCGCATTCCCGTGGACAAAGGCTGTCCCGGAGACGCCCTGGAAGCGATTATCTCCACCGCTGGATGTGAGGCTCGATGTTTGAAGCCACGCTGTTTGGTTGCAATCAATCTTAAACCGGGCATGCAAGTAAATTTTGACTGCCGTACAAACCAAATAAAATAATATTTTATCCCGAAGATGAAGAGTATTTTTGTTTATTTGTTTGAACACGCAAATGTAAGGAACTACTGGTTAAAATTAAAAATTATATTTTTTTTGGATAGTCCATTTATCAAGGAAGGCTTAAAGCTATAATATGACACAGGCCACCTCATTTTCATTGTGAATAAAATACAGCATACGTAGTTCTTGTCAGTACACTTAAAAAGCTTTTATACTTGTTCGATAACTCCTATCTATTCACACAACAGCTAAAATCACTGCCTGAATATCCCATTAAAATAAGACAATGCAACGCAAGTCTAAAGTCTTATAGGAAACAAGTTTCCACACAGGCCAACTAGGATAGAGTGGATCGAAAGTTAGGCGATACGACTACAAAGGACGTCGTGATTAACAATTTGAAATTCCAGCTCGGATTATTGACTTGCACAACATTCTAATACGACAATGGTGAGGCAATCTCCCGGCCCGCATTCCCGTGGACAAAGGCTGTCCCGGAGACGCCCTGGAAGCGATTATCTCCGCCGCTGGATGTGAGGCTTGATGTTTGAAGTTTATCACGCTGTTGGGATGCAATCAGGATGGTCTTGGTGGGTAGTTGCGGCGATTCGTGTCGTGGAGTACCACATAACCCTTGGCGGCAGCCCTTTTTTGCCCCAGGTAAGCGTAAATGCGTTTTCCTCCTCAAAAAAAAGAATCACCAGCTTAACGTGACTAACCATCATAAATACATTGAATCAACATGAACATAATTTGTCCAAAAGTATCGTAGCGTAGCAGCAATCTAGCATAATTTACGCATTTATTTGCACGCAATGGATGCCTTTTTATAGATCCGTAGCCACCTCATTTTCATAGTGAATGAAATACAGCACAAGTAGTTCTTGTCAGACCAATTTAAAAAAGATATTTTATGTATTGTATATACATTATTGATAACGCCTATCTATTCATAGTACAGCTAAATCCACTGCCTGAATATCCCATTAAAATAAGACAATGCAACGAAGCTCTAAAGTCTTATAGGAAACAAGTTTCCACACAGGCCAACTAGGACAGAGTGGATCGAAAGTTAGGCGATACGACTACAAAGGACGTCGTGATTAACAATTTGAAATTCCAGCTCGGATTATTGGCTTGCACAACATTCTGATACGACAATGGTGAGGCAATCTCCCGGCCCGCATTCCCGCGGACAAAGGCTGTCCCGGAGACGCCCTGGAAGCGATTATCTCCACCGCTGGATGTGAGGCTCGATGTTTGAAGCCACGCTGTTTGGATGCAATCAATCTTTGAACCGGGCATGCAAGTAAATTTGGACTGCCGTACAAAGCAAACAACATATAATATCACAAAGTTGAAGAGTAGTTTTGTATGAACTATCAAAACCTCAGGAACTACAGGTTTGAATTTTTTCAAAATATTTTTGTGTTGGATAGTCCAGTTCTCGAGGAAGTCTAAAGCCTGTATTTAAGCTATTATAAGCTGCAATAAAACGTTATGTGGGCGGAAACCATAATCTACGAGGGCGAAGTCACGGGCGGCCGCTAGTAGGAAAATATTGCTTGCTATTGTTTCTTTGGTTCAATGACGATGCTGCTAATAATTCTGCTAGGCTAAGTGTAAGGGTATGAAACGGATCATGTTTTTTTATAGTCCACGAACCTCATAAAATCAACCGTCATATATTATTGAGTGAAGTTTAATCAACCAGCCCCAATAGCACAAGGGTTTTTAAATTTTAATTATTGTCTAGAGTTCTGTATCAAAAGAACGTGCTTGGAAGTTACTCCATGTCACAAAAGACTTTTCTACCTGACGCTGGTTCAAAAGTCTTTTTATACTAACTTCCCTTGATTCGATTGTGTCGAGGTATTTTAAAAATGTTCCATTGTGCTGTTACCATTCATAAAATAGCCGTCTCGCCGGCACAAAGCTAATTAGAATGCCCGAGTGTCTCTCAAAGAGTAATCTATACCCTGTTTCATCTTTCTGCTTTAAAGCGGCGCAAGTTAATTCATTTGAAATTTATGCGGACAAAGTGCGGTAGTAGTGGATGATGGGATTATTTATATTTTGCTGTCTGTGTTGGTACTTGCTAGACTTGTACGTGACTGATACTCTTTAATTCTGCTAGGGTTTACTGTCAATATTTTATTTTCTCTTTATTTAATTTGAGGTTTTTAACCACATGTATATGGCAGCCCAAATTCAAGCAAGATTTAAAAAAAATAGCGTTGGCGGATGGGTAAGTAGTCCTTTAATTAGTTCAGGTGATTATTAATACTAAGAATTGAGGTTAAATATGAAACAAAACTATTTACTTTATAGCATACAAAAAACTCTTCAAATTTCTCTGGCCTACAGAGATCAATAATGAAATAATAATAATGAAATAATGATTTATTTAGCAATTTGATTCACTTAGTAAATTATTTTGCACGTCAAAACTTTTTTTACCCTACCAGCGCCTCGACGTGAATGGCCTGCTGAGAAGAGACGCCGCAAGAAACTCAGACAGTTTTGCCTTTTTTTAAAATAAATTTCAATTTTACAATTATGTCAAATATAACTTAAAAATAAATACAAAATAAGTGCGGCTGAGCAGATTAACATGTCCATGCATATTTATCATTTAAATAATCATCTATTTTATAATAACCTTTCTTCATCAAGGTTGATTTAATAAACAACTTAAATTTTTGTTTAGGAAATTCAATAACATTTTCTGGTAATTTATTAAACATTTTGACACTTATGCAATGTGCAGGCTTCGGGAGTTAAATAAAAGGAATGTTTCTTGCGCAACGTCCGTATAATGACTGTCTAATAATACGGCATGCAGGCTAATTTATAGGGAGGTGTGACATACACTACACTTATTCCAATAAAAGACTTCCCAGTCTTATGAAGCCTGAGGCTTGGAAGAGAAGAACTTCTTAGCTATCCATGGATTCTCCGTGCGGGTGCCGGGTCCATCGCGTGGAACAGAGAGGAATGTCAGTCGGCGCCTGGGACTTTCAACCCAGCGTGTAGGTTTAAGGGGCCCCTTTATAGTATACTAACGATCACCTTCACCGATGACGGCAAGCTTATGTTTATTTCTTGTATTAAAGCTATGAAAGTTATCTTTTCTAGAAAAGTTATGTAGGTTCTTGCGTATATAAATTATGTTCAATCTTCAGCCAAGCCACTTATTCATAATGAAATTAGTTTTTTTCAAATTATTTGGTTTAAATAAAGTGGTGATACCTCCTATCACTAATTTATTTGAGTACTTAACACGAATAAGTCATTAAAACTGAAAATAATATTACATAAATGTGGGATTTCGTAATGACGGATTTAAGTAGGGTGGGAGGCAGAAAATATACTCGCAGAAAATTTTTGTCGGTAGAAGTATTACGTTAATTTTCTTTCTTGCTAACAAAATTACAACACATTGTGCTCTTCGTACTTTTAGTTAAAAATTTAAGGCCGATAAAGAGTTGTTACAAATTAATTAAACAACAAATACAAGAACAACACGTCAGAAAGACGTTATTGAGCCTGTTAACCCTCGCCCGCTACTTTCAAATTTAATTCACATTTAAACTGGAGTGTCGAGTAAGGCCTACTGTACACGTATTTCTTTCGATAAATGAATGAAGAATGCATTACATTCTTTGCGTTTTTAAATAAATAAATATTTCACAACATTACATACATTGATCTGACACCGTATTAAGTAGCTGAAGCACTTGTGTTAAAGACATCAGAATCGACAGTGGTATTACAAATATACTTAAATATAACATATTATAACACCCAGACCAGGACAAACAGATATGTGTGTCCTGTGCGGGGATCGAGCCCGCGACCTCTTTCGTCCGTTGTCAATTGAGATTATCCCAATGTACGCGAACTCTCAAGACAACTAAAACTTTTTGTAGCTTGTTTCACAAGTGTACAACGAACCCGTAGACAGAACTTGTCCACTAAGGTAAAAGGTATCATTAATGTCCCACTCATTAATGGCCTTTGAAATTATGTTTTCGTTACAAATATGGGTTTTAACGCTGGTTCCGTACCAGCAACGAATCGCAAATTGGCTGATGATGACGATGCTTTCGTCAAATGACGCGTCCGAGAAATGAAAGGAAATAACAAATTCATCTACATAGTAAATTCTTTTTCAATTCTTTTTCAAATCATTTAGAGAAGAGGCGCCGCAAGAAACATAATATGTCATTTTTAATTACAAATGAAGTGCAGTTGAGTAGTTTTACATATCCATACATTTTTATCAGTTAAAAAAATAATAATTTATCTTGTAAAAACTTTTCTTTATGCCTGATTTATGGTCCATTCGTTTTTGAGTTTATTCGTTACATAAAAAAATTCAAATCTTTCCTCTTTATAATATTAGTGTAGAAGACGTGTAGATGTAGATAGTGTAGATGTAGATTTTACTGTTAAGTCCGATAAAGACTTCGCCGTGGGCAGTGTGCCTTACCCCTGCGATCGAGTCTGGCAAAGCGCGGAGCAGTTTGTTTGCTATCGAGTTATCTCGCGCGGATTGCAGCCATTCCGCCGCCTATTGCGGTCCAAGTTAGCTGGGTTTCCTTTTTATTGCGTTTGGATTTACTTTTTAATTTTCTAAGTGTTCGGAACGTGAGTTGTTTAGTGTATATTTACATTAAGGCGAAGCCCAGTTAAGCGTGAGAGCAATTGACGGTGGCTATAACCAACGAACTAATAAAAATACCTGTAGGTATTCTATAATGAGCCCTTTCGTGTTTTTGGAAAATAGCACTCAGCGTCTGTGTTAAACTGTGCAAGTATGTAGAACTTTTTTACTTAAAAACTGTAATCTCGTGTAAAGGTCTTCATTACACCAAACCGGTTGTTAAAATTAGCAACTCGTCTATAACGAAATAAACACAAATTAGAACACCTATACCTCGGTCCTAACCTAGACAAAAGGAACTCTTCTATAATACTTTTAAACACCAATGTAAAACATTTTCCCACTCAGCTTCATTTAAATAAAACGACATTATCGTGAAATACGCTTTTTCGAGGCGACGCAAAAAATCTTAATACATTTTTTAATAACATTACTGGCTGATTCAATCGGCGGCGCGGTCGTAAAGTTGTAATAACTCGGTACAAATTGTTCACGTACCGAGAACTCATCACTACAGCATTAAAGGGAGCGTTCTGATACAAAAATACGAATAAAAATGTAGTAAATTCTATAAGAGTGGACGAGACCACCTGCGGCTATTGAAATACGCTTTTATTTCTATTTTAGTGAATTGAAATCCCTTTACCGCCTACCCGTGATTTTAGAAACGTGGGTCTTTCGCAGCTTTTACAGGTGAATATCGAAGATCACAGAATTACATTGATTGCGACTCAAACTTAATAACTGTAATGGGATTTAGGGCACTTGGGCACGAGTTTCATCTTCCACCATTCCGCCCGCCTAGTGTGGTGATTGTGGGAAAACCCGTAACACCCCGCTTAGTGTGCTGTGCGCTTGGTGTTCGATCCCCGCACAGGACAAATATTTGGGTGCATGAACATGTCTGTCTGTCCTGGTCTGGGTGGTTGATCTGTTCTCGTCCGGTTATTGTAATATCACTGTTGATTCTGATACCTTTGACACAAGTGCTTAAGCTACTTAACGCGGAGTCAGATCAATGTATGTACAGTAGTGAAATGTTTATTTACTGTTATTTATTTGAATAAATATGAAGCCCTATGACATCCATCAATCAGTGTACTGTAAAAGACTGATATTTGACAATAAATTCAAATATCAGCCACAAAAAAAATAACAAAATAACTGTTGAGTTTCTTCCTGCACTTCTTCTCAGCAGGCCATTCACGTCGAAGTGCTAGTAGTTAAAAAAAAGATATGTCGTTCAAAAGAATTTCTATGTAAATCAAATTGCAAATTAAACTACTTTGACTTTGAATTTGATTTCATTGCACGAGTGATTTTTTAACTACATTCCGAAACTTTACGACTAAATTCAATTTGGAATCTAACTATAACAAACATGATTCCCGTGAAATCCGCGTTCGGTCCCGCCATCGCCACGGCGGCACTACAGACGAGGATTACATTTACGACGCCCTCGGAGGAAGAACTCGCACGTACCCATTCTTATTGTCTTCCTTTTTATCCGTGACGGGGTTTGGGAAGATAGGTCATTTCGTTGTTTAAGCTATGTAACTAATGCTAGTTGAATATATGTATGATAATGATACTGTAAATGTATGTACGTACGTAGTCGGTGGTAGATTCGTTACACTGTGATATCATTGTCGATTTATAAGTGTCTCACGGAGGCCTTTATAAATAAAGCATATTTTGATATAGCTTTTTTTTATTAATTCATAGTATCATACATTTAATTATTAAATAAGTCAAAAGATCCGTCGATCTATGTCGCTTATTTACATGTAAAAATCATTATTACCTTTAAACATTTAAATATGAAAAAAACGGAGGTACGCAATCGTAGCTATAAATCCGAACTACCGAAGTGAGAGCAAACGGAGGATACGAGCTTTAAAGCTACAACACTGAAAGACCTGGCATCCATTATTATTTTATCATCTTTTATTATACAAAGTAACATCCCGGGATTTCGTGTCTTCGTCGTCGAGAATTAGGTCGACTTATCGTTAGGCTACGTTTTCACTAAATACGCACTTAGATATTCGTTTTAAAAACCTACAAACTAAGTTCAGTTAGTTTTTCTGATGACTTATCAATGTTTTTAAGATGACTTATCAATGTGAAAGAAAGTAGCTACTACTAGTCCAGGAATTTTAGATTTTATCTGCGGAATAATTCCTAGTCAGCTGAATTTTTGTATACACCTTTATTATGATATTGCAATGATGATGTGAAAAATCGACATTGATATCGTGCCGGCTAAAAAAGTTATAGGGGTCCAAACGTCACGAAAATCAGTTTTTCGCAAATATCTCGCGATCTATTGCTCAGAGGTCAATAATGGTTTATTAAAAGTTGTTCGTCGTAAAATTGTCTACAAAAAAGGTCTCTTGCATTTTTCTGTAGAATTAACCGTTTTTGAAATAGAGACTAGAACGCACTCACATATGGTATTGAATACCGTACGGCGCATACCAAGGCATAAACCCTATTGTTTGTTTTTTTCCCTTTTTTGTTTGTATGTTTTTTGTTAGTATAATGATCTACATATAGAAATATAAAGGACCTGTAATACTAGCACAGTCACGAAAATAGGAATATCAACTATAAAAAACTAGGTGGCAATTTTTTTTTGTCACTTTATAACTCAAGAACGGGCTCACCGATCCAAACCAAATTTTCAGGGTTTGTACAGACTATTTAGTATATGTTTTAAGTGAAGTTTGAACAAAATCGGTCGCTTCACTTTATACGTAGCGAAGCACGTACCGGGCCGCTAGTAATGATATAGATGCAATGTGAATTTTAGCAATTTTGATCCACGATCTGCGAAAAAAATCCTAGTGGGCTGAATTTTTGTATACGCCTTTATTATGATATTGTGATGAAGATGTGAAAAATCGACATTGATATCGTGCCGGCTTAAAAAGTTATAGGGGTCCAAACGTCACTAGACATAGCATATCTAATCATTACTAGCGGCCCGGTACGTGCTTCGCTACGTATGAAGTGTACGACCGATTTTGTTCAAACTTCACATAAAACATCTACTAAATAGTCTGTACAAACCCTGAAAATTTGGTTTGGATCGGTGAGCCCGTTCTTGAGTTATAAAGTGACAAAAAAAATTGCCACTTAATTTTTTATAGTTAATATTCCTATTTTCCTTACTGTACTAGTATTACAAGTCCTTCATATTTCTATATGTAGTACATCATACTAACAAAAAACACACAAACAAAAAGGGAAAAAAACAAACAGTAGGGTTTATGCCTTGGTATGCGGCGTACGGTAATACAATACCATATGTGAGTGCATTGTATCTCTATTTCAAAAACGGTTAATTCTACAGAAAATTGCAAGAGACCTTTTTTGTAGACAATTTTACGACGAACAACTTTTACGAAACCATTATTGACCTCTGAGAAATAGATCGCAAGATATTTGCGAAAAACTGATTTTCGTGACGTTTGGACCCCCATAACTTTTTTAGCCGGCACGATATCAATGTCGATTTCACATTATCATAACAATAGCATAATAAAGGTGTACACAAAAATTCAGCTCACTAGGAATTATTCCGCAGATTGTGGATCAAAATTGCTAAAATTACTGGACTATACCTAGTTGTTACATTTCAGCCAAAAATATAAACGAACCAAACCTAACGAAAAAACTTTGAGTAATAACTCTTTTGCGGTCAAAAAAAGTGAGCAGAGGTGCTATAATATTAGTTGTATCTCTTTAAAATTATATTATAATACATTTTTCTACTTTATTTTAAATTAGCTTTTTCGTGCCAAGCTAAAAGCAAAAGCGTAGCGCCCGATACTTCATCTTTATAGTTTCTTGACGCCAAACTTTCTCGCTCGTAGAGACGCCGCCTTATCTTGCACATTAAATTATTTCAAGAGCCTTTGTTGCCTTTAACCTAATTCGAGTAAGCGGCTTAAATCCGATCAGTGCCTAAGCACGTGCTTATGTTACTACCATACACTTCGATGCACTATGTCTCAGAGACTGAGAGCTATTGAAAATACAGTTTTCCGAGGGACTTTGTTCCATAATCTGTATAAAGGGAAGGTAATATGACTGAAGAAAGGGACGGAATTGGACTCAAGTAAGTTTTATATATTCGAAGTAGAGGTAATTTAATGAAACTGTAGTATGAGTAGGTATTTTTAATAAGTCATAATAACAAATAACTGAATTCATATGCCATACCAGTGCAATGCGATGCGCGCTCGGTAACGGACGTGCACACTACACAGTATTGAATTATATGTATAATAATTCGCGTTTACGCGGCGAAAGCCACGTCGTATAATTGACTATGAGTTCCCAACAACTCATAGCCAATAAGCTTCTGGCGTTCATCCAGCACGCCATCGACACCATCGACGAGAGCAGCATCGTGAAGATCTGCAAATCCAGCTTCAAGGAAGATGAGATTTGCAGTGGCAAGGCGCTGCTGTACCGAAGCGTCGGCAAAGCCGACCAGATGCCATCACGCCGGAGGGATGGAGGTGAGAAGAGTCTCCAGGACATCATCTCACTGATGAAGGAGATTGATCCAGACGACGTGCCTACATTCGTGGCGAAGGAGCTGCATAAGCTGCCCCCCGTCACGTTCGACCACGTAGACGTTTCCAGGCTGCTGATAGACATCAACAACCTTAAAACGAGCCTGGATGTGGTTAAGTGTAAATTGGAGGCCTCCGATAACACCATAAGTGAATTGCGAGCCCAGGTAGCGTTATTAAGTAACGCTGCTTCGGTTAGTAGGTCACCGGCGGCCTGCAATGTGAACACTTGTCGCGGGGCGCATAATGCATCGCTTAGCAGTTTGGAGTTGACCGATGATCATGCGTCACCGGCCGCCTCTGTTGCTGCCTGCGCTACCCCCCGCCCCGCCGCGCGCCCCTCCACCCCGGCGGAGACGTCACGCGTATGTACGGCGGCCCCTGCACGTGCATACGCCGCTGTCACCGCTGCCACCAAGCGATCCGCTACCGCTCCGCACCCTGAGCGGCAGCCAACCAAGGGGATCAACATGTCCCGAGTGTCTGGTTCTGTTGCACCTTCCGAGCCACAGAGCCAGATGAAGAAATGTCATGCAGATGGTTTCACAAGGGTGGAGAAGAGGAGAAGGAAGCCTACCAACAGAAACCTATGCGGCACAGCACCGACAGGGTGCAATCATCTGCTGCGTCCGGCCGCGCCGACGACGCTGCTGTACCTGTCGCGGCTACATTACTCCACGAAGTCTGAGGAGATTGTGGAGTATATTCGAGTTAAGACCAAATTCACCCTTAGGGTCGAGCGGTTGGATTCTCGTCACAACGTGAATTTTAATTCTTTTGTGCTGAGAGTACCGACCGAACATCTATCGACCTTCATGAAGGAGGAGTTTTGGCCGAAGGGTGTCATGTACCGGCGATTCAGAGGTCGGTTACCTGACTCCAGATTGCGTCACACGTCGCCGGCAGAAACCATACGTGTTAAATAACAATTTAACTAACATAGATATTAAGTTGTATTTACTAACAAAATCTGTTTTATTATTTTTATATATTTTAGTTTGTAAGGTATATATTAACATGTTTACTTTAACATTGTATACGGAGTGTATTGGCTACTGCGATACAAGCAAATTTTGCTCAGTGCAGAGTCACTAGTATATAATGTAAACATGTGTTTTCGTGAATAAATAAATAAAATAAAATAAAATAAAATACAAACACAATTGCGGCTTACTTTTTAATGGCACTTCCGTGTCTAATACCTACTTACATTTATAATAATAACTAAAAAATAAATAATCTGCTTGTAATAGCGCAGTCATTGAAGCGAAAAATATGGCCCAACCTCCGAATTTTTTTACTGTGAACGATTTGCATGAAATTTTGGAATTAGTTTCATTGTACCCTTAAATTCAAAAGTGAAAATGATTTGAACGCCGCAACTACCCCTGGAGTGGTTACCACCCCATCTCGGGGGTGAGTATTTTTTTTTTAAGATAACCTCGGATATCGATTGGATTACTAATTTTAAGCAAAAAATCATCTATAAAGTTTTTCGATAAATCTAATACTTTTCAAGTTATTGGCAATTGAAAATTCGCAATTTTGTCACGTTTTTCATCGGTTTTTTGCAAATATCTCCAAAAATATAAGTTAAATCGAAAATTTTATAAGGAACAAAATTGTAGCAGGTAATTAATTGAATAATTTTGTTTATCCTAAAGTTTTTTGAGTGCAATATTAAGTTAGATATTAAAGATCGTAGCCGTTTTTTGTTTTGTCTGCAATTTAATCGATTTGGTCAATGTCATCTAGCGGCGAGCAGATGCATTTTATGGATTCTTATAATTAAGAATTTTGTAGTGCTTGAAATAAGCTTTCAAATGAGTACAATTAAAAGTCTTTTGCACGTAAAATAAGTAAGCTGCATTACAAATAAGAGGATCATCGAATGCTTTTTCTTGTAAATCAATGGGTTTCACAAGTGCCATTTCCAAGCTATTCATGCTATCACAATTTCTAAAACAGCATTGAAAAGGTTATTAGAAGAACTACAACACCCTTTATTGCAATATATAATTAAAAACGGTGAAGGGTTAAAGGGCTTAAGAGAGGCTGTGATTGCCGCTGCCACGCGCTCTTTAAACAATCATATCTCCGTCAGTTTTTGTTTAACAGAAATAACAAAATTACTAAATTTTTTGTCAGAAAAATACCTAAATTTTTTATCTCTACACTTTTATACGCATCTATCGTAATTTTTGAGATATTATGAAAAGAATGTGGGATTTTTTAAAATATGAGATTTTATATTTTGATTTTAATCCTGTCTATTTTGAAAAATATGTGTCCTAAAGCAGCCAAACTGATACAATTTATCAAACACTTCATAATAAAGTTAATTCTTGGCGGAATACGAATAATTTCAATTCTGGTGGAAATGGCACTTATGAAACCCATGGTTTTAAAAGAAAAATATTGGATCTTCCTCTTATTTGTAATACAGCTTACTTATTTTACGTGAAAAAGACTTTTAATAGTACTCATTTGAAAGCTTATTTCAAGCACTACAAAATTCTTAATTATAAGAATGCATAAAATGCATCTGCTCGCCGCTAGGTGACATTGACCACATCGATTAAAATGCAGACAAAATAAAAAAACGGCTTTGATCTTTAATATCTAACTTAATATTGCACTTAGAATACGTTTTAATGAACAAAATTGTTTAGTTTTTTACCTGCCACAATTTTGTTCCTCATAACATTATCGATAAAAGTTATATTTTTGGAGATATTTGCAAAAAACCGATGAAAAACGTGACAAAATTGCGAATATTCAATTGCCAATAATTTGAAAAGTATTAGATTTATCGAAAAACTTTATAGATGATTTTTTGCTTAAAATTAGTCTTCCTATCGATATCCGAGGTTATCTTAAAAAACCGGCCAAGAGCGTGTCGGACACGCCCATGAAAGGGTTCCGTAGCTAAAAGATGGCCCGACCGCTTAAGACACCATTTAGTAAGGGCAACTGCACGTCATAAGTTGGTCGAGTTGTATAAAAATAACTATGTATGATACAGAGTTCGCTATAGTTTTCGTTGAAAGTACTTACTTGGAGGTATACAGGACATTTTTTTCAGAATTATTTTAACAGTATTTCAAAAGTTAATGGGGGGGGACGCTCTAATTTTAACTTTGTATTAATATATCTCGAGACTGGGTTGTTTGATCCACATGGTTTCAAGGCAAGTTTTATTGTATTTAAAAATACCTTTTTAACGATACCCCACACGATGGGGTAAGTCGAATTTTTTTTTTCGAATTTACTTTTCGATGTATGGTAGGGGGGGTAAAAAATAATTATTTTTCGATTATTTTAAAAACCAATTCTTGAATTATCACTATGCATCTCTCCACCAATTTTCGTGGCAATCGGTTCAGAAACGGCGGAGAACGAGCCAGGACAGACAGACAGACAGACAGACATGACGAAACTATAAGGGTTCCGTTTTTGCCATTTGGCTACGGAACCCTAAAAAGAATACTCACCCCCGAGATGGGGTGGCAACCACTCCTGGGGTAGTTGCGGCG
The DNA here is from genome assembly GCA_958496325.1 of Nomophila noctuella. Taxonomy (NCBI): domain Eukaryota; kingdom Metazoa; phylum Arthropoda; class Insecta; order Lepidoptera; family Crambidae; genus Nomophila; species Nomophila noctuella. The sequence goes on from OY292482.1 coordinate 16,834,935, forward strand.
TTCAAATCATTTTCACTTTTGAATTGAAGAGTGCAATGAAACTAATTCCAAAATTTCATGCAAATCGGTTCACAGTAAAAAAAATCGGACCCAAAATGCTTCATTGCCTGCACTATAACTGCTTAGCAAATAATAAAAATATATTTCTCAATTGATTTCATTTCTTTACACTGAAGATGAACAAAAAAATTATCAAATAACCGCCCAGACTTGAATTGAATAATCGCCCAGTGATTTGAATACTGTTCAACTGTTTTATGAATTTTATTATGTACTCATTTTTAGTTCGTGTAAAAAATTTTCAGACTTAATCGAGAGCGGTGATCAGATTAAATGAAGTCTAATAGTCCAGGAATTTTAGATTTTATCTGCGGAATAATTCCTAGTGAGCTGAATTTTTGTATACACCTTTATTATGATACTAGCGGCCGCCCGCGACTCCGTCCGCGTGAATTTCGGTTTCCAATAGCCTAAAGCCTTCCTCGTCAAATGGACTATCAAACACAAAAAGAATTTTTCAAATCGGACCAGTAGTTCCTGAGATTAGCGCGTTCAAACAAACAAACATACAAACAAACAAACAAACATACAAACAAACTCTTCAGCTTTATATATTAGTATAGATATTCATTTCTTTACACTGAAGATGAACAAAAAAATTATCAAATAACCGCCCAGACTTGAATTGAATAATCGCCCAGTGATTTGAATACTGTTCAACTGTTTTATGAATTTTATTATGTACTCATTTTTAGTTCGTGTAAAAAATTTTCAGACTTAATCGAGAGCGGTGATCAGATTAAATGAAGTCTAATAGTCCAGGAATTTTAGATTTTATCTGCGGAATAATTCCTAGTGAGCTGAATTTTTGTATACACCTTTATAATGATATTGTAATGATGATGTGAAAATGGACATTGATATCGTGCCGGCTAAAAAAGTTATAGGGGTCCAAACGTCGCGAAAATCAGTTTTTCGCAAATATCTCGCGATCTATTGCTCAGAGGTCAATAATGGTTTCATAAAAGTTGTTCGTCGTAAAATTGTCTACAAAAAAGGTCTCTTGCGTTTTTCTGTAGAATTAACCGTTTTTGAAATAGAGACTAGAACGCACTCACATATGGTACTGTATACCGTACGGCGCATACCAAGGCATAAACCCTATTGTTTGTTTTTTTCCCTTTTTTTTTTGTGTGTTTTTTGTTAGTATGATGATCTACATATAGAAATATAAATGACTTGTAATACTAGTACAGTCAGGAAAATAGGAATATCAACTATAAAAAACTAAGTGGCAATTTTTTTGTCACTTTATAACTCAAGAACGGGCTCATCGATCCAAACCAAATTTTCAGGGTTTGTACAAACTATTTAGTAGATGTTTTATGTGAAGTTTGAACAAAATCGGTCGTTTCTTTTTATACGTAGCGAAGCACGTACCGGGCCGCTAGTAATGATATAGATATGCTATGTCCAGTGACGTTTGCCTTCCTTTAACTTTTTTAGCCGGCACGATATCAATGTCGATTTTTCACATCTTCATCACAATATCATAATAAAGGCGCATACAAAAATTCAGCCCACTAGGATTTTTTTCGCAGATCGTGGATCAAAATTGCTAAAATTACTGGACTATAAAAGGTGATGTTGTTATCATAACCATACAAAGCCTCGCACAAATCATCATGTAATAAATTGGATAGCAACTTACTATAACGGAAATTGTGGGTGTCCAAGTAAAAAAACAAAGTATTTTATTAGAATTTTTGAAAATGCTTAATATTCCTTCAATGTAGTGAAATGAAATGAAATGTTTATCTATTCTAAATCCAAGCAAATTTCCATTTTATTGCGATAAAGCGGGTATCACAATAGTAGAACTTCCGTAACAAAACGCTGTTATATTTGTGTTAGTAATTTGTTCTAGTGATTTAGGATAGGCTCATTTATACTCGTCTAAATGTAACGACAACATTTTGTTGTTTCGACTCAATGCCAAAAGCGTTAGGTTAAAAGTCGTTTGAATATTCAAATGACAGGTATCATTAAATTTTCTTTAGAGGAGCTCGATTGCGCAGTGGCTAGCGCGCTCAGCTTGCGGTTGCTAAAGTTAAGCAACGTTCGCAGATGCAAGTTATCGGATGGGTGATCGAAAAATTTCATCTCGAGCTCCTCCGTGCTTCGGATAAGGCACGTTAAGCCGTTGTTCCTGCGCCTTATCTCTTTACAGTCGTGTCAGATTGCTTTCCCACCGAATTATGAGAGCGAGGGAATAGGGAGTGCACCATGTGCTTGCGCACTCACTTGTGCACTATAATCAAACAAACAAAACAAACATTTCTTTACCATTAATTGAATCGTACCTCACTGACAGGATACAACGTGTCAATATCAAAAACACCAATTCTGCTGGTGCTAAACTGCAAATGAGCGTGCCCCAAGGTTCGATCTTAGGACCTTTGCTATTTCTTATATATATAAATGATCTTCCATATTTTACCAAAGACCTCTGTGAGATAGTTTTGTTTGCTGATGACACTTCTCTCATATTTAAAACAGAGAGAAACGAAAAATCATTTGACAAAGTAAACGGAGCTCTCTTGCAGGTGTCACAATGGTTCAGTACCAATAATTTGTTACTCAATGCTAAAAAAACTAAATGTGTTAAATTTATGATGCCTAATGTAAGGCAAATTAATACACAAATTACTATGAATGATGCGAAACTTGAAATTGTCAATTCAACCGTATTTTTAGGAATCACCATCGATCCCAAGTTACAATGGGGTCCTCACATAACTGCACTAGCAGGAAGACTAAGCTCTGCTGCTTATGCGGTTAGAAAAATAAGATATGTTACTGACATTGAAACGGCAAGACTGGTTTACTTCAGTTACTTTTATAGTGATATGTCATTTGGTCTACTGTTGTGGGGCTCTGCTGCTGACATTGAGTCAATTTTTATATTGCAGAAAAGAGCTATCCGTGCGATCTACAACCTTAGACCTCGTGACTCACTAAGGGGTGTATTCAAAGAAATTAATATTTTAACAGTACCTTCTCAGTACATATTTGATTGTATTTTATATATTAGAAAGTATAATGAACAGTTTCTCAAAAAATCTGATACTCACAAATTTAATACAAGAAATAAGCACAGACTTGCCTATCCAAATGTCAGACTGCAAAAAACTGGAAAGTCTTTTGTAGGATTAAGCATTAAAATGTTCAACAAAGTACCACAAAATCTTGTTGAATTACCTTTACATCTATTTAAAATAAAAGTTAAAAACTGCTTAATGAGAAAAGGTTATTATAAGATAGAAGATTTTTTAAATGATGGTGACAAGAATTTGTGGGTCTGACAATTGCTTACCACTCTGCGCATGTGGTTGTCTAATTTATTTATATATTACATTTGTAATTTTGAATTTTTTATATTTGACATTTTTAATGATTTATTATGATGACATGTAAAAAAAAATGTACATATATTTATTTAAAAAAAAAAGGCTAATTGTTGAGTTTCTTGCGGCACTTCTTCTCAGCAGGCCATTCACGTCGAAGTGCTGGTAGGTAAAAAAAGATATGACGTGCAAAAGAATTTCTATGTAAATCAAATTGCAAAATAAACCACTTTGACTTTGACTTTGAATATATCCTGCGTACCTGGCTGATCGTAAGGTTAGCCGCCATGGCCGAATACGGTCGGAGGGTATTATATTATTATTTAATTTGCTGGATGTTTATGGTTGTTACCTAAAAATATAAATTTTGAGAGCGAATGTCATTATGAAGAGAGCAATATTAGCAGTCGGCCGAGCTAACAAGGGTGGAGCTAACATAAACAAACTACGGTTGATCCGTCTCTAGAGGCTTTAGATGAATTCGCTTGGCAGCGGATAGCGCAGGTGATTGCCTTTTGGGGTCACAAGGCTGCGATAGGCAATTGAGAAACGGCCGGCTTGTGTGCTTTTAAAATTGATTACAACCAACATTGAGTTGATAGGCTATGAAATGGGGTAATTTTATGTAAAAAACATTTTAATCTGCTTTTTAGGAGTAACATTGCCAAAATCTGCATTGTTAGATATAATTTTAGTGCTACATAATCAATATTTAATGTAACTTCACACCACAGGTGTTATATTATACATACAAGTTTGTCTGTACAATCTGTTGCATTTTGACGGGCCCGTTGGTCTAGTGGTCAGAGATTCTGGCTATAAAACCAAGGATCGTGGCTTTGAATCCCACTAGGTGCAAAAGTTTGTGTGATGAACATGGGCGTTTGTACTTGATTCAAGGATGTTTATTGAAGTATTTAAGTATGTCTATCCGTTCCCTAGCATCTACATATAGCATAAGCTTCGAGTTTAGTTTGGGGCTAGGCCATTTTATTGTCGTTTATCTCAAGGAATTTATTTATTAATTAATGATTGGGCTATTGTTTTTTATTGAAGGTTGTAATATTGGACCTAGATAATAACTGTGATTTGTAAAAATTACTTGGTTTCAATAATTGCAGTCACAGACATCAGCATATTCTCCGTTTCGTACTTACAGAGGGGCATTACTTACTAGTTAATTAGGTCAAATAGTATCAGCTCAATTCAATCCGCAATGAGCACTGTTAGCAGAATCGATCTTGCCTAGCCCGGGCTCCCAGCTCCCAGGCTTGTTATCTAGACAGATTATGGATCCTGATTCCTAGAACAATGCTTGATATATTAACCGTGTTATAGTCTAATTGTGTCCATGTTTGGGTATTTGGTTTAGTGTCTAAACATGAACATTAAGGTAAGGCAGAGCCTATTTACTTAAGGCAGAACATTGAGGAAATTCCACTCGACTGAGCTCTTGTAGTAAAGTCCGTAGTCCTAACAGAAAACAACAGTAAGTTGCATGAGTGTAGGTACTCATGCAACTTACATATTTATTTTTATATAGGTAGGTACAAATATAATTAGAATTCAATCAATGGGAGATAGATATGCGATAATTTTTGCGAATCTTTTTTGGCAAAAAACATATTGTTGGATTAAATGGCTTTCGCACTCTCTTAGGTATTCCCGTACTTCCACGCATTCCATCGTAGGACTCGAGAGAATCTCAAGAAGTCGTGTCTTTTGCTCGCACAAAAAATAAAACTCTTTAGCGTCATAACTTCACTAATATATAAAGCTGAAGAGTTTGTTTGTTTATTATACGCTCAAATCTCATGATCCACTGGTCCGATTTGAAAAATATTTTTGTGTTGGATAGTCCATTTGAAAAGAGAGGCTATGGTATGTACCAATGTGTGCGGTAACCGAAAAACACGCGGACGGAGTCGCAGGCGGCCGTTAGTTGTCAAACATAAACTGCCGATACTATACATGGCAGCTACAAATGCAATATTGCGTGCATGTTTCTGCAACACGGCACTCGACGGCCGTGTGCGAAACTGAAACGTGACTACAGCCTTTATTAAAACGTGACGCATCTAAACTGACCTATGCAGCACTGCCTTAGGACATCGTTCCCCTGCACCGATGACTGACGGAATTCAATAGGTTATTGCTTGGTGAAGTTAATAGATGGGAAAGGAATACCAATAGGTAGATGATTTTAGATCAAAATCTATATTTTTCCCGTTTAGTTAAGACAAGTAGCATCGCGATCCAGGTTTTGGGCAGATCCAGTTACTACTATGAGCAAACTCAGTATCCCCTTATATTGGAACTAGCACCATGCATTCCATCGTAGGACTCGAGAGAATCTCAAGAAGTCCTTTTTTTTGCTCGCACAAAAAATAAAACTCTTTAGCGTCATATCTATATACCTATACTAATATATAAAGCTAAAGAGTTTGTTTATTTGTTTCTTTAAACGCGCAAATCTCAGGATTCAGTGGTCCGGTTTGAAAAATATTTTTGTGTTGGATAGTCCATTTGACAAGAAAGGCTTAAGGCTATAGTACCAATGTGTGCGGTAACCGTAAACCACGCGGACGGAGTCGCGGGCAGCCGCTAGATATTAAACATAAACTTCCGATACTATACATGGCAGCTACAAATGCAATATTGCGTGCATGTTTCTGCAACACGGCACTCGACAGTCTTGTGCGAAACTGAAACGTGACCACAGCCGTTATTAAAACGTGACGCATCTAAACTGACCTATGCGGAGCACTGCCTTAGGACATCGTTCCCCTGCACCGATGACTGACGGAATTCAATAGGTTATTGCTTGGTGAAGGCAATATATGGGAAAGGAATACCAATAGGTAGATGATGTTCAAAATATTTTTACCAGTACCGTGCTCGAGGTGTTGGGCACGTCTAGTTACTGCTATGAGCAAAACTAAATAATCCCTAATATAAGAACCAGCGCAGTAAATCAATAATGGTTACAGAGTCATAGTAATTTGGTTGAGCTTATTGTCGTAGGACGTAATGTTTTCTTAGATTTACCCGACCACAACTTTTGAAACAAAACAACTGGAAACGTACGAAGCGCGGTATGATTTATAAATAAAAACGGTATAAATTAAATAATAAATAAATAAATAATAAATATTTCACAACATCACATACATTGATCTGACCCCGTGTTAAGTAGCTTAAGCACTTGTGTTACAGACATCAGAATCAAAAGTGGTATTACAAATATACTTAAATAGTTAAATATAAATTAAAACTGCATTCTAAATCATAAACTCCTCACAAACTCCTTACGTGACAAAAATATGTGTGTATAAGAAAACAGGGTGATTACGACGGGTGTAATTCAATAAACACTTAATAAAATGTTTCTAACGTGCACAATGGGTCGAGCTCAGCGAGTAATGAGCGCAATGAGACATACCCGGCTAATGGCGCCTGAGACAGATCGCCGATTGCCCCGGATTTATCTCCGGGATAAGATGCCACTGACCCGGCTTTGCTTCTATGACGTTAACTGCATTTCTACAATTTACTGTGTTCGCCTGAACGATGGCGTATACAAGTTGAATGAATTTTTATATTCTACAAACATGAAGAATATAAATTCATTAAGCTTGTTACATGATCAGACAAAGGAATTATCCTTTGTCTGATCATGTAACAAGCAAAACTGTTCCGGAGATAAACTCAAACTAAAAATTAGGCTTCATAGATTTACTTGTGAAGAAACAAAAAATAAATTTAAATTGATTTTGGAACCATTTAATTTTCTTATCATCTAGGACGTATTCGTAGCGTTAATGTTCTTATGCACGTTGCTTTGCAATGCCTAAAGTACCGAAATCACATTACGAACTCCTATGAACCGTAGGCTAATCATAATGTAGGGGACATTATTAGATAGGATGTGTCCCAGTAAGACAAATGCTCGGTCTAATAGCGGTGGAGACGGATCGCGCGATTTGCCACGATTTATGCGCCCGGCCACTGCAGTTAGTTATGATCGGACGGAGAACGTTTAAGAATGTGCAATCGTGCATGTGCAATGTGAACTATGTAAGAAGCTTTTGAATGAATGGGTTTTTCATCATTTTGTTGATTTGATAGCGTAGCTTGGTATCCTTTTACCTACCTGGTACCTTGTTTTTGAGAGAAGGGATATTTCAGGGGATGAATAGCAATTTTACCTAATGTTTAATAGTTCACTGTTCTGTGGTAACCAACTGGCCTGCATTGCGTGGAACTATGGGCGCAAGCCCCCGTCAGGTTAGTCCTACTTTCAGAAGTTAACTCTAAAAGTCAGGATGATAGTGACACTGATAAAGTAGTTGCGTCAGTAGGTACTATGTATAATTGGATTTGTATGATTTGTATGACTAGATTTATGATATGGAATCCCGGCAATTGATACTTGCAATGCAAAGTTTCAATTGGTACGTAATTCAAGTGATATCGATTGCTAGGGACACAGCCAACGTTTTCCTAGGAATAAGCTCAGTCACAAATCTAGCAAAGATAACCCATGAATCGAGTGTCCGAAGCGCTCAGTGTAATAGCTCTCCGGACAGATCGCGCATTGCCCTGGATTTACCGGCGAGCGATTATACGTCGTAACTCAAGATCGGGCGCAGTCCTATGACGTTAAGTACATTCACTAGTGATTGGGTTTGGGCTTTGGACAAAGGGCAGATTTTATCGCGCTACTGTACTGATTCAACTACCATAGTCAACTAGGCAAAATAGCTGTTGTTGGTCTATTGGAGGCCACTTTTGTCAAATCAAGGCGATATACTTGACGATATATCCTGTGTGTGTTGGACGAGTGTTGTTATTTTGTAAAAGACGGTAGATTCTACTGAATACCGATATTTCGGCCACGGACACATTATTTGCATAATAAAACGAACGAACAATATTTAGATTACTCTAGCTATTATTTTTAATAAGGAATGGAATTTATCAGTAGATAGAAGAAATAATATGTGAGTAAACACTGTGGCAAAAATATAAATAAGTGTGTTCGAGAGCATAACCCCCGCCGCCCACCTTCGACAATTCGAATCGTACGAACACCAAAATAATCAATTCCACTTGCTCCAACACTGTATTGTGTGAGCAAGAGGGAGTATTTTTTTATTGGCGGGGTGTTATAAGTACATGAAATAAAGTTTGAAACTAAGGACTGTTGCTTACCTGAATTCCTCCTGCCGGAATCCCTCGTACCCCGCTTCACCAACAGCTGCTCACGGCACATGATTTTCCTATGACTAAATATGACACAGATTCAAACGACCAAAATGACCGAACTTATACTTTAAGTATTTTATGAACCTAATTTTAGATTTCACAAACACTCACTCTCACACACAAACACACACCACACCCGACGATTTCGCGAAGTGCAAGATTATTGCACAAAACAAGCTCAGGGAACGTCCTGAACAACGGTACAATACAAGATGACAACTAGTGAACTAAGAATAAAAATGTCTACCCACATGAGCCTCAATAAAAAGTGGCAGTTGCTCTTCCCGCCAAGTTGAGTTTAATAGCGTAACTTTAGATTGCTAATTGAAATGAATATGCACCGTAATGGATACCGAATAAAACTAAATTCTTAATAAGATAACTTTGTCACCTGACTTCAGGTTGTTTAATAAAGTGAAATTCAAATAGGCCTCAGAAAAGCACTTATGAATCGTCAATAATAATAAAAAACAACACATTGAATCTATAACCGACTTCGGGATGCAGTCATCTACCAAGAAGAAGAAGGAAGAAACTCGATAGTTGCTCTTTTCACATCAATTAGGTACTGAAGTTATCAGTAGATGAATAAAATATTATGTGGGTAAAGACTTTGGTAAAACTATAATTAAGTGTGTTTAAGTGTATAATCTCCGCCCACCTTCGCCAATACGAATCGTACGAACACCAAAATAATCATTTCTGCTTGCTGTATTGTGTGAGCAAGGGGGAATATTTCTCTTTGGCGGGGGGTTATAAATACCTGAAATCATTGTTTGAAACTAAGTATTGTGGCTCACCTGAATTCCTCCTGCCGGAATCCCTCGTACCCCGCTTCACCAACAGCTGCTCACGGCACATGATTTTCCTATGACTAAATATGACACAGATTCAAACGACCAAAATGGCCGAAGATATACATTTAGTATTTTAACGACAAGAGTTTTGATTTCACAAACACTCACTCGCACACACAAACACACAACACACCCGACGATTTCGCGAAGTGCAAGATTATTGCACAAAACAAGCTCAGGGATTTAATCGCGACGACGGAACGTCCTGAGCAACGGTACAATACGAGATGACTAATGAACTAACAAGAAAAATAACTACCCACATTAGCCTCAATAAAAAGTGACAGTTTCCCTCCAAGTTGCGTTTCATATATACCTAACTTCAGGTTGCTAATTGAAATGAATATGCACCGTAACGGATTAGGAATAAAAATCAATTTTCAATAAGATACCTTTGTCACCTGACTTCAGGTTGTTCAATCAAGTGAAATTAGTACAGATACTTTCCGGTACGGAAGTGAAGACTTAAAAATGTTCAACTGATGATCTAAATAAATATTATGTCGATGCTTCAATTCGGAATTGTATTTCCAAAATGAAATAATAAAACTAACTAAAATATATCAATTATTAATTTTTAAAACTCCGTACGAAAAAGCCAAGAAATACTCGTATAAGTATTATTTTTGACAAAAGTGGGAAAGGAAATTCTATTATTTCTTTTTTTCAATAAATTAAACAACCTTACTCAGTACTTATAGAAAACATTATACTTTTTACACAAGTTAACGATTCGTTTAGAGCACAATTATTTATTTCCCTAAAAGTCGTTCTCGTGGATCGATTGAAACACTTACTTGGTAAGTCATGTGTAAAACGAAGGAAAGCTTTGGCAATTTAATTACGTAGAAAGTCGTGTATTATACGGGTCATTTCACAATCACAATTAATAAGAAGAAACGGGAATTCATCATAACTTACTTTGAGGTCTAAGAAATCTCAATTATGAATTTGAAAATAATTGGGTATTTGAACACACGCTTAAAAAAAAACATTAGCGTATAATTTCGTTTCGTTTTTTATAAGCTTACAAATTATCCAATAGAGAGCAGAAAGGCTTCCTTCATTTAATCAAATCATATTGTTATCGTTGAGATTTGTTATTGAAATTTTGTCGTTTTGATTGAGAAGATGTCTGCTTAATGATCTAGTCAATGTCTAATCAGGTTTAGGCGGATGACTGCATTAATTAAGTGAGTGAGTAAAGTTTTAGGTTTTGGCGAAACATAAAAATAATTAATTATGCATAAACTAGAACAAGAAGAGGCACTGTGTTTTAATTGGCAATACAGATTTTTTGCTCGAGCTCGTTTAGTATTCCACATCCTAGCATTATTAATAATTACATTATCACCTACATTACTGCAACAAACTTAACTTAGTCTAGACCTATCAGTGTTTATTTATGAAGTAGTATATTAACTATAATTATGTATTACCTAGTATACTAAACAACCAACATATATTTATCGTTAGTACTTAGCTTTAATTAAATGCCAATGAAATAATCAAAGCTCTAAACTGACCTAATTCAGTTTAGAATCCGGTAGTGGGGTGGGAATAGGGGCGTCCAGACCAAACACCAACATTGTACTAATTTCCCATTGTTCTAACTTTGTCATTACTTGTCTCTTGACAAGATTAGTCAGTAGTAATTAAAGTTACGTGATGTATTTTTAGATTCCTGCACGCGAGATAATTCTCGGTGTCGTGTTATGAGTTCAACCTCTTGTATGGTGGCAATCTGAAAAAGATAGGAAACGTTAGGAATGATAAGGAAGTCCCAGGGATAATAATTTTGTCACCACTCCAACACCCTTACTTACATCCATATTTCAATTTTTTGGTTTTTACCTGATATTATTAAGTTTACATTTGTGGTATAGTGGTTAGTGTTCCGACTGTAAAGTTGAAGACATATATACTAAGAAATAAAACCAATTTTCGAAACAGCATTCCATCTTTTTATAACGTACTTTTTTGTCTGTATTTTCCTGATTTATCACATTTGAAGAATCAAGAGGAATGTTGTTTAGTTTATCAAATAAGGATTTGGAAACCAGATTTGTGGGGTTAAAGTATCAGCCTAGTCCTACTGCAGGGCTAAGGCCTCCATCATTTAAAATCATGTTTTCGTTACAAACATATGTTTTGGCTTAATCACCACGCTTGCCAAATGCAGGTTGGTGATCACAAACCCGGGCTGTGCACAGAAAAATCAACAAAAATTTTGCCCGACCCGGGTATCGAACCCAGGACCTCGAACCACGAACCGTTACTTAATCCATTGTTGCCATTTTGTTTGCTGAAAAATGGATTTCAAAACATACAATCAAACTATAAGTAGGTTAGTTTGTAAAATAAAACGCTGTTGAAAATGGATGTGGTTTAATAAATAGGAGCAGTTCAGTCGGCCGCGCCGCTTATCACTATGTACACGCGCTCACAGCGCCTCCCGCGCCGGCGCGCCCGCGAAGTACCTGCAACCAGACGCCAGTCACACACCTGTCAGCTGGTTATACTAGCCTGGTACCAACCACTTGGATACGATATGAATATCATTAGCAAAGTAATTAATATCTTTATCAGTATGTTGCAATGAACTACTGCTATAGGTACCTACTCTCGAAGACTGGGATGGCTGAACAATAAAATTGAATAAAACATAATAATCGTTTCGATGTGAATTAAATCTTGAAGGCATCTGAACATTGCATTCTCTATTTCGACTAACTTAGCAGAGCTTAAAATCATTTTAAGTAGCGTTTTTGGCCTTAAAGATCAGCTAAAAATCCTATTCATACATTTGTACGTACGAGTACAACATTGTTCAACATCTTAGTGAAAATCTTAGAGCACACCACACACATTAATACGCCACAGATCTAGTTCAGTTTCTAATGTTAATTATGATCATGAAATTAAATAATTTAATATCCAAGTGGTTGGTACACAGGTTCATCTATACCTACAGCGGGGTTCCCGCGAGCGGCATGCGGGTAGATGCGATTGATAGATAAATGCCAGCGTTTATACAATATTAAATATTAATGCTTTGGGAACGGGCCTGGTATAATCCGCGTCCAATCTGCAAAATCAACAGGGTACAAAAGTTGGCTCCGATTGGCGCCATTGTCAACCGGGATGGATGCGCTCGAGTCATGCAGCTAAAGGTCGGTCGCGGGGCCAGAGGAGAGAGAAAATAATGTGTCTATTGTATTGTTTTTTATCTGTGCTAGTTGAAAGGAGACTTGTTTCAAACAACACAACAGTTATCAAGCGAGTGACCTGTTTTTTTCTGTATAAGAGGAAAACAATTATTTTTTAACATTGTAGCATACTAGTAATTGCGTAGTACGATTGTTTCTTTGCATGGCTTCATACTACTTGTTCCATACTACTTGACGAGCCGCTTGGTCCTAGTGGTCAAGAAGTTGACTATTGAGACGCAGGTTCAATCCCCGCACAGGACAGACATTTGTATTTATATGAAGATGTCTGTTTGTTCCGGTCTGGGTGATATCTCAGTATGTACATATCTATTTGAGTATATGTGTTTACCACTGTTGATTCTGATCTCTGTAACACAAGTGCTTCAACTACTTAACACGGAATCGGATCAATGTATGTGATGGTGTGAGATATTTATTTATATTTACAATTTAAGTACACTCTATTTTCTCTATCCTCCAGCTCCCGCCGTGAATACAAGTTGTCCCCGGCGACAGTCTCCCTGCCGGCGGGCGCTAGAAGCATCGAAGCCATGCTTGGGTCTTACTAGTCCCGGGAACTAGGACATTACCGAAACTAGCGGTCCTTCGTATCTATCATCGTCCTTAGAAACGGTGGCTTTCGAAAACAGAAAAATCTAGTTTACATTTGTGTACAATGAGCGTGGAATGATATTTTTAGTAATTAATAAAAAAAAATATGAGGACTCTGTTCGACCACCGGGTAATTCCCTTAAAGCTTGATTGGACGTTATTAAGTATGAAGTGCTATTTGAATTATTGAACTTTTTAAGGGGCTATTTTCAGTTTGCATGAAGTAAAGAAAAACTGCCAAAAAAGCTTTAAGGGACTTATGTAGATGGTAAAACAGAGTCATTTTATAACACGTAACTCATATTTATGATAGACATGGTAACATAACACATAATATCATAACAAAAATCCACATAAGTATTGTCGAAAAAACAAAAAATAATAATTTTCGCATAAATGTGATTAAGCACAGATAGTGCAAAATTAAAATGTTTAATATGGGGCATTTCACGTCAAGCGGACAACAAAAAAAAAGTGAGGTCGTGGATTTTGTTTATATTCTGGTCAATTATACTTTAAGTAGATATAGATTATGTATACACATTATTTTTTCATATGATGCTTTTTTGCTGAGATATGAGCTTCTAAAAATTTACTAAGAGCGGAGCCGATCAATTTTAGACGATTATTATTTTTATTATTTTATTTCTAAAAAAAAATAAAGGTTTTGTTTTTTTATATTTGAAATGTTGAAGTTTTTATTTTTTTTATCGAAATCTAAATTTGATTTTTTTTTCGTGTAGTAAACCGGAAGTAAAAAATTAAAATCGATTTTTGGCTAACTTCAACCCTTTCTTTTTTAAATATTTCAGGTTCGTAATAAAGGCTAAAATGTACTTATCGTTCACAAAAAAATTTAAAACGTGATCTCCAACACTTCAAGACTTAGAGCATTTATAAGTCATACGCATAGCTATACGCATACATAGTCATACGCATAGCATTTTCTAAGCAATCAGTTTATGCGCTTTACATGCTAAAATACGACGCTATCAGTATTTTATTAATTTAAATGAGATGTCCCATCCCAGGCCCGCACCATGTACGTGGTACCACAAAATCGGTAAAATATTAATTTTTCCATTAAAAATACAATAAAACATTCAAATTTAGAATTCGATAAAAAAATTAAAAACTTCAACATTTCAAAAATAAAAAAAACGTAACTTTTATTCTTTTTTAGAAATAAAATAATAAAAATAATAATCGTCTAAAATTGATCGGTTTCGCTCTTAGTAAATTTTTAGAAGCTCATATCTCAGCAAAAAAGCATCATATGAAAAAAATAATGTGTATACATATCTACATCTACTTAACGTATAATTGACCAGAATATAAACAAAATCCACGACCTCACTTCTTTTTTGTTGTCCGCTTGACGTGAAATGCCCCATATATGTTTGCTTTTATTGAATCCTACTACTATTATAAAGGCGAAAGTTTGTATGTGTGGATGTATGGATGTATGGATGTATGGATGTGTGGATGTATGGATGTATGGATGTTTGTTACTCTTTCACGTAAAAACTACTGAATGGATTTGAATGAAACTTTACCACAATATAGCTTATACATCAGAATAACACATAGGATATTGGAAATCGAAATCCACGCGGACGGAGTCGCGGGCGGCCGCTAGTTACTGATAATTTTGTCGTTGGTGTTCTATTTTTATACCTTTCCCAGGTTAGTTGTATGTTTTACGTGAACAGAGTCTCAACCAAACCTAATAACTTACTTCAACACGAAAACAAAATAGAATCACTAATGCTAAACACAAATATCCCTAACAGAGTCGTGTGGAGTACGACTAGGGTTGCCAATTTGTATTTCCAAGTTGAATATTTCGTAAATACTGATGCACATACTTTTGTACATATTATTCCTTTGTATGTTTTCACAGTATGCAAATAATTCATTATGTCAAATTAAATAATTTTAATTTATAAGATATGGATCAAACAACCGCGAGAGTAATTCTCAACTTCATTTTATATGACTTTTAATAATCTGAGTTTCTTACATTTCCACTAAACAATTCGCCCAAAAATATTTGCAGTATATTTTGTTACACATTATTTATTTGTTAAGGCTTTGCAGCCATAGCGTCCTTATTTCGCTTTTAACGCCACCTACATATTTAAAACAGAGGCAACCCCGTGTAAGTCTGAAATCCTTGGCTATCGGCTGGCGGTCACGTCTCCGCGAGTTGCTAAGTATCGGCGGAACTTGCCGGTCGGCGCCATTGCCCACACTCCTACACAGACTGAATATTTTGACATTCATTCCCCATTCACCAAACTGAACCAAGTTTTCTCAATACGGCTTTTGGTAAGAGTTTTGCATTAACTTGTCACTTTTGTTGTTGAACTTAGTATATCTTATAGTAGGTATTTTTCTTTCAACTACGCTGAAAGTTTTTCGGGCAAAAATTGCCGAATGATTTATGGTGACTTTTAATACTACTTAAACAATTCTTAAATATAGAAAGTTCGCTAACTATGAAGAAACTTTTGCAATTGCTTTTGCCTATTTTGTTCTCGGGTACTAAAGTGCATTTGTGACGTGACAAAAATAAAAGAAAACTGATTTTTAATTTTCACAAACTTGACACAAAAATATTCTCAGCCCCGTTTAATAACTTCCAGGTACGTTCTTCTATCTTAATTGGCTAAAAATATTTTTTAGGGTGAGACTCCACCAAAGCTAAGATGTGTCCTGTCTGTTGTGTCGTAAGTAGCCAATAGGATTTCAAGCTGTGATTGATCACGTGTAAATGTTAAAATCTTATTGGCTGCTTACGACACACGTCCGCTCCACAGCACACACAGTTGAGTATCATTCTTAAGCTGTAGGGACTTAACTGCCAGCTATTAAATAGGGCCATAACCTAACGAATGATTTTCCTGATCTCGTGAACAAATATCTAATGATTACAAAATTTAGACTTAAAATGTTTAATCACAAATAATGAACATAACAAAACACCACAGTAAAACCAATAATCAGTAACCCATCTACCTCACAGTGGGTCCGGAGGCGTGTCGCGCATGGTCCCTGCGCCGGCGGCCGCGCGGCTGACGCGCGCCGCGCTCCGCCCGCTCAGCGCGCGCGCCGGGCACCCCCCGCGCGCCGCCCCCGCCCCCGCCCCCGCGCCCGCCCGCGCTGTACGACGTGTCCTCCGCGCTCGACTCCACCGCGGGGAGCGTGTCTGTACGGGTGGTTTGGTTTTAGTTATGGTTGCAATTAAATTTGTAGCGATTTAGACTTGTAGATTTCAAAAATAATTCATTGATAGTGCCAAATACTTTTCGGCGTTGTTGTCGGATGCGATAAAGGACCATTTTGGGAGCATTTCAAAACAGAGTAGAAAATTAAAAGAATAGTATAGGGTTAGCATGATGTGCTAACTGCTCTGCATTGCCGTTGATGAAATTACCAAAGAATACACAAATACGGATACGAAATTAATTCTACATCTTCCACATCATTATTAACGATTGTGGAATGGTCAGCCACCGTCAAAGAACACACTTGCAGTTCAAAAGTAGCGCATGTCATAAGCCCAAAGAGACTTTGCTGTATAACTTACATAGTACAAGGATATTACCTGATAGATGCGCAGCGGGCAGGCGGTACAGCTCGGCTGCGCACGCGGCGCACGGCGACCCACTCGACTCGGAGTCACTGTCGCGTGCGCGGCCATATTCTGCACAAAAAGATAACCATCGTAAAAAACCCACGGAATAATTAACTACATATTATTATTATTAGGTATAACAGTTTCAGAGAAACAATTACACTCTATTTAATTAACGTAGTTCCATGGACATAACATTATAAAATGTCTTCTTAATTAATGTTAAAATTGAGCGGCGTCTTCTAAAAAGATAGTAAATAAACATTTTCATTTTAATTTTCAATATTTTTTGCTTACATACCAAACAGTCAAGTAAATGATGAGCCATATTCTGCACGGTATTCAGAACTAATAAAGTGAAGTTGGAAGCAAAAACCCACTTAGTTTTTTCGCTTTTATGTCCAGCAATAAAAACGACATCTGCTTTCCTTTAGTTCAAGTCTATTCAGACAGAAGGAATGTGTAGTAATAAAATTAAATATAAAACACAAAGGACATCTTTATGAATAAAATTACGTAGTTATTGCCCATTGTAGTCGTATTTTACGCGCGGCGTTGTTTGGAAGCGTAGTTTACGAGTGGCCGCTCGCTCGCTCGGATCGCTCAGATCGCTCAGCTCGCTCGGCGCGCTCGCTCGGCACAATTAACGCCGCTCGTAAACTGGAGAGCGCGTAAAACAGCGCACCGTAGTTTATCATACCCTCGTATTGCAGACATCCTTTCAAATTAGACTGTTTAAAAATGGCTCTTGTTTAAAACATCGCGCCGTCCCGACAAGGAGTTTTTCATTTTAACTTTGGTGATTTCGTGAATATGTTTAATATCTTGTAAGGCGTGTAATGTCAGAATAAGTTAGGCCTGGTGTTTTGTTGATTATGTGCGAGATGCCAAGGCCGACACAGTTTTTAGCCTTGTTTTTAAGACCATGTTCTAACTCAATCACCTTGATAATCAACTCATATCACGAGATCTCGTATTTGTTGTAGTTTGTAGAATTCCAAAGTTATGAAATAAAAATCTACAAAAATTCTCCTTCCAAAAAATTGCGAATCCGTTTTTTAAGAAGCATTTAAGAAGCTTATGATGATTTCAGATGCCTTAGTTAGATTAGACTATAATAACACTTAAATGAAACGTACCAGGATTTTTCTTTTTAGTTTGTTTAAGGTTTTCCGAAACTTATTAAACTGAGCCCTCTTATAAAATCTTATTACATGAGCCATACCGGCAGCGTTATCCGGTTTTATAGTGAGGAGCCTAAACGAGCCCACTAACTCCGCTGTAATATTTAGGCCGCAGTTTCCATTCTTATGCATACACACTAAGCCCGTATTATGCATCCGGCGATGAGCCTCAGATTTATATCGCGCTAGATAAACTTCTCGGTTTAACTGAGATATTACGCGCCATTCTTGCGGATGTGAATGCATTTCGCATCTTAGAAAACGCTTTAATAAGCATATCAAACGCACATTTTTAAGGTCATAAGTGTAAGTATACATACTTCCAATCATTCAAGTTGAAAACGAATTAACTTAAATTCGAACTTCAGTGACAATTTTGTGCCATGATTGATTTTGCATCAGGCGAAACATAAGGAATTACAAACTTATACTTCCAAATTAAAAACTTTAAAATTTACTTTTGGAAATATACTCAAAAACATAATATTACATTAAAAAATTCTGCGAGTTCGGTCATACTTGGCCGAAATAAGAGAGATACGAGCGAAATATCGTTTCAAGTATTTTTACTGAACTGAAAGTAGGCCAGCACGAATGGAGTCACAGCTGAAACAAGAAATTAATATCCACGCCTGTGCGCTCATTAAATTAAAAAATTGGCCAAGTGCGAGTCGGACTCCCGCACTGAGGGTTCCGTACAAATTCTATTTTTGACGTATTAAAAAAACTACTGAATAGATTTCGTTCGAACCAATTTTCGTTGGTAGTTTTTATGGTAATGTACATTATATATTTATTTCAGATTTATCATCCTCTTACTTTAGAAGTTAGAGGGGGGGGGGACACACTTTTTTCCACTTTGGAAGAGTCTGTCACGCAAAGTATTCACTTAAGAAAAAAATGAGTTTAGAAACCTTAATATAACTTTTAAAGACCTATCCATAGATACCCCACACGTATATGTTCAATGAAAAAAAATTTTTTCAGTTTCAGTTCTAACTATGGGGACCCCCCATTTTTTTTATTTTTTTTCTATTTTCGTGTGCAAACCTTGTTGCGGTTCACAGAATACATCTACTCACCAAGTTTCAATAGTATAGTACTTATAGTTTCGGAAAAAAGTGGCTGTGACAGACTGGCGGACAGACAGACAGACAGACAGACAGACATGACGAATCTATAAGGGTTCCGTTTTTTTGCCATTTTGGCTACGGAACCCTAAAAAGTCAAACGCTCATGAATACGATACGAAGGCAAACGAGTGGATGTGATCAGATATTGATTTAAAGCGTGTTTTAATAACTTCGTAGTTGACTAACTTGGTAACTTTGTGTTGAGCAAAATCAAACATATATTTGCACAATTTAAGCGTATAAATAAACAGTCATGAATCAACAAGATTTTTAAAAAGGGTTCTTTAAAGTTGCAGTAAACTCAAACATTATGGTGAATATAATAATATGGACTATTGATATTATTATTTTTATTTTTATTTATAACTAAGATGACTCAGTCAATAAGGCACGAACACTTATCATTGTACGTACAATATTGTTTGTAGTGATTCATTTCATATTAACAGTTAAATTGATTTAATATGTTAGCCAGAACTATAACAGCATAATATTATTGGTATTTTAAAATTTTCGACTGACACCTTATCACCGTGTTCCGTCGATTGAAGAGCATCGGGTTCAAATCCCCAGCCGGTATAAAAAATACTGACAAGATTTTTTCTCTTATAAAAGTACTCTATCACTATCAGGAGATTACTTCTTCTTTACGGTTTTATGTTCCATGTTGTTACGCTGAAGTATCAGCTACTGTAACAAAATACAACAGTAATTTAGTGCGTAAAACCTCATGACCGACAAGTCATAAAAACAAGTGAAATTGTGCTCTCTTTGGGCGAGAGCCGCGAGGGCAGTAAACTGATCCGGGCCTCCCCAGCCAATGTGGTACAGCGGATTTATAGTAATAAGAAACGTAAGCATGTAATCTACAGTTCTCTCTGTAAATAATATTTTTTTAAGGAGACGCTGTCTATATAAGAAGTAATATTTTAATAGGTTCTCGCGACTGCTGCTTATTAATGAAACGTCGTGTTTTGTTTTTAAAAATGATTTAATTAACCGTGATTTTATACTTATTTAGTTGATCTTCGTCTGTTTTTATGCGGGTAAAATTTTTGTTTGTATTGGGTACCTATTTATCATGCACAACAAATGGCCTAATACATCTTAATCAGTGATTAAAATTGATTAGAACTCATGCATTCATTTCTCTCGTTCGTACTTTTAGTTTCAAAAATATAACTTAACTTAAAGCAATCGTGAGGACTGGCGAATTCTTGTATCGGAGGCCAAGACACATTTTGGGTCGCTGAGCCATGGGAGTAAGTAAGTAAGTAAGTAAGTAAGTAAAGCAATCGTTGAATTTCATACATGAAATAACGAGTAGGAATACCGAAGTAGTTTCGCCTGGGTGAAAGCTAAATAATGCAAAGAGATGCGATTTACAGGTGCTACAGGTGTACTCGTATAGTGCAGTAACCAGATGAAGCGAGATGTGCCTCTTTAAATTCCTTCTTTTAGATTTGCAAGACTTTTTCACATAAATTCTTAACAAGACCTTTTTGAGTCTGTTGCATGCTGAGGTTAATATTTTTTTTCTTCGTCGTTCCGTTTGTCTCTTACCTACACGCGGATTCGTAAACATTGTGGAATGGATTTTACAAGTTGATTGACATATTAAACCCGTAGTACTAAAGACGTCAGAGGCTTAATTTTTTTTTTCATTGGTTATCGACACAACTCAATGTATGATGACTATCATGTCAACATCGTCGTAATCATCGACGCATCAGATAATATGTACGTTTTCGGTGTATCCAATAAGCAAGATGCTATTCGATAAATAAATCTACGTCTAAGTGATACATATCACCCAGTTCACTCACTCAGAGCCACCACTGCGGCGCTAAGTGCCCGTGTCTCGAGGCGCTCTTCCACACGAGTGGATTCTTCTTACTTATCGGAGAGAACGTTCCGGAAATTTATGCCGAGCCACGGAATTTAACCCGATTGTATTTCCGAATGAAATCAATAAACTTGGAAAAACTTTTCTCGAGATTGCTTTGAAATATAATTTAGAGCACAGTCAAGTTATGTAATGAGAGTATTTGAAGCAAATTTGCTTGTAGAAGATTCAAAATTTGTGATGTTGTGTTGTATTACGATTGAAAAGATGAACCTAACTAGTGAGAATGAATGAAATATCCGATTTAAAGGTTGAAAGACAAATAACATTCAGTCACCAAATCTGATTACCGCATTAAGGACAAGAACGACTGATACATATTTTCAAGGTGTTTCAATATTGAGAACATGATTCGAATGAAAAAAAAAAACTTTGATTCTATCATTTTAGCTCAGAAAAGTTCACTCACTGGCAAAACAGCTCTAAAATAATATGCTACTTCAATGTGTATGCAGTGTGAGTATGCGGTTAAGGCAGGTACTTCTCCAAATGAGCAGCTTATGCGGTTGGAAGTTCCATTATGTTCTACTGTCCTCAACTTTAAATTTAACAAAACAAAATAGTCTCTGTTCCTGGTTTGTTGGTTAATAGTTACAATTACCACAAAGCGAATGCTCTGCAGCTTTAATAACAACTGTTTTCAGATAATTACGCAGTTAAACTTGACTGTATTTACTATTATGCAGCTCGAACTAGTGTATTACAGAGATAGTATTGTTTTAATAATGTTAACTGGGTCAAATATAATAAAGTATATGTAATGAACAACATATTTTAGTAGATGTTTATTATGATAATTCGATTTCATTATTTTGTCGACTCTGTCATTATAAAACAGGTCATTTAGAGTCTTAAATTTGATTAAATATATAAAATACTCTTTTCTCAAAAAGTTATGAGGTTACATAATTGGAATCAAATTAAAATCTTAAGGAACATTTTTATTCCACGGAATCGCTTTAACGGAATTTTAATGACATGTTCATTAATAATTGCCACGTACATTGATCATCAAGTGAACATCAATGCATCAGGCAAAATATTCGCGAATAAACATAATACATGGAAAACCAGAGCCTCATTTAAATGCCTTTTGCCTAACCACTGGACTCCATCATATTCCTTAGTATAGGAACTCACAAGGCTCAAATTACGCGACCGAAGTTCGGCGACAATATATTTTCTATACAAAACGACATTCGACATAGTGTTTATATCGTATAGTATCTTTCATTTGAAAGTGTGCCATATTATGGACAGGACGGAATGTAAATTCAGCCGCGTAAATTCCGTGGCGTTTTTCCCGCGAAGTGTATTCCTACACTTACACATCACACTCGTTTCATTACATACACAAGTTGTGGAAAGATCTTCGGGTCGCTGAGCCAGCGGAGTAAGTAAGGGATCCTCGATACATGGAAATCCAACGTCTAATTAAAAATGCTTTCCATCTGACCACTAGGCTCCATCGCATGTATCACACTACACAACTCGTGCGGAAAGCTTACGCGTGACAATCCTGAGCGGGTCGTCATTTGTCACGCCGGAATTGCCTTGTCGACTCGCAATCGGGACTGCGGTCCACTAGCGGATCTAGGGGAGGAAGCGGGCAAAAAGAGAACTTCTGTTTCTTTTGCGACATGCATTGATGATCCACACATCTCTTTATGTCTATTTGCAAGTATTCTCAAAACAAGGAAATCTAGGACCTAATCAAAAATTCCTTTTACCTAACCACTGGACTCCATCGCATCCATCACACAACACAACTCGTGCGGAAAGCTTACGCGTGACAATCCTGAGCGCGTCGTCATTTGTCACCGGGATCGCCTTGCCGACTCGTAATCGAGACTGCGGTCCACTAGCGGACCTGGGGGAGGGTTGCCAGGCAATAGAGACGCATTAGGTTACTTTTTGATTTGATAACAGCATACATTTTTTTGTTTAAATTGGTGTAATATTGAATGAAGGTATAACAATTACTTATATTAATATGATTATAATGTAAGAAAATCTCAAATTTAGAAATAATTATGAACGTGGCCGAATTCCCAGCCAAATTCGGCCTTAGTGGCCAATCTTACGATTAGCCAATTACGCAGGATATATTATAGTGCACAAGCGCGTGTGCAAGCACAGGTGCACTCTATACAATAATCATACAAATACTTGCACACACCGTCAAAACTTTAAGAGGATAAGTTACAAATACGCGACAGGAAATATCGTTATTAGGAATGCTACAAAACGTCCGGACATATCTATGCCGGACACCAGCCGTCGCTGCAGGCGCCCCCGAGCCCCCAGGACGCCCCGGGGGCGCCCCCTCTCTCACAATGGCGAACTGCACACAGCGGAAATTGCAAACTCGCTCAATGGAACCAGAGATAATGCCTCCAGAATGAACTATTATTATTTTATGGCGTTTTTAATATCCTGAACTCCGTCCGCTCCAGTAACGACGGTAGTGCACTCTGATGATGTAATTGTGTGTTTATTAAGTAATCTGAGCTATTTAAAGGATTATTGTTTAAAATGTTATAAAATTAATTTTGCTCGAAAATAAATTTATTTCGTATGAATGCACATACCTCGTTTCTCATGAATATTGCGCAGATTGTAGGATGATTTTGAAAGAAGTAATTTTAAATGATCGTGAGAATAATTTAAATTACTCGATGAACTGGTAAGTAAAGCTTACACAAATTATCATCAGCCTTTTCACCGTCCCAACATTTATCGTTGATATCAAAGACCTGGTGGTTTAGCCAAGATGCCACTTTTGCGAGCGCGAGGTATCGCTTTCGTCGCGACTTACATATATCTTCATCCCGCTCACATTAACTGTTTGGTTCGTTAACGGATGGTAAACCAGTAAAGTTAAGTTAAAGGCAATAAACAAGAAGAGAAAAATAAAGTCACCGAGTCATTTTTTGAACTGCACAAGCTCACAGTGATCAACGTGAACTCAAAGGAACCATTGACACCTTCAAAGTACGATGCGACCGTCCCGATGTGAATCAGAAATTATGAATTCACGGGCGAGCAGAAATTGCAATTTCGGCAGCGGTGAAATTTTGATAATGTTGTCCAACTTACTAACGCGTTCTTGTGATATTTTATGAGATATTACATTTCAAGTCGTTGTAAAAAAGCAGTTTTAGCTACAATTACAAGCTTAAAATTTTTAAACTTTATGATAAATAACACAACATCATTATCATGTTCGGTACTAGTAACTGAGTATTAGGCTATTTTTGGAATGAAATAGTTCAGCTGAATTTTGTAGTATCCATTAACTCAATTCGATTAATGAATAGCTCCACCAAAATTCAAATTTGATATTTCCTGAATTAGTTTTCACAATGGGAGTATACTTATCTGTACTTAAATGCAATTTGAACAACTCAATTATTAAGCGTTTTTGCTTGAAATATGTTTATTACATGATTGACATATGTAATTTGTTGTAATTTACTCAAGTAAAGATACGTGTGTATCTCCTGAAGAAGTAAATAAACCTATAATCGGAGCATACACGCGTAGCAAAAGAATACAATGAGAAAAAAGGTTGATAATACTACCCTCTTCTGTTCGCGCCTAATCAATTTTCGTTCGAGTGGAATCGCCGCGGCCGCTTCAATGGGTCTCTGGAATTATGAATTCACGGGCGGACGGAAATTGCAATCTCAGCAACGATGAAATACTGATGAGGGTTGTCTGAGGCTATCGCCCTCTCGCTTTGTCCGCGAGACGCTGTCGGCCCGTGATGAGATTATTTGCCTTCGATTGGCATTTGATTTGTATGTCCTTAGTTATGTTTGCGCTAGCTTTGCGATAAGGAAAACTACGAGAGGAATCCGGGTTGCAGTCAGTGTGTGATTTGTTTGGCAATGCAAAATTGGTCTGAGTAAAAGTCTAGTGGTCAGAGACACTGGCTAAAAAATCAAGGGTCGCGGGATTCGGAATCTTTAAGGCGGTAGGATAATATTTAAATTAGCTATCTAAAAATAAAAAAATACAATATAATAAATATATTCCATAATAAAATTAATACATTCCAAGATTATATAAGTCCTTTTTTGACGAATAACTTGCTACTTATAATTTAGCGCCCAACGTGGTGTTCAACCGAACTAAAGAATTTGTAACAAATAACCTGAATGACACAATACACAGTACCACATAGAAATGTTGCAATGCAATATCGCAACACGTCGCGTACAAAGACACATTCGTCCTGTTCCTGCAGTGATTGCAGCATTCCATTTGTAGCAGTCAAAATACCGGCGCTGAGGGACGCGTGACCGCCTTTGAGAGCGCTTTGCGACTTGAGTTTCACACGGGCGACAGCTTCTCACTATATAGAATGCATGAGCTGTGTTTTTGCGTCATTCAACTTTGATTTTTATTTGATGATGGTCAATAATAATGTTATGATAAATAAAGCGCATAACATAAATTGTATGACTTAGATGTCTCACTTTGGCGCCCAACGTGGTAATAGAAATAAGTTATTTTTATGAAATACAGAATTCAATACTTTTGATTTTTGAAAAAACAACTATTTTCTACCTACTATAAATATCTAATTTTGACAATACCTTACGATAATATATGTACATAATTGGCCGTAGCCAATGCGCATGGCATGTGTTACAGAATTTAGTGCACAAAGACACATTCGTGCTGTGTACGGACAGCGCTCATGACTGCGCCATTACATTTGTAACAGTCCAAATACCACGTTGAGTAGCGCTTTGCTAGTGGGGACAAGTTGTGGGCGAGCATGTTATAAAAGGACTTAAGGTGCAAGAGATGCAACTAATCACTTGGTGAGGAGTTACCCGTTATCTTAGGTGGGTGAAGGGACGTGACTTGACATGATGCAACGCAATGCGGCAAATTCGACCAATACTTTACGTGACGTTTCGTGACGTGTGTCATAGGATACTATGAGTACTTCCAAGTACTTCATAGAAATTCTATTTGATATTTTCGCGTCACGTCGCGTCGCGTCATTTTGCCGTGTCTGTCGCCCTCTTAAATCAACGGGTTAGAAGCGTCGTATTTTGTGCTAGTATTGACTGTTTAAAACAATTTTATGAATATATTAAAATAATTAATTGAGTTTTCATGGTACTATAAATCTCTAAGTCTTAGGAAATTGTCACTTCCCTAAGATACTATATTTAGCCGTAGGACAGCGCTCATGATTGCGCCATTACATTTGTAACAGTCCGCATACCTCGTAGAGTAAGTAGCGCTTTGCGAGTGAGGACAAGTTGTGGACGAGCGCCCTGTTATAAGAGGACTTGAGATGCAACTATCAACTTGTTGAGGAGTTAGAAGCGTTGTATGTAGTCCTAGCAAACGCTTGTTGAATTAAAACTATTAATGTATGAATATATGAACGAAATTAATACACTTTTAGATTTGCCAACAAATAAAATAACATTTAAAATTACAGTCAGTATTAATAAAGCTGCAACAAAAAATAGAGATACTGCTGAATTTTTTTTCAATGCATTATCAACACTGACAAAAGAATAGATAGATTTCGTATTTCTGGAATTATAAACGAACGCTTTTGAATAGGATCGCCGGAACAATGGAACATTCCGTGGAAGATATATTCGCGACTTGTTCCGGACCATGTCAGTGGCTGCAATATTCCATTTGCAACAGTCAAAATAATGGCACCGCTGCGGCCGGATCACGGGACCGATTTGTGTGACGTCACAAGTTCATTTATTACAATGGACTGGAACATAGGTCCATATTTTCTACGACGTTTTTAAACAAAAGTAGGTCACTAAAATTTTCTTTTGTTATTTTAAGTAATGTTTTATAGAAATAAGGTTGGCGCCCAACGTGGGGTTTTATTAAACCTTAATTAAATTTTATTAAATTTTAATGATCCTTTAATTTGATTAGTGCCGTTAGGTAGTTTCTTATCATTTCCTAAAACGATCAATATCCTCAATCCGCAATTAATGAGGAATATGACTGAAGGAGGAGAGAAAACCGCCGGTGTATAGCTTTATTTTGCTCATATGCAAGTTGTGACTATGTGTGGCATGACTCTCCATTTCCATGACCTCCTCGCCGCACGCGCCGCCCGCCATGCTGAACGTCGCGTATGGCCTGATCTCGAGAAGTTCACCTGCGAGTGTGACTATGTATGCCTTGACTCACCATTACCATGGGCGAGCAGGTTGGGTCGCGGCGGCGGCGCGGCCAGGTCCAGCGCCTCCGCGCGGCCGAACGTGCGCAGGTGCAGCGCGCAGCCGCCGCGCCCCTCCTCGCCGCACGCGCCGCCCGCCATGCTGAACGTCGCGTACGGACTGATCTCGTGTAGCTCACCTGCGAGTGTGACTGTGAGCCATGACTCACCATTGCCATGGGCGAGCAGGTTGGGTCGCGGCGGCGGCGCGGCCAGGTCCAGCGCCTCCGCGCGGCCGAACGTGCGCAGGTGCAGCGCGCAGCCGCCGCGCCCCTCCTCGCCGCACGCGCCGCCCGCCATGCTGAACGTCGCGTACGGCCTGACCTAGTGTAGCTCACCTGCGAGTGTGACTATGTATGCCTTGACTCACCATTGCCATGGGCGAGCAGGTTGGGTCGCGGCGGCGGCGCGGCCAGGTCCAGCGCCTCCGCGCGGCCGAACGTGCGCAGGTGCAGCGCGCAGCCGCCGCGCCCCTCCTCGCCGCACGCGCCGCCCGCCATGCTGAACGTCGCGTACGGCCTGACCTAGTGTAGCTCACCTGCGAGTGTGACTATGTATGCCTTGACTCACCATTGCCATGGGCGAGCAGGTTGGGTCGCGGCGGCGGCGCGGCCAGGTCCAGCGCCTCCGCGCGGCCGAACGTGCGCAGGTGCAGCGCGCAGCCGCCGCGCCCCTCCTCGCCGCACGCGCCGCCCGCCATGCTGAACGTCGCGTACGGCCTGACCTAGTGTAGCTCACCTGCGAGTGTGACTATGTATGCCTTGACTCACCATTGCCATGGGCGAGCAGGTTGGGTCGCGGCGGCGGCGCGGCCAGGTCCAGCGCCTCCGCGCGGCCGAACGTGCGCAGGTGCAGCGCGCAGCCGCCGCGGCCCTCCTCGCCGCACGCGCCGCCCGCCATGCTGAACGTCGCGTACGGACTGATCTCGTGTAGTTCACCTAAGAGATATACTGCTGTGAGATTGTTGATTTTATGAGTATAGAATTCAAGAGTTATTTTGGGGTGGGTGTGATCCAGATTAAAGATAAGCGGCGCGTAAGTGAATGCCTATGGAGGCGTCTAAACTAAACACTATCAGGCGGGCCGTTTACTTCAGCATCGCTTCGCGACTTGTGTGACCCGTTGATGTGATTGATGACATAATTCATTCAATATAATCAAGATATGCTTGGTTATCTTGGTGACATGGAGCTATGACTCTGCCCCTCGCCTCTCATCTCTATAGGAACTTCAGTTTGAGTCTTGGTTTTAAAGGCCAAAAATATATTTCATCTTTTCTTGCCAAGTGACCTTTTTGTGCCCTAAAAATTTTTAATATTTCACAACGCGCACAGCGACCGCCGCCGCGCCATGGCTAGACCTACTGCACACATATAGTGTTGGATATGGTCGATGGTACTAACTGTCAGGCGGCGTGAGCGCCTTGCCGTTGCGCTTGCCGGGCTCGGTGGTGTAGAGCTGCGGGTGCGGCGCGCGCGCCTCGTGCAGCGAGCACTCGCGCGGCGCGCACAGCGACCGCCGCCGCGCCATGGCCAGACCTACTGCACACATTACAATAATAATAATACCCTCCGGCAAATCTTAGGATCATCCAGTTAATCATAATACTCTCCGGCAGATCTAACGATCAGCCATGTACGCTGGATATATTATAGTGCACAAGTGAGTGCGCAAGCACAGGTGCACTTCCTTTACCCTCATAGTTCGGTGGGACAACAATCTGACACGACCGTAGAGAGATCAGGCGCAGGACCAACGGCTTAATGTGCCTTCTGAAGCACGGAGGAATTCGAGATGAAATTTTTAGGTCAACCATCCGATGACAGACCG
Source organism: Nomophila noctuella (assembly GCA_958496325.1). Taxonomy (NCBI): domain Eukaryota; kingdom Metazoa; phylum Arthropoda; class Insecta; order Lepidoptera; family Crambidae; genus Nomophila; species Nomophila noctuella. Next base: position 16,864,210 of record OY292482.1, read on the forward strand.
TTGCGAACGTTGTTTGGACCTTAGCAATCGCAGCCCGAGCGCGTTAACCACTATGCCATCGAGCTCCTCAACTTAATATGAAATGAAATAAAAATCTAGAATTACTGCTCCAAAAAAGACAGTAATAAAAATAATCGTCGTTTCACCATGAATTTTAACAATGCAACCTTAACGAATTCAAAATGGAACTTTTCTCAAAGTAATTACCTGCTAATGAGGCAAGCAGAGCCGCTAGTCCTCCGCCAAGTAGAAGGGGGGCGAGGCTTGCCCGCCAGTCGGGGATGACCTCCGCCGCGCCGTCCGCCAGCTGGCTCCTGGCTTCCACTGGCAGCTCCATGGGTTCACCCAGACGTTCTATAGCAGCAAATTGTGTTATAGTATGTTGTATGATGCAAAGTCAGTCAATAAAATACGTCTATTCGGTACGAATATGTTTTTTCACACGTACATAGAGACCCCTGGTCAGTTAACTATGTACTTCCATTCAATAAGAACGTAGTTGTACTGGTTTTGTATGTAGATATCCCGATATCTCTCAAATCAAACATCAAAGGAATACCGAGGATACATGATTCTTAAGTAACTTTCAGAGGGATAGATCATAGTACAACTTTCACTCGGATGAGCAACTTATCTAAGGAAATACTTTAACCTCCCTTTTAACGAAGAATACAGTCCTACAATGTTGCAATTGGCAAAGACGGTTCCCAGAATTCAAATAATGTGTTTGAGATAAACAGGTATCTTAGGATTTTTTCCACTAACAATAAATATACCATAAAACGTCTTAAATCTTGGAAGGAAATGCCTTTTCCTATCTTTAGGGCCAGTATCATTCAATGTGTCGTAAATCGTAGTCTCCTTGGATTTTGAGCCTTTTGTTTAAGTTAACCATCTTTGAAACGAAAACATAATTTTCAATTAAAAGAATAAAATCATGGATGCCTTTGCCCTGCTGTGGGTCATTAAAAGGCCGATACTTTACTTTACTTAGCTTATTTAAGTTAATTGGCTGTCAAATTACCCGGTAGAAGATTTTGCTACCCCAACGCGATCCAAGACGGAAATCGGCCCCACGACCTTCTGGCTTATTTATAGATGCGAGGACTATGCCACACGCCAAGCTAGATTGTTTTGAAACTCGATCATAGTTTGTGAAATTAATAAACAAACATAACGTACCTCCGTTGAGGGTATGCGTGGCGGCCCGGTATAAGGCCGGGGTGTCACCGGCGGCGGAGCGGGCCACTACTCGGATCTCGTACCACGTGGCCGGCCGCAGATTGCTGGCCTGGTAGAAAAGGCATTTTTATAACCATGACCTTATTTAAATGAAATTGTGCATAATAATTTTGTTAGTCTTTCACTAGAACTCGGCTGTAGATAAAAATATACAATAAGCTTCCCAGTCAATTGTGGCTACTTTGGCAGTGTACATTATTCATTTGATTAGATTTGTTATACGAGTAGAACCCACTTCAAAAGCAATCGACTCTTGGAAAGCACGTTAAGCTCTTAGTACCGAGCTAAAACTTTGTCCAGCTTTGTTTTATAATTGTACCACCAAGCTTTGAGAGTAAAACTATTTCATTACCATCAAAGGCAAGTGTAAGAGAATGTCAGAGCTCGTTTCTCATTAGTATTAAAATTGGTTATGTTCTCCGTATTATTTTATTCTCTGGACAAAGTTTTGATAGAAACTAGTTATATTTTTGCTTGCGCCTTTGTATGACGCATTATTTTGCCAGCGTGTGTGTTGATTTGGTAGTATAGAATTCCCTTCGTGCTTTTGTTTGCCGTGAATTTATCTATCCCGACCACTCCATCATATGCAAAGCGCCTAAATGGTGTAAAAGTCAGTGACTCACCAGCGCGCTCTCCCCATCAGCCCTCAAGTCGAGCCACGCTGCCGGCGCGGGCGGCGACGCGGGGCGAAGCGCCACCGCCCACGCGGCGACGGGGCAGCGCCCGCCCCACGCCAGCAGGTTCAGCCGGAGCGCAGTACTGTTCGCCCACACGAACTCCTTGCCCGGCGGCGCCTTCGCCTCTACGCACAACGACTCTCTTGGTCATTCGATTACGATGTGTAGTGGATGGTAAACATTGTTGAGGGCAAATTAACCGTGTCATTTTGAAGAAATAAAAACAGATTTATAAAATAAAAACAACATCATTGCTGCTTACAGAACAGGACAGAACAAAACAATTTTCATCTTACCTTAAATGTGAGTTTGTGTTACATGTAATAATATTTCTACGTAGCTTCTACATTAGTGATACCACGTAGTTACATAGTAAAAGACAAACTCGTCCCCGTCCCGTCTCTGCCCTAGCCTAGTAACGACGAGCATAATGATAATGATGACGCTTAAGGATTAAGCTCTAGCGGGCAGCTGAGGAGTTGGGCGATGACCCGCTTACCCACCAATTCAACTCACTGGTAGATGAAGGGGTAACTCGAAATTTTTAGTAGGGGCCGTCCACCCACGCCTCAAGGCTGGAATTATTTATGATTGATGTAGTCCCGGCCCGGGCGACTGTTTTCAGCTATGGTTTTGTCGTTTGTGTGCGTGTTTGTGGCTTAATATTATGTGGCTTAAATAAATAAATACATAAATGGACCACTAGAAATAGCCACAACCTATGCGAGCGTACTCACTGTCGCCTCTCGTGCGCGCGAGCAGCGGGCGCGAGTGCGGCGAGGCGCCGGCGGCGGAGTGCGCGCGCACCGTGACGCGGTACAGCGCGCCGCACGCCAGCCCGCGCAGCCACAGCGCAGTCTCGCCGCCGGACACGCGGGCCGAGCGCGGCGCCCCCTCGCCCGCCCCGCCGTCGACCAGGCCACGCGTCCACCAAACTGTGTAGCCTATGCACAAAATAATAGAGAGCATTCAGAATGATAATAAATTTTAGGCTCAAATTCATTGCTCTTTGCTACTTTCTCAGACGCAACGTAGTGATTTTTCCTGCTCTGTGTTATTGAATATCGCGGTAGTCTTAGAAGGAACGCGTGTAATAATACATTCTTAAACCAATCGTAATAAAATAAATATTATTAGTTCATCAAATAATTTACAATAAATACGCATGCCGATTAATGCCAACACGCGCCCGCTGTCGACCGAACCACGCGTTTATAAAACTCTCTAGCTTATGCCAAAACAGTGTGGTTAACGAACGTAGAAAGAATTTACAAGGAATGTGTAACACTGAACATTCTTGGTATGAGTCCAAACTCGTATCAAGTATTTTCCTAAAATTGGTGGAAAGGTCAGACATGTTCAGTAGAGTATACTTAATAAACTTTATTGACATTCTTAAATCGTCACAAAGCTGCCTGTGCCTACAGTTTAAAGTCCCGAATGGGAAAAACTGATGCATCGGGACGAGATTTGGCCAACACTACCAGAAGGCTGCTTTGAACAGTCAGCGCGCACCAGCCGCGGCGCAGGCGCAGGAGGCGGCGATCGCACTACTAGCGCAAGCTGCGCCCACGGCCCAGTCACCAGCACCGCTACTACCTAACACGTAAATTGTACATTCCAAGCAGCAGGGTCCCAGTGTCAGGCGGCGGGTCCCACACTAGGTGGAGCGCGTGCGTGTGGGGCGCGGTGGTCCGGGCACGCACTACTAGCGCACACTGCGCCGAGTAGGCAGCACCTTTACTACCTAGCACGTGAGTTGTATTGTACATACCAAGCAACAGGGTCCCAGTGTCGGGCGGTGGGTCCCAGGCCAGATGCAGCGCGTGCGTGTCAGCGCGGACGAGTCGTGGCGCAGGCGCAGCGGGCGGTGCTCGCACTACTAATGCAAACTGCGCCGAATCGCCGCCGCCGCTACTGCGCACCGAGCACGTGAAGTTTGCGCTCGATTCCGCTTCTAATTGTTGAGTGGAGAAGGAAATAATATTAAAGTCATGAAATGCTGAGTCACAGTCTAGTTATTTAATTTCGTTTTTGTAATTTTGATTCATATTTTATTTCGGATGATATTATATTTCATATCCGCTTCTGAGACCCCTTTTTGAGGATAAAGGCCGTTGCTGCTGCTTAAGTCTTTTAAAATGTTCAGAGATCTAACAGTTGCACCAGGACTGAAAACACGTCACATATTCATATTACTCAACACCGTAGATGATCTTGAATGAGTGAAGTTATGGCAAAGATACCTAAGGTATAAGAAAAAAAATGGAAAAATACTCCTGAATCACAAATAGCAGAACTCACTATGTATAATAAGATCTCCAGCATCGGTGACGGTGACGGTGGGCGGCAGCGGCGCCGGCGCCCACCGCCAGCGCAGGGGGGGCGCGCCCACCGCCGCGCAGCGCAGCCGCACGCGCGCCCCCCACGTCGCGAACACCGCGCGACCGAACGACGAGATGCGCACGGGCACTGGGAATAATGCCTTGTCAGTGTATATCATTAAACTGTTGAGTTATTTCCATTCCAGGCTTTACTCTTTCGCCCGGACGACGAGAAATTAATGAAATGTTTTTTTTCTAATGTGATAGGGAGGCAAACGAACAAGAGGTAACCTGATGGTAAGTGATCACTGCTGCCCATGGACATCAAAAACCGCACAAGGGTCGCAGATGCGTTGCCTCCCTTTTAAATCCCATATCCTTCCAAATTGTGCTCTGGCGCCATTACTCAATAGTGCAACTTTTGCTGTGGTCTTCTGTAAGGTGGCTTGTAAGAAAGTGATGTCATCATAAGCCTGGTGAGTTATCTCCATTGCAGGCTTTACACGTACGAGAAGCGAGAAACCGAGAGAAAAATGCTAAGAACGTGCTAACATCATTAGCCTGTTGAGAACTCGTAGACGGTGCGATTGCGCAGCCCCACCACCTCGCGCCACACCTCGCCGTCCTCGTAGCTATCTCATGATTATGATGATGATGATAGTTACCGTGGTGCGTGGGCGCGGCGGTGACGGGGCGCGTGGGCGGGCCGGCCCCGGCGCTAGTGGCGGCGCGCACCCAGAACTCGTACACCGTACGTGCGCGCAGCCCCACCAACTCGCGCCACACCTGGCTGCCCTCAATGCTGGCTCATGATGGTGATGATGATGATTATGATGGTGACGATAATAGTTACCGTGGTGCGTGGGCGCGGCAGTGACGGGGCGCGTGGGCGGGCCGGCCCCGGCGCTGGTGGCGGCGCGCACCCAGAACTCGTAAACGGTGCGTTCGCGCAGACCCACCACTTCGCGCCACACTTCACTGTCCTCGGAGTCTGCGTCGCGGTCGCTCACGTCCACCCGCTGCGACCACTCCCCTCCGACCCTTTAGGGATACGCTTATTTTACACATAAGTTTGCTAGGAACAAGGTGTTCAGTTACAACAAAATAAAACGCAGCCCAGAGCCAGAACAACGAGTGGAGCTCTCACAACAGGGCAAGTATCTTACGGCGATTTTTGGGCCTTAGTTTAGGACTATTTTCTATTTATTTGAGCATTTGTGAATTGTGATGTGAAAAAAAAAACATTTAAATGGCACTTTTTTTAGGGTACATATTTTTGCGTACTCATTAAATAGCACAAAATCTTTAAAGGATTTATTATCCTAAGTATAACATAGAGGGTAGATGATATAGAGGGTAGATAATAAACGTTTGTAGTCTCACTTGCCGAGTTCCCTCGTGTAGAGCGTGTAGTGCGTGAGCCGGCCGGCGCGCTGCGCGGGTGGCAGCCATGACACTCGCACGGCGTCTGCGCTGGCCGCCAGAGCGCGGATCGCCTCTGCCGCGCCTGGCACTACGTGTTGGAATTATGTTTGTATCAAATTTTTCTAAGCAGTGGGCAGGACAGATTACGAGTTTTTTTTATGGCAGAAGTGGTAAACGAGCTAGCCTGTCGCCTGAAGGTAAGCAATCACCGCTGCCCATGTACAATTGAACATCCGCGACACCAGAAGTGTGACAGAAGAGAGTACGATCGTTTCTTGACGGTTAGCAAATCATAACCCTATGATGCCTTTTATAATTTAACGTCACAACGACATCCTCAACTAAAAACTTCCACAACTCGTAGCTTTTTCAAGCTCATCATTTCGTGCTTTCTGATTCTAAAACACTCTGTTGTTTTAATTATTCATTAATTATGCAACTTCACTACATAGTCTGTGAATCCTTGTATTCGTCTTATGTACTTTTAGATAATTGTAAGTTATCGAAAATAATTTTATAATAATTTTATTTGAATTTAATCTGTTTGAAACTTCGAAATTTCAGCTTAACTTAATCAATTATCAGGATAATTATCATATCTTAACTGAATTTCACTTAGCTAGACTCACTCACCATCCTCTCTAGTAGAGCAGTAGACAGGCGCAGAAGGAGGTCCAAGGCCTCGATCAGCTCGTGCCCTCACAGTGATGCTATAGTTGGTGGCCGCTCTCAGGCCTTGAAGTGTGGCTTCGCCTGTAGTTCCTCCGGCTCCAGCCCGCGCCACCATGCCTCCGCCCGTTCCACTCCAAGCTAGTGTTTTAAATATTGATATTTTTTTAAATATCGTTCTAGACGAGTTTAAACTATTGCTGCTTTAATCAATATCAACTAAGTGCGTAAAACAAAAAAAAATACACTGAAGTACACAAGTTAGTATGTAACCAGGTGGGTGCACAAGTGAGTAAAGCACAATTAACCACGACCATGACCAATTCGACATGTAAAATCATCAGTATTATCGGACACTCAGTTGATTCAAGCCTGCTATATCCTAACCAAACTGGGAAAACCCACGACCTCCGAGGTTTTTAAGCACAACGCTCCTAACTATTACACTACGGAGGCAGTTGATATTGCCAGAATGTAGTCAAGGTAGTCAAGTCGAGAATAAATAAATAAGAGCGTTTGCCTTAACCATAAACTGCAACAGCAGTAAACTCACACGGCGCCAGATGCAGCGGCGCGTAGTGCAGCTCGTAGCCCTGCAGCGAGTGCGCGCGCGCGCCCCCCGGCGGCGCCCAGCGCACGCGCACCGTGCGCGCCGTCGCGCTCTCGCAAGACACCGATGTCGGCGGAGATTCCGGTACTGATGGAAATAGGTTAGATTGTAGAGCCTCGGGATTTTAAGTTTACTATGGACTGTGAGTAAGGGAGCGTTTCCACATAAGCTGAGCTGCGCGGAGCTGAGCAAAAACGTGTAAAGGTTTACCAAATTGCTCAAAATACACATCCTATCTCCACTCCGAATTTTCTTATGTGGAAAAGCATAAGTAAGTAAGCATTTTAAAGTTTGCTGAGAAAAGGCATGGCCGGCGGAAATCATTTAGCAGGTGACACTTTTGTGTCTTTCTTTTGCGTAGAGAGCTTGATTTAGTGTTCATGAAATACAAGTTTTTAGGCAATTAATGCTTATGGCCCGGTACCCAGCTTCACAAAGACGACGAAATTCAGTACAATGTACGAGCTTATAGACAAGGCCGAATGTTTACGGAAAATCCTATGTGTTCTATAAGAAAAACACAATACCTAGGTTTCCAAAGTATTCGCTACACGTAAGGCTTTGATTACAGTAAATAAGTATAGAAAGAAAACTTCGTCTTGTCAAATGATCAAAGAAAGTATGATATTATTTTCTTAACCCTTATCTTGTTTGACACTTGTATGAATTGAGACATGGGTACATGAGTTCATGACGTCAAAAGTTTTCTGATCCTGTACAAATGAAAATGTCGTGAAATAACAATAAGTATGTTTAAAATGTTTATCTATATTTATCGGTAAATACCCACTCGAATTTATTTACATACGAGTGTGGTATTTACTGAAAAAACAAATTCTTAAAATTTTCTTCCCAGGCGCCGACTGGCGTTCCTCTCTGTTCCACGCGATGGACCCGGCACCCGCACGGAGAATCCATGGATAGCTAAGAAGTTCGTCTCAACGAACGGATGCTCGGTACTCCTCCAGCCATTACTAAGTCTTCGCCCGAACAGTAAAGTGTCGACAAAACAAAAGGAAACTCTGTACTACACCTGCGAGAAATTGAATCACCGTTGTCCTTAGTTGCTTTATTTTTCCGTCACCGTGCGAAGGACCGCCCGCAGCTCCCCTAGGGTGAGTTCGGTACTACTCCATCAAAGACTAATGTATTTCCTACCTCCATCAGGAGTAGTAGCGTAGACCGTTGGCGAAGCCGGGCCCGCCCCAGCACGGTTGTAAGCGCGCACAGACACCGCGTACCGCGCAAATGATCTCAACCCGCCAAGAGTGAGTTCAGTACTACTCCACCCAGGGGAAGTAGTAGCGCCATTGCGCTCCCCGTCTTCTCCCTCAGAGTCTTCCTCTATCCGACTGAGTTCTCGCCAGGACGCTACGTAGCCAAGGAGCTCGCCGTTCCAGCTGTCTTGTGGAGGTGCCTGTTAGAATTTATAGCTGCATAGCAAATTAACTCATCCTTGTAACGAAAATACGCTTTGAGGTTTTCCCTGCAGAGGGAAACTTGGATGTATATACTTTACTTTGTTTTCTTAAGTCACAAATACTTTTATGTTGTTTATGAGAACCACCAGCAAATCGAAATAAAAGCATGATACTGAAAATATGTTTACTTTCACGGGATCACTTTAAAAGAACCTAAAATAAGAATCCTAGATAGATAAACTTACCGTCCATGACACGTGCAGTTCTCCAATATTTCCCGCTCTGACGCGAACGTTTTGTGGAGACGCCGACGGAGCTGCATTGAAAAATATCGATAAGATTGTATTCTTTTGTAAGAGACTTTTTACATTCCATGTGAACCACGTGGCAAAACCGCTACAAAATTTACTGAGTTGATGGGCTCATAGATCAGATTTAGTTGACTGTTCTGTTAATTCGTAATTAGGTATACTCCTAAGAATAACGGACCCTTGGCTTCTTCGGCAATAGTCGCAAAAGCAACTGGGAATAATTACGCTAGGATGATGATGTTGACCAAAATAATAAAATCATTTGCAGTTAACTACAATGTCAACTATGTTCAAGAAGGTAAGGTTTCTTTAAAGATAATTAAAAAATTCTTTACCATTTTGCATCAATAATACTTAAAAAATTAAAGTAACTTTAACAACAACTTCAAATTCACTTCATGGCAGAGTGCTTACCTTCGTCCAAAGTTGTGAATAGCAGCGGATCAGAGTGCGGCGACTGGCCGACGTGATTGGCCGCCGCCAGCCTCAAGGAGTACGCTGCAGCCGGTCTTAGACTCTCCAGCCTTGCACTTAGAGTCCTATATCCGTCGGCGTCGATCCTGGTTAAGATACAGCTTGTCTCAGTTAGGAATTACGTGAAGGAACATTGATGGGACGAGTGTAAGTTACGTAATGTACAAATCTCTAGTACTAATGTCGGTGATTTTGATGTTACTTTGCTCACTAGACAAGTGTACAAGTACTATACGTGCACTTTTTTTAATTCAATCTTACTTTGTGATACTCAGGACTACTATTTCTTATAGTAAAAAATATACAGTTTCTATAAAAATATTTGAAATAAACTTTGTTCCTGCAATAGGTGAAGTACTTAGGTAACATTTTAATTAATTTATAATATGGCTTAATACTAGTAAGTTAGATTTTTTTTGCTTTAAAAGGTCTCATTATTTCGCAACGCGATGTTTCCGCCTATGTAAACATTTATTAATTGTACCTAAATAAAAATAAAAACATGAATAACAAAACGAACAGAACACATTTCTAACAAACCTGTCATCACCAAGAGACTCCAAGGTCAGGTTGTTAGTGGTATGTTTCGCATCCACTCCCGGCAAAGAGTGCAGGGCGGTGCAAAGCGCAGTGTAGTACACTCCCGCGCCGGGTAATGAACGCCAGACCAGGCGCACCCATCGCGTGCCCACGCCACCGAGATGTAAGGCCTTCGGTGCTTCCGGAGGTTCTAGGGAAAATAATTATTTTGAGCTGCCGTCGATTCTTTAAATTTCCCCCATAATACTCGTACGTAGAAAATACTTTTTGCAGATCACAAAGGATTTAATCAAAGATAATAATACAATTGCAAACCTGCATAAAGTTAATGAATAATAAATAAGCATACCTAGTTATTTTCACTTGGCCAAATTAAATACTTGTTAGTTTTCATGATAATAAATTGGATATTATCAATCACATAGTATTATTTCCCGCTATCAGTCATTGCCAAATGTGTCCCTTAAGGGCTATATCCTATAATCTAGCAATAAATTCCGAAGATTTATAACTTGGTTTTGTAGCACATTGAATGTCCTATTTATCAAACTATGCAAAACTAATAGCAATTTTGAGCCCTTTAGAAATATTTTCAACTGCAAGGGATTACTTAAGCTTTATAAATTATTATCAATGTGGTTTATTTTTTTAAAGAAAACTCTTTTGTCTTGACCAATTATCACACTTAGAAATACGTGTCTTTAATTAAAGCATACGATATGCTCATTTCCCTCAGTTGTAACCCTGAGCGTTCCACTGTCTCCAGTTGTAACACTGAACTGACCCAGTTGTAACACTGCATGTCTAAGGTACAAGCAACGGAGCCCTCACAGCTGTAACACTGAGCTCTCCGCTGCCATCTGATGTATCTCTCCCGTACCGGTTGTGCGCGTGACAGCGGTACTACCCCGCGTCCGCGCGCTCTGCGGCCCTCAGTTGTAATTGTGACTGCAAACCGTCAGCTGTGGACACGTCAGACACTATCGAATAGGATCCATTTATAGAGGCGAGTGCTACTGGCTGGTTGTGCGCGTGGCAGCGGTACTTCCCTGCGTCTGCACGCTCGGCGGCCCTCAGTTGTAGTTGCTACCGCAAGCCGTCCGCTGTGCGCACTCTAGTTACTATCGCATAGTATCCACCTAGAGAGGTGAGTGTTACCTTCTACATGCAGGTACATGAGAAGCTCGCTCCTCCCGTACTGGTTGTGCGCGTGGCAGCGGTACTCCCCGGCGTCCGCTCGCTCCGCGGCCCTCAGTTGTAGTTGTGATCGCAAGCCGTCTGCTGTGCGCACCTCAGACACTGTCCATCTTGTCGTTGTTACCTTCAAAAGTTGTGTAAGTAGTAACTTGTGTACCTTCAACATGCAAGTACATGAGCAGCTCGCTCCTCCCGTACTGATTGTGTGCGTGGCAGCGGTACTCCCCCGCGTCTGCACGCTCGGCGGCCCTCAATTGTAGTTGCGACCGCAAGCCGTCCGCTGTGCGCACCTCAGATACTGTCCATCTAGCACCAATCAAAAATAAGTTAACTATTGTCACGTTATGCATTTTAATCTAGTGGAAGGAATAGTTGTGAATGACGGGACAAAGATTGAATTTACTGCAAAAAAAGTTGGCGTAGTACAACACCCAGGGTTTTAAAAATCTGCATTCTGTATACTCGTGTGCTAGGCAAGCGGTAGGGATCCAAAACATTTTTATGTGAAATAAAAATATTAACTATTATTTTGCTTTCGTATTACAAAGAACTCATGCTTTGATACAAACTAACGCAATTTAAAAATGAATACAATTTAGGTCGTGTACAAAAATGTGTCCGTAAAACCCAACGAGCATTTTTTCTCAAAGGATTTTTATATGCTGCTAATTTCAGCGGCCGTGTCGCATGAAATATCGGTTACACATGCGTGACTCAAATTGAGGTTGTGATTTCGACAATACTAGTAGAATCAAACGAAATATTACTCCATAATTTACTGAAGGGAAATGTTTCATAAGTTTATTCATTTTGTATAGACATAAAACGGAAATGCGCAAAATAAATTATTAGGGTTTACAAAAGAGTATAAGAACTTCCGGCGTGTTTTTGTAATAAACCATCAAGTTGAAACTAGCACTCTTGTACATACATAGATTTCTTTATGTAATGGGGAGGCAAAAGATGAACAGGGTCTCCTGATGGCAAGTGATCACCGCCGCCAATGAGCATCAGCAACCACACATGAGTCGCAGATGCACTGCCTGTCCCCAAGTACCCATACCCTCGCCAACTGAGCCTTGGCGACCTTACTCACCAGCATATAATTCTATTCTCTTGCATATTCTCGTGCAGGCTGATCACATTCACACTATAAATAAACAACAACAATATTTCCTATAAGATCAACAAATAATTCTAGTCACAAATCTAATACCTGTAAGAGTTAAGGTCAAGCCCTGTCCCCAAATGGGTCCAGTGAACGGCGAGCGGCGCGTCGCCGAGCGCGTGGCACGTGAGGGAGGCGCTCTGGCCTCGCACGCACGATACGTTGCCTCCAGAGCCTTCGAAGTGAGCTGGTTCTACACGTGAAACAATGGGTTTTGTAATGAAGTTTTTTGTTTAGGTTTTCTTAGGGCGTGTTGAATTTTGGTAATTGAAATAAAACACTAGATTAAAACAAAAAATAAACAGATTTTAGTAATCAACGATGATGTTAATATCTATTATTTTAATTGTTTTAACATTCTGTATATATGCGGGGCATCACCACTTAGTACTATGATTATGTATTTTATAAGCCACCTTAAAGATTCCTCATACAGGAATGCATGGAATTCATCAGACGGCCTCTTAGAAGTGGTGGTTTGTTAAACATTGAAAAATGGTTTTATTTACGTACTTCTAAGTTCATTGGCGTAGTTCTTCGATTAAGATAATTTTTATTTTAGTCTCGAGAAAATCAACTCACCATGCACAGTGAGGTTGACGTGCTTTGCAAGCGGAGGTCCCACCCCGTTGTCCGCTACACAGCGATACAGCCCCTGGTGGGTACGCGCTGCCGCGGGCGCACTGAGCGTGCCGTTGCGTGCGCGCACGCTGGTGCCGCCCTCTGCGCCCCACTCCATGCCCTCCACCATTTGCCAGTGCTCGGAACCTTCCGGCGTGAGGGGAACGCCTTCGCCTGATAGGGATATTTGGTGATAATCTTATCATCTTTCAAAATAAACAACAGAACAACAGAATGAAGATTCATTCATGCTAAAAATTTACTCATGTCCGTCTTAATCAAAGGCGATATAGTATAATTATATGATTTCTGATGATTCTTTTTTATTTATTTTTATTTATAAGAATTTTACTTGGTTAGGAGAAACTCATAAGGAAAAAGAGGTTTAAAGTAATATGAAGATGTTTAAACAATATTTTTCAAATCACTTACCAATTCGTCTGAACCACGTGACCGAGGGTATAGGATAGCCTTTAGCAGCGCATTCCAGCTGTAAAGGAGCTCCGAGTAGCACCGCCATGTCTACAGGCTCCGTCACCCAAGCCGGGGCCACTAATCAGGAATTGTAATTGATTAAGATATTGAACAAAATGCGATTGAACTACGAGTAGGTTAAATCCCTATTTCGGTTTAATCAACGTTTTCCTGAGTAAAAAATTAACATAACCAACAGTTTGAATACCTAATTTGATCATTAAAATGTATAAATTTAATTTTGTCTTAAATTTTAATGAGTACATTACTATATAAAGAATGTTGTATAATGTATTTTATTAATGAATAAATGAATGAAATGCATTACCCTTAACACTGAGAGTAGCGGTGTAGTTAACGGTGGCCGCGTGGTTCGATACCCGACAAGTGTAATCCCCGCTGTGCCTCGCCGTCAGGTCGGAAAACATCAGGAGCGAAAACTCATTCAAACTCTTCTCCTCGATCTGTAAGGATTCCGACGTAATAAAACACCGCCGAAGAAGCCGGGTTACAATTAGTGATGTGCCGGATCGTTAAAAATATAGATCCGCGGAAACGGATCCGAAAACGGATATTCGGTGTCGACACCCTCATCAAATCGGTGTAAACCATGAAATTAAAGTTGACATTTTGCTCGCCGCAAGTCGTTGCGTGTCGTCGTAGGACATGTTTCGACTTGCGTCGCGCGGGTATTACTTTTGTTTGGTTTAGTTTAGGTATAGTTTAGTGTGACTCTCATCTCTTATATACATCATTTCGTCCTATAGATTAAAAAAAAGTAAAGAAAACATCCGTAAATAACCCACGTGAAAAGTCGTCGCACGCCTTTCTAACTGACGAATCTGTAATTTTTCCGATACTTAAGTATCTACACAATCTTAAGCAAGATAGAGGCCAGCAACGAAGTAACAGATCCGAATACGGATTTTTCCCCTGCCGATATCCGCGAACACCGATAGAGATATCCGGAACATCACTACACAATAAACAAAAGTTGTTTGATTACCTGCAAGTTAGACGGAAGGGGAGCCCCGTCTTTGAGCCATGAGAAGTACATCGGCTTGTCGCCGGATGACACTCCGCAGAGTACTTGGACGGCGCTGCCTTCAGTCAGCTCCGATGAGAATATGAATGGGGATATCTTCGGTGGATCTAGAAGAAAAAAATATGTTTCAATAATGGATATAACAGGACATATTAACCTGGCGCAAATTAGTGAGGACCCGATCCCAAATAATGGGAAAAGGGAGCACGTAGAAGGACAAAGAAGAATATACTAGATTTCATAACTAGAACGTGTAATATGCAATGATTATTCAGGCATTCAGGCTCAAGCATTGGTGTCGCTCGCACGTGTTTCGTTCTCCGTGAGTGATTCTCAAACTGTTCCTATCTGACGCAGCTAACCGTACGTACGTATCGACGTAATGAATACCGAAAAGTGTAAAATGTGTGACGATGCGGTGATGGAAGGAGCTCACTGTTCTACGTGTGACTCCAAAGTACACTATCATTGTGCGGGAGTGACCGAGGCTGGCTTTCGTAAGCTCGGAAAGCGGAAATCAACGTGGCGTTGTCCAAAATGTATTCAGTCTGGGCAACAACTGCCACCGCCAACGGACCCCGTATCTCCGACGTCTCCAATTGACCAAGAAACTTCATCGGGTGTATTATTGTTGGAGTTAAGAGGCCTAGCAAAAAGATTTACTGCACTAGAATCCCTGCCGCAGGACCTTGGAGCATTGAAGGAGTCATTTACTGACATGAAAAATATTGTTGAGGTCGTCAAGGATTCACTGGCTGACTTCGCCATTAAAGTCAAAACGATTGAGGACCGCCTAAGTCAATTGGAGAACGCAAAAAAGGATCAGAACAACATCTTATTGGTTAGACTGGAAGAGTTGGAAACGGAAATAAAAGAGAAAGAACAACGGTCGAGAATTAATAATGTGGAGATCAAGGGAATAAAGGAGACTAAAAATGAAAATCTTTTTAACATAATAGGAAGCATTGGCACCAAAATCAGCTACCCTACGACGAAGTCTTCTATTAACTTCATCACTAGAGTGCCCACACGCGATCCGACACATATAAAACCAATTATTGTATGTTTCAACAGTCTTTATGTCAAGGAAGATTTTATGGCCGCCGCAAGAGCCTCGTCTAAGGAATCGCCGCTGGTGCCCTCCACCTTTGGCCTTGAGGGCATGGGTCGCATTTATATTAATGACCACTTGACAGTGCATAACAAAGAACTATTGAACTCGGCCAGAAAACTGAAAGCTGAAAAGGGGTTTCAATACGTGTGGGTGAGGCACAGCAAAATCTTTGCGAGGAAGTCGGATACCTCTCCTATTATCCACATCAAATCGGAAAAAGACTTGAAAAAGATAGTTTAATAGTAGCATTCCAAGTTATTTTTTCGCAAATTTGTAACAATATTGAAGTTAGAACTTTAATATTATTTCTAAATTTCATTTGTTGTGATGTCAGTGTCAGTAGTTTGAGAACCATTAATTTTTGTTTATTGTGTACCTTTTGTTTGGTGTCAGCGTTCTGTGTGATGTATTGCTGGTCAACAGGTAAGCTCCCAATTACTAGCAAATTACGTTCAAATTTGTACCTTATTATCACTACCGAACGGGTGGCGCATTATTTGTTATTGAGCATTTATCTAGTTAGTTATTTATTGCATCCTATTATGCACCTTATTACTATGAACGAGCGAGCGCGAGTCGTATTAACACCTGGCCAATTAGTGTTCTTGCACCCTGTAACGTCTTCTTTTGTTGTCGTATTGAATAGATCTTTTGTTCGCAACCACAGATGTTTTTGTATTCCTTATTGTATTTTAGCTTCGCATAGCAACTCTCCGATTGCGTGTTCTGACCCGTATAGACAACTTATAGTTGCTTATTTTGTTTACTTGAACGGCATCTCCCGTTGGATATGCTTTATAATATTATTTATTCTGTTTTTGAAGCGAAGTAGCCGTTGCGTCGCTTAATATCTACTACCAAAACGCAAGGGGTTTGCGAACTAAAACCAATAATTTTTTGAGGAATGTTTATCTTAATAGTTTTGACATAGTAGCAATTACCGAAACCTGGTTATTGGATGGGATTAATGACGCAGAATTATTTGATGCAAGATACCTGGTTTGGAGGCGGGATCGGGACTATTCTAGAACTAAGCAGAGATATGGTGGGGGTGTTTTGATAGCGGTGAGACGTGACCTTGTTGTTTGTGAGCAAACCGAATGGCGTAGCACAGCAGAGGACTTGTGGTTAACTATTACATTAGGGGGCCAAAGGCTTCATATTGGCATAGTTTATGTATGTGGTGAGAATTTGGGCAACTCGCATAAAGTTCAATTACATAGCTTTGCTACTAAACTTCTGCACAATGTTTCATGTAGTCCGCTAGATAAATTTATAATATTGGGTGACTTCAATCTTGCTGACACCGTCGCGTGGGTTAAGTCTCGTGATGATGAGGGACTTCTGCCTAAGGACGTAACGGCGCAGCACGTAATGGATTTAATTGACATTTTTGATTCTTGTAGTCTGACTCAATATAACTCACAGTACAACCACACTAATAGAATACTTGATTTAGTGCTTTCTAACTCATTAATTAAGGTTAACGCTTGTGACCGTCCTTTGGTACCAGCAGATGCATATCATGTTCCATTATGTATCGAATCGGACATAGTGCAGTTACCTAATTTAACAGATAAACCCACCCTCAAATATATCTATAAGCGTGGTAATTATGACCAAATATGTTCGGAGTTGGATAGTACTGACTGGGGTCCATTAACTTCAGTTTGTACTCTAGATCAAGCTGTTGCATATTTTTACAATATATTGAACGACTTGAGAAGTAAATACATACCGACCAAACAACTGCGGACAAGGTGTTATCCTCCCTGGTACACTTCTGCACTAGTAAAGATCCTCAAAGAGAAATCTAAATTCCGTGAGAAGTTTAAAGTCTATGGAAACAAAGCTGATTACTATGACTACGCTTTATTGCGTGACAGAGCTGAGCGGGTTGAAAGGGCAAGCTATGAACAATACATATTGAAAGTGGAGTCGTCAATATTATCTAATCCTAAAGCATTTTACTCTTATGTTAAAAGCAAGCAAAAAACAAGTGGCCTGCCTGCTGTAATGAGTTGTAAGGATGTTCGCGCTGATACAGGAGATACCATATGTGAACTTTTTGCTCAGTACTTTCATTCAACGTTCCGCTCCGTAGTCGATAGAACGGATGAACGCCAGCCCCTCACTGACTTACTCAATCACGGAATTCATAGTATTGAGATCATTCCGCGCGAGGTGTTGGAACTGTTGAAGTCACTTGATTTGGCGAAGTCTGCAGGCCCTGATAATTTTCCCGCTCCATTCATAGTTAATTGTGCCGACAGTCTCTTACAGCCGCTCTGTATAATCTTCAGACGATCTTTATCCGACGGAATTGTGCCTGCCTTATGGAAGTCTGCGTTCATTACGCCGATTCACAAAAAAGGTGATAAATCGGATATAACAAACTATAGGCCTATCTCCAAACTGTGCCTTTTTGCTAAAATCATGGAAAAGTTAGTCTATTCACAGTTATATTCTTGTATTCAATCCTCATTTGCCGATGAGCAGCATGGTTTCCTGAAAAAACGCTCCACAGTATCCAATCTTATTACAGCCCATGAATTCATAACGGAGGGTATGATGAGGGACGGTCAGGTCGACGTCATCTACACCGACTATAGTAAATGTTTCGATCGCATCGATCACAATATTTTGTTGAGTAAACTTCTTGCAGCTGGTGTTCATGGTGACCTGTATAGATGGTTTTGTTCATACGTGGATAATCGTAGTCAGGCAGTTGTCTTACAAGGGTTTACTTCATCGTGGTCTCGCATTCCTTCAGGTGTACCTCAGGGTTCTTTACTGGGGCCGCTTTTATTCACTATATTTATCAACGACATAAATAAAAGTTTCATTAATTCCAAAATATTATTATTCGCAGATGATATGAAAATATTAAAGCCTATTCGAGGTGCAACGGACGTGTGTGATCTCCAATCTGATCTTCAAAGATTCGAGGCTTATTGTGAGTCTAATAGACTTGAGTTAAACGTTTCCAAGTGCTTCTACGTATCTTTTTCGAGAAAACTATTAAAGTTAGATGGAGGTTACTCCATCATGAACGTCCATATAGTTAAAAAGGATGCTATTAAGGACTTGGGCGTTATTTTTGATTCAAAGCTGCTTTTCGATAGATGACTACGAGCATCGCTGTAAGAGATACCACTTCCTTCCACTTGATAGGCGTCGCAATATCAGCGACATCTGTACGCTGATGAATATTGCCAATGGGTCACTGAACAGTGGCGAGCTTTTATATAAAATTGGCATCAGGAACAGTCTCCCGGGCCTGCGCAGTAGGGCAAAGTTGTTCGTACCTTCCTCGCGAACGAACTATCGTGCCAACGCATTCCTTCAGCGCGCAAGCGCATCATTTAATTTGCTTCCACCCGAAATTGACCTGTTTTGTACCAGCACTACATCACTCAGACGGCGATTAGCTGCAAATTATTTTAAAAATTGAATATTATTGTCTGACACTTTCATAATTGGTTTAATAAGCGACATTTTGTTAAAAAAAAAAAAAAAAAAAAAAAAAGATTATTTTTGTACCATCTAAACATGTGTAGGTATCATCCACGAGCCTAGGATTTATTGTCGTACCTAAAGGTGGAGACTTGTTATTAGCATAGTTGTTTTTATATACCTTAAATATTGTTCTATTTGCTGTTAGTCTTCCTATCAATAATAAAATAAAAAATAAAATAAATAAAATTATGTTGTAATTTGTCTTAACGCTCTCGTTGTAACTGCTAACCTTTTGACCTTTACGAACTTCAACTTTGATGAAAATTAAGCGGATCACTCGAAAGTCCCCAAAATAGCATTAGAAGTAAAACTGGTTGTTCTAGTAGCAAAGTCTAGACTTATTTCTGACCTGAATCTTAATGTCCCTTCTCGCAGCGTAGTTTTAATTGTATTCATAATAATTACATACACCGTCCTACGCGCACTTAGTAATAACACCGAGACCCACTACTCTCAGTTGTAACAAGCATTAAAAGCTAAAATGTTTGTGTAATCCCAAACTGAACTTACTTCTTACTCTAACCTCAATTTCCCTCCTGACCCCGGGTGCGGTGACGGCATAGATGTATGTTATAGTTTAAATTGCATTCAACATGCAATGTCCACGACTAAAAGTTGTGGTGTCCACAACTTGGTGGGCTAAGTACCACTGGATGTCCATTACTAGCCCCATCGTCGTACCCTTAGCTGTAACACTGAGCGTCCCAGGGCCCCTAGTTGTGACGCGCATTGTTTGTTCGCTTCTTCTTGGAACTTACTTCTGACTTGAATCTCAATGTCCCTCCTGGCGGCGGCGCCCCCCGGGGCTGCGACAGCACAAGCTTACAGGCTCGCGCCCTTAGCTGTAACACTGAGCGCTCCAGGGCCTCCAGTTGTTACGCACATTGTTTGTTTATGAACTTACTTCTGACTTGAATCTCAATGTCCCTCCTGGCGGCGGCGCCCCCCGGGGCTGCGACAGCACAAGCTTACAGGCTCGCGCCCTTAGCTGTAACACTGAGCGCTCCAGGGCCTCCAGTTGTTACGCACATTGTTTGTTTATGAACTTACTTCTGACTTGAATCTCAATGTCCCTCCTGGCGGCGGCGCCCCCCGGGGCTGCGACAGCACAAGCTTACAGGCTCGCGCCCTTAGCTGTAACACTGAGCGCTCCAGGGCCTCCAGTTGTTACGCACATTGTTTGTTTATGAACTTACTTCTGACTTGAATCTCAATGTCCCTCCTGGCGGCGGCGCCCCCCGGGGCTGCGACAGCACAAGCTTACAGGCTCGCGCCCTTAGCTGTAACACTGAGCGCTCCAGGGCCTCCAGTTGTTACGCACATTGTTTGTTTATGAACTTACTTCTGACTTGAATCTCAATGTCCCTCCTGGCGGCGGCGCCCCCCGGGGCTGCGACAGCACAAGCTTACAGGCTCGCGCCCTTAGCTGTAACACTGAGCGCTCCAGGGCCTCCAGTTGTTACGCACATTGTTTGTTTATGAACTTACTTCTGACTTGAATCTCAATGTCCCTCCTGGCGGCGGCGCCCCCCGGGGCTGCGACAGCACAAGCTTACAGGCTCGCGCCCTTAGCTGTAACACTGAGCGCTCCAGGGCCTCCAGTTGTTACGCACATTGTTTGTTTATGAACTTACTTCTGACTTGTATCTCAATGTCCCTCCTGGCGGCGGCGCCCCCTGGTGCTGCGACGGCACAGGCGTCCAGACTCGTACCCTTAGCTGTAACACTGAGTGCTCCAGGGCCCCCAGTTGTGACGCGCATTGTTTGTTTATGAACTTACTTCTAACTTGTATCTCAATGTCCCTTCTGGCGGCGGCGCCCCCCGGAGCCGCGACGGCACAGGCGTAGTGCCCCGCGTCGGGCGGCGCGGCGGGCCACAGCCGCAGCTCCGCGCCGCGCGCCGACACGCGCCCCGCGGGGCCCACCGCGCGCCCCGCGCCCCGCGCCCACCACGACACTGAGCTGTCACACCACAGGTGAGGTTAGCACGAGAAAAATATAACCATAGAAACTAAAAGTAAATCTATATACTAATATAAATCTGAAGAGTTTGTTTGTATGTTTGTTTGTTTGTTTGTTTGAACGCGCTAATCTCAGGAACCACTGGTTGGAATTGAAAACTCTTTTTGTGTTGGATAGTCCGTTTGACGAGGAAGGTTTTAGGCTATAGTATAACCGAAATCCACGCGAACGTAGTCGCGGGCAGCCGCTAGTATAAAACATAATTTTACTCAACGCACACCCACACGCACAAACAAATGCATATCACGCACACGCACACACACTCTAATGACAATTTTACAATATTGGACGCATAGAAGGTTCCTTTCGGAATGCGCATGTGTTATTGTAAGAACATTTACAATCGATGTCTCAAAAATCTCATAAAATCGAATAATTTTTTTAAAAACTTTGTTGACGAAGTCGCTAAATTAATCAAGCATCTGTTTCACTTAAACTTAAATTCGAAACATTTATTAAGTTAATTATATATGAATACTTTTGGAAGATGAATCTAATGAAAGTACACCCAAAAAACCACTGTCACTTTTTAATTTTTTCGAAACAATTCTATGTAAGATACTCGTACTTTGGTCGAAAATCTTTAGAATAAATATCTTTTACTAAGTGCAATACCCATGACATTTAAAATACTCATACTGGGTTATCAGATATACTCAATCATGTTATCGATAAAAGCGTGCTACTAATGAGTACGTGCGAAGAGGAATCATCCTAGCGAATGCACCTCTATGGACCTGATCGGATATCCAGCGTAGGGGCAGAAGACGGTGGCGTTGGCGCCGGCCACCACCCGCACTGGACCCAGCGCTCGAATCGACGGGGGACCTGGGTTCGATGAAATGGAATGAGAAGAATAGGATTACTAAAACACGACTTCTAACAGCCCGTTCACACTAGTCGTAAGTCGCATACGACTAAAAGTCGAATGCTCTGGTCACCATACACTTACGTCTCATCCAATGTGAACAGCTCCATATAAATTGTACTAAATAAGACTAGTGTGGACGGGCTTTTACAGTATGTACTTTAATATTTCGCATAACTAGAATACGACTAGTGCAACAAATTGATGCAAACTTTTTGCGACATAATCTTCAATGAAAAAGTTGAAACAGTGTTTTTTTATAATAGATAGGCAACTTGATGCTTATTGGAGTAACTGTGCTGGCAGGTGTTAAAAAAAATACATTTCAGGACACAAAAAATTGGTAAGGGAAATATTGGTCTTTGTGGAATAATGATTAAATTTCCAATTATTTTTTAAGGATCTTTAAAGTTCAGTTTCTAGTAGAGACAGCGAGATGTCCAAAATTAATAGGGATTACTCGTATATTCTTCACACGTATATTCTTAACCAAAGAGGTTGTGATGAAAAGATACAGGGAAAAACGCTGTCAATACCCTCCCAATGTCCATTAGTAGTTCTTACGTGATCCAATGCTAACGTAGAAACGGGGGTACGGGGTACTGTTATTATATCCTAGCGGATCCTGGACTCCAAGGCAATGGCCGAGGATGCGACCGGGACAAAAGCTAGGATGATGATGAATGTCTTACCGTAGATATTAAGCCTAGCCGAGTGCTCCGCGTGGCCTAGCTCGTTGTGCGCCTGGCAGGTGTAGCGGCCGCCGTCCGCCGCCGACGCGGAGCTCATGTTCAGGACTGACACCACGTCGCCGTTCACTGATGTCTCTTCACTTATGAAGTACCTGGTGGTCAGGAAGAGAAAAAATAAATGACTAATTATAGAGTTTGAAAACTTTATTGAATAAATAATAATAAATATCACATACATTGATCTGACTCTGTGTTAAGCTCTTGTGTTACAGACAGTTACCCTACTAGAATATTCCGGCCTTACAATTTGATTCCTTGTAAATCAAATTGCAAAATATACTCCTTTTTATTACTTTTAGATGAAAGAGTAGTGACACCATTGAAGAAGAATAAGATAAAGATAAGATTATGTACCTGTGTTGCGCACGATACTGATCAAGCGGCTGCGCGTCTAGAAACCAAGTGAACCTCGCCACTCGCGCAGCGCTTGCTCAATGAACGTGTAGTGGCAGCTCTCAAGCAGAATAAGATACAGGCAAGGTGATGTACCTGTGTTGTGCACGATACTGATCCAGCGGCTGCGCGTCTAGCAGCCAAGTGAACCGCGGCGGCGGCGTGCCCGACGCGGCGCAGCGGAGCGACACCGCGCCGCCCGCCCGCAGCGCTTGCTCGATGAACGTGTAGTGCAGCTCGGGAGCAGAATCTGTTGACAAAAATTACGTTGAGTACGCTGATAATTGCTGCTTTAGCATAACCCGTTGTAAGAAAAAAAAACCTTCAAAAAAAGATCAGTTGTGGCGGACGACTCAAAGCAGAAAATTATTAAACTTTCGTAATCGGAAAAAACTTAATACGTTTTAACAAACAAGTGAAATTTACTTAATTTCAAAATAAATACTTCACGTGGCACGTCAAATGAAAGTAAAAATATCTAGCCGCTTCGGCGAAAAATTTTGACAGCTCACTTTTTTTCTTCTTTCTTTTTCATAAACGCGCGCTGCGCGCGCGCTCCGCCACAGAGGTTACAACCACATATTAAAAATAATTAAAAAATGAATCGTCGCTTACGGCTTAAATATTCGTATTCCACAGCCAGATGCGTTCTGAAATACCGAATCACACTTCCGTACTGTTGTTTCTCTTTTTTATTTTAAAAAGTTCTAATATAAGAGGCATAATAATTGTAAATTATTTATTGAGAAAAGTTGTTATGTTAAACGTATTTCATATTTTTTGTACATTTATTTTTAAGCATTTTTTCATGCTTATTATTATTATACCTTTATTTTATAATTCTTAAAATTATAAACATAGAAAAATTCATCAGATCGACTAAGTGTTACAGTAGCTTAGTTGTCAGAGCGCTTGCCCGGATTGCAAGAGGCGCTGGGTTCGATTCCCGCCTGAGCCAACTGAGATCAGATTTGATGAATTTTTCTTTGTTTATAATTTTGAGAATTATAAATAAAGGTATTTCAAATTTCTTTGAAAACATAATATTCTGTGTTGTAATAGGCAAGGTTTTAAATTCCTCTCTACATTACATTTGCTTCTTTGAATTCATTGAATTTAACACACACAAGTGTAAAGCTTCAAAATAAATAGAAAGACAGTTCAGACCATCCAGTACTTTCACATTCCTGATCAGCGCACTCATCATTCAGTTTTCATTCCCGGAGATTGGAGCCATGCCATTCTCACAAGTTAGTTAATGGCGCTAGTTAGATTGCTCCGAGCGGGACCGGGGCCCAATACCCGTCCGTGATGTGTGGCGAGCCGCACTATCCATCTCCGGGTACCCGCTATAAATTAGACAATAATTGCAGGCGCCGACTAACGCTATCAGAAATTATGTGTTATTTGCATAGGTAGGTTTAGTTGGCGATCGATTTGTGTGTTGAGAAGGCTGATATAAAGCTGTAGATCAAGGGTTCGATCCTATTTTGGTAAAACATAGTCTTATTTTATATAGGTGGTTTAAAAAATGCTATGCTATAATGTTTATCTATCTATTGCAGGCTAAAGCGAAGCTTAATTTGAAATTAACGTGCTGTTTTAATAAAGTCCGACAATATAAAACTTTATGCCTGCATTATTCGCGTAAACTATCCCTTTTACCCATAAAAATGTTCGAATAACAAAGTTTCTAATTTAACAAACGTTAAGTAATAAAAAAATATATACATACAGACGAATTGAGAACCTCCTCCTTTTTTGAAGTCGGTTAAAAATGGTCCTTAGTGTAAGCGAGAAATTGCAAATCAATTGCCTTTCTTTTTACTTTTTGAGGGAAATTAAATGTTATGTACCTAAGTAACATCAGCTGTCAAAGAATCAAAACGCATATTATCTTTTAGCGATATGTAGTTAAAAGTGTCTTTAAAAGTTGGCTCACATTCAACTCACTTGAATTGAATTACAAATTGAATTGAGTAGCAGTATTTCACACAAACGAAGACTCTGATTCGGTAGCGCAGTTATGTAATTGTGCCATTACAGTTGACAGCTTGGTGGTAGAAAATGTTTTAAAATGACCTCTACATCAAAAGTCCCGGGTGGAAGACATCTTACAATATTGAATTGGTATGGTAGTCACTCGTTAGTTTTCATGTGTTTTTATTTAGTTATGGACGAGTTATTAAGAACTTGGTAAGCACATCATAATTTAAAGTAAAATTTAGTTTGTTACAGACAGAAAGATAACTTATCAACGTTTTAACGAGCAAAACCCATTACTTTTGAGTAAGCACTATAAACTAGTGTAGCAAAACTTTAGTGAACAAAGAATTTTAATATAAACAACATGTACTCGTAAATAATAATTAGGACGACACTCTTGTCCCCTCGGAAAACTCAACCGGGTTGGCGGATCCTGTGAATTTAGGTTTTTAGCTGACCTTACACTTATTTTGTTGGGAAGCACATATTTCAGAAGGGTTGACATTTCACAAAAAAGGTCAATGAGGTGACAACAAAGGGAGAAATTAATTTTCAGATAATATATAAGAGACAGGGGAGACCTGTATTGTGTAAAGAGAAGAATTCTTGCTGAATGTTGTACCCGGTTCGAAATACTTTTCTTGGAGATTAGGTAAAATAAAATGGTTACGTACATAAAAAAATATTTTTAATATATTCTTTTTACGTTTTACTTTCATAAAATTTCATTTTGTTAACGTTTTATTATTATAGCTTTTGAATTCTATTAAGTTTATTGTTGGCAATTTTAGTTTAACATTACAAAATTGCCAGCCAATCAAAGGTTTAAACAATCTACTTCCTATTCCAACTTAAAATTACCACAAAGTTTTTATAAAATTTAAAACGAGTTTAAAATCGCCGTCCTGCTTGTTTAGGAAATTTTCATAAAACAAAAGCAAACATAGTGATGTGGATGATCCTCGACATTCTCAGTGGCGGAATAGAAGGCAGGGTGCGAACCAGCGATCATTAGTCACCGCCGGCGCCGGCTCATAACGACATTACCACTATTAACAAGAGCGCGATGTCCTCGTGTTGTGATATGGCGTAAATGCATCGATATTTCCATTGCATTTCCGAATAACTTCAGTTATCGGCTCAGAATACTGTATTCCTCCCGAGGCAGAAGTAAGAAGCAACAATAGTGATGTTTCAGAGAGGATGGACATTACAGCATGTGTTTTATCGTTCACATTACTACGGTCACAAACGAACGACTTTATTTTCAATGTCGAAAATCCGTATGTTTTGGGAGATCAACTAATGCACTGAAGTAGGCCGATTATGATAAAGTAGGTACACTATTTATCCAACCACGCAGTAAATATCTGCTTAAATAGTGCTATAGTTACATCGATGAAGCGGCAAACAAAGAGACTACCATACTCTTCCAAAAATATTTCTTTTCGCCCAGGTTATTACTTTGCAAATTATCGATATTTTCAGTCCAGGGTAACCTCCCTATTGCGCGGAGAGACCTCTGACAGATAATAATGCCAGGTTTGCGTACTCGCTGCAGGACAGAGCCTCTGTTGACTCGTGGTTTCGCGTCACACGTTACCATAAGTCAGTTGGGATACAGTGCACGTGTAATAATGTCGGACCGAGTTGAGTGACAAACCTGCCACGAAATGAGTCGGTATAATGCTGGGGTCTTACATAGGTATGTCCCCAACATGAATGGTTTTTTTTTGTTTAATGGAAGAATAATTAATCATATAATATTGGTAAAGATACACAGAGTACAATAAAAACAGAAACATAGACAGAATTAAAATTCATACCAATAATTCAAAGTGTTGGTTCAGACTACTATTTTTATCTATACTTATATACTGTATAGAACGCCCTAATTGGTTCGGTTTGAAAATAATATTTTGCGTTAGATACTCCATGTGACGAGGAAACTATGTGTGCGAACACCGAAATCCACGCGGACGGAGTCGAGGGCGTAAAGCCGTTTGTATTTACGGCTGCACTTTTAGAGAGTTAGTAAATTAGGTAGTATTTATAGCTAAGCCTGAAAGTAGATTTTATTCCTTTTAAATTTGACTCAATCAAAGTTGGACACAACGCCTCACTAGCAAAAACCCCTATTCAAAGTTGAAATCTCCCGCCATATTTTGGCAATAAAACTTATTTTACTTTCCCCTTTTCTCCAAGCACAGTCGTATAAAGAAATAGAACGCAAAATAAACTAGATCTACGACTTCGTAATTCAATTCAGGCTTATAGGTGTTTGCAAACTTTGAATATCCATTCAAACTTCGGGAAATCTCTCCAAGGATATTGAAATCTAGCGAATCATTTTTTTTTATAAAAAATACCTGGAACTATTTGGTTATACTTATAAAGTAATACAAAATAGCCTAACTAGAATAGAAATATAATAGTGTGTAATCAGTTTGACAATTGTGTGATATTAATAATAGGCCTGAATTTCCATTATGAATAGAATATGAAATGCAACATCCAGTTTTATACAATAAAGCTTACCGCACCTCCCTCATTTATTGAATTGCTAGCAAAATGCTTTTGTTTTAGAAACTAATTAATGAATTTCGGTATGTTTATCATTTATTGCGTGGTTATATGTAACTTATTACTATTACTATTACAAGTTAATCATTAATTGTTTTATAGTAACGGTTTATTTAAATAATATATCTTTTTTGTAAAACTTAAACATGAAATTTATGTATGTTTTTAAACGTTGCTGCTCAGTGTTAAACGTTCTCTAAAATAATAAATGATAAATTACAGTTAAACGTTGAATACCAACCGATATTAAATAACAACTCTTCAAAAAAAAGTACATAAATTGGCAAAAACATTTACAAACATTCACTATTACAAAGGGACAAAAAATAGGGAATCGAATACTGTGCTTCCACTGAAGCGATAAAATACTTTTCAGTGTCAATTGTTGCAGTTCAAATATAACAAAGACAAAAGAATCAGATAAATTCTTAAAAGAAATAAAAAGTTCCGTTAGAAAGTAATTTGACATATTTTTAGGGAGATGAAGCACAGCACTAACGGCTTACCATGAATTACCCGCCCGTGATGTAAAGGGCATTGCCTGAATAAAAAACTCAGTCTGAACTGAGACAGGCTAGAACTTCTTGATCATCGTACATTATTCTATAGGAGTGTAAGAAAAAGGCGCCACCTAAGAGAGGTAGAGCTTTGTGGAAATTCCACTCGAATGAGCCGCTCGTCTGGGGAAGTACCTCCACCTTACAGAAGACCGCAGTGAAGTAGCACTTCGTAACTGTTGTGCTATGTTTCTGCTGGTGAGTAAGGTTGCCAGAGCTCAGTTGGGAAGGGTATGGGGTTAAGGCCGGCAACACATCAACGATACCTCTGGTGTCGCGGATGTCCATGGACGGCGGTGATTGCTTACCATCAGGCGACCCGCTAGCTCGTTTGCCGCCTCTGACATAAAAAAAAACCTACCCAACCAAAATCGGCATTATTTTATAAATTAGCCAGTCAAATTATAGTTTAGTCAATGACTGTAAAACTGTGATTAAACTTATTGGCACGGGTAAATGAACACAACTCTGGCAAGTTCAGTGGGTATGAACGTGATCATTACAAGCCAGAGGTCAGACTGCAGGCATTAATACCAGTCAGCTTTGAGTGTAGCTCGTCAACGCAAATAGCATTATTGCATCCATTGCCAATCAACGGGTTACATAAGCCGATACGAGATTGGACTGAAACGTTTTATTTTCAAAGTTGAATCGCAGCAATACCAAAAACATTTTTAATTATAACAATAACAAAAAAAAACATCTGATCTCAGTTGGCTCAGGTGGTGATCGAACCCAGCTCATCTTGCAATCCAGGCAAGCGCTTTGACCATTAAACTAACGAGACCGTTACTGGACTTGTCGCAATTAAAATAGCAAAATGCTTTAAAAAATCCAAGAAGAACACCGAAATATAATCAAAGCTTACTCATGAGTATCGAGGTAGGTGCTGCGAAAAATTATTAGCACATCTATGAATACAGTAGCGGCTTAGGGGCTTTATGGTTCTGATTTGGAAACTAATAAAATAAATTCGTTTAAATTCATTGGACTAACACACCAATTGCCTAGCCCCAAACTAAGCTCAAAGCTTGTACTATGTTGTATAGTGCCGAAATAGAATAGCACAAGCCTATTTCTTTATAAGGGTGTCGTAATAAGTGTCAAAAGAACTGTGTTTTATCGTTCACCAAACTGCCCAGCTTGGACACTCTATAGGCATAAGCCCTTCATCTAGGAAAGGCCTACGTTTAGCAGTAGCTACAATAGACTGATGACGATGACAATATAATACTTTTGTAATAATAAAGACGGTTTTTTTTTTACTTGATTCCAAATTTTGTAATCATTGCAGGCCAGTGGTCAGCTGCAGGCATTAATACCAGTCAGCGCTGAGCCGCTCGTCAGCGCGACGGATCCAGGCAATATCTCCAACAATATTTTTGCCTCCACTGCCAATCATCGGCTTACATACGAGAGATTGTAGTTAACCTATCTCGTATATTATGTGCCGGCCTATCCTATTTCATTTCAAGAGTGTCGTAAGAACCTTGTAAAGGACATACTAGGGAATGGGTGGCCACGTTCTCCTGTGTTTTCTCGTTAACCACACTGCCAAGCGTTGTGACTCTACGGGCGTAACACCCAAACTGGGGGAGGCCTACTTCAATCATTTTCTACAAGGCACTGATGACGATGATTATTATTTATTAACTAATAAATACTGAAATTAATATTAATTTACTAGTAAGACTACAAAATTGACCTGCGTCACGTTATATAAATGTACGTCATTGCAGGCCGGAGGTCTGCAGGCATTAATACCAGTCAGCGCTGAGCCGCTCGTCAGCGCGACGAATCGCGGCAATAGCGCCAACAATATTATTGGCTCCACTGCCAATCAACGGCTGACATACGAGAGATTGTAGTTATCCAATTTTGCATATAATGTGCCGTATAGCACCGCCCTATTTAATTCCAAAATTGTCGTAAGAAGCTACTCAGGGACATACCAGGGAATGGGCAGCCACGTTTTTCTGTGTTTTATCGAAAGGCACTGATGACGATGATCATGAACTAATAAATACTGAAATTGATATTAATTAACTAGAAACTTTACAAATTCACCTGCGACATGTTATATAAATGGTTGCTATCATTGCAGGCCGGAGGTCAGCTGCAGGCATTAATACCAGTCAGCGCTGAGCCGCTCGTCAGCGCGACGGATCGAGGCAATAGCGCCAACAACATTATTGCGTCCACTGCCAATCAACGGCTTTATAAGAGATATTGTAGTTACCCAATCCCGTATTTGATGTGTCGGCCGAGAATATTAAAACATTATTATAACAAATAATAATGTTATAATAATATATATCATAACAAATAATAATGTTATAATAATATATATCATAACAAATAATAATGTTATAATGTTACTTATGTAGAAATATGGCAATTTCTTTTGTTATAATAATGTTGGTGATGAAATAATTTTGACTAAAGGCCATAGCGTAGGGCCAGCAGCGTTCCCGCGTGTTTTATCGTTAACCATACTATGTACTTTCACAAACCCACGTGAATGCATCAAGTGCAAATCAGAGGGATACATAAGATGCAGTGTAACAATTAACCAGCTATATTTACAAACTAGCAAACAAATAAGTTTCTACAATTTACCTATAATAGTACCTATCTATATAATTACAGACTTTTCATTTGGCAAACACCCTATTTCTATCCATATCAATACCAATGAAATAAATCAATTCAAATTAACACGATAATAATGTCTTCGGCATTGAGAAATTATACGCACTGTAAATCTACAGCTGTATAATCAAACACAATTATCGGTAAAATTAATGAAAACGGTAAAATCAATTAACTCATAGAAACAATGTTGTATGATTCCTTGTAACGGTTGAGAATTTGGTAAGCTAGATAATATGTATGTGTAGCAGTAATGATCTTGTATCGTATTGCTTATTATGAATTTGAAAAAAAAAAATAACTATCAGTTCGCTTAATTTTAGACGAGTTAGATAGCGGTTTTTATCAATATCTAAGTCAAAATGTAAAAATATCACTATTAAAACTAAATCTTTAGTTTTGCCAAATAAAATAAAAGCAAGTAACTTAAGAAAATCTCGTAAGGGTTCTTTTTAAGCTTGTTAAGTAATATTGCGACTTCTTATAATATCCGAACTTTCCATTAGACCTTTAGACAAACTGATACAACAAAGAACTTGTAAGACGTATGTAGGCGTGGGTAAGCGAATTTAATATTAACAACTTAAAATTTGTAGCTTTTATGAATGAAAATAGAACTCTGATAAATTTTCTACATGCTTGTACTCGTTTTATATAGGGGCAGCTAAAAGTTTCTTAATTTATGTACCCTCTTATTCGTTCATGTTTGCTGAAATATTTATCGAATTTTTATAACACTTCATCTATACTTGGGACGAGCCAATATTTCTCCTCATGGTTTCTCCAAATGCCCATACAAATAGATAACTATCTGATATTGCCCAGTAGGTACCTGTTGATTGATACTATTGTAAAGCTCAACCTTATTTAACCTTCTTAGATCTATAAATCGATAATAATATTTTAAAGAGGAAGAGTTTGCTTGCTTCTTTGTTTATTTGAACGTGCTTTTGTCTGGAAATTATAGTTCGAATAAAAAAAATATGTTGCATAGTCCATTTGTCGATGAAGGCTTTAAGCTAATAACACAATGTGTGCGGAAAAAACCACGGGAAAGAAGTCGCGAGCAGCCGCAAGTAAAATATACGTCTTCGCCGTCTATAGAAAGTAATTCAATTACACTCTAGCAATTGCTGAATCAAGTATGAATAGCCCGTCTAGAACAAGTATCAACGATAAAGTGAATGTTAAATAAAATATGCTTGCACATTTCGCGTGCATTCGACTGCGCTGCAATCTGCAATCTACTGCGCTGCCAGTGTATGCTGTCTGATTTGACTTTGTAATATTCTTAGTTCAACAAAATTATCGCTATTCATCCCATTCCCCGGGTTAAGGTACATACATTAAATGCTTTTCTGAGTAAACGAAGACGAAGCCCGTTTATCTTGGCGATTAAAGTTTAAATCGTTTCGAATACGAAATAACTTTATTTGGTTATTTGTATGAAGAGGGGTTTCAGGAAGCAATTGATAAGCTAGTAAAGTAGAAGAAGACTGTAAAGGAATCTTTACTAATATATAAAGCTGAAGAGTTTGTTTGTATGTTTGTTTGTTTGAACGCGCTAATCTCAGGAACTACTGGACTTATGGTTGCTGGTTAAATGTTTGCTTAGTTATTTTTGCACCCACTCAAATGCGTTGAGTGTTTTAGATGAAGCCCCTAGCGGGGCTTCGACTTGCAGCCGTATGTGGGGTTCGGGACGTCGTCCCACTACCGACTAAAACGCCGCGGTTTCCTTCGAATTTGTGTAGAGGAGGGACAGGTTCTCCTGCCTGGCAAATGCTCAATCCAATATAAGGCAAAATGTCCATAGACTCCCGTGCCTATCTTTGTCATCATCATCATCATCATCCTAGCGCCTCTCCCGGTTGCATCCTCGGCCATTGCCTTGGAGCCCAGGGTACGCTGCGACTATGATCCTGAATTGACAAGCCTGGTTATTACAATGGAGCGACTGTCGTCTGACCTCCGTAACCACAAGGGAAACCAGACAATTTGGATCATAGTCGGGACCAACGGCTTAACGTGCCTTCCGAAACACGGAATCATCATTCTTATCGGACAATCACGTGATTCAAAGCCTGCAATGTCCTAACCAAACTGGGAAAACCAACACAAAGTGAAAGTGTTCCCCGCGGGATTTGAACCCACGACCTCCGAGTTCGTAGTTTTTGAGCACAGCGCTCTAACCACTACACCACGGAGGCAGTTAGTCAGTTAAGTCCCGTGCCTATCTTTGTAAAGAATATTATTACTTCTTAATGTATGTGGTACACGTGTGATTTAGCTTTGCGCCCAGAACATTGGTTTCGAATTACGATCCTTCTCCTAGAGTAATCAATTGATCCGTCCGATAGTGTACAATGCTCCGAAGCACTGCAACCCTCTCGAATCAAAGTCCTTTGAGTCTCAGCGATAGCTCTTTGAGCGACTGGCCGCATTCCCGGGTCTCGAGCCTCACTCGGTTGCAGTAACACAAGCGCTTGACTTGAGCGCATTTCAGTTATTGATCCATTGCGTATGCCGTTGTTGGACGTTCAAATGTTAACTGATCCCATTGCTCAATGTTATCTGATCCCCTTGCTCAAATGTTAACTGATCCTTTCACTCACTTATCTACCTCCTTTGACTTTAATTTGACACTTACTCAATTACACGAAGTGATAACTCTACGGGAGGAACAGTTTTATTACTTTGTTTTATTACTGTGTGAAATATAGGATTCTGAAAGATATTCGACTTTGAGTAAAGTAGGACTAGAAGTCCAGTATTCACATAACGCCATAACCCACTATAGTCATATTTATACCTTTTCAGTACCTTACTCCCAGCAAAGGTGCTGTTTCATGGGTTTATACATTTCATAGCTAATCAAAGAAAACCCCCAATTTTATCTTTCTCATAATTAAATTAGAGTTAAACAAAGTAAAATATAATTTGGCAGTAAATAATGAATTGGATTATACTCTTGTGAATTTAAACTTTTATAGCTTTGTGTGAATTATAAATGTATCGTGATCCTACTACTATTATAAAGGCGAAAGTTTGTACATATGTGTGGATGTATGGATGTGTGGATGTATGGATGTATGGATGTATGGATGTTTGTTACTCTTTCACGTAAAAACTACTGAATGGATTTGAATGAAACTTTACCACAATATAGCTTATATATCAGAATAACACATAGGATATTGGAAATCGAAATCCACGCGGACGGAGTCGCGGGCGGCGTCTAGTTTGTAATAAATATTAGGTAAAATTGGAACTCTTTTTGTACTTAAAAATCATATTATAAAACTCGTACTTTGAATTTTCGTAGTGTTTTTATGTTCTTTTTCTTGGCCTCATTTGATCTATCATGCAGATTCATTTAGACTATCATATATTATTCAATTCATATCAGATTCTAACAAAAATCAGGAAGCCAGCACTATTGTAAAAGCAAACAATATGTCGCCGCGACATTTGTCAGAGGCGCGGGCGCGGGACAATGGGCGGCGGAGAATGCCGCGGCTGATTGATTCCGCGGCGACACTACATTGAGATTGATTGCGACGACTTCTACCCATCTCCCCGACTCCCCATCTCCCCACCTCCCCATCTCCGCGTCTCCCAAGTTTATCCCTTTCGCGATATCCGTTCCTGTAGGAAGCGACGAGTTTATAAAAATAAGCCTTGGACAATTCCAATGATTGTTCTCCTCGGATTAAGGGGATTGTTTTAAAGCGAAATGTTTATATAACCATTGAATAATTTATTTCTTAGTAATCACAGTTCTTTCAGCACAAAAATACGGTTTTCAAAAAAAGAAAACGATTTGTCGGTGATGGAAAATGAAGATTTTATCAAATAGAAATAGAAATATGGTCAATTGGGGTGAATTGAAAATGAAGCAAAATGATATTTTGCAGCAATAAAAGTCTATGTTGATAAAATATGTACGATGATAATATGAAAGACATTTCGTGATGCATTTAGCAAAAACCAATGCAAAAACATATTATTATTCAAAGAAGTTAGAACATATTTGTTCATACAAAATCTTTCATTCCCGTAGCAATGTTATACAAAAAAACTTTTGAACCGGATCCATAGCTATCTCTCCGATTGCTTGCACTGATTGATCCTCGAACGGAACGGCTATACATTGAGATTTATTGGATTGGCCCGTTCCTCCGCCCACAATATCTGCACTCCCTCTTTATCAGATGTTCAATGCTGACTCGTTTTTATAAACTAAACTAAACTAACGTAAAGTCCGATTTAATTATTAAAACCAAAATAAATTAAATTGAACCCACTACCACGTTTCATTATTAATTTACCTACAATCACATTTTTTATTTTACTCAACACCGCGGTTATTGAATATACCCACCCGATTAATCTTATTTTACCCATGCTTAAGATAAGCACTCATTGACCTACATAATCTACATTGGCCAAAAGAGAGGGTCGTGGGTTTGAATCCCAGGACAAATGTATTTATGTTGGTTCTATGTTTGGCTGTTTTTTAATATTTTATGATGTAGCCTTTGATACTCCTAACACAAATAGTATTAATATGTATTTATGTGAACATTTGTGTCGCCATTGTTGGATCTGCTAATACAGGTGCTTAAATTATTTACTCTGGTGTCAGCCCAAATGTAGGTTCTTTAATATTTATTGATGTAACATGACATGTTTAATTTTGTGGTGAGAATAAACGACTTCAACCATACTCTTTCTTAATTATATCAGAGCATCAAATCACACAATTATTGTAAAGTTAATTGTATAAAAAATTACATTATATAAGCTCAAAGGTAGATACAAACTAATAGCATAAATTCAATCCAATTATAAAAATAAATTTACTTTAACCAGCAATCCAAAACCAACGTTATTTATTTAGACAGCAATAGAAATCGAAGAAGTTATGAAACGGCATATCTCCCGAAACCTAAATATCAAGTTTCGATCCCCTCCACAAAGGTGACGCAAACGTGTCTCAAATAAAATACGTCCCATGCCGAATAGTGGAAGTGGCGTACTAAATCCAATAAGTTCCAAGGAAATGTTACGGAATCAGGTTATTTTTTGACAGCTTAGTGAAATTATTTTACCTTCGTCCACGTTTCACTTATATGAAAGATTTATCGTGTAATATCCACCTGGCTGTTTCGGCTGCTTGAGTGCTAGTACGGCTCGACTAAGATACCTCGGAGGTAACTGCGAAGTAGTGCTATTTCATAATATAATGTTTTCTTAGGTTTTCGCGACAGTAACTCATGAAATAAGACTACTTTTGAACGGACGGACGTCAAGTGGTTAAAGTACCGGGCCATTGTCACGGGTTTGCAGGGTTCGATTCCTGGGTCGGACAAATCTTTTGTCGATTTTCTGAACACTGGCCGGATATGCAATCACCAACCACCATTTGGCAAGCGTGGTGATAAGCCGAAACTACACCTTTGTAAAGAAAACATGATTCAACTGATGGACCTTTGCCTTGCAGTGGATCATTAATATGTAGTAGGTACTCTTTGGTAAAACGTTTTGACACAATTTGTATTTATTTATTATGTTATTTTGTAAATAAGGCTGCCTTTCTCTTATAGTCTTATCTAGTTAGCATAAGTTTATTTAGAATGCACAGTTTTACAGATTTATACATATGTCTTTTGTTAGTACATATCAACTTTATTCAAATTTATTAGAAATCAATTTACTAAAAATATTATTAAGCATTCAAGGTGAAAATTAATCAACTGTCTACATTTTCTTCGTAGCAATGTTTGAAAGCTGAATCTTGAAAAGTATTAAGTTTTTTTGTGTCGGTATTTTATTTAAGTCGCCAATACTTTTAATGGACGGCACATTAAGGAACTCGGGCGGAGTTTTTCTTTCACCTTAAATATTTATCAACTACACAGAATGGAGGGGAAAAGAACTTTGGCAAACAATTTGCTGAATACCGTGATCAATTTTGTTAGTATGTGAGTTTAGGATAATCGCCACGAATACTTTTTTAAATCATAAACGTATAGGACAAACTAAAAAAAACCCGCAAAGAGCGTGTCGGACACGCCCATGGGTTCCGTAGCCATTAGATGGGCCGACCGCTTGACACACCATTTAGTAAGGGCAACTGCACGTCATAAGTTGGTCGAGTTGTATAAAAATAACTATGTATTATACAGAGTTCGCTATAGTTTTCGTTGAAAGTACTTACTTGGAGGTTTTTTTTTTCAGAATTATTGTATTAGTATTTCAAAAGTTAAGGGGGGGGGGGACGCTTTAATTTTAACTTTGTATTAATTATATCTCGAGGCTGGGGGGTTTGATCAACATAGTTTCAAGGCAGTTTTTGTTGTATTTAAAAATATTTTTTTAGCGATACCCCACACGATGGGTTAAGTCGATGTTATTTTTCGAATTTACTTTTCGCTGTATGGGAAGGGGGGTTAAAATGATTATTTTTCGATTATTTTTAAAACCAATTCTTGAATTATACATCTCTCCACCAATTTTCGTGGCAATCGGTGTAGAAACGGCGGAGATCGAGCCAGGACAGACAGACAGACAGACATGACAAAACTATAAGGGTTCCTAGTAGACTACGGAACCCTAAAAACAGAACAAATAACAACTCATTTCCATCGAACAAAAAAACTTCATGGAAACAAGTTATCCAGTAATTGATAATGTTGCCATAGCGGAAAAATTACAGATCTAAAAATTGGAGTAATTGTAATAACTTTTGATTGCCTAACATCAATCAAGAAAGACAAACAACATACGTATTTTATGTAAGGTTTCGTAGTTACTCTATAACAGACTAATATTACAAATGTGAAAATCGTTGTTACTCTATAAAAATTAAAACCGACTTCAAAAAAACCGTGAACACAAAAATAAACTAAAAATTAAAAAATAATTCCTAATATCTATTACCTCATACTGTAATTTTCCTAAACTATGTTAAAGTAATCTTAAACATACTAACTGAAGTCGGTGCTTCTTCTCTTCTGTTATTGGGCAGGCACCGACTTCAGTTAGTATGTTTAAGATTACTTTAACATACTTTAGGAAAATTACAGTATGAGGTAATAGATATTAGGAATTATTTTTTAATTTTCAGTTTATTTTTGTGTTCACGGTTTTTTTGAAGTCGGTTTAATTTTTTTTTAAAAAGTCCGTTTATTTCATGATTTTTAGTTGTGTAAAAGCGTTGTGAACTTAATTATTAATAGGAACTTAGTTGTTGTTAAGAATGAATGAAAGATAGCTCCTTAACGGTTAGGAGTTCCAACTCCTAACCGTTAAGGAGAACTGTAGCATCATCATCAGGACAGCAGCTTCAGATGTTGACACCCTGAAGCATATACCTGAGTAAGACATGATTACGTAACAAAAACACCATCCGAGCATACAATTTTCGGTGGTTGCCCTCGATTTCTCCTGGATTCCATCATCAGATCCTGGACTGGTGAAAATGGGACCACCTCAGAACTGTTCTCTGTCCAACAAACAAAAAAATTTTGTAATCCGTCCATAATTGACGAAATTATCGGTGCCCTCCTCCTTTTTTTGAAGTCGGTTAAAAATGTAGAATTAAATTGATTTTTATAATTTTAGTTTTTATTATTATTTAATAAAAAACTACTTGAAACAGTGTGGTCCTAATATTTAATAACATACTAATATAACAAATGTGAAAATTTGTTTTGGATGTTTGTCCGTCAAGTAGGCAGAAATTACTAAACGGATTTTGATGAAATTTAATACACAGATAGGGTAATATAGGTTGTCTTTTTCATCCCGACTAATTACTTCTATGGGATAAAACAGGAATCTTGATAAAGCGGGCAAAGCTGCAGATAAATAGTAGTTGAGAATGTTACCTTTTTTAATTCGTCATTGCAATATTTATTTAGACCAGGATGTTTTATTTGAGTCCGCAAATAAAACACTGAGGGACAACGCGTTAAGCACTGTGTGCTGTAGTGAAAGAAAATAAAAACAGTCAACGTTGTCAACGCTATTCCCTCAGTTTATTTGCTTTCAATTTACTCGGTCCGACGTTTGTTGTTGAATTCCTTCTCAGCAACACACATTGATACAAGATCGCATCTACTACATTGTCTCGTTTATCCAGTCTTTTCTTAAAGAATAATATTACTCATTGCTCTTTCGTTCACGTCCTTTGATCCAATTCAAACTGCCGGAATAAATTGCTTCGTCGGAAATCCATCTTAAATTGAATGTTTCGAACTATTGAAATTCCCAGTTGGTATCAAGCAAGCCTGTTGGAATATGAACATTTTAATCTGATTTTTTTATCTTTTTTTCTGGCGCTTTGTTGGCTTTAAATTGTAGCGAATTTACTGTTTGCGAAATCGTGTTTGTAAAGTAGGCAGTAAAGTCATTGTATAGAACAGACTGGATTAGTGGAGAATCTAGTATGACAGCACTTATGTAGGAAGACAGCCAGTCTGAGTTTTAACCTACTTGTGAGTTTTTATTTCTGAAAAACACCGAAGTCCGGAGTCTAGAAGACGACTGTGTCCTCGTGAGGCACTGGTATTGGCGGCGGTGAACGCGCGCGCCTAAATGCACAATTGCACAAGCTCGCTGCCCGCGCCCGCCGCCGTACAGTCTTGCACCCAGGATTGACTTCCATCATATAGCCATGTTTGTTAGACTGGCTAGAACGCAGAATTTTAGAGCGACATCAGTTAGAAGTCCATTTTAATATTCCGAAGTCCAAAGCCTAGAAGACTATTTTGTGATCCTGTGAAATTACTACTTCACCCAGCTATGCAAACACTCACCTCCGAGCCTTAGTTCAGCATCAGCATGCGCATTATCCCTTCCCCTCCTCGCGAAGCACTGGTACAGACCACGATGGGCCCGCGCAACTCCACGCACAACCAGCTCGCCACCCGCACCTGCCGCTGCGCCGTCGTGCACCCAGGATAAGCTTGCACCGGGGTCACTGGATGAGCAGTTCAGCCGGACTGTACTGCCGCTGTCTGCCACCTACGTAGAAGATGGAATGACAAATATGGCAAGTGGTGGGAACACATTTCTTTATATCTGTAAAATATTGGTAAACAACAAATAAGCCGTTGAGGCAGACCGTGCTGCCGCTGTCGGCCATTTGTTTTGGAAGATGATGTGAATAAAAAGAGAGATATAAACGGATGACTGTTTAGTGCTGCCACCATGTGCCTCAAGAGTCTAAAATGTTATGCCCCGCATTTATGATTCTGACAGTTTTTACATTATCATAAGATAAATTGATTATTTAAATTAAGAGTTCATATTCTCTGAGTACAAAAAATAAGTACGAAGGAACTGTTATATTAATTCAGTTCTTATTGCATCAACATCTTTAAATTGCTATTTAGACAGCCAATGCACAGAAACAAAAATTATGCTCATCTGAGTCATTGAATTGGTCGGAGGTATTTCCAATCATAAATAAAGTTTATGCAACTTACCACAATAGGCGGCGTGACTGCAACAGTCAACGTGTCCTTTACTTCCATCCTCATCTGGGCGGTCGCATCTCCGTACACATTATACGCCTTGCAGAGCCACGCTCCGTTAGCTTTCGGCGTGACTCGAGTGAAGCAAAGCGCCGCGCCGCCAGACCACGACCATACCGCCGGGGAAGGTTCCACTGGTTGCAGTCGACCGCCGCTTTCACGGTACCATCTGGAGAAGAACGCAATGTAAATCAAATTTGTCACTCATAATGAGCGAATGAGACTAAGCACGACATCAATGCAACTTACTTACTTACTTTAAATTAAATAACATTACAAATAATGTACAAAAATGTTGCGTTAAGTTGGCCTTGATAATTTTAATCGCAATTTTTAAGGCTCAAGTTTTATATTAAACCAGTCTATTTGACAAATTAGCTTTCTGCACGTTATTTAGTATTTATGTAGGTTTTAATATGAATATATGTGTATTTTGATAATACAATGGTCTGGTATCCTTTTCAAAGCAGGTTACAGAGGATTAATAGAGAATCTCGATTGAAATACGCAAGTGCAAAGTATCTCGCATAATTCAACATGCTTGGTGATGTATTAAGTAATCTGATATATTTTATTGATTTTCCTTTTCGTTTGAATATTAAATTGTTACGATTGTTTGTTACCCTGTCTAGGCTGGGAAAAAAGAGATAAATATTAAATTGGTACAATTGTTTTTTTAACAAGAAAGCAAAATAGCATGTGACATGACACCGATATCAACAACTCCTTAAAAGCTTATGATGCCCTAACATGAGAGCTCCTCAATTAGACTATGCTAATTTATGTCCTACTTGCAATATTCGCGCCCCACGCTGCTCTCTTGTCCTGGATTATTCAAGTACGTTGCTATATTTAGTGCCGGTTGAATAAGCGCCAAGACACAGCTGACAAACATTATCATTTCCTCGCTCCTAAATCACGAAGGGTCAGGGTAGTATTAGCGAATATATTACTCAAGGTTTACGCTTTCATTATCACAGAAGCTTCGGGGAACACATTCCGCATTCCCGAGTTTACAAGCGTGATGTTAAAGTTGCTATTTTGCTAATTGTCTATTAAGGCGTGATGACGGAGGTATTTATTGCACAGTAAAATACTGTTTAAACTTTTCGCAGATATTTATTTATGGCAGAGTCGGCAAACGTGATTGCGCGTCGCCTGATGGTAAGCAATCGCCGCCACCCATGGACATCCGCGCCACCACAGGTATCGCAGATGCGTTGTCAGCCTTGAAGACCCCATACCCTGCCCAACTGAGCTATGGCGACCGTTCTCACCAGCACAAACACTGTGAATTAAATAATGGACACTTTTTTTCTCTGCACATTGCCCGTCTTGCTATATTTGCACCCAACTTTTAACCTGCAGTTTTATTTCAATATAATATTACATACGTGTAATGTGGCGGCGGGTGTTCCGTTGTGACGCAAGGCAAGCACACTTCAGTGCCAGCTGGAGTTGACACCTCGCTTGAGGACGTTATCAACCTCGGAGCTGAATTGGATGGACCAGCTGAAAGACAATAACTCAATTAGTTTTTCCCGTATAGGTTCAGAGATACATGGAACCATGACAGAAGCTTTATACGCAACTTAGCTAGCATAACTAGTGTTATAACTATGCGGTGAGACATGATAATGAGGTCAAAAAACCGTAAAAAAAACTGTATGACAAGCGTATAAGACAGACGCAAATGTCGAGCTCTAACTAAAGATTGAATAGGCACTAAGTCCGCCTCTTGTACAAATTATAGTTGTGCACTAAATTTTAAATAAAGAAATAAATAAATAATGTGGTTATAATGTAAGTGTAGACTGTAAGGGAGCTACCAAGTTTCTCTAGTCAAGTAAAGTGAGTTTCTGTAACTGAGTTTTACGAAAATCTACAGCTATCCATTATTATGAATCATTACTCTGACTCAGGGAGTTAAATGAATAAATATGTACTTACTAGTGACAGCAAGATGAACTGGTCTCGATCGCTTGGTGTGCGCAGTAAGAGCGTGCCTGGCGAGGCAGCTATACGGCTGCGCGTCTAAAGTGGTCACATCACGGATCAACAGTGTACTCCCAGCTACCAGGTATCGGGCGTCTGTGAAAGAAGACCTCTTGTGAAATTTTAAGCAAAGTTTAATGTGTGACGAAGAAAAACGACCTCAATGACTCCTGCTGAAGGCTGTATCCACCGTCACCCATAGAAATCCGAGGATCTTAGATACTTTGTCTACCTTTAGAACCTCATGCCCATTACTTACCATCTGAGTTGTAACGCATTGACACATTCAAGCATAAAAACACACAAGGCGGAAAAAACGTATTCTTAATGGAAGATGACACACTATGCCGAAATTACGTCGCATATTTTAGAATATAAAATGCATTACATTGCAGGTGCGCAATTTTAGCCTAGTGTGTTCCTACACTAAGCACGAGATTATTCCAGACTAGAGGCTCATTTTGAAATTAAGCGAAATATGAAGTTTTCAGAACAGAAAAGAGAGTGCTGACTGTTTTCAAGTGCCGAACGCCCGAAAATGATTTGAATTTCAAGTAGCCCAGGCACCTAGCGATGTTTGCCTAATAATTTTCGTGAAAATTATGTGACAATCACTAGTCAAAACTCAATTTAAATAATGGATTCTATTGACTGTCTAAGCCTGCCAAATTATTACTTTTTCCTCGTACCACAAAATATGGCTTAATAATCCGAAATATTTTTCCTTAACGTATTACCTTAAGCCGACTTATTTTTAATTTATTAAGGCTCTGCGGAATGCCTTTACAAAAACAAAAATGAAGAGGTAGACGTAAACCTCAATTAATTAAGAGAAAAACATAAAAAAGTTCATGCGAGGTTAATGCGATGTGTCTTAAGAAAGATTATAACGAGGTCTCGCTCCCATCCGTCAACGGGCTTTCCCTGAATATAAGATAT
The DNA here is from genome assembly GCA_958496325.1 of Nomophila noctuella. Lineage (NCBI taxonomy): Eukaryota > Metazoa > Arthropoda > Insecta > Lepidoptera > Crambidae > Nomophila > Nomophila noctuella. Next base: position 16,907,336 of record OY292482.1, read on the forward strand.
AGCTTTAATTAATATCCCGCGCTGGGATAAATATAGGCTCCGGTAAAAACGGCTCTTGTTAGCCACTCTACTTTAATTAACTTTATGGCTTCCCTGTAACAGGATATTTTTAAGTTATATAAGGATGCGTTGCGATCTCAAACTTTCCCCGTAAAAGATAAGGGCGTTAATCTTAAATTAGTTTCCGGTTTTTCATTAAACTTGTGATAAAAGAGTTTTTAGTAGGGGTTTTAATTATAATCTTATTAGCGTTTTGTAACAAGTTTGAGGAGGAAGTTTCATTTTAATTGTTATAGGCTGCGAGAGTAAGTTTGGCACGTTTTGTTCTTTTAGTTTCAAAGAAAGTAGGCTAACCGTAGCTTTTTGATGCCTAAAGTTTTCCAACACTGATGTTAAATTTAAAATATTTTAGAGCCATTTACTAGCTTTTTTATATCACACGAAATATTAACATTCCACTTTATTGTTAACTGCCTACAGCTTTCAATCAAAAAGAAATGTACTTTATGTAAGCTTCTTAGATTAATTACTCTAAGCTAGCTGGCTAGTTGGACCTTAAGAAAGGCCACGGAGAAAATTACGAACTTTTGTTTTTAAGACAAAATTATTGCTTAACTAGGTACTTATTATTATATTCTAACTTAAATAGTTTTTTTTTCAACAGAATAGGTTCTCTTTTCGGTTTTAATATCAGCTTGTTGAAATGAATTGTCGTGAAATGAGATAGAAGAAGCCTTGGATAATATTACCAGAAGTAATTTTCCTTTGGTATCCGACGATGTTATTATTGTTTTCGTATCATCAATTCCTGAGTACTTTACTAGTGTTTTTTCTCGGAAATCTGTTGCTAACGGATTGCGGGTCTAGAAACTATGCCGATTCCGAACGGGAAATAACTAGGCAAGGTTGAATTGACCCTTATAAGAAGAGTTCCGTTAACCTACAGGGAAGGTACATTCAAGTGAGTTACTTATTGCTAACTCACTACACCGCAGGAGATGGAAAACAGGCAAAGAACAGAGAAAGATAATTCCGATTGGATGCTCCTTTGGGATAAAATAGGAACCTTGATAAGCGTTATCACCTGACTTGCGTGCAAAACAAGTATTCGCAAGCTTGACGCTTGGCTTAACGCAAAGTAAATAACGGTTAAATCCAAGTGATTTAACTTTAATTCACTGACAATATTAATTATTTTACAGATTTTGTTCCACAATATAATACGAAAACCCAAGGTAAAAAAAGATATTGCTACTGTCATAAAGTTAGTAGCCATGTATAGTATCATCAATGATAATTCAACAATTGAAATTGATCCAGCTTTTTCCCACCGATCTCTAAAACCGACTCGCCCAAAGCAAGGGTCGGCTGCAAATAAATCTATCATCCAGCGGCTCGTAACTCACGCGATAGCGCTCTTAATTAATTAATTTACTGCCTCACGATATCGCGGGAATAGCCTTCCGATTGTTTCTCCTCATCTACCAATTTTATCCGTGGTAAGTGATACTACGATTTATACTCGGTTGGTTTTCGAGTTTGCTGAAGCTGGATGGATTTGAATATTAAACCCAGAAAACCAACTCTGCTTGCATGTTCTATATTTTGTACTCCATACAGAATTCGTATCTACCTTAATGTTTCTGCAATAAAATAAAATCATAATAAGTTGTAGTGCCATGTTAATCTATCAGATATCTATATAGATATCTATCTGTATTGTGATATTTATTTGCATAGACACACTTTTAGATCACTAAATACGATACTACATCTTTTGAACGTGCCCAAAGTACCTACTTACTATGTTAACTGTTTAACTGTAACTGTAACTGTTTTGTTGTAAATTGTTTATGTTTGGGGGTTGGTTGTCATTCGCGTCCGTGGGTAATTACTCTAGTTTCCCCACACGTGACCCCTGGGTAGTGCTAAACGAATGTCATCATTCCGGTGGTAGGTTTCGACCGTGGCTGGTCACCACCATTCAGGCAAAACCAAGCCGCCAAGCGAGTCCTCTCGTGTTCCGGCTTGATGCCTGAATTAGCCATTTTGGAAATGGAGTCTGGACAGTTGCGTCTCAGAGCGAGATGGTATCGGTTCGGTAGTGTTTGTTGCACTGGTTTGCTGACCGTGGAGGGTAGCGGGATCCTAAGCACGGTGGTTCCGCTGGCCGACCGCAGTTAGTAGGGGGCCCAAGTAGTAGGTTAGCCACTTATGAAAGGCTGCCCCGCCAACTAGCGAAAAATCCCGGGATGCGCCATCGTGCCGGTTGGCGACCGGATGCGAGGGCCCGATGGACATCTTCGGGGGGGTTAGGGCGTCCCCGCGCGCTCCAGGCCAGTCAACTGTCGGTGACGCAGCACTGCCTTTCCGCTGGGCGGTAGCTCAGCGATGTCTCGTCCAACTTTCCTTTTCCTGCCTGTCCACTCTACTACTATGAAGGATAAGAAAAAGAAACAATTTAAACAGCGGATGCACTCCCTCGCACTAAAAGTGCACCTTGCAAATATTCGAGGTCTGCACTCAAATCTCAATTCTGTCCATCACCACCTTGAGACCAAAAAACCGCATCTGCTGTTCCTCACGGAGACACAAATCCGATGTCCTGCTGACGCGGCGTATTTGCATTACCCAGGTTACACCTTGGAGTACAATTTTAAACCACACGCTGGCACCTGTCTGTATGCCCGCGATGACATCTGCTGTAGACGTCTCCGTTGTCTTGAGGATTCCAGTTTCTCAGTGCTATGGGTTTTGGTGGACACAGGAATAGAGAAAATTCTCTATGCCTGTGTTTATCGATCGCACACCGGAAATGTGGAGACGACCAGGTTGTTTCGGTACCTCTCTGACACTGCTGATGCTGCTCAACAGCGATATCCTTCTGCTCAGTTCGTTGTTCTGGGAGACTTTAATGCCCACCACGAAGAGTGGCTGTACCCGTTCCAGAGCACCGACCACGCTGGGAGGGAGGCGTATGCTTTCGCTGTTTCGCAGAATCTCACTCAGCTGGTGAGTGGTGCCACGAGGGTGCCGGACGTTGATGGCCACACTGCGAACTGCTTGGACCTTCTGCTGACTACAGATCCAGACCGTTATCAAGTGGTGATCTCCTCGCCGTTAGGTAGTTCTGACCACTGTCTGGTTGAATCTGTGTCTACCTACTCCCCTGTCAACCAAGATCCTATTGGTACTAGGCGAGTATGGCGATACAAGTCAGCAGATTGGGATGAGATGCGGCATTTCTTTGCATCTTATCCTTGGCGTAGCACTTGTTTTTCTTCAGACGACCCGAGTAGTTGCGCTGAGGCTGTTTCTGGAGTGTTGTGTCGGGCAATGGAATATTTTATTCCTTATTCTGACATTCCACTCCGGAAAAAAGCCCGCCCCTGGTTCACCGCGGAATGTGCTAGTGCTGAAGCACTAAAACAAACCGCTTACCGCGCTTGGGCGGATGCTCGAGCTCGCAAAGCTTCCAATGTCCGGGAACTGAAGAGGCTTTATAACAGTGCTGCGAAGTCTTGTAAAAGGAGTCATCGCAGAGCCCGCTTTAACCACATCTGCCGAGTCGGAGCTAAACTGGCTTCTTATCCATCAGGGAGCAAGTCTTTTTGGTCCCTTGCTAAGTCGGTTGAAGCCAATTTTTGCCAGTCATCCCTCCCGCCACTGCTTAAGCCTGATGGGTCTCTCGCTCACACCGCTAAAGAGAAAGCTTCTTTACTTGCCTCTCTTTTTGCAAGTAATTCTCATTTAGATGCTGCTGGCAACATTCCACCAAAGCTACCTCCTTGCTCTTCAAAAATGTCTGAGATTCGCATTCGACAAAAGGAGGTACTCAAAGTGCTCAGCAATCTTAATATAAATAAAGCGAGTGGGCCTGATGGCATACCAGCTATTGTTTTGCGGAACTGTGCGCCTGAGTTGTCTCCCGTACTGACGCGCCTGTATCGATTATCGATGAGAACCGGTAAAGTTCCGGGGTGCTGGAAGATTGCCAATGTGCAACCTGTACCAAAAAAAGGTAGTCGTGCTGACCCCGCCAATTACAGACCAATTGCGATCACCTCCATACTCTGTAAGATTATGGAGCGTGTACTAAACAATCGTCTCCTGGCGTACCTTGAAGACAATGACCTCCTCAGTGATCGTCAATTTGGCTTTCGCCGCGGTCGGTCTGCTGGGGATCTCCTTGTGTACGCCACACACTTATGGAGCGAAGCCATTGAAAAACACGGCGAAGCACTTGCTGTGTCTTTAGATATTTCAAAGGCTTTCGATAGGGTTTGGCACGATTGTCTGGTAGGCAAGCTTCCATCGTTCGGAATAGGACCTACTCTTTGCAACTGGATTGCGGATTTCCTGAGGGGGAGATCGATTCGAGTTGTCATTGACGGCACCTCATCTGATCTACTGGGCGTTAACGCCGGTGTCCCTCAGGGCTCCGTTCTCTCCGCGACTCTATTTCTGCTCCACATCAACGATCTATTAAATATGCCCGGTATCTTTGGGTACGCTGATGACAGCACAGTCACGGAGAGGTACTTGTCCGATGCAAGGTCCGGATCTCTCGTACAATCTCTCAGAGAGGAGATGATTGAGAGAGTGAATGGGACCCTTGAGGCTGTGTCCCGCTGGGGCATTGCTAACTTGGTTGCATTTAATCCCTCCAAAACACAGGCGTGTCTCTTTTCGGCAAAACGGAGTGTTTTAAATCTGACTCCGACTTTCCGGAATGTAGCCGTGCCGATAACCAACCGCCTTGAGCTCTTGGGTTTGAGCATCTCACCCAAATTAAATTTTGGCCAATACATTGAGTCGATTGCTAAGACTGCTGCCAAAAAGCTGGGTATCCTAAATAAGGTGAGACGATACTTCACTTCCGAGCAGCTTCTGTGCCTTTATCGGGCCCAGATTCGCTCGTGTATGGAGTATTGTTGTCACCTCTGGGATGGCTCAGCCCGCTATCAGTTAGATGCACTTGACTCGTTGGAGCGCCGTGCTAAGAGACTCATTGGTGATGACTCACTGACCGAGACTGCTTTGCAAAGCCTTGTCCATCGTAGACGTGTGGCGTCTTTGTCAGTGTTTTATCGGCTGCATTTTGGTGAGTGTGCGTCGGTCTTACATGACCTTATTCCTCCAGCTCCCTTCCGCCTTCGGACAACTAGACGCGGTGAGGGCTTTCACCCTTACATTGTTAATATTCCTCCTTCTCGCACGAAGCGTTTTGCTTCATCTTTCATAATGCGAACTGCTAAGGAGTGGAACTCTCTGCCGTGTTCTGTGTTTCCCGAACGTTATAATTTGGATGTCTTCAAGACTAGAGTGAACAGGTATCTACTAGGCAAGCGTGCTCCATCTTAGGCCTCATCTACACTTTCCATCAGGTGTGATCGAGGTCAAATGCAAGCCTATCTTAAATAAAAAAAAAAAAAAAAAAAAAAAAAAACCAGTTTAATGAATAAATAATTTAATTTCGTTTCATTTCATTCCATTGTTTCTACACCACAAACAGTCTATCATACCAACTCATTCGTAATTCACGCTTATTGCGTGGGCGTGCTTAATCAAATAACACAAGAGTCTACAATACGACGGAAATCGTCTTCCAATTGTCTCTCGTTTTCCCCCGTCATTACGAATGCTCGATAAACAACACTCGAGGCCGCTGTGTAAAAACCCATTCCGAGACACTTACTTCCACGTGAGCTCAGATAGAAATAATTCATTGTACAAATTGATTCACGAGAAATTTTCTGGTCGTATTCTGGTAAATTGAGGTACGTTTATTTTTCTTTTATTTAATAATAATATTTTTTGCTCAGCAAATAAAGTGTCTAAATTGAAAATTTTTTTTTGTATGTCAGCGCTAGGCAAATACTGCGGGAGTCACCTGATTGTAACTGATATCCGCTGCCCATGGACATCAGCAACCGCAAAAGGGTCGCTGATGCGTTGCCTGTCCCTATTCGCATATCCTCACAAGCTGAGCATTAGAAACCTGAGCATTAGAAACCTTACACACCAGCAGAGAAATAGTAAAATACAGTGTTTGACAACATTAAAAATACTCTACGAAATATAGTTATTCTACGAGATAATTGTCTTAAGAACACCACTCTTACTTTATTTTAACAAAATAATGCATATTTTTTACATATTTCACAAAATAAAAATGATGTTTTTGTAAACATTCTCACGTGACTCGAAACGCTCTGTGATTGGTCGTGACGTCACACGCTAGCAAACAGTGCTATGCGCTAACGATTGTCGTTGGAATTAACTGTGTTTTGGCTGTAATTTTTATTTGTACAACTATCTATTAAGTGTAAAGGTAAGTGCTACTTACATTTAAGTGATCTTCAACACATAAAAATTGTTTAACTCCCTTCGCGCCAAACATAACCACAAATTACGTTGTTCGGGATTTATAGAAACGGAAATAAATACTTTTTTCGGAGTAGGTACTTTAAGACGTTATTTCCAATAAATACGTACTGAAATATAATTGAATAACAAGCACGGCACCTTCAGATTTATTAAAGATGGATTTGAGTACTGGGTTGTGACGTCACATGCGTCACGTGATTGCAAAGAGCCGTTTTTGCCGCGCTTTGTACAATTTAAATTTTAACATCGATTTTAAACCTAAATACTGAAAATTTCGCATTAAGATTTTTTTGTACGTTTAGTTTATACTAAAAGAACCATTTAAAACTATTTCCAAAATTTGTCAAATATCGTATTGTTGCAATGGGCTACTTCACTGAGGTTTTCAGTAAGGTGAAGGTAATTCCCCTGACGAGCTGCTTATTCGAGTGTCTGTTCCACTCGACCACTCTTAAAGTACAGAGTTAGTATTTTAAATTGTTTGCACTTGATATCGAATCAACCCAACATTACTTATTACTTGTGTATCGGAAAGCAAATTATCTTTCATGTGATATCTCTTTGGCATTGTTCACATTCGTGAATGGAAGATAGAGAATCAAGTACTGTTGTAACATGTGGAATGTCTGTGGTTTGTAAATCGTTTAGATAAGCCGCCGCGCCAGAGAGAGGAATTTGGCTAGCAGCCATTATTATTATTCATACATAGCACTTACGAGAAGTCTGAATGTTCGAATCACATCATGTACAACATCCTCTGCAGACAAGATAATAGTTGCCTATTCCGGTTAGTAGGTATTTGTATAAGATGTGTCCATTGTTAATGTTTGTATTGTTACTATTGCACAAAGCTCCGTTTGCACTGGCTTTGTTTAGGACGGTTGTTATAAAAAAATATTTTGTGACACATACAAATTTTTTTGACTACCGCTATTAAGTTAATCAAATTCAAATCACTATTACACCTAGAACTTGCAGGTTTAAACTCCGCAAATCAGATCTTCACCTGGCATAAGACTATTCTATGCTACGTTCACTGAGGTGTCCACTTCAGAATTTGTCTACATTGACGGATTCGATAAGCGGCAGATAATATGACCAGCGGGATAACGCCTGTCTCTGACACTTTTTGACAAACGTCTGTGACGTCACTTACTGGGTGACGGATGGTTCTTGCCAATGTTCCGATCACCGCGGTACCAAACAGCTGGTGCCACCAGCTCCGGCGCGCCGGTGGACATGCAAGTCAGCGCTGCTATGCTTTCTCAGCCCACCTATACTTCTTCTTGACACATGTCTATGACATCACTTACCCGGCGTCGGATGATGCGTGTCTATGTCGCGGTCGCCACGCTACCACAAAGTGGGTGCCATCAGCCCCAGCGCGGCGGGAACGTGTAGGTCAGCGCTGATATGCTGTCTTCTATCCTGTCTCAGCGTGTCTTTGACACTGGTTAACAAATGTCTGTGATGTCACTTACCCGGGGTGGGATGATGCGTGTCGATGACCCGGTCGCCGCGGTACCAAACAGCTGGTGCCACCAGCTCCGGCGCTCCGGTGGACGTGCAAGTCAGCGCTGCGATGCCGCCCACAGCGGCCGGAGGCGCGGTGATGACGGCATCCCAGCCCGTTTCTGATACTGGTGAACGTAAGAAAAGTATTAATAGACTATAACTAGCAAGGCAAACAAGATATGGCATTTTTGACTTATTATTGCATGATATGACACGATGAACCTAATCAGTATCTGCATATTAGAGGTCTTAAAGGCTTCGGACAGATTCACTTACGTAACTACCGCAGCAAAAGCACAAGCCATAACTTCTTTATGACGGCTCACTCTGAGATCATAACTTAGATTTAGAAATGTATACCAGAAACTATTTACGATCGCTCATAAACTTATAACCTGTATTTAGGTACTTATTATTTTGATTATGCCTCCTGGATTAAAATTACAAAATTAGTTCTTGTTACAACCTAACCCTGATTCACTTCTTCTCTAATCCGTATTAAACCCCCGTAATTTGTTCTACAAGACTGCTTAAACCCTATTTTTTCATTCCACGTCTAACTTATAAGGGCTAACAACGTCAGTGCCTCGGTGGCCTCCTTCTCCGGATCGGTCCCGGAGCGCAACAAATTACAACATCGGAATAGACGATACAAACTGCGGTTAGAGTCGCTCCGGCCAATATATCGAATTTCAGAACTACACAACACTTTAGTTAGTGTATTAATCATGAATGGCATACCCAAATCAAGTAGGGTTCAAATCTTGTTTGTGTCAAATTTTTGTGTGATAGTCTGTATTTTAGTCATAGATGTTTGTAATTGTAGATAGTATGCATGCTTATCCGTTTTATATCAGTCACAGTACATGCTACAAGATTAATTTGGAGCTAGGCGTCCTCGAGTAGTGTTCCTCATTAGTGAGGGTCGTGATCATTGCATGAAATGAAACACACAACAACTATCTTGGCAAATTTAATGGAGTGGTTTGAAATAACGAAAAAGGCTTGGCAATTGGGTCTTTGATTTTTTTTATCTATAGATCCCAGAAAAAGCACGAACTCTTTAAAATAATCTTTAATTTTTGGTCCTTCAAACCAGATAACATAACATTAAATCAAGTCTAAGTAACTCATGCACGAAAATTAGATTTGACGATATCCTAACGTATAAGAGCTAACAAAGTCAGTAGCTAGGTCCCGAAGCGTAACAAATTACAGCGTCGGGATATTCAGACGATACAAACTGCGGCGGAGTTCACTCCGGCCAATAAATCGAACTCCGCAACTAGTTCGCAACGCTCTTATCCGATTTACTCCGGCGACTTTCAGATGCGGACTAGTGACACTTCTCTTATAAACTGTTACTCTGTTTTATAGTTTCTATTCAATTCAATTTCTCGATTTAATTGGTTGCAAGTGCTTGTTGGAAGAAAAATTCGTTCAGCTCACACACCACACTATCTTATGGATGATAGGGAACTGATAGATACAATCAAATAATTCGATAAATATGAACGACTTGTACCTATATTAATCTTACGAAAAAAAAATCTGAGCGGAATTCACGCCCATCTATTATTTTCCCAGAATGACTTACTCGTACGTCAGCAAGAATTTTATGAAAAAAATATGCATTGCACACCACTTATGTACCCAGAGGTTATTCCAATTTCATTAATTATGAACAGCAAATATTTGTCCCAAAACGCGAAATCTCCAACATTCGTTTTTAGAACTCAGTTGGGGAGGGTCTGTAGTTTTGAAGGCAAGCAATTCATCAGCAACGCCTGTGCGATTGTTGATGTCCAGCGGCGATGATCAATTTCCATCGGGTAACCCTATTGTTCGTTTGCCTCCTTATAACATAAAAAATAGTTCTCTTAGTAATAAACGCTTAATGAGTGTACCTGGTTGTAGCGTGACGTCACGGGACAGCGCGACGCCGTGCGCGTTGACGGCGCGGCACCGCAGCGTGCTCGCCGTGTTGTGGTACGCGCTGGACGGGAGGACTTCCAATGTGCCGTTGCCGTATATTCTTCTGTTGGGAAAAGACGATGATTATTACTTGAGAATCATTTGTGTAAGTGTAGGAACACACTGGGCTGATATAACGCAATCGAAGTTCGGCGGCAATGCATTCTCTATACAAAATTAGGCGAAGTTATTTCGGTGTAGTATCATAATGTCATATCATGAACACAATAGTGCAACCCAATATGTTAGCACGGAGTTAATGCGCGGTGCTTTTATTTAGAAAACGTAAAATTTTCCGTTTTTATATTGAACCAACCAAAAGAAAATTGTACAAAAAAATATCAAATTTCTTCTCGAATAAAAAGAACATGAATTCCGTGATAGGATTAGGAAACCGATAAATATCCGGTCTTAGAACATAAATGTAAGAACTGAATTTTATCTGACAATGATACATTGCGAAGCAGATTTCAGGCAGATTAATGGTGTTCTGCGGATATAACTGTAAAAAGAAAGGGAAGCTGTAAAACCTGCACAATGGAAGATCCAAACATGCCCACCGATAAACCTTAACTGTCTGGGTGTGGGCGGCTTAGGCAGATCACAGCCTTATCTCATTGTGTTAAAGCTGAAAATCCGTGTGAATCTTTCCTTTTCTAAGCACATCCGTAAATATAAGGTAGGTCTTAGGAGATCGTCTGGTTGCCTACTAACAGATGCACGCATTGCCGTAACCGTTGAAGCGAAACTTTATGAAATTTCGACCCAAGCGTATCGTGTAGACGGCTATTAGAAAGAATTTTGAATATTTTTCCATGAAATATCTGGGACAATGCTGGATGCGAAGAATGCTTACGCATTATTCGACATAATATTATTTACTTTATTGACAAAGAGGCTTTCAAATGTCACGGATAAGGTTTTGTGTGGACACGAGTAGCGTTAGCATGAACATTTGAGCAAGGAAACTTGAATATCACAAAATACTCCCAAATAACATTAAGGGACAAATTGCTTTTTGGAAAACAATACGCGTAATGAAAATGTTTCAAATACTTGTACAAACCATCGTTTAATACAAATGTTCGTTCTCCTGGAAAGTATAATGTATGGCAAAACACTCACCTTTGATCTGAAGAGGTCGTAACGCGACACTTGATCCCACTTTATTTATCGTTCAAATTAAAATTACAAAGTATCGCCAATTACAAAGCAGTGACAAAGAGAGAGATGAAATTACATTCTTAGAAAATTTCAAAGGAGTCCCGTAATGACGCAGTTTGTCTTGAGCGCAATTACCGGGGACAAATTATGATGGTCCATAGAACTTGATTGTTACTTTTTTCTCGGCGGGAAAATTGCTTTCCATTTGTTACCAGTATTCATTATAACTTATTATTAAGTATTCTTCTTCTACTATCGTCTGATTAACTATTCGATTGAAAAGTAAAGCAGATTTTTCTCTTAAATAGTCTGAATATACGGGATGTACATACTATAACTTTTTTCACTTTGTATTTTCTTTCTTCTTTCTTTCTTTCTTTCACTTGTTAGTAATGAAATATGTACTGCCACTAAAAATCCACAACTTCTCTCTAAAGCGAAGATGTGTTTACATTCAAAGGAGAACTATATTATATTTTAAAGTGTATATAACATTGTGGCTCTGTAATAAGATTTTGGTTAATATCATCTTATCGTATTTATTGCTCACCTATTTTAAGCCCATACCCACGGACTAGTAAAAAAAGAAGGGACTCCGTGTCACCTACATAACAAGAGTTGCACCTAAAATAAAGCCATAGGCTTCTCGTCTTAGTACAGCGGTGCGGAGTCCTTACCTACTTTTTTTGCTAGTACGTGCTCATACCCAGTTTATTTGGCATCGACTCAGTATTTTACTGGATTCCATTCATCACGGTCACTCGTCAACGTATCAAGTCAATAAATTCGCGCAATGGAACGCACTGGCTAAAATATCGCTTTTTCGTTATGCAACAAGTCAACATGTTTCAATCGGATCTGTTTACTCAATAGTCGGGCAACGGGTCCAGCGGCATTGCACCAAACATTGCGAGCCCTTTGTTTACCGGGCACAGGTCAGGAATCCTTTCTGTACACGATTGGAAACGGGAGAGTGATGGTACTTATTGAAAATGTTGAAAGGATTCTTGATTAAGAGCCGTGTTTTTTCGGATTTTTCATTTTTGTTGTTTAGTTTTTGTTCTTCGTTTAATTTTACTTGAGCGAATTTATTTAAATTTGTAGAGCTTCGTGCTTGCTGATAAAATTAAGACGGAGTAAATAAAAGGATTCCCCATTTATCTATTTTTAAACCATTATTTGCCGGTAATCGAGTCGTCAAATGTTATCTAATCAACAAATACCAGTGAGAAATTTCTCTAATAGGACTTTACAAACAAAGCTTAGGTAGTCATATAAATGTAGTCGCATCCAATCAAGTGCAGACTGTGCATACGCTAAAATTCCATGAATTCCAGCGTTGCATTACACTTGGCTGCACCGCTGAGCGCATTTGGCGTTCCGCTTAAAGCGTAATGCGCGGAGTTTCATAACTAATAATAATACAAATTTCTAACGTATGCGAAATAACTGGATACTGGCTTTTATTATTTTGATGCGGTTGAGAAAGTAATTCCTCTTAGTCATATAGGTAATCGTTCTTTCAAGTGACATAGGAAGGGGTTAGCAGATGATTCCCTTGTCTTTACTTCTTTTTACTAAGTTATTTTTAAGTTTGCACACTGGGAGGTTGCTGGAAGATCATGAACACAAATCCTGAGATATCAGCCATGTACCAAAATAGCTGTAGTCCTGAGTCGGGAAGTCAACGGTACCCTCGGAAAACGCGTATAAAAAGCAATAGTCACCTGATCCCAGGCCGTCGTGCCGCACTGAACGCAGGCGAGTACCTCACCACGGCCGGCGGCTCGGCCACGAACGTGTGACTCACTGCTCGAGCTCATTGGAATAGTCACCTGATCCCAGGCCGGTCGTCTAGCGGCACGCTGTCATCTCGCAGCCACGAACGTCTGCCTCACTGCTCGAGTTCGTTGCAATATTCACCTGATCCCAGGCCGGTCGTCTAGCAGCACGCCGTCGTCACCCAGCCACGTGACCGCGTGCCGCCCGCTGCTGCGTACCGCACCACGGCTGGCGGCTCGGCCACGAACATGTGGCTCACTGCTCAAGCTTGTTGCGATAGTCACCTGATTCCAGGCCGGTCGTCTAGCGGCACACCATCATCTCCCAGCCACGTGACGACGGGCGCTGGCTGGCCGCGAGCCGCGCAACGTAGCCGCGTGCCCCCGGCTGCTGCGTACCGCACCACGGCTGGCGGCTCGGCCACGAACATGTGGCTCACTGCTCAAGCTTGTTGCGATAGTCACCTGATTCCAGGCCGGTCGTCTAGCGGCACACCATCATCTCCCAGCCACGTGACGACGGGCGCTGGCTGGCCGCGAGCCGCGCAACGTAGCCGCGTGCCCCCGGCTGCTGCGTACCGCACCACGGCTGGCGGTTCGGCCACGAACGTCGGCGCCAGTCGCGACTCGCTGCTCGGGCTCGTTGGCTCGCCAGCTGTGGGAGAAAGTTACTTGAGACGTGGTGCCTATACATCAACTTCATAGCTCGACATATGAGTCTCCATACGACCCGCTTGGTGCAATGGTCAAGATGTTGCCTATTACGCAAGAGGTCGCGGGTTCGATCTCCGCACAGGACAAACATTTGTCCTGTGCGGAACATGTCTGTTTGTCCTGGTCTGGGTGTTATATGTATCTATTTATTTATATTTGTAATACCACTGTTGATTCTAATGTCTGTAACACAAGTGCTTTAGCTACTTATCACGGGGTCAGATCAATGTAAGTGATGTTGTGAAATATTTATTTTTATTTATTTATGCATATGCAAAAGTTGTACCACCATTCAGACAGCCTGTACGAGTACAAAGCATTTAACGAACATATTTTGATGGCATTATCTGACCGAAATTAGGTTTCAGCCTCTTATTTAAGTCCCTGTTAGAATTTTTCTAGACAGTATTAATAATTATTTATTTCAACAACTAGAAAAAAAAATACGTCTTTTAAACATGTATAGAATGTTTAAAAGACGTCATCGGTGGAGGTGATCGTTAGTATACTATAAAGGGGCCCCTTAAACCTACACGCTGGGTCGCAAGTCCCAGGCGCCGACTGACATTCCTCTCTGTTCCACGCGATGGACCCGGCACCCGCACGGAGAATCCATGGATAGCTAAGAAGTTCGTCTCAATATTATTTTCAAAGGCTGCCCGTGTGTGTAAGCCTTCCAAGTCCGTCCCTGGAATAATCATGTTAGTATTTACTCTACTTTTTACTCAACATATAAAATGAATCCTCGTCCCAACTGCGAAACAGAATTACAACGATCAAGATTTCTATTTCGTCCCTCGGACCTTTTTTTATTTTCCGCCGTCGGTAAGTTTATCTGCGTTAACTCGATAGATAAAGACGAGGAACAACGAAAGTTTTTCGGTTTCATTAAGGTCCACTTCGAAAAAGTCCCGAATGCGCCCTCAGGGGACTTAATGTAAGTAACTGGCCGGATTCTTTTCACAAACAAAGAGGAAGTTTAAGCCACTTAAAACTCTAACAAAACAACTTGAGTTTTAAAATCGTTTGACCCAAAAAAAGGAGTTGGGGGCGACAGTTGGCAAACTTGTGTCGCCGCCATCCTCCGAGTCGCCCTCAAACGTGTAATATGGTTAAGTTTGTTGGCCGTTGTTTGTCAGAATTAGTTCCTACGTTATTGCGGCAATCACCCGCTCGGCGACATTTAAAGAAACGAAGTTATAGCTTCTCTAATTAAACCCACCGCGGTGCTTCGGCAACTTTATAGTACGTCTTTGTTTTTGTATATTAAAATTGTTTTTTTTTACATTGATATGTAGAATAAAATAAAGTGTTCCGTTATCACGGCTGCTGAAAAATAGCCGAAACTTCGGGTTTTCCTGTAAAAATGTAGTTTAAAATTATACCGCGATTTTTTAAGTTTAAAAGTAGTTTTATTTCATGAAATATTGTTATTTTTGTAATTAATATGTTTCACAAACATGACAATTATTCCTTTTCCCAAGAACCAACCGAAAATATTTATAGCAGTTTTGTGTTGAAAACAATATTTATTTAAAACAGATTTAATTCAGAGAATTGCACACACACAGGGCATATACAATCACAGTTGCACTGGGTACCTATATATAATTTTCCAGGGAAATTTATTACATGGCGTTGCCATAATTTAATTATTACATTATACCTGTAATCCTGCCTACAGCTATTGTGTTGGATCCAATCTCCAAAATTAAAAGGAAAATGCTTGAGGGTTTCCTCGGGGATAAAAACAGGTCAAGTGTACCGGGTGACACTTCGGTGTTCTATAGCTATTGTTTGTTAATTTTAATTATACGGTCGGCTTTAATATCTTATTTTATGTTCAACAACATAAATGTACAATTTGCAATAGTATATCATATATATTAATACATCTCTCTCATCAAAAAAGAGTGTTATCCATGTATCAGTTATTAATGTCCCACTGCAGGGCAAAGGCCTCCATCATTTGAAAACATGTTTTTGTTACAAAGATGGGTTTCGGATTCATCACCACGCTTGCCAAATGCGGATTGATGATCAAAAACCCGGAATGTGTTCAGACAAACCGACACAAAGTTGCCCGACTTGAGAATCGAACCTAAGACCTCGAGGCTACGGTCCGGTACTTAAACCACTAGACCATCGAGGCTTTCGTTGTGATCCATGACTGTTTCTTCATGCTTTAAATTTTAAAGTAACATAATGGTCATGCCACTGTTAATACCAACACAGAGTTGGTAAATAAATAAATTAGTAAATTCTTTGGGCTATCACGCCAATTGCCTAGCCCCAAACTAAGCTCGAAACTTGTACTATGGAAGCTAGGAAACGGATAGACATACTTGAATACTTTTATAAATGGTAATGTTCATCACACAAACATTTGCCCCTAGCGGGATTCGAACCCGCGACTCTTCGTTTTGAAGCCAGGGTCTCTGATCACTAGACCAACGAGCCCGTCAAACTAATTAAATCTATAATTAACAGCATTTAAAGTACTTACCAGCAAGAAGCAGAGTAGCAGCCAGAAGTAACGTCCGCGTCATGCTGCACGGCCGTATCCGCTCTCGCACAGCGTCTGTCGACAACAATATCACTTTATAATTATGCGAAAAACATTTCTCGCGTAAGTAAATCTTGTTTGTATTCTTGTGTGAAAATAAAGATCTTAAGCCAGAAAAAACATCGTCATTCGCGTAGAAAATTTAAGAATTACATAGACTTACATCATACTTTCAGTTCACTTGAAATGCATGAGATCCCGACAATTAAACAAAGTTAAAACGTTATGATTGTACTCTTGTATTAGAAAATATTTACATTGAAGAGAAAGAAACAATTGACAAACTCAATTTAAAAATAGAACGCAAAGCTCTTTTCTTGCCGGCTAGTTTTATAAAATTTTAAACGAGGGTAAATTAAGAACAGAGGATTTAATCTTTATACGAGTATTTGTGCAAAACAAATCAACAAAAAGCAACGACAACAACAGTTGCTATTGAACCAAATCCTTTTTATTCAAGGTCATGTCTTCACGAAAGAAATGTATAGACCTAACAATACCCAAATCGTAGTAAACCGACATCTTTCTGCAATCGAATTACTCCCCCTAGACGAAATCATCCTCTGAATAGAATTCCACCTATTGGAAACACGTTTTGGGGTTGATTCGATACGACAAAGATATGACACGCGCTTTGTTGACGGAGGCGCGGCATAAGCGAAATATCTGTGGATATCTTTCATTGTATGTAGTTATGTGTATGTGAGCGTTTTTTTAAATAGCGAATAATAGTTTTTATTGTAACATTTTTTCACCAGACAGAGAGAGGTGCTCCTGCTCATTAAAAAAAAAAACTAGCGTTTTGTACTACTGGCAGTATTTTTCGCATAACTGGAATATGAAACATCAGTTGTTGGGCAGGTCATCCTGATTTAAGAAAACACAGTCATTGTACCATTCATTCTATTTGATTTGATAAAAAAATTGAATTTTCACGGTTAACTATTATTATATTAGTATGAGTTATTCGTGAAAAGGGATTTTTTCATTTCATTATGTGATGACGAAAATAAGTATCTTACCTTGTTATTTTATTAATTGACCGACATCAGTAGCGTACGAGTACATTGCTACTTCATACATTTTCTATTCTAACGTCCATAAAAAACTTTTGTAATAAATATAAGGAAAATAAATGTTGATCTAAGATACATCAACACAAACAGATGTTTCCTGACACAATTCTTCTTCCCTTCAATAAATAACATTTAATAAAGCAATATCCAATCTGAATCACGTACAACTCTCGGCCAAACAAAAGTGTGTCGTCCTCTGTGCGTATTCAAAGCAACTCGCTTCTAGTTCCCAACTCAATAAAGGCTCGGAACCGGCCCAGGAGGGCTCCTGACAACTTCGCAAGAGGGCCACGGAGAGCCTTTACAAATCTACTTACCAGCGCTACTTTGGGCTGGCAAAAAGTTCACTTCTTAAGGAAAGTAGTGGCAAAACATGTGGAAGGGAATAGTGCGTTCATTGTTGGATTAGGGCGATAGGTTAGTTCGATGAACAAATACCTACTCATTTTACATGCGGGTCTGAGCTGTGCTATTTGTTATCTAATAGTTGAATAAAAACTGTTAAATCACAATTAGTATCTATACTTATATGTATACTAAAACTGGAGAGTTTATTTGCTTGTTGACCACGCTCTTCCCAAGACGGACTGGTATTTTTTTTTAAAAATGTGTGAGATAGTCCATTTGCCGAGGAGGCTTCAGCTTTTAAGATAATTAGTAAAAAGCTATGTGTGTGAAAACACAAATCTACACTTCTCGGGCGGCCGCTAGTAATTATTATTTTTAAGCACTGATACTTAATCAAGAAGATAAATACAACTTGATAATGTCATTGAAATTAACATCCAGAAATAGCAACTAGAAGAGTACTGAAACTCGACCATTGTATGAGAAATAAATCGATATGCAACAACCAACAAAACGTCCAATCTGTATTGGCGCGAATATCTGACGGTATCAAATAGCGTGTCTGTAAGACGGACGTGCGCCGAGGGACGGAATGATTTACGAGTAGCGAGGCGTCAGTGCATTTCTACAGTAGAGTCAGAAGCTATCGCTAAGTGAGACAGCGCGACTCACTTCATTGACTATATTTCACTATACGTGCAGGCAAAACAGGACATCCTTACGTATAAAGTGTCAGTCTAATAATATCCCATTGTAGGGCATGTGTCTCCATCATTTTAATTCTTGTTTTCGCTAGTTTGATGGGTTTAAGGTGAATCACCACGCTTGCGGAAAGCGGATTCGAAAAACCGACACAAATTTTGCTAGGGAATCGAATTCAGGACCTCGAGACCACGGCCCAGTACTTAAAGCACGAGGCCATCGAGGCATTACCTGTAGTGAAAAGCATATAGCATAGCTGTATACTTTATCTGTATTGGCGCGAATATCTGACGCTATCAGATAGCGTGTCTGTAAGACGGACGTGCGCCGAGGGACGGAATGATTTACGAGTAGCGAGGCGTCAGTGCATTTCTATAGTAGAGTCAGGAGCTATCGTTACGTGACACAGCGTGACTCACTTCATTGACTATACTTCACTATACGTGCAGGCAAAACAGGACATTTTTACCTGTGAAGTATCAGTCTATTAATATCCCACTGTGGGGCATAGGTCTTTTTCATTTGAATTCATGTTTTCGCTACAAAGAAGGGTTTAAGGGGAATCACCACGCTTGCGAAAAGCAGATTCTAAAAACCGACACAAATTTTGCTAGGGAATCGAAATCAGGACCTCAAGACCACGGCCCTGTACATAAATCACTTGGCCATAGAAGCGTTATCTGTAGTGAAAAACACATAGGATAACAGTGTATAAATGTACCTGTATTAGCGCAAATATCTGACGCTATCAAATAGCGTGTCTGTAAGACGGACGAGCGCCGTAGGACGGAATGATCTATGAGTAGCGCTGGTAGCGTTAGAAGCGTCGGTAGCGTCGAGTGCATTCTGAGATAGTCAGGTGCGATCGCTAAGTGACACTGCGCGACTCTCTTATTTCGACTGGACGTGTACAAAGAGCAGAACATTCTAGACTGCAGTGAAACAGTATATAGTATCTGACTTTATCAAATATATTATGGGCGCGAATATCTGATCTAAAAAATTTAATAATACCTATCGAAAAAATATATAGCGATAGCTGTATACTGTATTTCACATGGTGGTCGAGTCATTTTTTGTTGCAATTTTGACGATTAAAAGTGCTTATACATATGAAGCCTATATTAATAAAGAATATTTTGATTCGATTTGTTTTGATTCACTTGGCGCGTCCAATTGGCGCGAATATCTGACGCTATCAAATAGCGTGTCTGTAAGACGGAAAAGCGCCGAGGGACGGAATGATCTATGACTAACGTCGGTAGCGTCAGTAGCGTCGGTAGCGTCGAGTGCACTCCGAGATAGTCAGGTGCGATCGCTAAGTGACAATGCGCGACTCACTTATTTCGACTAGACGTGTACAAAGAGCAGAACATTTATGAGATTTTAGACTTCCACGTTGCATTAGTGTAATGATATTTTTAACGGGACTAAACTTAGTACATAATGCACTACGTAATTAAAATCGCGTTTAGTCCCGTTTAAAATATCATTGGAGCCGAACATTCTTGACTGCAGTGAGAGAGATATTGCGTAGTTGTATATAGTATCCGACTTTATCAAATATATAATTATGGGTGCGAATATCTGACGCTATAATATATATTTGATAAAGTCCATAATTATATATTTGATAAAGTCGGAGTCGGTCTGTCTTACAGACACGCTATTGCGTGTCTGTAAGACAGACGAGTGCCGAGGGACGAAATGATCTACGAGTAGCACCGGTAGCGTCAGTAGCGTCGGGTGCACTCCGAGACAGGGTCAGGAGCTATCGTTAAGTGACACTGCGCGACTCACTTAATTCGACTATCCGTGTAGGACGAACGGGACATTCTTGACTGCAGTGAAACTCATATAGCATAGCTGTTAACTGTATCTGTATTGGCGCAAATATCTGACGCTATCAAATAGAGTGTCTGTAAGAACGAACGAGTGCCGAGGGACGGAATGATCTATGAGTAGCGCCGGTAGCGTCAGTAGCGCCGAGTGCACTTCGAGATAGTCAGGTGCGATCGTTAAGTGACACTGCGCGACTCACTTATTTCGACTAAACGTGTACAAAGAGCAGAACATTCTAGACTGCAGTTAAACAGTATACAGTATATAGTATCCGACTTTATCAAATATTATCATGGGCGCGAAGATCTAATCTAAAAAGCAAAATAATACCTATCGAAAAAATATATAGCCATAGCTGTATACTGTACCTGTATGGGCGCAAATATCTGACACTATCAAATAGCGTGTCTGTAAGACGGACGAGCGCCGAGGGACGGAATGATCTATGAGTAGCGTCGGTAGCGTTGGTAGCGACGAGTGCACTCCGAGATAGTCAGGTGCGATCGCTAAGTGACACTGTGCGACTCACATAACTGACATGTAGAGTGACATGAAAAACAGGACCTGTCCAAATACATATACAAATACAAATATTTTTATTGCAATTACCAACATCAATTTACCAAAAAGAAAAACATTGTACCTACTTACTTTTTTAATAAGTTTTGAAAGGATGTAATTATTTTCTAAGTTTGCCCATTATAAATATCACTAGCGGCCGCCCGCGGCTTCGCCCACGTTAAATTCGGGGTCGCACAATGTTCCTTTTCTGGTCACAGAGCAGAACTCGAAACGGACAAACAAAAAATCAAACCTTTCCTCTTTATAATATTAGTATAGAAGTATAGATGATGGGCAATAAGGAGGATGGAACAATGAAAATGTTTGATATTTTAATCAAGTTCCAAAAGAAACATTAGGCTTTTCGACGAAAATTCACATAAAACATTCTCTCACAAAAAGTTTCGAATTAGAACTGTCATAAAAATATTAGAAAAAGGTTTAAAAAGAACAGTGCTGTTAAGTAGGTCAAATTAAAACAAAATGAAATGTTGGAAACTCCGAAGTAAAAAGTTGGTGGTGCTAAAAATAAAAGGGTTTATTAGGACCCACTCGACTGATAAAAGCGTCCTGCGTCAATTCAGCTGACAGGAGGCATCAAAGACGTGACACCATTATTTTTAGCACATTTTTTAAAGCTTTTAAGCTGTTTAAAATGAACTATTTGATGTACATACAAATAATGTCGTCGGCCAATTTAGAATACTGATTTGTTTACTTCATACTTTATTAAATATATAATAAAAAAACAACTTTTTATACAGTACTTTAACAAAAAATAATTGGCTTTTTTGTACAGCTTGCAATCTTAGGATTTTTTTGTGAAAATATATTCAAATACTCCGCAACTTTACTTAACCGTCGCATAAACATGCTACCATAATGTAAACTTGTGTGATCTTCAAGCAGTTAAGTTTTATGTGTATTGGACCCAATGTTATAATGTCCCTGGAACGCAGCCAGAACTATTAAAGCGACGGCTTTGAAGAACTAAAAAGTGGTGTCCAACAGTTGCACGTTACCACTTCTCATAAGCTTTTCCAAGCATACAGGAAAAGTTGGTATAAAATTATGATGGAAAAAAGGATTACTACAAGCCAGTGTCTACTTCCTTGTGTATTCCAAATTTTATCAAGACTCCTTAAAGAACGAAATGATTCGGAATTTTCCCAATACTTTAAAATATTTTTTACGCCTTCAAAAAAAAAAAAATAATTAATTCAAAAATAAAAGCAGCAAGTAAAATTATATTTAACCAATTTAAATTTCACTACGTTCTAACAATTTTGCGGGCTTTCTGTAGGAAAAAGTACGTAATAAAATTTTATTTTAATAAGAATTTTAATGCAAAATCTTGTCTGAATCCTGCTTTCTTCTGGTACTGACATAACTGCGAGATACGGATATTACTCTCAAGCTATGGTTCTCAACATAACTTGAGCTAGCTACTTGTTCTATTGGTGTCAATTAGGAAAATTAAAAAGGTCAGGGGTTGTGAAGTCATCTAGTCATACCAACAAAGATGTTGAAAACTTTATGACATTTTGCTTTAGCATTAAATAATATTGTAATTTACATAGCAGCATGATTGTTTGGTAAAATTAAACAATGCTTGCACCAGATTTGTATTTCTGTGATTATATTAACGTAAGCGTGAACGTTTTCGTTGCACATGAAACAAATGATTCAATTTCATATGACCCAAAACGAAGATTAAAACATTGGTCTATAAAAGCAACCTAGCCCTTATTTCCACGAATTAGTGGAAATAAGGGCTAGGTGTAATTATATCTTATTATAGTATAGTAATTATATCTACACCAGACTGGCAGTTTGAGAACCACTGATTTCAGAGCGGCACATCCATAAAAAAATACTAGCAGATAGCCACGCTCGAGTCGCTGCCACGGCTTATGCCAATATCCGATGCAGTCGCAATGCATCTGCTGCACTTGCAGTTACCCTAAGAAGTGATTTGAATATATTGATACTTATCTATTTACACAGCTTCTATTAACATAACAACAGATTAATAGTTTTATAACCACTGATTTCTAAGCGGCTTATCCATAAAATAATACTAGCAGATATCTTTGGCGTGCTTCAAGCCACGCTCGAGTCGCTGCCACGGCTTATGCCAATATCCGATGCAGTCGCAATGCATCTGCTGCACTTGCAGTTACGCTAAGAAATTATTTGAAAATATTGATATTTATCTATTTACACAAATTCTATAAACATAACACCCGATTAATAGTTTTAGAACCACTGATGTCTAAGCGGCTCCTCCATAAAATAATACTAGTAGATATCTGGGCTGTGGCTCAAGCCGCACTCGAGTCGCTGTAGCCACGGCTTACTCCGATATCCGATGCCGTCGGAACGCATTTGCTGCACTTGCACACACCCTAATAAGTGATATCAAAATATTGATACTTACGTATTTATAAATATTATATTTGCACCAGATTATTCGTAAACTTTACATACATAGGAAACCACACCGTTTTGCGTCAGAAACAACGGCTTAACGGCCTTTTGAAGCTCACAGGGCACTCAATCACACCTGATTGAGTGCCCTGTGAGCTTCAGAAGCCTGCAATGTCCTAACCAAACTGGGAAAAAAATCACGAAGTGAGAGAGTTCCTGCGGGATTCGAACCTACGACCTCCGAGGTTTTGAGTACAGCGCTTTAACCATTACACCACAGAGTCAGTTACATTATCTTAATGACTTCAGACCTTATAAAATATGTCGTTTTAAACTTGGTAGGATAGTAATTAGGCTATCATGATTGAATCATATTTTATTATTTCTAAAACAACCCTTACCCATTGATGTATTATTTAGGCACACCTTGTCCTATTTAATTCTTAGAAGGGTTCAACCCATGTCATGCACTTATGATTGAGGTAGAGAGGCCTACCTTATGCATAAATGAAAATCATAATACCTGTATTTGGGATAGGTTAGGGTGTAATTCATATTAATAACTAAATAAGGATTTCCTTTCCTTCTTTATTTTTTTTGCGAATTATTCAATCAATAAGCTTTTGATTCTTATACGAACAATAATACCCTTTTCCGGCCGCATGTATCGACGGCATCCGTACACATAGTGAAGAAATATAAAAAACAAATTAAAGCTTACAGCCTTCCTCAACATAATGGACTATCCAACACAAAAATACTTAAGTAATTCTAACCAGTAGTTTCTTTGATAAACACGTTCAAACAAACAAAAAAAGTTTTTAGCTTCATTATATTAGTTTACTTATATAGCTTTCAAAGTAGCTGGGGAATTATTTAGATTTTTTTATATTTTCAAATTCCAAACTTTTAAAAATTATTATAAAAATGCTTGGTAAAAGTGTTGTTATGTTGTAGGCCAATATCAACTTTAAGTAAAATAAACTTTATATTTGCAATGATAGTATTTTTAGTAATGGCTTGACATTGTACGAACAGATAACCGTAGTACCCGAACAACTGTTATTTATGGTACAAGTGCATAGTACAACTACTCATCATATTAGAATATTAGTCGCCCAAACTACTCGTAGTTGCAATATTAGGAGTTTCTCTGTCGCGTCATGTGCAACCGCTTGCTACGAGTGCTACGAACAGTGCAGGTTCGTAGCAAACACGTAGCACATTCCGCTACGGATATTATCTACGAACAAGACTTTGTAGGGATGTGTGTGTTGATATACATTTCTTCTAATATAAACTTATATAAAATGGCCAAGCACGAGTAGGGTGACGAGTTAAGGGTTCCAGACCATACTTTATATGAAAAATAGCGGTTGCCCGTGACTCCGTCCGCGTAGAATTCGGTGTCCGTACATAGTGTTATACTATAGCTTAAAGCATTCCGCGACTAATGAATTATCCAAAGCAAAAATAATTTTCCAGTTAGAACCAGTACTTCCTGAGATTAGCACGTTCAAACAAACAAACTCTTCAGCTTTATTATATTAGTATAGATATAGGTGTACTTGTATCAATCTGAATGATGCTGTAATGAATGGACTGGGATGCGTTCCTTCAGCAATCAATGAACCAATTAAAATTATTGTTTTCATAGCCGGGCGACATTTCTTGGTCAAGATAAAATGACATAATTGTAATCTTTTCATTTTTTCAGTCGATGTTTTATAACTTGTGTCAATATTAATCTGTTTTAAACGAAAATAGATTAATAAATAAATTATTTTACTTAATGTTAGAACGTAATTTTTTGATTAATATACCAACGTTTCCAGCGCATTAAATGTTATTTCAGAATTTCACAAACAGAGCATTTATTAATTTATTCACTATCATTGGAAATCGTACATGCTATAAGTAATGAAAAACACTGGTATTCTTCTGAATGTGTTTGTAGCATTAACGAAATTACTACCAGTGCAGCAATAAACAAATTTAAGCGGATTAATTTGCGATTTATTATTATTTGTAGCCAGTTGTTTCGATTTCCAAAAATAAGGGTTATATAATACTAGCGACCTACCCCGGTTACGCACGGGCGCAATGCTGGTACTAAATATTTTCTACAAAGAGTACATTGTGCATATCATTCTCAAACTTTGCAATAATGTAACGCCATCTATACGTCAAATTAGGAAATAAACCTAAATGGCAAAAATACTACGACTATTTTAATCATTAATAAAGTATCTGTTTATATAAATGCTAGCAACCGCCCGCGACTCCGTCCGCGTGGATTTCGGTTACCACACAATCATGTTATACTATAGCCTAAATCCTTCCTCTTCAAATGGACAATCTAACAAAAAGATTTTTTTTTATATTCGAACCAGTAGTTCCTGTGATAAGTGCGTTCGAACAAAAAAAAAACAAACAATCATACAAACAAACTCTTCACCTATATTATATTAGTAATATAAAAAATTATGTAATCGGATATTATTTTCAGGTATTTATTTATACATCTTTAACCTGTAACATCCCTGTTCTATGAACTCCGTGACGGTAGTACAGTATTTAGCTATCAAGTTGCGTAATTATTTGCAGTTTCATGTTTCGGGCGGACGAAATTTCACAACTAGTGTAGGTACGAGTAAACTCCCTTTACATGAGTTAATTTACTTATGCCACACTTTCAGAGACTCGTTGCAAGTATTATTTTATGTACTACAATGTATTTATGCAAAATTTATCTTTCCTAATTATTAATACATATATAATAAATCTGAAGATTTTGTTAGTCAGTTTGTTGATCGCGGTAATCTCAAAAAGTACTACTCCGAATTGAAAAAATATTTTTATGTTTCAACGCCCATTTGCCGAGGAAGGTTTTTAGCTATAGTATAACGCTATGTGTGGGGAAACCGAAATCAACGCAGAAAAGTCAGGAGCGGCCGCTAGTATTCAATACACGAATCGGTACCTTAGTAAATACTGATTTCGATGTAACACTTCAATTTGTTTTTCGTTTCGTAAGTATTTATGCAACAACAGGTGTAGCATTGAAGGGCGAATGTTTGCGTTCCCCGTTGTTCCAAATACTCATATCACAATGCTCTAATTAGAACTCACACTGGTTCGAACTCCACAAATTGGATAGCCCGATTCACATTCAACAGAACTTTAACAATCAACATTCAATATTCAACCTTCCTACCCTCACATAAGACTCGTTAAAATTACACATCAGACTTCGTGCAGTGTTTTGGTAAATACGCCTGATTATCGAATTTTAATTTAAAAACCATTTCACTTAATTGGGGATTATATGTGTTCGTTGGAATAAAATAAAAGATGCCTATTAACTTCGGTGATCAAAATAACAGGGGGGGGGACACTGTTGTCATAATGACGACTATGTTTTTAACTGATTCAATTGAGGACACAGTCGATTGGGACTTCTACATCACTGGGACCGTGGTCCCAGTTGCCAAATTAGTTGTTATTTATTGATTTTATTGTAAAAAAGGCCTTCCATCTTGATTTGCATAAATATTACAGAGAATAACTAAATTTCGGTGTCTATAGCAATTTTCATAATAATATGTATAACATCTGGTCAATTTATTACACGAACACTGATCTTTTCCGTGCGAAGCCAGGGTAGTCGTTAGTTATAACCTCTATGGTACTAACAATGGACGGATGGTCCGCAAAGTTTGTCCGGTATGAAAAGGATTATTAATGGAGGTTTTTTCATTCAAATATCAGTGGAAAGTTTCAAGATTCTTAAGGAGGACCAAGTTTCTTGGAGCCCAGCCAAAACGTTAAGGCCTGCCTATAATTAAGTTGGTAGTATGGCAGTCTCAAAGACGATTAAAGAGAGATCTACTTCGTGTTAAGAATGGGTATTAAAAAGCTAAAAGGAAATAAACAACGTATGTAACAAGTTACAGCATTGAAAGAATTAATTACAACAAAAATAGGACAACGAAGATATGTGTAGTTGTTTTCGATCTATTACATAACATAATTATTTACTAATTTTCACCAAGCTTCCTGTAAGAGCATTTAATCGGAGTAAAAAATATCTTATCACCTAAGTCAGCCCATACTATGCCTTTAGATATACCAAATTTCATCAAAATCCGTTCACCAGTTTCAGCGCGATTGTCGGACAAACATCCAAACAAACAAACTTTCACATTTATAATATTAGTATGATCGCTTATTTGTGTCCGAAGTCAGAAGTTTTTAATTAAATATTTGTCAAGTGAAAAGGAAACAAAAAACACGGCAAAATATAGCGAAATATTACCTTTTGCTGTAATTTTAATATTATTTATACTGAAAGAAAGATAATATGATGCTAAAGATTAACCCATACGTACACAGCCACATACTTAAATAATTATATTTGTCTGATTCCGGGAATAAATACTTACAATAATTCAATAACGTTAATTTTTATTTATTTTTCCCAGAACCAATACGGATTTATTTATCGAATATTTCAATGGTATAGTATTCCGATACATTTATAAGATAAAAATCCTGACGTACAAACGGAGCTATTTTATAACATTTCAGGAAATTGTTTTTGAAAGACCTCTCTCTCGCCCATTACCATCATTATTAAAAACTTGACGTCAAATAAAAAACGTAATTAAGTATGTAATTGATCCCTCTACTTTCATAAAGAGCTTTATAATATTTTTTTCTCTTCAAACCGCCGCTTTTTAATATGCAAATTGGTTTCCTTCGCGCGAAGATAAAAGATGTGCCGAAACTTCTGGTACTGGTACCTCTGCATTAAACTGGGAACCGAGAATTCCTCTATTGTTGTAACAAAAGAACAATGCCGAAGTATTTTTAAAATACCATTGTGTTCGCAGCGGATCCGCGTAAATTCACGAAATTTTTTCGTCGAAAAAGAAGAGAATAATCGAAATTGGGAGAAATGTCGTGATGAATCCCGACGGGAAGGTTTCAAATTAAGAATGATGTAGATACACAGTTTTGTATAATACAGAACTGAGTAGCAGTGAGAATTTCTAATTTCTAACACAACAAAACACGCGAAAACAAATAGTCTCTCGTCAATCGAACGAATGTCATCGGTGGAGGTGATCGTTAGTATACTATAAAGGGGCCCCTTAAACCTACACGCTGGGTCGCAAGTCCCAGGCGCCGACTGACATTCCTCTCTGTTCCACGCGATGGACCCGGCACCCGCACGGAGAATCCATGGATAGCTAAGAAGTTCGTCTCATATTTTTTAAAATTATACTATTTCACAATCTGTTTACAATTATCACTCTGAAAATTGAGCTATACCAATGTTATTTTAAAGAAAAACCTGTGTTTATGCATATATTTTATATCTTATATCTATCAAGAACATAACTTATGCGTCACCTTAGCTAGGGAGACAATATGCTTCGTTCTTTGTCATCGTTGAAAAGTACAATATGGCCGTCAAAACTTACAACGTGTTTACACAACAAGTAAAAGTTGGACTACAAGAATCGCTACGCTTCAACTGAATAAATAATCCTTCAGGATTTATGTACAAACAAAGTCGCAACTGTGAGTAATACAGTGTTCTTCAGATCTGCTATGAAGAAACTGATATTAATGGCCTCAAGTTCTGTCTGAGATCGGTTTCAGAACGTTTCAGAACTAGTTTTTGCCATCGTCCTCAGAACGCGGACATGTAAATAAATTGTTGTAAGAACTTTATACTGCCTTGCGAATATGCTCGTAAATAATGGTGTCTAGCCGAATTTCAGTAACAGCTGCTAATGTCAACAGTGTATCTGACCAAACTTGGAATACGGGTTTTTCAACCAATTTTTTTTCAAAGGACATTGGCAACCCATTTTCATCATTATAGAACGTAAATTGAGCTTTGGAATCTTAACTGCCACTTATTAAATCCAACTTTAAGAGTCAGTCTTTTGATTTTATTTTTATACGAAAGTTTTATTTTTCTCTTGGGAATCGCTTTTGTTATTCTCGATAACAGACAAAATGTTGGCCGTATAAAAACATCATTATAAAAAAGATATTAAGGCACTGCAGTAAAAACTAAAGTAGAAAAATGACAGTTTTTATGCGACTCCGTCTGCGTGGATTTCGATTTCCAATAGCCTAAAGCCTTCGTCAAATAGACTATCCAATACAAAAATATTTTTTCAAATCGGACCAGTAGTTCCTGAGATTAGCGCGTTCAAACAAACAAACAAACAAACAAACAAACATACAAACAAACTCTTCAGCTTTATATATTAGAGCAGCTATACTCAACCTGCGGCCCGCGGGCCGCATGTGGCCCGCAAGGCCTTTATCAGTGGCCCACGAGCAATTAGAGATAATTGTTTACTTTTATAAATTTCGATGAATTTTTCGACTTTAAAAACGATACCAACCTAGAAGCTCTCTTTAAATAAAAAGGGTAAACAAAGAATATATGCGGAATTTTGGAGCATTCATCATCATCATCCTAGCGTTTGTCCCGGTCGCATCCTCGGCCGTTGCCTCGGAGTCCAGGGTCCGCTTTCCTGCTGCACCTACTCCACTTCGCACGGTCTTGGGCATTACGGTCTTGGGCGGAATTTTGGAGCATTGTTCCCCAAAAATATAAAAATGTTCAAAGAAGTGCTCATATCCTTCTAACTTTCGTTGGGTCTACATACCCGTTTGAATAGTCTTTTTTGAAAATGAAATACATAAATGACGCCTATAGAAACAAACTTGCAGATTCTCATCTGGATGATGTAATAAGGGTAGCATGCAGCCAGATCTGGACAAAATTATGAAAACGCGTTCACTTTATTACTACCTTTTCTAAATAACCTAAATTATTATTATTTTTTATGTAAGAACACGTGCTGGTAATATAACGATAACCACCGTCTATGGACACCTGCAAGACCAAAGCCCCACAGGTGCGCTGCTGGTCTTTAGAGGGGAGAGAAGAGAAAAAAAAGGAGGAGGGGTGTTGGGCCTCCGGTGCCATCACTCACTCAACAAAACACAGCGCAGTGCTGCTTCATATTTCTGTGAGGTTTTCTGTGAGACCGCGGTATAACTCCGACTCTCCCACGGTAATTAGAGTTCCGTAGCCAAATGGCAAAAAACGGAACCCTTATAGATTCGTCATGTCTGTCTGTCTGTCCGCCAGTCTGTCACAGCCACTTTTTCAGAAACTGTAAGTACTGTACTGTTGAAACTTAGTGAGTAAATGTATTCTGTAAACCGCAACAAGGTTGTCACACGAAAATAAAAAAAATAATAAAAAAATTGGTGGTCCCCATAGTTGGAACTGGATCTTGAATTTTTTTTTTTCATTGAACGTATACGTGTGGGGTATCTATGGATGGGTCTTCAAAAATCATATTGAGGTTTCTAATATATTTTTTTACTAGGACGATAAAACTAAAATGAATATATAATGTACATTACCATAAAAACTACCAATCAAAATTGGTTTAAACGAAATCTAGTAGGTAGATTTTTTAATACGTCAAAAAAATAATTTATACGGAACCCTCAGTGCGCGAGTCCGACTCGCGCTTGGCCGATTTTTTTTGCTTGCGGCCCGAGACACCATGACTTAAACGGGTTTGTGGCCCGTATATAAAAAAGGTTGAGTACCAATGTATTAGAGTATATATAGATTGCAAAAATCATACTTCAAACGTTTCTAAGCGTGAACTATGTTGGTACGCCCAGCTTTCTATACTCTACAGACCAGAAAATTTCGGACAATTTCACTTGATCTCATTATTCTAATTGATTGATCAAAAGGCAGCAATCCGACCCGAATCAATTGATCTGCCTCTCGGAATAGACGGCCGGCCGCAACCACTCTCTCAGTAGGGCTGGCAACTAACAATTCAGTTAGAAAGGTTTGACATGACACATGTTTGAACTGGTCTGATGTATTCTGGGTAATTGTATTGATTTCCTTTTTGAGTCGTTATTCCCAGAACTTTTTGAGTCGTAATCCTCAATACTGTAACACAGTGACTCTTTCGGTAATTATTTGAAGGTTTTCCTTATCCATTTCAGATACTCGTAGTGTAGTGGATATTCAGGTTTTCTAACGATTTTTTTCTTCACCTTAGCAATTCTGTACTAGATGTTTGATAATCTAGAGATGAAAACATGTGTTGCGATGGTTTGAAAAAACCCTCACTCAGATGAAACAGCGCCCTCAGTTTTAAATCGAAACATATCTCATGACCACCTTTGTTTTGACCCAAAGAATACTGTTAACTTGATTTCGACAGCCCTTGCATTTACCTCAGTTACCGCGCTGTAATATAATCACATTAATTATAAGCTTTAACTGCCAGAACATGCCAAAAAAACTACGTATTGATGGTATGTCTTGGTTAGTCTAACTAAGACATACCAACTACCTTATCTAATATGGACAACCCTTGCGTAATTACCTCAGTTACTCGTACTATGCTGTAACATAATCACGTTGATTGTAAGTCCTGACCCGCCCAACAGGCTATTAGAGCTATGTATTGATGCACTACACACGTGAGTGATCGAGAGGCAGTGCAGGCTTAAGGTGAGATCACTGCAATTTTATTATTCACTAAGAGAATTGATTTAAGCGGTTGCGGATTTAGGCAAAAGTGGCGACTAATTTCACCATCGCTGTAACCAAGATTCCTTAAAAATAAAGTCTCAAGGCACTCGTTTTCTGTGATCAAAAGTAACAACTAAACTAAGACATGCCTACCTACTACTACCTTATTTAATGTGTCTCCACCTTGTGTATTACCAACTAGCGGCCGCCCGCGACTCCGTCCGCGTGGACATAGCTGGGCACCGTTAATAAAATAGTTAACTTCGTTAATCGTTAATCCGCTACAAAAAAAGTTAGCTTCGTTAAACGTTAAAGCGTTACATTTCGGAAGAATTAATGCAAGTTAAAGTTAATCGTTAATCCGTTAACTATGTGTAAAACTGCATTTTTAAATCGTTGCGTTCGTGAACTTATAAAACAAGTTGGTTGGTTTAGGTTCTGGAAGTTAACAGTTTAGGAACAAACAAAACAAAATACTTGTATAATTCAAATAAATGTGTAATTGAATCGTCGGACGTAAGATGCACATAACCATTCATAAACATTAACATGTTGAAGTTCTCGTCTGACAGCGAGGCTCGTTTTGGTGTTAAAATGTCTTTACCCGTAGAAAACAGACATTCTACTGCAGCGCTTGAGGGTATAGCAGTATTGTATTTAATTAAAAGATTTATAAATATCCGTTTATTGAGTCTTTCGATTTCATGTCCAGCCACATTTTAACGAGACTGTGCGCTTTGCTCTTTAAAGAGTTGGAGCATTTGGTTTTTCCATAGACAGAGTGACATATTAAAAAAGTCTTCCACGTCGTCATCGTTGTTACTCGTATTGCTCCCTTGACTCCCTTCGTCATTCAAACTGCCACGCGCCGCGCTCGCCGCGCCCGGCACTGTCTAAACCTGTTTTTCGCGCCTCGTCCCGCGGAGCAGTGCGGTAAGTAGTAGGCATTGGATTAACGATTAACGGACTTCTGCATAATTAACGGAAGTTAACATGTCCGTTAACAGTTTTTGAAGTTAACTTAAAAGTTAATCCGTTAGTCAAAATGTTAACTTCGTTAATTAACGATTAACGGATTAACGAGTTAATGCCCA
This sequence comes from Nomophila noctuella, assembly GCA_958496325.1. Lineage (NCBI taxonomy): Eukaryota > Metazoa > Arthropoda > Insecta > Lepidoptera > Crambidae > Nomophila > Nomophila noctuella. Next base: position 16,940,104 of record OY292482.1, read on the forward strand.
GCTATGCGCGTGGATTTCAATTTCCAATAGCCTAAAGCCGTCCTCGTCAAATGGACTATGCAACACATTTTTTTTTTCAAATCGGACTAGTTGTTCCTTGAGATTAGCACGTTCAAACAAACAAACAAAAAACTCTTCAGCTTTATATATTAGTTTTGATTACCTTAGCTACATGTACTGTCATGAGCACTTACTGGTATACCCCCTCCGGCCGTATTCGGCCATGGCGGCCAATCTTACGATCAGCCAGGTACGCAGGATACATTATAGTGCACAAGTGAGTGTGCAAGCACAGGTGCACTCCCTATTCCTTCACTCTCATAATTCGGTGGGACAGCAATCTGACACGACCGTAGAGAGATCAGGCGCAGGACCAACGGCTTAACGTGCCTTCCGAAGCACGGAGGAGCTCGAGATGAAATTTTTCGGTCACCCATCCGATGACTGGCATCTGCGAACGTTGCTTAACTTTAGCAACCGCAGGCCGAGTGCGCTAACCACTGCGCCATCGAGCTCCTCTCTCTCTAACTGGTATACAAACATATTGAAATATATACTTTGACATAAGAGGTGTATACAAGTTGTTACAAGCTCGAGACTGTAGTGTGCTGTAACATAATCACGTTGATTTTAAGCCTGACCCGCTGCAACTCGCTATTAGAGCTACGTATCGATGCACTACACGCGTAAGTGATCGAGAGGCGTTAGTGCAGATTAAGGAGTGACTACTGCAATCGTATTGTTTTCTAAGGGAAATCCTTGAAACTATTAGGATTAGAGGACTACAGCACGGGAATTAATAAATATCCAATATATTTTTAGGGTTCCGTAGCCAAAATGGCAAAAAAACGGAACCCTTATAGATTCGTCATGTCTGTCTGTCTGTCTGTCTGTCTGTCTGTCTGTCTGTCTGTCTGTCCGCCAGTCTGTCACAGCCACTTTTTTCCGAAACTATAAGTACTATACTATTGAAACTTGGTGAGTAGATGTATTCTGTGAACCGCAACAAGGTTTTCACACGAAAATAGAAAAAAAAATAAAAAAATGGGGGGTCCCCATAGTTAGAACTGAAACTGAAAATATTTTTTTTCATTGAACATATACGTGTGGGGTATCTATGGATAGGTCTTTAAAAATTATATTGAGGTTTCTAAGCTCATTTTTTTCTTAAGTGAATACTTTGCGTGACAGACTCTTCCAAAGTGGAAAAAAGTGTGTCCCCCCCCCTCTAACTTCTAAAGTAAGAAGATTATAAATCTGAAATAAATATATAATGTACATTACCATAAAAACTACCAACGAAAATTGGTTTCAACGAAATCGAGTCAGTAGTTTTTTAATGCGTCAAAAAAAGAATTTGTACGGAACCCTCAGTGCGGGAGTCCGACTCGCACTTGGCCAATTTTTTGATTTGGGTCCAGAAAATCATTATTGGATATTTAGTAATTCAAAGGAGAAATAATTAGCAAACTCATCTTTATTTTTTACTAGAGGCCGCCCGCGGCTCCGTCCGCGTGGTTTTCGGTTTCTAACCTAACATTTTATATCTTTGTTAACTATACCATGATACCATACCACCCCATTCTCCCCGTGAATTTCAATGTTCACGCCGAAATTACAGCGAGAGCGTAATTAACGGTTGTCTCTGGCAAAGTAAATAACAATTTGATGATTAATTATCTAGCTTCTCGCCAAGGAAATTAATCAAATCATACATCATTACAACCTTAAGCAAATTTATTCATCGTTAATTTATTCACAAACCGTTTGTATTCAATACATCTAATTTGCATTAATGACTCATTGGTTTAGTGGCAGCGCCGGCAACGAGCCTTTTGAAATGAGCTTTAATGGACATTTTAATATTATGTAAAAAAAAATTTTGAATTCAACTTTTCATGATAATTAGTCTTCTTACTATCGTTTATCCTGTTTATACGGTGTATACGGAGTCCGCTTTGACCATGATCCAGGATTTGGAAAGTCTGGTTATTACAGTGAAGCGACTGCCATCAGACCTTCATAACCCATAGAGGGGAACCAGACAGATTGGATCATGGTTACACATTCAGATCTCACTGAACTAAAGTAAGAAATCACTGAATGTGCAGGTTTCCTCACGTGTTTTCCCTCACCTCCGAGCTAATGGCACAAATCCACACATAGATTTCGAAAAATCCAGAGGTGTGGGCCCGGATTCGAACTGCTGACCTCACGTATGTGAGGCGCCGTCCGTACCACTAGGCTACCATCGCTCTTTTTCATGATAATTAGAATTACAAAATTATTTACAACCATGTGAACCATATTGCTAAAGATCTAAAGAAATGTATGAACCTTGCGAGTGCAGATGTTGCATTGGGGCAGCCATTTTTTAAAATAAATATGGCACAGTTTGGTATGAATCTCCCGTGAGGCATCTTTTAGTAAAGTCAGTTATTTATGTTACATTTACTCGTAGCTAGATAGAAAGTCGAAGCGTGACTTTAACTGCTAGTATATTAAATTAACAGATTTAAATTAACATAATAATCAACTGTAATGTCCAGTATTATATTATGGAAAATATGAATAGAATAAAAATAGTAAATGTCTGATTAGTAAGAAACTTCTCTCATTCTCACTCAACGTTCTAACTTTCATGTCTCAAGTTAAACAGGCTCTCAAAATTTGACAGCACATCGTTGTCCGTATCGTTGTGAACCGCGAACGACAACGGTTACGATGGGGTCGTACTTGAGGGATAAATTACATCGAAACTCTTTTATTTTACGATGGACCGTCAGTGACATCACTATTGTGGTAAATTAAAAAGGAAACAGATGTTATTAAACAGTTGATTTTTCTACATATTTCGTGTTCACCAACTATGGGGTATCTTGAATGTGTTTTGATGCAATTCACGATGATAACGGCTTATCAAAATTTTTTAAAGCCATTTACTTATTTTTTTGTTATTTCATCGAATTCCAAGATATAGCGTAGCTCAACATATACTTTAGAAAAAAATTGTCTAGCATCGTAACGGGCTTATATTAATCATTAAAAATATACACACTTAACATCAACCACCACTCATAACGTTCCCACAACTTTTATAATCTTTGTCAAATCGGCGATAAAGTTCCCTCTCACCGCGCGTCAACTTCTTGACTGGAGTTAAAGCGGCTGTCAAAATTTGACAGCGCATCGTTACTCGTATCGCCAGGAGGCGCGAATGGCAGCGTTTACGACGCGGCCGCGGTCGCAATACGGATATTACAATGGAACACTTTCATTTTATGATGGACTATGACATAATTGTGAAGAAAAATATTGGATACAGTCAGATTGATACATATCTATTCTTATATATTTTTTGAATATTTTAAAGTGACCTTACGAAAAAACAGTGATGAAAAGGTATGATGATAAATAACGGAATTTTTCCGCCAATGATAACAAAAAAAAATATGACTAATACTAGTTTATTAGATATTGTTTTTAACTTAAGGGTAAGTACGGAATAAATAAATAAATAAATAAATAAATATTTCACAACATCACATACATTGATCTAAAATTTTTGAATAAATCATGCATTCAGATTTTAAATAATGATTTTTATCAATCGTAAGTACCAGACCTCGGTATTGACGTAATTGTGTATAAAAACAAATGATCCAAACGGTTCCAATAAGAAGCAGATTGTTATGGCATTATTAAAATTTAACGAGCAGTAATTCCGCACTCATAATTTCATAAAACAATCCATCTATTTAGTATTCAGAGTACATTATCAAACAGATCATAACTGTCCAGTTCTATCATGTTTTACTGGTAACTTGTCAAAATTTGATGCGATGTCGTTATCTTCGTTACGAGCTGCGAACAACGATAATGCTCCGTGAATTCGAGATGGTTTAGTGCTTTAGATTTCATTTTATGGTTCCGGAGGGGCGTTAGGTTATTTTATTATTATATCTTGCTTTATAGGCGAATAGTTTTATTCAGTGGATAAGATATTTAGTGCTTGTAAAATATCAGACTTTGACTGAGTATACTTTAAAAGTATAAGACAATGGATGTTTTTAAGATTAACAAATCTGCTATCATAAATAATACAATAATAGCTTATATGTTGGTCTTATCAGAAAAACGGAGGTTCACACGTACATATAAATAATTCATAAATAAGAAGAAGTGCTTTGTTAATTTGAATAAAATAAATAGTTTAATATGATATACATAATCCGTAGAAAGTTAAATTTTTTTTTTTAAGATAAAGGTACGTCTTTGCAGAACCATGCGAACTAATTTCTAAAACTTCACGATCTTGTTTTTTTACATGATAATATGGCTTTTTTATATAATTGTTTTATAAGGTTTAATAAATAATTCCGAAATTAAAAATATTTCCTCCTCTTGGCATTCACAGGTTCCCAAAATACTCCTGTTAACTTTTAAACTAACCACACAAAGCAACAAGTAAACCAAGTACTGCAAAACAAAACACTCACCAACTTCAACCCGTGTCAATCCCATAAAGTTCTAGCAACATCGAAAACACAACCTTAGTTACTCACAAGCTAATCACTACCACAATCGAATCAAAAACCGATTACCGCATCATCGCTAAAGTTCGCGTCGGAAAGTTTCCGCGAGAGCGCTCGGAGTCGATACGGCGCGTACATCGCGACCCGCGGCCGGCCGCCGAGTGAGCTGAGCGAGCGGAACGAGCGAGCGACCGAGCGGAGAGCGGAAAGCGGTGAGCGACCGAGCGGAGAGTCGAAAGCGGATAGCGGAGAACGGTCAGCGGCAGCTACTCGGAGCTGAAAGCGTCGGCATAGCTGGAGAGCTAGTAAGCCCCGCGAGTTGCGGTCTTCTTGTTAGCCCTGCTCGTCATAAGCGCCATTACCTGTCAAACTGTAAAATAAATTTGAAGAAGAAAACACTTGTTTCTATGAGATAAAAATTTTTGAAAGGAGCAAGTCTATTAATGAAAAATTATGAAAATAAAAATGGAGGCGGCTTCAATGCGGACAAGTATGTGACAGGGTTCTTTTAAAAATCTCAGTTAAACTTTTTTTATCTTTACATATATGCCAGTCTCATCTAACTTAACCATAAATATAACAATATGACATGAGCCTTTAAAGGCGCATAGTTGGTGATGTTGTTCACATGTTCAAATGTAACGCCAATGTCTAGGCGAGTAAACTCGCAGGGTTCACCAGCTCTTAGACTAGGAGTAGTAGCCTTCCCATCCCTTGGGAGAACGCGACGCCTCTCAGAAAACGATACTGTTGCCGGGCGCCTACTGTGTTTGATTAATTGTCTACCGATTTCGTGTAATCCTACTATCCTGCTAATATTTCAAAGTGAGAGTTAGTGAAGATGGATGCATGGATGTTTATTACTCTTTCATACAAAACGACTCGGCTTGAAATGAATCTTTAGCGATATTTTATCTATGCTAATATTTTAAAGTTTGTTTGTTTGTTTGTTTGAACGCGCTAATCTCATTATCTCAAGAACTACTTGAGGTTTGAAATGAAAAAAATGAAAACATTGTAAGTAATATCACAAAGACGAAAATTGAGAAAACACAGAAATGTGAACTTTTACTCAAATTAGACTACACTTTAATTATTCGTGGGACTGTGTTATTTAAGTCTACATTTGTCTCATTATGTTTTAACAACTATACGGTGTAACTTTTGTCTTCATTTGTTTTATTTACTCGACTAACGTAATGAAGCGTTCATTCATTACCATACCTCAGCGCCACGTTACTTTTAATTATTTCAAAAACATTCCTGTGCACAAAAACCTTCCATTTGAATAGAATACGCGTTACTCCACTCAAATACTATACCCGGCGGGTTTCACTGCTAGACTGAAGTCATAAAAGTTTTTCGCTTTTCACTTGAGAGCACTAACCGGCTTAAAAAAAACTAAAACGTTATCAAAATGAAAAGGGGGGAGAGTGGGGTCGGGTGGTAAATGAGGAGGCTGAGACGTCGTCCCTCGGGCGTGAAGATACCTTGATGAAAAGAAAATGAAACTGCAGCGGCTGGGATGACGGAGCGGGAAGCAATTTGTGCGGGTCGTCTGTTCGGTTCTCGGTTGGGGTTATTGTGAAGTGCAGTGATGACAATCATTGTGCGAGCTTAGCAAATAAGATTCTACACTCTTTTTAGTCCTGATCAAGTCTGAGAACGAATATTTAGGTTTTCCGTGTTCGGTTGAATACACTCAAACGACTGCCATCTTTTCTTAATAACTAAAGCACAATCAGGTCGTAAACGACACAATTGTTGCCCGACCCAGGAATCGAACCCAGGTCCTCGAGACCACGACCTGGTAAGTACTTAAAATACTAGACCATTTTGTTAAAAGAAAATGTAGATAATTATATATCTTGACTGAATCAGTAATATTTAATTACTTCCAAAAACCATTTATTTGCACACAAACATAGCACACACAAAACACAGACCTAACCCGGAATCACAAACGGAACAGCTCATTTGCATGCCCGTCTCTTTATTTGCCGAGCGCAGCATGTCCGCTAAACTACAGACTCGAATTGTTCACAAGGGACGGTAATTATGTGACTTCGAGTCCCAGAATTATCTCTGAAACCTGTCATTGCGGAGTGGAAGAGTTTGCAGGTGGTTGATAAATGAAATATACACATACTCGTACGTATGTAGCTAGGTGTACCAATGTTTCTGAACCTACACCTAGCTAAAAACTTCCGTTAAATGCAATCATTTGACGGAGGTTTTTTATAAATTATTATTTTTATTTCATGTTATAGAAAGGCAAACAAACAAGAGGGTCACCTGATGGTAAGTTATCACCGTGGCCCATGGACATCTATTACCGCACAAGAGTCGGAGATGCGTTGCCTGCCTTTAAAAATCCCATACTAAATGGGGGGTATTTCCTATTGTCACCCACGCGGATCAACCGGGTTGGTAACCGCACTATAGTTATAACAATAAGTCACACTACTACTACGCTACTGGTATTTATATTATGTAGAAATAGAAATAACTTTTGGTCACAAAAATTTATTCAGTTAGTTAAAAATTCTCACTGACGGTATACGTATTTCTTTATACGCAATTCACTGTGAGTATTAATTATTATTTTTGGATCCATAAATGTTTCTAATTTTCTGCTTCATTTTTCAAATACAATATCGAAACGCCAAATCACAGTTTCTATTCCATTTGTCTCTTTCACTCACAGAATACGACAAAAGAAGCCTTCAAAAAGGTTCCATTTAAGTTTAAAATACAACTACTTAGGAAAGCGGCCAGTTAATTAAGGAGCCGATTTCACTCTCCATTGAACTTCTAAGAGCCCACTCAAAATGTCTAAAAGGACAAATTCTAAAGAACTGATACTTTGCTGTTTACAGAGTTCTTTTCGAACTGTTTGATGGACACTTTTAAAGTATCATACTAATAATGTTGGAGCGATGGTGGCCTAGTGGTACGGACGACGCCTCACATGCGTGAGGTCCGCGGTTCTAATTCGGGCCCACACCTCTGGATTTTTCGAAGTCTATGTGTGGATTTGTGCCATTAGCTCGTCGGTGAGGGAAAACACCGTGAGGAAACCTGCACATTCAGTGATTTCTGAATTTAGTTCAGTTAGATCTGAATGTGTAACCACGATCCAATCTGTCTGGTTCCCCTCTATGGGTTACGAAAGTCTGATGGCAGTCGCTTCACTGTAATAACCAGATTTGCCAAATCCTGGATCATGGTCAAAGCGGACCCCGCATAGAAACGGGATAAACGCTAGGAAAAAGAAGACTAATAATGTTCTAGAATGAATAAATAACTAAAAGGAGGCTCACTTACATAGTCAAAATACAATTATCATTACAAAAACAGACGTTGCTTTATGTCACCACACTTGCCAAGTGCGCATAAGATATCTAATCCGTACTATGTTCGAAAATACAACACCTCAATCCACCCTGGGAATTAAGTCCAAGGCCCGGATTGGGCATTCACGGTCGGGTACTAAACCATTAGACAAGCAGAGGGATCGCGGCTAAATATACCACTATTAAAACAAATATGTATGTAGTGGTTTTAGTGGTATATGTCTATTGTTATTAGTCTGGATTGCTTTATTTACTATCATCACGATACAATATAATTGTATTTGTATTTTCATTTAATTTAAATTCAAAAATAAATTTAGATGGTCTACTACATTTTTTCAATAGAAAAATGATACTTCGAATGATTTCAAAATGTCTAAAATTAAATGACTTGAAACAAGAAGTATCATTAAACCACCTTATTAAAAGCCGATTTAACTCTTCGCTGAGTTTTCAAGGACGCTTTAATCGAAAAAGATAAATTCAAAAGAACTGTTTACTAGACCCTTCTATGACCTTATTAAGCACATTTCCGTATAATTTGAAGTTTTTCCGGCCTAATGAAATACCGGTGAAGACGAACGGTTCCGGGGAAGGTAAATGGATCTTCTTTAATGGGCGTAACGTTATTTATAAGATGTATCTTTGACTTGTTTTCGCTAATTTGTAAGCGTCCGTCGTAGCGAACCGAATTTTAGGTATCTCACCTAAAATTAGGTTCCTTGAGTCACCTCATTACTGAGGGTCATGGTCATTGTATGAAAATGAAACACACAACAATTCTCTTGGCAAATGTAATGGAGTGGTTTGCCATTGCCTTCTCTACTTCACACACCAACTTGTTGTGGGCAGGTTTCCTCACGATGTTTCTGTTAACGGTACAGCTGGCATGTATAAATATAAAATAAATAAATATAAATATCTCTGGACATTATTCACACAGCGCCATCTAGCATCAAACTAAGCAGAAGCTTGTGCTATAGATGCCAGACAATGGATAAACATTACTTATATACTTTTTTTTTGTAAATATATACATATTATACATAGAAACACCCAGACCTATACAAACAGACATGTTCATGCACACAAATGTTTGTAACGTGCGGGGATCGAACCCGCGACCTTTGGTGTAATAGCCGACTTCTCGACCATTACACGGCTACACATACAACGGCTCGTCGGATGTAATTACGCACATAAATTTTTGATAATCCAGAAGCGCGTGCTTGATCGAATTTGACCGCCAACCTCATGCATACTCTTGGGCAGACCTTATGCATGTGAAGCGGCGCTCTTACCACAAGGCTACCTGCTTTTTTAAAAGCCGGTCAAAAACTGCATCTTTTTATTTTTCCAAGATTTCAAAGCTTTTATTTATACCATTGAAGTTTCGCTGGAGTCTATGGCCATTTTGAGGGTAAAAAGTAAGAGGTATAACCTAACTTTAATAGATGTTAATTTTCTGAGCATTTAATTATTTGAATATTTTAATGTCTCCGTGATGTTTGTGTACGTAAAGTACGTCACATTATAAAGCTACGATAATACTCTGTCCCAAAATTTCTAATTAAGTTTAACTGTTTCACAATTTCACCGGTGTCAACGCGTTGTCGGAAAGTTGGTGATGTAATTACTTCTTCGTCTTGGAAAGCACGTATAATCGTTTGGTACTGAGTATAATCTTTTGTCGACAGTACTTTGCCCAGATATGACAATAGGAGCAAAGGTTGTACATTTGTGCATACTATTGAATGGCGCAATCACAGTGTCAAAGTATAAATAACAATTGACGGCTAACTTGAGAATTAAGGTACTATTACATAGGCTTGTATTAATAAATTGCACTCAACGCGGAGCTCGATTTTGAGTGCGAACTAGATATGTCATTTTCATACAAAACAGCACCTCAAGTTCGCGCTCAAGATCGAGCTCAGAGTTGGGTGCGATTTATTAATACGACCCTAAGGTTGGGTCGTATTAATAAATCGCAATCAACTCTGAGCTAACATTGAGAAGGAGCACAGGTTGAGAAGAAAAAACAATTTCGCAATTTGAAATAAGATTTAAGTAGAAGACAACCTTAACATTTTTCATCCTCAAGCCCTTAAATAAATACTGAATATTTCTTAACATTTCCAAATACGTCTTAATGAATGTTCAAAGGGTAAAAAAGATGTTCACTAACAGACAGCAAAGCCCCAACATAAAGTCTAGCAAGGGAAAAAACAACGTCAAAATTAAAACACAGGTCTCGCACCACCTAAAAACCTAAAAGCCTTCTTCAAATTGCCCGAGCACCAACAACCTTGTCAATCAGAAAACTTAAGGGAAACGTGAGTCTTTTCTTCAAGCAGCCCAATTACTGAAGGCTAGTAATTCAAAACAAGCGTACCTGGGCACGAAGACAAGTTTCTACATTGAGCATTATCGAACTTCGCTATCGTTTCGACTGATATTGCCCAGTCCGCTCGCGTAGATAACGCATAATTATGTGTATTTAGTATTTTAAGTGTAGAGATTGATTGTGCAATAAGTTTAAAGTTTTCATAAGTTGGAGTTATACATTTCATGTTGTAACAATCGTTGGTGTACCTTATGAATAAAAAAAAATATGCTAGGATGCAATTACGCGACCGAAGTTCGGCGGCAATGCATTATCTATACAAAATTACGCGACGTCATTTCGGCATAGTGTGTTATCTTCCATTTTAGATGCTTTGTAGGCATAGTCACGCCAAACTTTAGTCGGTTTTTTTTCTGCACAGTGTGTTACTGCACTTATAGTAGTCGAAAAGATAACGAAGTTCGCTAACGCTCGAAGTGGCCTCTTGCCTACGTACCTGCCCAAACTGGTAATTGTGCGTGTGCCGGGCGGATGAGACATAGGAGAGGGGGGAGGTACTGGAGCGTCTTGAATGGATGTAACGCTTCCGAGCCCGCTACACACCGCCTGTAATTTTATTTACACTTTATTCACTTATCATCAGGGTTGACACAAAAAAAAATCCCACTTTTTAATTTGTTAACTGGTCTAATAATTTTAATAATGAATTAGACTTTTTCAACCACCCTACATATCTACGACTATTGACCAAATAATGAACTGTGGAGGAGGGGGCGTGAACCAACTATTCCTGGCTCATGAAAAGTGTAACCGCATATTTTAATAGTAATTCCGCTCTTGAAAGTAGAAACAAATTAAGTAAATAAAAATGAGATAGTTAGGAAACATTAAACTTAATTTATTTATTTATTTATTTATTTAAATAGGTTCACCAACAACTTATACACTAAAACATGTGTTTAACAAAGACTTATTTTAAATTATTGATTAAATGTAAAGTCAATTACAGGCGAACACAACTTGCGTTTACAATTATACGAGAAGGTCGACAATCAGTAACAAAAAAAATACAAAGCTTTCATGCACAACTGCCACAGATAACAGCTACAATTTAAAAGAAATCTGAAGTTAACTACAATTAGATAGTGTATTATAAAAAAAAATCAAAGTAAACAAAATGAAATAATATAGAATAAAATTAAAATAAAATAAAATAAAATGTGCTTGCTACATCAAAAATATCATCGGCTACTCATTAATAACTTCCTAATTTTACCCAGGGACATGGAACAGATATCAATGTTAATGGAGCGGTTACATTTAATGTATAGCTTGAGCACTCTCAAGATCGGTGAGTTAGCACCTAATACCGTTCTTCGAAATGGAATTCTAAATGTTTCTATTGGATGGCGTGGTAAGCGCAAGGGAACCCGAAAAGGAATATTTTCCAAGAGATTCGAGCAACACAATTTATTGTTTAGAATCTTGTATAAAAATACAAGGTCTGATATGTCCCTACGTTTATCCAGACTGCTCATACCAAAGAGAACCAATCTTTCCTCGTAGGTGAGAGTTCTCCTTGAGCCACCCATGGAATAAGCAAGATACCTTGTGAACTTTTTCTGAACTCTTTCTATCCTGAGTGAGTGATTAGTGTAGTGTGGCCGCCATACTGTGCTTGCGTATTCCAGAGTGGGCCGGACAAGTGAGTTATAGAGAACAATTTTGGTGGCGGTATGTTTGAACTCCTTGCTGTTTCTTATTAAAAAACCTAAGGTCTTTGACGCCTTTTTAATAATATGATTTATGTGAGGGACAAAAGTCAGCTTGCTGTCCATTAGAACACCAAGGTCTCGCACTATTTCACGTGTAGGCTATTTTTAACCGACTTGATAAGTTATCAAATATCCTACTAAAAACAACATTGGGAATAGATAATAGAAATAAATTCTGGGTGTCTTCAGCACATGCTGGAACATCTGTACTATGTTCTTGTTTACCACTATAATTTGTAATCTACAAATTATTCGTATATAACTTTTAAAATCCAACATACATATATCCTTTCTTGACTGACTTAATGCGACCGAATAACTAGGTATCAGTCTTTTTCGTTATAAAAATGTTTGTCGCAGCCCTGCCTCGCTCCCTCGGCGAGTGCTCTATTCACCGTAGCTGAAAAGTTCCGCATACGTGTCGCTTTTAGTGGCGTTTTTATTTTGTCTGTTAATGGCGGGAATGGCGAACAACACCGGACCTTTGAATGAGAACTGACCTCGCGTGAGAAGTGGACGCTCTGGGTGCCTACAGATTCAATGGAATGGTGTAAAGAAAAGTAAATGGGCTGAACTAATAGTCTGTCTATTTGTTTGTACAATACATAAGTATGACTGTTGTGTACAACTGTTACTTATATCAAATCAAATAGCATTGCACATATCACAATACTACTTAAAAATATTGTTCAACTGAGTTTCTTTGCTATATTGGACGCTCTAAAAAAATTGCTTACACTGTATGATAAAAGATATAACTGTAACACCTTGATGGCCCAGTGGCTTAAGTACCGGGCCGTGGTCTCGAGGCCCTGTGTTTAATTCCCAGGTCAGGCAAAATTTGTGTCGGTTTTTCCGAACGCAGCCTGGGTTTGTGATCACTAATCCGTATTTGGAAAGCGTGTTGATTAAGCAAAAAACCATCTTCATAACGAAAACATGATTTCAATTTATGGGGGCCTTTCCCTTGAATTTAGATATCCATAGGCTTAGAATTTACTTTTCTTTAATAACTAACTCAAAAACATTTCTACTAGCCTTTATAAAACGTATCACCAATCATAAATTTCAGAACATATCAAAAGACAAGTACCATACTCCAATAGTAAAGAATGCATATCCATTCTCATTCTCTTGCGTCAAAGCGGAGAGTTCGACACACGTATCGTTCAGTCCAGTCGCCGGGTCAAAGCGACCCATTCAAAGCGAACGATGCTCCATGGCTTTTATTAACGAGAGAAAAACTCGTACGAATGCACCTACTGCATCAGTGCTTTTTTGAGAGGTGATGAGTTACATAATGATAATAAATTGAAGATGGAATAAGTTTGTACCACAATTAACCGCTACACGACAGCATATTGAGCGGTAGTTTCTATGAAATGTAGAGACATTGTTCAGAGGAACGGATATTTATGTTTACTGATAGATGTCAGACTAATCAGATCGTTGAAAGATACATGGAATTGAAGTAATTTATTCACTTAGTTCTTTTGCGCGTCAAAACTTTTTTCGCCCTACCAGCGCCTTGACGTAAATGGCCTGCTGAGAAGAGACGCCGGAAGGAAATAAACAGTAACGCCTTTTTTAAAAACAAATTTTAACATCAGACAGCCTTGTTTGATGTCTTTATCAGAATCAAAAAAGAATTCCCAAACAATCATACGCTGCTCGTATCAAAATTCAAAAGTTGATTTAACAAAAATGTTATAAACCCAGAAGCTGAAATCAAGCAGTTTCATTACTTAACGCAATGAATAACTGTTACAAAAAAGTAATATCCATTCCATTTAAATTTTATTTTTTCGGTAATAAAACAAAAGCCTGACTGTCCTAGTTCTAAAAAACTCGTTAATTCATATCCGCGGATGACCATCATAGCTTTAATTGAAAAACGGTTTCCATTCCGCTTTTGTGTCTCATAAAAACTCGGTGAAAGTGCGAATTCTTTAATTTTACTGCGGCCAATAAAATGCTAATTCGGCACTAAGTGACTTTGAATAATTTATTTGAGACTTAACTGCCGAATTAGGAACTTTAATGTGAATTGAATTAATCGAAACTTCAAGACTCGTCGTGGCGCTTAATCTTATTGGTTTAAATTGCATGGACTGTAATCAATTTAGTTAGTTGTACTGTACAAGGAACACAAAAAAATTTAAGCAATCACGTGGCACAATAATATTTAATCACAAAATTACTATTATGGATGGGAAATTCTAAAAATTTATACTTTACTCGCATTACAACCGTCTTTAGGTATAGTTTTTAACAAAAGGTATAAAGTTAACTCAAACCTTGCCTGAAATTATATTTAAGCAAAAATCTTTCTTAATTATTTTGTAAAAAAATATTCTTGCTTTTCTAAATCTCTTCTTAGCTGAAGAAAAAAGTTTCTGCGATCTTGAAGTATTGAATAATAAAGTAGAAATTTTTAAACACGAATCTTTTTCAAGTTTACATCTTACAACAATAATATTCAGTTCAATAAAACATTTATAGAATCTATCTATGCTTATAATAAAGCTGAAGAGTTTGTTTGTTTGAACGCACTAATCTCAGGAACCAATCTTAAAATTGAAAAAACATTTTTGCGTTGGATAGTCCATTAGTCGAGGAACGCTTAAAGCTCTATGTGTATGGAATCCACGCGGATGTAGTCGTGGGCGGCCGTTAGTAGCGAATATAAAACGCTAGATTTTATTTACTCAATGCTATCCACATTTTTCAGATCTTACGAAATCTTTTATGCTCCACATTCCAAACCGTTTTACGTGTCTACAGCCATCCCAAACAAATAATTTGTGTTCTTAACTCCACAGAGATAAGGTCTAAAGTTAACATAGCGTCAATGAGCGTACGTAGGCATCTTTTGATAGTGACGGTACATTCGAGTCTTTTCAAAGTTTCAAAGTTGAAAAACTGTATTTTGAAACAGAAGTCAAATTATATGATTTATCAAATGTTTAATGCATGAAAAAGGGTGCTTAAGACAACGTTTGGATACGCATGTACAGAAATCGAATCGGCGCAAGTTTGTGTTTCGGATCCCTCTGAAGGAGAGTTATAAATCACAATATTATTTAAGAGGTCTCTGGTGTTGCAATGGTGACGGCGATAACTGCCCCAGTGACCCTGTTTTCTTACCATTTTCAATATATAAAATTAAACTTTCCAAAGTAAATATACATACTTTACTTCTTAAAGTATGTTCTGAACTCGCGCGTCCAAACTATGTCTTAAACACCCAGTCGCATTTGTGACTTCTGTTTCAAAACAAAGGTTTTTAATTTAGTTTCTTTTTTTGCCCAATCATTTCTGGTAGATTTAAGTCTGAAGGGCTTGAATCTACAAAGCCACTTTACGAGTTGCCTTCATACGGTCTAAGACTCGATTGTTCCCACCACTACGGAAGAGTTCATAGTACTCTAAAGCTGCACTGTTATGGCCTACAAACGCTCCGACCAACTCGACTACAGCTAAACGTTTTTAATTAAGTAAAACGAAACGGAAAGAAACAAAGCGAGGACTCGGAGGCTGTTGTGTATCTTTTATAGGAGGAAAAGGATTATCATGGCTTATCTCCGTTTACGCAAACCAATTTCTCATGTTTGTCCTTATGTACTGTGTGACATAATAATTTATGTTGTGCTGTGCTATAATTTGATGAATGATTTATAATCTTTGGACGTGAAATATGTGTATAGAAGCATAATTTGTTGTCGAACTAAGTCAGCCAAAAACAATCTTTACTAATGTAATAAAGCTGAAGACTTTTTAAGTTTGTTTGAACGCGCTAATCTCAGTAACTACTGGTTCGAATCGAAAAAATATTTTGAAAAAAGCAAAAGGAAAATATTTTGATTACCACATTTTTGTGTTAGATAGTCCATCTGTCACGGAAGGCCTTAAGCTATAGTTAACACTATGTGTGCGGAAACCGATTTCCAAGCGGACGAAGTCGCGGGCGGCCTCTAGTATGTATAACAATTAGTTACTGCTAGACAATAATATTTTCAAAAACGTCGTAGCTCTTCCCCCTCCCCCGCCATATAAATAAACAATAAGTAGGTCAATAAAGCCACCTATTCTTCCTGACATTAACTATAACGTTAATTAATTATATCGTCTCAGTTTCCTCCTGTAAGTTAGGTTATTTAACCAAATGCAGTTTCTTCTTTCTTGACTTTCACGGACTATTGATATTTTTATAATATTACGGAAAATATTATTACTATTTTGCGCATCAAATTGTTAGTTTACATAAAAATTAGTTTCCTTTTTTTTCTTTAAAAGCTGCCTTCAAAGGTTAATTGATAAGAAAGGTCAATCTTTGTTCTTTGATATACACTTAGCACTATTACAAGGCATCTTAATAACAATAACTTTCGGCGAAACACAATAACGGGGTCTAAGTGGAAAAATAATTATCTCTTCCTTTCATTGCCCAACGAAGACATTGTAATATAGTTTAATCTGACAGTAAGGATATTTTTTTCTTTTATTAGATATGTTTCTTCTGAAAAAAACCGGCCAAGAGCGTGTCGGACACGCCCATTAAAGGGTTCCGTAGCTAAAAGATGGCCCGACCGCTTAAGACACCATTAAGTAAGGGAAACTGCACGTCATAAGTTGGTCAAGTTGTATTAAAATAACTATGTATGATACAGAGTTCGCTATAGTTTTCGTTGAAAGTACTTACTTGGAGGTATACAGGACATTTTTTTCAGAATTATTGTAATAGTATTTCAAAAGTTAAGGGGGGGGGGACGCTCTAATTTTAACTTTGTATTAATATATCTCGAGACTGGGGTGTTTGATCCACATGGTTTCAAGGCGAGTTTTATTGTATTTAAAAATACCTGTTTAACGATACCCTACACGATGGGTTAAGTCGAATTTTTTTTTTAGAATTAACTTTTCGCTGTATGGGAGGGGGGGTAAAAAATGATTATTTTTCGATAATTTTAAAAACCAATTCTTGAATTATCACTATACATCTCTCCACCAATTTTCGTGGCAATCGGTTCAGAAACGGCGGAGAACGAACCAGGACAGACAGACAGACAGACAGACAGACAGACAGACAGACATGACGAAACTATAAGGGTTCCGTTTTTTGCCATTTGGCTACGGAACCCTAAAAATCAATGATGCGTTAATAAAGCATTAACTTTATGAGACCTGTGCTTTGTTCCTTATGGATGTGAGTGAAAAATACTGAGTAGGAGTTGAAAATAATGGTTTTCCGACAAATACATTATGTAGGACTAAAATAATGTAAATGTGAAATTGTAATAAGAAAAAGCATGTGGGCTTTAGAAATTAATTTCTTATCGATTATCAAAATTTATCAGATACATAATGATTCTACCGATTTGATTCAGAATGCAGTCAATTTGTGATTAAGAAGCAGAAAAAATCTAAATTGGTTTCTGCTACAATCATACACTCCTCACTGTCATTATAAAAAAATAAAATTAATATTTATTTCAACAAATAGGTTTTACCTTACAATGAGTAACAAGAAGGTTAACAATAAACAAAATTATCCTATTTGTTGCACGATTGATGTACAGTTTAACTGTAGGACCTACACTAGAATTAGATCTGTGCTGTAGGTGCCCTATTCGATTGTCCAAGAAATTGGCCTCGAACATTTCAATTTGTTACTGTGTGATCAGTAATCAGTATTGTGCTCAGATCGGCAGTAAGCTCAAAGCGCTTATGATTCTCACATCGTTGCGCTTAAAGCGCCCGCGAGACAATGCGCCCAGCAATTTCCTTATTAAATTAACATTCAACTGCCTTGCATTGCGGATTTTGGCTTATAATTACACTTTTTCAGCTGGAATTCGGCTATTTGTTAAACAGCATATTTTGAGAATGGACTTCTAACTATGAACATTTAATTATTCCAAAGGAGTCAATCGTTTTTGTATGGAGAGTTAGGCCCACCTAAAATTTTAGCGTTTATTTACGACATAGGTATCAATTTATTCCTTAGAATCTCCAGATTATAGTGGTAACATTACTTTTCCATGTTTTAACCGGAATCGTTAGAAACAAGATGTGAAAATATATATTAACCTCAAACTAATCAGTCATTTTGCTTTCTTGACGTTCAACGCCTGAACCGTAAAGACTTATACATAAGGGCGATTTTCCATTATGTTTACCTATGTATCTGAAGTATAAACAATTTATTATTACTAGTGGCCACCTGCGACTCCGTCCGCGTGGAATTAGGTTTTCGCATACATAGTTGGGAAGTCTAATAACCAGCGACTCCAGATGTACACCAGATATCAAAACAAGAATAGCAATAGCGAAAACCTCATTCCACAAAAAGAAGCAGATTTTCAAATCCAAAATATACCTTAACATTAGGAAAAAGTTCATCAAATTGTACATCTGGAGCATAGCTTTGTATGGCTGTGAGACGTGGACAACAACACAAAGAGACAGAGAGAGGCTGGAAGCATTTGAGATGTGGTGTTGGAGGAGGTTGATGAGTGTTAGCTGGACGGAGAAGAAAACAAATGAAGAGGTTTTAAATATGGTGAAGGAGAAGAGAAGACTTTTAGAAACAATAGAGATAAGGAGAGGAAAAATGCTGGGGCACCTTATACGCCATGACAAATTGGTTAAGACTATATTGGAAGGGAAAGTAGAAGGAAGAAGAGGGAGGGGGAGACCGAGAAGGAATTTCATCCAGCAAATAAAGGAAAGGCTTAATGTCAAGTTGTATAGGGAAGTTAAGGACCTCGCAGAGTCCAGAGAGAAGTGGAGATTGCTTCACCGACAAGAGCAACGCTCTTAAATTTTGATGATGATGAGTGTTAAACTAAAGCTAAACATTTTTAAGTTGAAAACTGCCTCGACTAATGGATTATCCAACGCAAAAATATTTTTTTCAATTCGGATCAGTAGTTCCTGATAGTAGCGTGTCCAAACCAACAAACTTCAGCTTTTTTTATATTATTATAGTATAACCATTAATGACAGTTGACAGACGGGAGGTTTCTGACATTTGTATTCAGTTTATATCAAAATCAATATCCGGCAATAGACTAGCAAATGCGTTCCGTTAGACGGATTTTTTTTAATTGTTTATTCGAATTATTTTATTTCATTATTTAAATGATTAAAAATCACTACCAATCACCGCCTTAGATAAAAGTAGGCATAAAAATTATTCCAAAAGTAAATTGCGTCTCCTTTATGTTCGATTTCAAGAGTTTTATTTTAATTCTATTGATAAAAACCTTTTTTTCCTTCAGCTATCTGTATGTCAGCCATTGTTGACTATTCTTGGGACAGAAAGTTCACGGATATAATCAAAATAAGGCTTTTTATTTTGGTTTTATGACTCCGGTTTCGTTTGAAATTCACTTCAATTGCAAAATTCATAAAAAAACACATATTTTTTTATCGTAGTTCTCTTTCTCTTAAACGTTACCGATTGTCGGTAGGCCCAAAAAAAACTGTCTCTTTTACATTACCAACTAGTTTTTTGTTAATTTTGCTAGAGCTATCATGAGACACACACGAATATTAGTTCCCTATTAATTTTCTAGCCGCACGAAGGTTAACAAGGAATCTATATCGTGTGTCTCATGTTTATGTGCTCGTATGTCACTTAACACATAATTATGACTTTTGATCGTATATAGAAACAAGAATTATTGAACTTCGTCACCTAATTGTCAAAATAACAGTTTCCTGTTATCCAAAAATAAAGAACCTCTGCCTTTTTTAAAGTTGACATACCCAAGTTTATATGTACTAATATAATAAAGCTGAAGAATTTCTTCGTTTGAACGCGCTTACTTCAGGAACTGCTGGTTCAAATTGAAATAAATTTTTTTTGTAGATAGTCCATATGATGACAATCTTTAAGTTGAAGCTATAATATGACAACACAGACGGAGTCGCGGGCGACCGCTAGTGTATCAATCAAATTATAACAAACATAATAATGATGAAAAGAGCTCCAAAAACACTCACCACCCTCCACCATCGGATTTACGTGTCTAATTACGGCACTAAGAGGAAAATAACGTCCATTTCAGTCCACGCTGGCCCACGCTCTTGTTTTTGTGCCACAAGTACAATAAAGGATAATAAAGAAGGAAGACGTGTGCTGCAATTTCCCGCAAACAATTATCTCGCTCTGATACCCAGCGCTTCCGACTAATAGGGCTTTATCTTAGAGCAGAGAAGGTTCTAGTGAGAAATCTTCATGGAAGCAACTCAATAATTTATTATCCACTTCTTATACTTTTTAATATTTTCCGCCTTCAAAGATCTTGCACCTCTTTATTTCACTAATAAAATAAATGTTCAGACCCCTTTTTTCGCAATAATAGGCCTTTGTTCTTTCCGAGGGACTAAAAATTGCCTGTGCCAATTTTCATCATAATCGGGTGAGGTTTAGATTTTTTCATAATTTTTTTTCCTGCTAACTACCATTCCCGTGGGAATTTCAAAAAATCCTTTCTTTGTGCAACTCTACGGTACCTAAGCTACGTCCCTTCCAAATTTCAAGTGATATTAAGATAGTTTATACATATTTTTTACTTTGTACTAAATATAGTCCTTATCGTTCTATCTCAATAGTTTTTAGTATTTCAAATATAATTTACTGTGTGCAAAAAAATAGGAGGTTTTAATATGCACGAATATTGTTTATATGTTTTAAGAATTTCAAACTATTTTCTTTTTATATTGGTGAACCACACAGGACCTCACTGCAATGTACAGTAAGTTGTTTCATTTATTTTTCTCCAAACGCGCGCTTCATCGGAAATTATTATATTAGAGCAAATACGTAACGCGGCGTGTGTTAGAAATTATCTCACGGCACTCGTGTTAATGTTCCCGCGTTGTTTCCATGGCATTTGTATTGCAACTAAATATAGTGTGTAGCGTAGTGTATATTTGGTGTGTAGTTTTCCCGTCCGGATTATTTTCTTAGTTTTTCCTTAGCATCTAATAATACGTAAGCAAACAGCAATGTTTCCTTAGTAACATTACAATAAGCGGAAAAATAACTAATTATTTTTATTTTTTTATCTAAAGACACGTTACCTTATACTTATAATGACGCTTTATCTGTGGCATGATTTAGTATTTAGTATATGTGTTGTTTGATCAGGATAATCTACAGTAAGAAATAATGTGGAAGTGGTACTTAGTGCTCTACCTTTTGTAGTTTAGGAAAATGAAAATGACACAATCACTAATCCATGAAAACCAACATAGATTTTAATTATGAAATAAAACTACTTTTAACGGAAGTAATCGCGGTATAATTTTTAAACTAGATGGTTACAGGAAAACCCATAGTGACGGGTACTGTTCAGCATTTGTCATTTAAGTTATGAGAAATTCTACCCTCAACTATTCTACGTCATCTTCGCTTCCATCATTCGTTACATTCCGATAAACACATTATGAGCTGATGGTGAGTTGAAACTGCATAGTGTTGTGATGTCGACTGGAACTCACTAGATTTAAATCATCAGAAATGCATGTGAAGCGATGGTCACATCACAACAGTTGTCCTTATGACACTCCAATCGAAATAATGCCACTGTTTTTTGGTGTCAAGGCATATCAATTTAAATCTAAGAGTATTAAAACGTTTAGATGCCACTATATCTATTTGACGATGGCTGGCAGCTTATCATCATGTGAAGAACAAGATTGTCTGCTCCCCGTCTCATAAAAAAGCAATAAAGATAACAATTCGCCGGTTGCATTTCGTCTCCGAGGCTTTGTGCTCCCGTGCAATAACTCCGCTGGCTACAGCCATTGCATTTCTGCTGCAGTCGTGTATTATGCCTATGATTCGAATGTCGCAGAAAGATGTTGGAAGAAGGAAAGAGTTAGGAGTTATTTTAGTCACCTTATATTTTTAGTTATAGTGTCACACCTTAGGCTTTGAAGAAGAAACAAACAAAGACGAATACCTGTGTTCCTTGTAAAAGCGTCAAACTTTTACCCAATTTCTTTGCAATTATAAAGTTAAATTAAAGTACCTACTTTGCTTTAGTTTTTAGGGTTCCGTAGCCAAAATGGCAAAAAACGGAACCCTTATAGATTCGTCATGTCTGTCTGTCTGTCTTTCCGCCAGTCTGTCACAGCCACTTTTTTCCGAAACTATAAGTACTATACTGTTGAAACTTAGTTAGTGGATGTATTCCGTGAACCGCAACAAGGTTTTCACATAAAAATAGAAAAGAAATAAAAAAAGTGGGGGGTCCCCATAGTCAGAACTGAAACTCGAAATATTTTTTTTCATTGAACATATACGTGTGGGGTATCTATGGATAGGTCTTTAAAAATTAAATAAAGGTTTCTAATATCACTTTTTTCTAAAGTGAATACTTTGCCTGACAGACCCTTCCAAAGTGGAAAAAAGTGTGTCCCCCCCCCCTCTAACATCTAAAATAAGAGGATGATAAAACTGAAATAAATATATGATGTACATTACCATAAAAAGTAACAACGAAAATTGGTTCGAACGAAAACTATTCAGTAGTTTTTTTAATACGTCAAAAATAGAATTTTACTTGGCCAATTTTTGTACATAGCTGTGAAACAAAAATCAAGTCGATTAAATCGCTAAAATACATCAACTAATGTCATTATAGAAAGATGATAAGCAGAGCAAACACCTTAACCATACGACACAGTTCTATATTTAGAACTCTTTCTACCAGACTGTAACTTAGTGTTTACGGAAGGGAAGAAAACAAATCACAAATTCTCCGAGCCCACGTACCTAGTATCTACCCTTAACACGTCGGCTGCCTTCAAACGACTCCTTTCTACCAGACCAAAGCAGTGTACGAGTATATACAACATCGAATGTCAGGCTGTATTGCAACATTAACAAGGAGTTATTCGAAGGCGGCTATAAAGATAACAATACGGACCGTGTGTCTCCGGCCATTGTGCCCGCTGTAACTAAGCCGCGGCATGAATACAGAGAAATAAGAGGGTACAGTGAGTCGGATGCGAGTTTTATCTATATTAGTATAAAAAGTTGAAGAGTTTGTTTTATTTTTCGTTTGTTTGAACACTCTACTAGCAGGAAAAAATATTTTTTGGATAGTCCATTAGTTGAGGAAAGCTTTATTTAGGCTATAGTATAACACTATGAGTGCGGAAACCGAATTCCACGCGGATGGTTTATTTATTTAAACAACTTACTCTTGTAACGCAGTAGCCAGTATGTCGCAAAGAGGCCGTAACAGAATTTAACTCTGGCTAAGTACGAATAAACATCCAAACCATTATCAATGTATTTAATTAAGAAAACAACCTTTGTAGAATATTCTATGAGTAAATTGATCACAATAATAATATTCTATGACTCAATTGATCGATTTCACAAATATGTACGAGTACAACACTAAACGACATCAAAATCATTTAAACTTGACTAAATTGAATTAATTGAACTCCATAAAGTCCGATATACAGGATTCCGTACATACATACGCTTCCGAACAAAGTTCCGCAGAACGGACGAAGTCACTTCACTTTGATTATAGCGTTGTGACATTCGAGGCTTGGAAATTGCATTTCTGCTTGGAATCGCACTGCATTACACTCGTGGCTTTGTGATATGAAATACTACATAGCATGGATAATTAATTCGATGATATTTCGTGTATTGTATAGAAACAATGGCGAATTTTGCTGTAGAATGGGTCTATTGCACCGAAGAGGTTGAAGTAAAACTACTATACTCAACCCGCGCCCGTTCGCATGCTTCCGTGCTTCGGAAGGCACGTTAAGCCGTTGGTCCCGACTATGATCCAACTGGTCTGGTTTTCCTTGTGGTTACGGAGGTCAGACGACAGTCGCTCCATTGTAATAACCAGGCATATCAATTCAGGATCATAGTCGCAGCGTACCCTGGGCTTCAAGGCAATGGCCGAAGATGCAACCGGGAGAGGCGCTAGGATGATGATGATGACTTAACCCGCGCCCGTGAATCCGTCCGCGTGGTTTCCGGTTTCCGCACACATAGGTATATACCATAGCCTCAAGCCTTTTAGAAAAAAAATCTATAAAAAAGTTGAAACATATTCCTAGCATGAAACATTTTATAAGAATGAGGTATGAAAATTGCAAGTTCCACTAAGCTGTACCTCTTTCTGAATGATTTGTAGATTCAAACTTGTTTTCGTGTTGAACTCACTTTCACGTAACTCTATGTTAACAACACTTCTACTTGCTGTACACTTAAATCAAGTACACAGAAGTTAGAAGCCAAGCTAGTGCAAGTCAATACACCGGCAAGTTTCACAACTAATTAAACTATCAGAAAACTTGCAAACTGATTTAGTATTATGGCGTCCACTTACATGAAATGTTTGAATCATGAGTTAGACCATGTGACTGGTAAAGTTTGCAGAACTATTCTAACTAGAATATGCACAATTTAAGTAGTATTAATTAGACGAATTCACTAGATATAAATAAAAATAATTAAATTTGGCTCAGCGGATTTGATAACTTGTAAAATATTGTTTAATCAACTGTACTATACATATATTATTTTGTATGTGTACTGTACTATGTTGCAATATAGTGAATAAATGAATATGAATATGAATATGAATTGAAAATATTATTTTGTATTGAATACTCCATGTGGCGAGAAAGGCTTTAAGCTATAATAATCACACTATGTGTGCGCAAACCGAATTTTATGTGGACGCAGTCGCGGGCGGCTGCTAGTATCATAATATATACCTACGTATTTAACATGTTATAAATATGGAGAGGCAAGCTTAGGCCTGAACCTAACACGCCGATCGTATCAAGTTTCCAAACTCGATATAAGGGCCTCGCCGGTCTATTAGAAAACTTACTAATCGATTCTAGATTATGCAGATTAGAGACTAAATTAATCGAATGTTAGATGATGTAAGTTTTGGAATATGAGCAGCTTATGCCAGATTTGTTTTATATGCATGATATTTATAATACTGATAAAGATGATGACCTTTATAATACTAGTAAAGAAATTGTTTTTTTGTTAAACAAACTTTTCAGATGAAGAGTTTATTTTTCTGGATATGCTTAACTCAATAAGTACTACTACATATTAAAAAAATTGGCCAAGTGCGAGTCGGACTCCCGCACTGACGGTTCCGTACAAATTCTATTTTTGACGTATTAAAAAAACTACTGCACAGATTTCGTTCGAACTAATTTTCGTTGGTAGTTTTATGGTAATGTACAGTATATAATTATTTTAGTTTTATCATCCTCGTATTTTAGAAGTTAGAGGGGGGGACAAACTTTTTTCCACTTTGGGAGGGTCTGTCACGCAAAGTATTCACTTTAGAAAAAAGTGATATTAGAAACCTTTATTTAATTTTTAAAGACCTATCCATATATGCCCCGTATACGTATATTTTCAATGAAAAAAAATATTTTCAGTTTCAGTTCTGACTATGGGGAACCCCCCTCTATTTTTATTTTTTTTCTATTTTCGTGTAAAAACCTTGTTGCGGTTCACAGAATACATCCACTCACTAAGTTTCAACAGTATAGTACTTATAGTTTCGGAAAAAAGTGGCTTTGACAGACTGGCGGACAGACAGACAGACAGACAGACATGACGAATCTATAAGGGTTCCGTTTTTTTGCCATTTTGGCTACGGAACCCTAAAAATATTAGCGGAAAGCTTTAAGCTAAGTGATACTTTGTGGAGCGGAAAACGAAATCCATGCGGACGAAGTCTCGGGCGGACCCTAGTAGTAATTAACCTCTGTGATCATTCTGTTTTAGACAGAAAATGTGCACATCCACAAATTACATAATTATCCGCGTTTGCTGCCATAATTTTCGCTCCTCAGATTTTTGTATGAACTGTTCTTCATTATACATAATTATTTTAAATTTCTTCTGTAGCTATACTTAAACTACTGCGAAGGAAAGTTTGGGTTGGGTTCAATCAGAAAAACAAGTAGGTACAACAGGGTAGGTTATTTCTCTCATCTCAACCAAGAAATTAAGGTAAATTAATTTATCAATGCTAAGATAAAGGCTAATTAGGCAACTCCCTAGTGCCTAACTTATAACCTAATGCGTGCTAGATTAGGAGCGGGACGCTTAACTGGGCTAGTTAATTTATTAGCCAACTATGTAGTTCCGCAACTCGGCATACACGAGATCGTGATGGAGTCGGTAAGTAGACTTTAATCAATCTCAAATTAAAGAGCAGCTTTATAGGTTAAGGTATTTGGAAGGCTATTGCAATAAGTGAATCAAAGAACTAACAAATAAATGAAATCTATACTAATATACGAGTATAAAGCTGAAGAGTTTGCTTGTAAGTTTGTTTGCTTGAACGCGTTAATCTCAGGAACTACTGGTCCGATTTGAAAAATTATTTTTTGTGTTGGATAATCCATTTCACGAAGAAGGTTTTAGGCTATTGGAAATCGAAATCCACGCGGAAGGGGTCGCGGGCGGCCGCTATAAATAAATTTTCATAACATCACATACATCGGTCTGACTCCGTTTTTAAGTAGCTTAGGCACACGTGTTACAGACATCAGAATCAACAGTGGTATTACAAATAGACATATAATACCCAGACCAGGACAAATGTTTGTCCTGTGCGGGAATCGAACCCGCGACCTCTAGCGTAATAGGCCTTCTTGACCTTTACACCAAGCGGGTCGTCAAAACAATACTGGTATGAAAGAAATAAGTTTCAAAGTAATCTTATAGACTAACTAATCAATTCGAAATAAAAGACAAGTTTTATATGTTAAGTTATTTGAAAGAAGGTGCTGCAAACTGTGAAACAAACGACTCCCAAAACTCGTAAGATAGGAAAACAATATCTTACTTTAAATGTGTGTGCTAATACACGGTTAACACATAGCCAGGTCTATTAATAAACTTGTACCTATGTTTCAAAAAGGTACGTATATACAAAATACTAACAAAGCATTGTTACGTACGTCAGAATCGTAGACTTTACTGTATCCTATATGTCGGAAGGTTTTGAAATAGTCCCTGGGGGATTTTCCTTTTATCTGCCACGATGGAATTGAACAATCTTCTTAAACTGTTCTTCTCAATACCGTTTCAATTACTATTACTATTCCAGTGAACATACAATATTAGAAGTTTAAGACTAAGCTAAATAGTAAATTTCGCATTATATGTAGTCTTTTGGTATAAGTAATGGTTTTGCTTAAGTTTGTAAGGAAACTTATCAATCTATTCTAAACTAGTTCTAAATTGGTAGACATTCGGCTTTCTTTGTAGAATAATAATCAACCTATTTATTTCCCACTGCAGGGAAAAGACTTTTATCATTTGAACTGGTGTTTTCGTTACAAATATGGGTTTAGTGATCACAATCCCGGGCTGTGCTAGGAAATCGGATACAAATTATAAAACAAACCCAAACCCAGGACATCGAGACGACTGCCCGGTTACTTAACCACTATATCGATAGATAGTGTTGTCGAATAAGAAGGTTTATTTTTTATTATTTTTTATTATAATGCTGCTGAATGATGTCTCATTAAACGAGATTAACAATAAACTCAAGTTAATAAACTTACTTGCAAGTGGTAACAATTATGATTTTAAAACGTTAAGAAAAATAAAAACTGATGTATACCTAACTATGTATATCAAAGTGTCTTTTTAATAGTAAAACTAGTTATTGTCTTCGCAATCACAGTTTCTAAGAGGTTAGAAGTTAGAGGAAACCGAGCAGCTAATGTCACATCTAGTTTCGTAACTCGATATATGAGGCACTGCTTCAGTCCGCTGGAAAGCTTGCTTATCTAATCCAGATTATGGAGATTAGCAACTTTTATTAGATATGTCAAAGGATTTGGTCTTTTTCTTGATGATGAAAGTAAAGTGAGAATGTTATGAGAAGGATTTGGTAGAGTTTGCGAATTTATAAAAACTAAAAGAAGCTTCAATATCTCTCTATCTTTCAAGGCAAGTCTTACAAGCAATAAATCGTCTCTTTGATTAAAAATAAATATAACTATAAACTTTCGCGTTGCATTATAATTATTTAACATTACAACGGGACTAAAAACGAAATTATTTAAAAATCAGGTACTTATAAAAAGAAAATTGCGTTTATTAAAAATAAATATCAAAGTAGGTTTTAAAAAAATAGTTGTGAAATAGTTCTAACTAATACTAAGATACTCTTAACAAAACTTTCTTACAGATTTATAACAGAAAAAACTGACAGAAGAAGGTTTAAGGTTATTAAATGATAACTGAAACATACACAAGATTTTATACAGACCTGACAGAATACTGTTGAAGGTTTTTATATACTCACTGAAGCATACACAAGATTCAAAGTTCAAGTGTATACCGTACGAGAACATGTCGTATCCAGCTTCGCTACTCGACGTAAGGGGCCTCGGGTCTATTTGAAAACGTTCTAATCGATTCTGGATTATGCAGATCAGACATTTATTAGCTGATTTAGGGAAATATGAACTTGTTTCGACAACTGGGTTAAAATTATTTCCATTTTTTTGATAAAATACCAAATAAAATAACTAAGCCTTTAAATTTTGAGTGTGAGTACTAATATAACCAAAGCTATTTTTACGAGTATTTGTCTGTACAACGTAAGTACAAAAAAAATAAGATTTTAATAAACAAACACTTTTTTCCATGTATTTCTTAATTAGAAAAAAAATGTAAACATTAAGTATGTTTGTTTTCAATTAAGTCATACTATAAAAGGTTATACTAATATATTGATTCGCAGAGCCTCAGATGTTGAATTCCCACACACTATAACTAAACTATTTTGTACGTGGAGCGAACTATTCGCAAGCAACAACTCACACAATGTGATGTTTAAGCGTATTATTTTAGAAACAATTTCAATTTGCACTGCTGCAACTGAAGGCCTTACGTAACAAACCGGATACCTTGCCTGGAGATAAAAGTTCACAAAATTTCAAAACTCCGCGTTATTCGTGGACTCTATACCTTTGAAATAGGGGTTAGTTTTGCTTGGCAGAGGGAGGGGAGCGGAGGGTCCGGCGACCACCGGACCGTGAAAGCGGATACGGGCGGAGTGCGCGTTCAAGAACGGGAATGTGATAGTTGCTGCCAGGGACGGATGCGGCAACGAATTTAAATTTATTTATATTTTATTTAAGTAAAGGAGATTTGAAAAATATTTACTCACTGCCTACTTCTAACTCAGAAAATATTGTGCAATACCTTGACAAAAGATATATGCATTCCTTTGACATGTTCACTTTTTTTAGGGTTCCGTACCCAAAATGGCAAAAAAACGGAACCCTTATAGATTCGTCATGTCTGTCTGTCTGTCTGTCTGTCTGTCTGTCTGTCCGCCAGTCTGTCACAGCCACTTTTTTCCGAAACTATAAGTACTATACTGTCGAAACTTGGTGAGTGGATGTATTCTGTGAACCGCAACAAGGTTTTCACACGAAAATAGAAAAAAAATAAAAATAGTGGGGGGTCCCCATAGTCAGAACTGAAACTGAAAATATTTTTTTTCATTGAACATATACGTGTGGGGTATCTATGGATAGGTCTTTAAAAAATATATTAAAGTTTCTAGTATCACTTTTTTCTAAAGTGAATACTTTGCGTGACAGACCCTTCCAAAGTGGAAAAAAGTGTGTCCCCCCCCCTCTAACTTATAAAATAAGAGGATGATAAAACTGAAATAATAATATAATGTACATTACCATAAAAACTACCAACGAAAATTGGTTTGAACGAAATCCATTCAGTAGTTTTTTTAATACGTCAAAAATATAATTTGTACGGAACCCTCAGTGCGGGAGTCCGACTCGCACTTGGCCAATTTTATTTCATGCATTCACCTCGATTCTGGGTTCGATTCCTAGGTTGGACAACATTTTTGTCGGGTTTGAGATCACCAACCCACATACCAAACCCATTTATCAAGCCTGGTGTTTAAGCCAAAACCCATCAGGGTATAGAACACCATGGTCAAATGATGGGAGCCTTTGCCCTGCAATGTGATATTAACAAGGTATTCAATTTATAACTTTTTTGTTGCACACATTTACTCGGAAGAACTGTAAAACTATTTCACCAAATCTATACTTTTGCCTTATCCTAATCCATTCCTAGACCGGCCCTGGCGACACTCGATCGGCACGGAAGCCGTGACTGGAACCGTTTCAGACGCAGAAAATATTACCTTTTATCCGATGGATTTATGAACGTAATGTTAACTCGCATTGAAAATGTGCCACCGCCCTGTGACTCGCGGCGGTTCTTTACGAGGGACATGATGGAGTGTCGGTGTCTCTGAATTGAACTGAGGTTATGGGGTGGTTTATTTTGGGGATGAAGTATATGATAATATCAATGTTTATTAATGCCTGTTTGTCCTGGTCTGGGTGGTATTTGTAACTACATATTTAGGTATATTAGTATGTACTAACACTGTTTATTTTGATGTCTGTAACACAAGTGCTTAAGCTACTAAAAACGGAGTCTAATCAATGTATAATTATGATGTTGTTGAATACTTACTTAATTAAATAAGACATTTTGCCCATTTTAACTTATTTGCTCAGGCCTAGTATAGTACCCCATTTTTTCATGCGGTGTCATAATGAGCAAATAAGGGCGTTCTGGAGTTTTAATAATAGAAACACACTAAGCTGAAAAAACGCAACCATAGTTAGGCGGGGTTACGCCTGCAATGTTTTTAAATGGAGGATGCCACACCATGTCGCAATTACGTCACGTATAATTGTATAGAAAATGCATAGTCGCCGAACGTCGGGCCGTATTTTCAGCGTGGTGTGTTTCTAAATGACCGTAATGTTAACTCGCATTGAAAATGTGCCACCGCCCTGTGACTCGCGGCGGTTCTTTACGACGGACATGATGGAGTATCGGTGTCTCTGAACCGAACTGGGGTTATTTCAGAGATGAGTTAATTATGGTAGATGTGATTTGCGTCTTTTTTACATTTTTATACTTAGAATTTCAGTAAATATTCCTAAGTTACTTTAGTTAAATTTATTATTGATTTGTTTTTTATAAATGTTATTGAATATCGGAATCCTTTGGCAAACACTATTCAGCAGTCCCGCGAGGAAGATCCCAAGAGTCCAGAAGCAGTACAACTCGTAAAAATTGAAAGAATAATACGATCGAGCATAATTATGCCCGTTATTCAATTGTAATATCACAAATGACATTAAAGTGACAAGGCAAAATGGCCGGCAAACTGACATTGTATGATAATAATAACGTTTAGCTCCTTTTAACATTAATATTTTTCCCGAGACTTAGTCAGAACTAGATGAAAATCTGAAAAATCTTACGATTTTTCAATAGATCATTTCGTATTAAAGACATTTTAAGACGCTTAATTTATAACTCAACAAATGTTTCGCCATTGTTCTTTGAATTAATGTCATTTGTATTAATTAAATTTCTATTTAATAAAATTTTGACAATTCCTTAGTGTTATAACAAAAACAAGATTTTGGTTACATTGAAGGTATAAAACAGCGTTGATCGTAATAATAATCGTCTCATTGGTCTAGTGGTTAACGTACCGAGCCGTGGTCACGAGGTCCTAGGTTCGACTGCTAGGTCGAGCAATATTTGTGTTAATATTATAAACACAGCCCGGGATTGTGATCGCCAACCTGCATCTGGCAAGCGTGGTGATTAAGCCGTGTTTTGTAAGCCAGAATACATCTTTGTATTCTGGCTTACGAAAACATATTCAGATAATGGACGCCTTTGCCCTGGAGTGGGATATTAATAGAGTGATACTTATCATCTTATTAGCAACTAGCGGCCGCCAGCGACTCCGTCCGCGTGGGTTACGATTTCAGCACACAGTCTTACTAAAAATGAATAAAACAACGGTCTATATCAAGCAAGCATGCAGTCAAATGGGACTAATTCCTCAGGATAAAAATATTACTTAAATTATGTGAGTGACGGTCAACGCTCATCATATTAACAAAAGTGGCTGTGACAGACAGGCAGACAGACAGACACATGACGAATCTATAAGGGTTCCGTTTTTTTGCCATTTTAGCTACGGAACCCTAATAATCTGGAGACCTTATACATTTGAGAAATCATCTGTTCACCGCGATTCAGATCCGCGGCTGCGCCTCTAGCGAGGTGCGCCATCTATCGGCACATTTTAGAACTAAATAGTTTGCTAGCACAATTTACAATGATAAAATAAATGAATATACAATAGCTTAAAGCCTACCTCGACAAATGGTAAGTGGTAAGTGGACTATCCAACACAAAATATTTTGTCAATTCGAACCAGTAGTTCCTGAGCTTAGCGCGTTCAAACCAATTTGGATCTTGAGTTGCACGTGTTATTGTGAGTCAACCATAAAAGATAGACATATGCTGTTGGGGGATATTTTTTAGGCAATTTTATGAAGAATATTTCCGTCATACATGATTTCTATGTGACTTTAACCATTAAGGCTGCACACACGACTGAAGCTTAAGAAATGGAGTAAATTCTCCCGTTTTCCCCACATTTCCCTTCACTACGCTACTCCTGTTGATTGTAGCGTGATAAAAAGTATCCTATAATATGCCCAGGAGTATGAAGAATAATGGTACCAAGTTTCGTCAAAATCCGTCCAGTAGTTTTTGTTTCTATAAGGAACATACAGACAGACAGACAGACAGACAAAAATTTTACTGATTGCCTTTTTTGGTATCAGTATCGATCACTAAACACCCCCTGATAGTTATTTTGGAAAAATATTTAATGTACAGAATTGACCTCTCTACAGATTTATTATAAGTATAGATAAGCACCACGATTGGCAAAGAAAGCACCTGCAAACTTTTAAATAACGAAATTCATACATAAAAAGCAGCAAGCAAAAAACTAGGGCGTACTTTACTTAACAAATTGATCGCAAAGTAGGCAAAAACCTCATAAAGCCGGATTAATTGCGATCGTCAAGAAGATTAAAAGATGATTCCGTCGTTATTATTTCAATATCTTTGCGGTTAATTCTGAGTCCCTTTGTGTCATGAATATTGTTTTGAATTAATAATTCCCGCCCACTCAATGGGATCATCCTTCTTGAGTAAATGGAAATAATGTGTCTATCTATCTCCAAGGCATTATAGAAATACTAGACTTTACCCACGGCTTTGCCCGCGTATAATTATCAAGATTCCTGTTTTATTCGCTGAGAGCATTCAATTGTGTTTTAAAGTTAGAAATCCTATCACCTAAGACAGCTCATACCCTACCCGTATGCCAATTTCATCAAAATCCGTTCAGTAGTTTCAACGTGATTGACGGACACACATTCAACATTGTCATACATCTTAAATTTTTCGATCTAAAAGTTTAACTGGAATTTGCTATTCAGAAAACTGAACTAAATAAGCAGGAAAACTGCTGAAAAATAAGCCAACCGAGAGGACTGCATTGATCTCTTTACGATCAAAATTAGGACAGATTGACGTTCCATCAAGCTATGAAAGTACTGTGAAGCTGCATCTGTAATTGTGCATTTGTTTTGCGTCGTAAAATTTTCCGGCGGCATCGTAAAAGCCAGTAAGATTTTAACGACTTAAAAAGTCTTAAAACTTTGAAAGTCATAGATTGAGCATGTTATTCTATCAATAAACATATTACTAAAAATAAACTTCCCTTTTGGCATCTTTTGCTTGTTTTATCAATGTTTTCAATTCAAGACTTTACAATATTATCCTTATACATTGAAGTGGTGGAGTACGTCATTGACGTTATCTTTAATGGTATGAGTTTAATAATCAATAAGTTTAAGAAAGCCAAATCAATTTAGTCTGAGAAGTTATTAGACACGTTACAACGTTCTCATTTAATTTAAGTCTCTAACTTAATATTTGGCAAACGGATGTAAAAGCGATTGGGAAAAACTCAAGATTTATAATAATAAACTTCCTCACGGATTTTTGTACATAGAAACAAGAAGCAGTAAATCCAATAAACTTAAAATACCATAGATAGCATTTTGAAGACGGGGTCTACGTAGCGTAGGAAAACTTATTGTAGCAGTTTCGTAGCAGTGCTACGAGAAATTCTGTGCTACGTCGTAGCAATAAATCATAACATTTTAAGCGGGTTTTAAATTATTATTTTCAAAACATAATCTGATCAAATCTTTGCCCAATTTATATGTATATTTAAGTTGACATCTATGTTTTTCAATGTTCATAGTCATTAACAATCAAATGTTTTTTTTTATAAGAGAAAATCATTTTTGTTTTGCCTTAAAATTGTTAAGAGTGAGGCTAGAGTTTCATGCTATAAGAAGAATTATTACTCTGAAATAAACCACACCGTAGTGGAAGCGACCAAGGATAAATGTATTTATAAACAACCACAAAAACAACCCCAAAATATAACCCAACAAATTATAATCCCGTGTAATAAATTAAAAATTGGCCAAGTGCGAGTCGGACTCCCGCACTGAGGATTCCGTACAATTTTTTGACGTATTAAAAAAACTACTGAATAGATTTCGTTCGAACTATTTTTTGTTGGTAGTTTTTATGGTAATGTACATTATATATTCATTTCAGATTTATCATCCTCTTACTTTAGAAGTTAGAGGGGGGGGACACACTTTTTTCCACTTTGGAAGAGTCTGTCACGCAAAGTATTCACTTAAGAAAAAAATGAGCTTAGAAACTTCAATATAATTTTTGAAGACCTATCTATAGATACCCCACACGTATATGTTCAATGAAAAAAAATGTTTTCAGTTTCAGTTCTAACTATGGGGACCCCCCGTTTTTTTATTTTTTTTTCTATTTTCGCGTGAAAACCTTGTTGCGGTTCACAGAATACATCTACTCACCAAGTTTCAATAGTATATTAATTATAGTTTCAGAAAAAAGTGGCTGTGACAGACTGGCGGATAGACAGACAGACAGACAGACATGACGAATCTATAAGGGTTCCGTTTTTTTGCCATTTTGGCTACGGAACCCTAAAAAGCATGTAGGTAGTACACATCGACGCCGCCTTCGGCGACAGAGGATCGTCGGCTACCTACATAATTAATTTCGGCGTATTATGTTTAAAGCGACAAAGAGCCTTTTAGCAAACCCGGATAAAGGTACGAGCACACTATGTGATGTGAGCTTGAATATTTATGCTCGCATTAACTGATGGGAGGTAATTTTGTTCGAATATTGTTATATTACCGCGACAAAGAAAGGTTTAGCACGGTGATAAATACCTCCTTAGTGTAAAACGCGCCTTATTAAAACATTTAATATGAAATATAACGACGACCGATGACAAAAGATTACAATGAAATAGTTAAAAAAATTACTTGACCATTTAAAAATTGCGGGTAGCCAATGCGACAAATCATTGTTTGCGTGAGCATCTATTCTGCCTGTTTGTACAGATCTGGGTGTTTATACAATAAGGACTCGTATATTGACTTTAATTTTAATATTGTGTTAGTCTAATCCACAGTCAGATCAATGAAAATGTGACGTTGTAAGACAGTTTCTTTTTTTTTTGTTTTTAATAATAAACCTTGTCCCAGTGACGACAGTAACCTTTACCTCTTACAAACGGAACAAACTTACCTCAACTTCACAATTCCTAAGCCGGAATAGTTCGTTTGCAGTGATCTCCCTTGCGATTAAGTTCCCAATGAGCCAGTTCTCTTTGAGTCGAGTACTAAGAAACTGTACTGAACTACTATGACAGAGTTTGCTACCCTTGTGATAAGTTTCACGTTCAACTAATTGAGTCTTTACTATTAATTAAACACTGGTTTGTTTATTGTTAACTAGCGGCCGCCCGCGACGCGGTCTGTGTTGGTTTTGATTTTCGCACACATAGTGTTATACGCGGCGGCTATGAATGTTCCTTACAAAATTGCGTGACGTAATTTCGGCATATTGTGTCATCTTCCATTTAGTTAGATTCTATGCTTATAATTAATCAGAAATTATTATTCATCATGATTATTATTATTATTTGCACGTAGTGATTTTATTCAGTTTTCCTGTACAATAATGTCTCAGGCAGTAACATTGAGTCACCGCTATGTCTTCCGAAACCAATAGTTGCTATCAATATTGCAGGAACATTTACACAAGACAACACGGCACGATATTCTCCTTATTTTCGGTTTTTGATCATCACCGCAAATAACGCAAGTATTCTAATAAAATGATTAATATTTAAACCTTGGAAAAAGCCACTGCATATCCTAATTGACAAATAAGAAATATAATGAGTAATGATAAATTGTCTTCTGTATGAGTAATTCGAGGTTTTAATTTTCAATTTGAACCAAGTACTTCTTGATATTCGCGCGAACAAGACCAATAACAAGCAAACGATCAAAGACTTTTCAGCTTAATTATGTAAAGATAGAAATATATTTACGTACTCGTCTCGTTCATTAGATAAGCGTTTAGCATTTCTTCGCGCTGCTCTTTGTCCTCTTCTTGCAATTAATCTCACCCGTCGTATCGTTACAGATAATGGACAATCACCCTTCGGTATAGCCAATACGTGTTATGGCCCATAGCCCCGGGCGAGACACAAAAGCTATGGGAATAGCCCAATAGGATACTATAACGGCATTGTAATATAATTGTATCTTGCAACCGTTAGGGTTTCTTGAGATATTTGACTTGATAGTTGATTCAAATATGGTGTACTATTAATATTCCATTTCAGCTTAGATTATCTCAGTGACAGTTTGCTACCAAAAGAAAATCGACACTAATTTAAAGTAATAAGACCCAAGGTTAAATATCAAAATACCTTGTGGGACTTCTCGCATTTAATGAAGACTTTTTATTTTAAAGGACACTGGGATTTTTTGAATTATTAGTACACACACACACACACACACACACACACACACACACACACAATGTCACAACTCTCAATAATCTGACTCGAAACACAGAGTATGAATAAAAATATGAAGTGATTAACTGCATAAACGAAATAGAGTTTGTAGATTTGCGTGAAGCTTCATCACTCGTGTTATGAATAAGTTTAATATGCTGTAAAATTTTCACCCATAAGAAAATCCGAATACGCTCAAAGTAGCGTAATATTTATTTATTGGTATTTACACAGCATAACTCATCGGCTGCGAATCCATCATTGCCGATAGCCGGCGAGCGAGCAAGCTCGCGAGGAATTTAAATAAAAAACCGGCAAGTGCGAGTTGGACTCGCAGCGAGGGTTATGTCCAATTTATATTTATGACGTTGAAAAAAAAACTACTTACTAGATCACGTTCAAACTAATTTTCGCTGGAAGTTTACATGGTAGTGTATATAATTTATGTATATTTACATTTATCATTCTCTCATTTTAGAAGTTACAGGTGGGGACACATTATTCTAGTTTAAAACTGACTCTCGCGCAAGCTATCCACTAAAGAAAAAAATGATATTAGAAACCTCAATATAAATTTAAGAGCTATCCCTAGAGATAGCTAGATAGGTATCTACATAAATACCGCACACGTATAGATTTAAAGAAAAAAAGTTTTTGAGTTAGTTTAAAGTATGGTTAACCCATCTAATTACCAAGTTTCAACAGTATAGTGCTTATAGTTAAAAGTGTCTGTGACATAGAGGACAGACAGACAGGCAGACATGAAGAATCTATAACGGTTCCTTTTTTCCATTTAACTACGGAACCCTAAAAATGGCAACACTCGCCGACTCCGTTATTGCCACATAAATTATCGCTCGAATGAAACAGTCATTTGATACGTTGCAGCCCAGTGGAATATGCGAGTGCATTGAGTAGAAAAAGTGTTGCTCTCTGTTATGTAGTTCACAAATCACTCTACAATGAAATGTCATTGAATTTCAATGTTCTAGTATTACACGCGTGATATTTCGCAGAATGAATTCAGTTTTGTATAAATTAAATACTTTTTGAATTTCAGTAAACAATTTGTAAAATGAGTTAACTTGACTATTTTAAACACAATTTAAATTAAACATATTATATCTAAGCGATGTAATATATTTAAGTTTACCTTAAATACCTCAAGTTCGTACCTTATATACGTCAAGTATCACTTAAATATTTAATGAGTAAAATCAGGCACAAATTGTTCGACACTACTCTTAAACTGACATCATGACATAATGTTAACTCTTCTTATATCACCATATTTTTTTACTAAAATGTTAAATGATTTAAGCGCGCAAATTGTTTGC
Source organism: Nomophila noctuella (assembly GCA_958496325.1). Classification (NCBI taxonomy): domain Eukaryota; kingdom Metazoa; phylum Arthropoda; class Insecta; order Lepidoptera; family Crambidae; genus Nomophila; species Nomophila noctuella. Next base: position 16,978,407 of record OY292482.1, read on the forward strand.
AACTGCGCTCACATTTCGTGACGGTATATGTTCAGACATGTTCAGCGCACAAAGCATTATATCAGGAAGTGACAGGATAATATTTGTGTCATTCCTGGCTGCCTATTCCACACGTGTCGCGACCCGCGTGCCTGTGACGTCACATACCCAGATACACCTTCCCGATAGATAGGTCTTTCTATACTGGTTAATATAGGATTTACCCATTGCAGCATTTATATCTGCACTAGTTTATGTTTTTATCACATAAGAAACTCTTATTAAGACTCTTTAGAGGTTTAAATATGAAGGCTCAGAAAAAACGGTGTATGTGCAAAATAATAGTTCAAAAAACCGGCCAAGAGCGTGTCGGACACGCCCATGAAAGGGTTCCGTAGCTAAAAGATAGCCCGACCGCTTAAGACACCATTTAGTAAGGGCAACTGCACGTCATAAGTTGGTCGGGTTGTATAAAAATAACTTTGTATGATACAGAGTTTGCTATAGTTTTCGTTGAAAGTACTTACTTGGAGGTATACAGGACATTTTTTTCAGAATTATTGTAATAGTATTTCAAAAGTTAAGGGGGGGGGGACGCTCTAATTTGAACTTTGTATTAATATATCTTGAGACTGGGGTGTTCGATCCACATGGTTTCAAGGCAAGTTTTGTTGTATTTAAAAATACCTTTTAAACGATACCCCACACGATGGGGTAAGTCGTTTTTTTTTTTTTTTTTCGAACTAACTTTTCGCTGTATCGTAGGGGGGGGGGGGGGGGGGGGGTAAAAAATAATTATTTTCGATTATTTTAAAAACCAATTCTTGAATTATCACTATACATCTCTCCACCAATTTTCGTGGCAATCGGTTCAGAAACAGCGGAGAACGAGCCAGGACAGACAGACAGACATGACGAAACTATAAGGGTTCCGTTTTTGCCATTTGGCTACGGAACCCTAACAAGCTGTTATTCTTCGTTATTCGTAAACAATAACTTACTAAAAACTGAAAGGGTTAATATTTGTAACTGGCGGCTGCCCGCGATTTCGTCCCCGTGGATTACAGTTTCCGTACACATAGTGCTTAAAAGCTTCTACGACAAATGGACTATCCAACATAATAATATTTTTGTAATTCGAACCAGTACTTTTTGAGATTAGAGCGTTTAAAACAAACTCTTCAGCTTTATTTTACTAGTATAGATATTCCCAGCAGTACATTCCTCTTTCGCGTTCCGCGTGCCTGTGACGTCACACGTAGGTGTATTGCACCCGGGGAAGCTACACCTTCCCAAGAGTATTGTACTCGCTCATAGATGATATGGCCAAGTAGACGACTTTTTCCCGATTTAGAAGTTTTATAATTTTTTTGTATCTGCATTTTGTCCTTTTTAGGGTTCCGTAGCCAAAATGGCAAAAAAACGGAACCCTTATAGATTCGTCATGTCTGTCTGTCTGTCTGTCTGTCTGTCTGTCTGTCTGTCTGTCCGTCAGTCTGTCACAACCACTTTTTTCCGAAACTATAAGTACTATACTGTTGAAACTTGGTGAGGGGATGTATTCTGTGAACCGCAACAAGGTTTTTACACGAAAATAGAAAAAAAATAAAAAAGGTGGGGGGTCCCCATAGTCAGAAGTGAAACTCGAAATATTTTTTTTCATTGAACATATATGTGTGGGATATCTATGGATAGGTCTTTAAAAGTTATATTAAGGTTTCTAATATCACTTTTTTCTAAAGTGAATACTTTGCGTGACAGACCCTTTCAAAGTGGAAAAAAGTGTGTCCCCCCCCTCTAACTTCTAAAATAGGAGAATGATAAAACTGAAATAAATGTATAATGTACATAACCATAAAAACTACCAACGAAAATTGGTTCGAACAAAATCTATTCAGTAGTTTTTTTAATACGTCAAAAATATAATTTGTACGGACCCCTCAGTGCGGGAGTCCAACTCGCACTTGGCCAATTTTTTTGATTTTCTTATGAACAAATATGTTATAAAATTTTATTTATGAAAATAAGTTATACAAAGTGAGAATTTGACTTGGTAATACATATTATGTTATACATAACTATTTCCGATTTGAAAAAATATTTTAGTGTCGGATAGTCCATTTGACAAGGAAGGCTACAGGAAATCAAAATCCACGCGGACGGAGTCACGGGCGGCCGCTAGTTAATAGATATAATGACTTTATTACGATTCTCTAAAAGCGTGGTGAATAACGAAAACATGATTTCTAATGATGGAGGCCTTTGCCCTGCAGTGAGACAGTAATAGACTGATACTTTACTTTACGCGTCCCTCTACCTTAATTTTTCCACTGTAGTCGTGTCTATTGGGCTGCGTGATCTTCACCCGTCCCATACAAAGTAGTAACATGCAAAGGTACACGGCAACAAAGACTGCCAGGGACACATTTTGTACTCTATAATTACGAGAAACAATTGGATTTTAATTCAACCGTGTAAACTTTACGAAGCGCAAAGCACGTTTTGGAATGTAAGTGACAGCCATTAGGGTTTAAATGTGCACGTTTGTAACATGTTGTTTTATACTTGTAATCTGCAGCAAGACAGAAACATAATATTAGGTTTGTTATTTTTGTCACTCGAGAGAAAAGTGCTTGCCCAACCATTTTATGGACTAGGTCCATAACTTTAATGTTTAACTTCAGATTACATCACTAACAATCATGTTTCTGTTTTTCTCGATTGTCCCCTTAATTTTTTTTTAGCAGCCCTTGAATATAATACACAATTTTTAACACCAAGAACATGTTTTCCTAAATATGGCCTTTAATATTTATTTTATCACATTTCGCTTGTCACTTCGCAAAACGCTAAAATCTTTATCAATACTTACAGAACCGTCAATATTTACAATATTAACATTGGAATTGATCGGCAGCGTCTGTTAAGTCTTTGAGGACCGAGGAGCATTGATATCTCGGGGAAATTCCCAGAAGGCTTGCTGCCAGTTGATACTTCATTTACATATTAATCGACATTGGATTAACTCGCGTATACAAAGGTATACTGAGCGAGTATTAGCGTCAATTAGCCTTGGAAATTTGAATAATTATCGTTTCTTTGGCGCCGAGCGAGAAATGTTTATAAAGATAATATAAATTATGGGACTTAGACGTTTAGAATTTGGAATTGCTTCTATTAAAGGGGATTAATTGAAGTATAAAGTGTACGTTCACTGCAGACTTACAATGAATAAGTTGTACTTACAATAAAATATAGAGATTTGGCTGTTATATTAACTTTAGGAATTTGACTGTTCATCGTTTAAGTTTCTTGGGATCAACCGAAAATAACAGCCTTTTAGAACCAATTTCCATCAGTACGCTAACTTTAACAGGCGTCAACAGGTATTTTTTTTCAAATCAGCCCTTAGTTAGTTTATATTACTCACAGCTCTAATTATAAACAAAGTTAAACAGTAAATACAACTTCAATTTCGGCAACAATAGCGTTCCGAGAAAGAAGTAAAAATGAAATCGACGTCGGCACAAATTCATTAAGGAGATGACAACTCCCCCATCCTGAGCCCAGAAAAGATTCATAACCTAAAAGCATTAAACACCGCCCCCCACAAAAGAAATCATCCAAATGTCGCTTCGCCCGTATCGTAACATCTCTCAGCTCAGTGCACAGACAATAAAGACAAACAAACACTATCTCGTCGTACCTGGGCTTGACAAAATCAATATTTTGAACACAAAGGAACGGAGCGCTGATAATAAAATATCTGTCGATAGGCGCTCTTGTACATCTCCCCCCCCCCCCCCCCCCTCGTGTGGGGGGAGTGTCTCGGACACGTGCGATAAGCTATTCGGTACACGCCGTTTGATGTTACACAATACGTGTGATTGTGAATGGGATATCGTGTTTTCATTGTCATTTTGAGTTTTTGTGTCTTGACACGTGCGACCAGTTGACAGTCTCAAAGCTTTGAGTGTATTTATTTTCAAAGCATTAATTTTGGCCTCTCTATCATCAGCCTATCACTGTGAAAGGCTTCAAGTTACTGGGATCGACTTGAATTTGGACCGTTTTAACGGTTCTCGGATCTATTTATGACTATAATGCACATATGAGTGTGCATAAGTGTAATATAGATGGAATTTATATATGTATATAGTATGATTTTCATGACTCGTTAAGACAGTAATCTGATACGACCAAAATGATCTTTTGCAGGATCATTTGCTTAATATGCTTACCCATACACTGCAGCTCCCTTACACATAATTCAACATCCAGATTTCACATTGCGACCAAATTGCTAAAGCCCAACATTATAATTATAACGTACGTAATTTATATGTCACCAATATGGCGATGCTATTGGATAGGTTACACATACCATTATGATGACGCATTAACTGTCGCAAAGGAAAGCCAATAACCTGTAAAAAAAGTTTATTTCTTTACGATGTTATAGATTTATACTAGCCGAGCCACGCAGGAATTGTCAACTCTTTTTATCGCCTACATTGGCCTACCTATATATTAACAATATTTTAAATGACTGCCTCACCACAAACGCCAATCGGCGTCGACCCATTGTGAGTCAACGACGTGTGGCGTCGCCCGCGCTGCGGCGTGCACAGTCGCACGCTCAGACTGTGCCTAATGCGAAAATTACCGACGCGCTGAGAATCTGTTCAGCCGCTGTACAGTGTTCAGTCGCTGTTTAGTTACAGGTATCAATATGTCTTATTTATGATTATTATATATTAGAATACATTTTATTTTATACTAACTTAAGTCAGGTTCTTTTGGCGTTTTGCCCAAATAAAGTGTAATTTCTATATAGGAGTATTTACACTACACATTTACATATCAAAATTATTTCATTTAATACATAATAATATAATGAAGACTAAAATAATAACGGGAAAAAAAGTTGATTTGTAATTGTATATAAGGTTGTGAGTCGTCAGGTTTAACTTCATGATTAGATGAAAAACATATTATTTACCTAAACACATAATGCACATCGCAATAAACCACTGCTGGGTTTGTAATGACACTTTACCAGTCATTTATTATAAAAAAGTCCACCTAAGATAATTAAATAAATTAAAGTCTCGAAACTTTGAGGCACGGGACCCAATGTCTTGTTTGGACTTTTCGATCTGGGATTAAATCATTTCAAGGTTGAAAGAGAATACGTCAGTCTACGTTCAATCCTTCTATGGCGAAACTTTGTTTCTCAGTCATAAATCATCATTGACATCTTTCAATATTGCGACTCTTAATGATGGTGATCAATAAGTTGAATACGTGAACCACCCGTCCTTTATACGGTTATATAAAGAAAAAGTATTACTGATACACACCAAAATAATGGGTACACTCTAGGCCGGCAACGCATTTGTGACTCCTCTGGTGTTGCGAGTGTCCATGGGCGGCGTTGATTGCTTACCATCAGGCAATACGTCTGCTCGTTTGCTGCCCTATAATATAAAAAAAACTCATTCAACACCGCTTACCGAATAATATAATACCATTGGATTAAATGCTTACATAACGAAATCAACGTCATTACTAATGCTAGCTACATTTAAATAAAGCCCACCACACGATAATTTCATGTCAATTTATTCACAAGTAAGCCAAAATGTAGACGAGAGTAAACAAGTAATCATCTTACGATTTGTCGATTCATTAAGATTTGTCCTTGAACAAGATTAAGGATCTGTCTTTACAGACGAGAAGATAACACTGTTGAGACAGATTAATACGCGATAATACGTCTTACTTGATAAGGATTAGCTGTGGAACGTTTATGGATACGCCTGGCTTGGTTTGCTTCAAAACATGAATTTTAGCTCACTTGTACTGTGGAGGTTATCACAACTTTAAGCTTATTTGTAATGTGGAGGTAAATTTTACTGTGTGCGAGCCTTTTCTAAACCTATATAACGTTGTAAAACGACCTTTCTTATCGTTCCATAACACTAGACCAGTGGTTCTGAAACTATGGTAAGTATTCCCTTAAGCCATTCCAAGAAGATAAAAAACGTCTATCTACTATTTTTTACATATTACCGCCGGTTAATATCAATAAACCCAGCTGGTGGTAAGGTATTTACAAGTCAGGAATTTAGCAAAATAGTACTTCATGGCTAAAAGGTTAAGAACCAGACGTAGTGCCCTTCCTCTTTAAGTAAAGATGTCAGTACTAACAGTACATACATCGAGATAATGTCCTTCATGGTAGAAGTAACAGGATAGACGAAGTATTTTCGTGAAGAGAAATTCGGGAATATAAGTAACTCAATAGTAATTATATCCGGTACGCAACTCGATGACGTCGGGGCGTAGCTAGCCCGTAAATGTTAAGGGTTCTTGGCAAATAACATCGTATCTTTAATAAGTATTATAATATGAAACCCGGATTAACAACCTAATTACAAAAGGGTTCACCATTCACGGGTCTCTCCAACGATTTCCATACAAAATCCATTGTAATTTTCCGTGCTGACGATCATAATCAATTTCGTAGGGCCAGTCTCCCAAGATGATTAAAGAGACACTTGACCTTCGGTGTAATTGGCTTCACGGATCCTAAGTTTTATACTTAGCCGAAATGCTGATTAAGTCCAATTTCGAATATCCAGCCAGAGTTCTAGACCTCACGTGGACTAGCCAATACCCTCAACAGAGGTTCTTTGTTACTGGGCGATATTTTAACGGATGGACCAGAGTAGTGAAGTCTCCATCGGCATTAAACCTAATGCGGACTGAGGGATCTTTAAAACTGGTCTTTGTAATGAGAATTAGAATTGAACTAGGGCTGCTAATTAAATGGCGACTATCTACAAGTACTTTAGTACTTGTCCCTTGTATGCGGCGTTCAATAGTCGACCCGAATTAAAATTGAAGGCAAACATCCCATATTGAGTTGTTTTTGTTTGACATTGAAATTTTAATTTTATCAGACGCAGACAATTTAAAATTCAAACGGAACTTATTTGAATTATTATATACTTAAACACTTCAACTTTAGTGATAAAAGTACTGGGCAGTGGTCTCGAGGGTTCGTTTCCTGGGTTGGTAAAACATTGTATTGATTTTTCTGAACACAGCCCGGGTTTTGTGATAAATGATCACCAATCCGCATTTGGCAAGCGTGGTAATTAAGCCAAAACCCATAATTGCAATGAAACCATGAATTTAAATGATGGAGCGCTTTGCCCTGCAGTGGGCCATTAATACGCTGATACTTTATTTTTACTTAAACAAAACAAAAATCTAATTAACTTACTGTCAAAAAAATCAAGAACACGACTTGTAGCGTAATGCCGACAAACTTCAGAAATTGTAAGTTACGAAAATGAGTAGGTATTTCATTCAAAACTCACCTATCAAGTACTTAAGATCCAGGGAACTTTTAATAAGTTGTTCTTTAGTATAAAGTTACCACTGTTATCAAGTTTAATTAATGTAAGGATCGACTCTTTTGTTATTTTTCTGGGCCCTCGAGATTATAATCTTAACGTTTTTTTACAGAATGAGAAAGCATCTCTTAGTTAATAATGTTTTTTATCGACATGACATCAGCCGACCTAATTAAATTTTGCTTCCACTAATAGCATTAAGTTTTAATTCCCAAGTGCTTTGTCCCTTCCTATTTTGGGCCTAATTGGACAAGAACCAAAATTCGCCAATTTAACAAGTTCAATAATTTATCGAAACTATTATTATACACTATTATAAATGGCGTTCCTTGGAGGAGGCTTATACCCTGCAGTGGAATCATTTTTAAAAGCTGATGATGATGATGATTATAAAAAAGAAGAATATTATTTTGAATGTTCGTATAAGTTGCTAAGCTTATTGAGTAATAATTTTACCACTAACTTTGAATAGTTTTCAAGTCAAGAGAGGTAGAGCTTAGTGGAAGCTTCCACTCGAATGAGCCGCTCGTCTGGGAAAACACCTCCACCTTACAAAAGATCACAGTAAAATAGCACTTCGTAACTGTTGTGCTATGTGTCTGCTGGCGTGTAAGGTTGCCAGAGGTCATTTGGGGAGGGTATAGTGTTTTAAAGGCAGGCAACGCATCTGCAACCCTTGTGCGTTTGATGCCCGTGTTGCATCGGTGATCACTTCCCATTAAGTGACGCTCTTTTATGTTTGCCTCCCATTAAAAAAAAAATATCAGCCTTTAGTTCTAAATCTGATGTCTTCTTGTACTTACATGTTGTTACCCTATATAAGCCCACACGTAGAATGATCCACGAAAGTAAATATATTTTTACTTATAAACATAGTATATAGAGACAATTAAGAAACAACGATATCTCTCAACAAGTGAACAGTTAATGTAACGGGTTCATTTACAGTCACAATTAATTCCATCGCCTCAAAGCGATGGAGACGGCTATTATAAGACCCATTATTCTTTGAAGCTATAACATTTTCTCTAAACTGCCTGGGAATATCAAGGTAATGGGAGAATATTTCCCATTCCAGAGTACAATAGACCTTATAGACAAAATAATATAATATTAACTTTTTCTTCATATTAAAAATACTACAACTAATTAGGAAGTTGGCTAGGCGCTTAAGATATTATTATATATGTTTACTCGTTCAAGGTACAGATTTCATGCAAATTGAGTATATTTTATTATTCACATAACAAAGCTGAAGACTTAGTATGTTTGTTTGAAAGCGCTAATGCCAGGGACAACTGGTTCGAATAGAAAAAAAATATTTTGTGTTAGACAGTCCATTTGACGAAGAAGGCTCAAAGGTATAGTGTGAGGTATAGTGTAATAAAGTGTTGTATTAAGCAAACCTTATAATATTGTTATGCATTGTAAAGTCACAGTAGGATTCAATACAACTAAACCTTCCAAAGAGCAAGGCTTATTCGTGCATTGGCGTGACAGCGAACAATGAAACACACTTTGTCGATACTCCCGAGGCACTGTCTTTAAGTTTATTTCCGAAGTAAACACTTACTCAATGTTTTTAATTTCTGGTTATAGTAAATTTTGGGCGATATCATAATATCAGTTCCAATTGGTAAAATAAATAATACACTCTTACTTAAACCTTTACTTGTTTAGTATAAAAGAAATCGTACGAGTATATAAGTCTGTCATAATAAGCATTGTTGGAGACAGTCCTTTTAATTTTTTATTAATATTACAGCTTCCATTTTACAGCAAAAAAAAAAGATTTCTAAAGCAAAAAAATAAACTTTAATGTTCAGGGTAAATGATCACCTGGGTTCTATGCAAAGAAAAGATTGACAAACGATTTTTCCCAGATTACGTAATACAAAAAAGGAATTTGTCAAGCAAAGTGACGTAATGGACGGAATATTGTTCCGGATCGGGGCGAAACGATCAAGTATGATTGATGGATGGGAATGCTGAACCTAAGAGGATTGGAACAAACAGTCTTGCTACATCGGTTGCCACTTAAGGCGCGACTCGAAAGCCTAGACAAAGTTCTGACGTACAGTTGTGTCTATAAAATAGACGTATGTATTACGTACACAAGTTTGTTAGGAACTTATATTGTACTATACTTTTTAACAGGGGAAGATCTAACTTACCTACCACTTTTCATCGGATAATTTATGGCATATTTGATTATTACTAATGGCATGGCATACCGTTTTGTAGATCATAACCGCTTTTTAGACATTGAGAGTTCAACAATTAGTGCGATCAATTCAATTTGAATGAAACCTACTTTAAATTCATGTATGTATATTTTTTCTAACATAAGTTTTATCGAAGCGTGGTGATTAATCCAAAACCATCTTTGTAACGAAAACATGATTTCTGATGATGGAGGCCTTTGCCCTGCAGTGGGACATTAATAGGATGATACTTTATAATGTTTATCATAAGGACTTAAACTATGTTACTTAAACAAATACCGACCTTATTATTATGAAAGATTTTATTTATTTTTAATCAAAGAGTTCAAGGACCGAAAAATTAAACAAAAGGAAGGATATATGTATTACAAATCATCACGTATGAATTGTAAATGATCCCGGATTACTTCTATCCCCGATGACGCCAACTCCCGGGTTAAATCGACTATAAAAACGAAGCTTAGGAGTTGCGCCGTGTCATCCGCTCGGCTTAGGGGCTAAGAAGAATACATACAGCGGATTAGACCAACATCGTTAGAGGCTTAACCGTCAGTTACAAGCTGTGTCTTAAGGGTGTTTGCCCTTTGCTATTATCAAATTACCTTATAGTATGTCCTAGGATGTGTTGATACGCTTAAATGGAGACTTAAATGACATGTCTCACGGGCTTACTGAATTTTGTAGACGTTTCCGGTTCACGAATAATCTTCGGTTATTTAGGAAGTAATTCTAGTATTTTTTCTTCGACGTTATGTGGCTCCTTTTGCTATGTTTTCAAACATAAACTTAGAATTTTACTCATTTCTTGGAAATCTGCCATTGTGGAACCTTGTAATTATTCCATTGAGAAATAACATTCAGAATCTTTATAAAAAGAGAAAGTTTGCTATGATATCGATTCTTTACAAAATAGGTTATGCAAACTAATACTTCCACTTACGGAGGATTTGTAACTGAAGATATACAAGAAAAAAACTAAATCAAAACAAATCTCCCCTAAATTGTATCTCTGATCACCACTAATTCCGTTCTTTCTAACTTCGCAACAGCTGTTTCTCATCAAGCCTACAGAGAGTACGTGACATTAAAAAGCGTAATTTCCCAGGACGGCCGCGGTAAATCAACTAATACGTTTATTAGCCGAATTATTTTTACAACGCGTCGGAGCCGGCCGCGATGAAATTGGATGTAACAAAGTATCTCTCGCGAAAGCGACTCGGTGTTTGTACTTGACTACTTATAATGATTGTTTGAAGAAGTTTAGCTGCTAGATTTGGTTACAAATATGTTTGAAGTATTCATCTAGGACAGTAAAAATAAGAGACATACTGCCAATTTACATACCGAGCAGCGTGAGGTAACTGAATCAGATGGTTGTGCACCAGTTAATTATTCCATTGAGAGAGATGGTTTACGGTTCGAAACATACTTTTGTCTACTTCAGACACCATTCTTTCACCTTCAGATTTCCACATAGATTATCGCTTCAAAATATGTTTACTCACATCACTGGTACATTACCAGCGATAAGAGTTTACAAAAACTTTTTTATTATTGTTGTAATTAATAGTCCACGAAAACACCTTGAAGCTTTCCGCAGTATCTACTTTTCTAGCGTTGGTGGATTGGATGGAGGCATGGTGTTGGCTACTACCTACCCTGCTAAGAGTAATTGTACCGTCCTATTTCGTTTAAAACTCATGCCTCCTACTTCCACTTCAATAGAAAAACTAATTTTACACTCGTGATGGGCGATATCACGTCGTCTCTTACAAACCGTTTCGCACGGGCCGAACAAATTTCAAAACGGGGATAAAGGTCGTCCAGTAAATAAGCGCACCGCAGCTCAACTTTTCTCATTTCCCTACGCCGACCGTTACTCTTAACTGTTACGAGTGAGTACCGCCTCACTATGATCTTACGATGACCACACTCCGGCAGAATGTTTTAAAATGTGCGAGCACCGTCAGCATTTTTTTGTACAGGTAACTGCAGGCATAATTACTCTTCTTACAGTTATTCTATGTATTACAGTATAGTAAATGTATCACGAAGGTCCAAAACACGTCTGCTGATTTAAAGAGCATGGTAATATTGATTTATGCATCAGCTTAATCACAATTGTGCCTTCTACTCCCACCAATAATATATACATATATATACATTTTACATTGGTCAGGGGCGCTATAATGAACCGTTTCACACGGGTTGAACAAATTTCAAAACGGGGACAAAGGTCGTCCAGTAAATAAGCGCACCGCGGCTCAACTTTTCTCATTTCCCTGCGCCGACCGTTACTCCTAACTGTTACGAGTACCGCCTCACCAACTAAGATCTTATGATGACCACACTCCGTCAGAATGTAGAATGTTTTAAAGTGAGCCGTCGGAATTACTTTTATGGAGGTAACTGGCTATTTTGGAGGTTTGGTGCTGCTGTGGGATGGGCCGTGAAATTTTCCGAAGATTGCCGCCATCCGTTCACATAAAGAAGGTGTTTTAGAAGTTTTACCTTAAAGAAACGTAGGTAAAGTTATAACATAATCATATTTTTAGGGTTCCGTAGCCAAAATGACAAAAAAACGGAACCCTTATAGATTCGTCATGTCTGTCTGTCTGTCTGTCTGTCTGTCTGTCTGTCTGTCTGTCTGTCCGCCAGTCTGTCACAGCCACTTTATTCTGAAACTATAAGTACTATACTGTTGAAACTTTGCAAGTGGATGTATTCTGTGAACCGCAACAAGGTTTTCATACGAAAATAGAAAAAAAATAAAAAATGTGGGGGGTCCCCATAGTCAGAACTGAAACTCGAATTTTTTTTTTTCATTGAACATATACGTGTGGGGTATCTACGGATAGGTCTTTAAAAATTATATTGAGGTTTCTAATATCACTTTTTTCTAAAGTGAATACTTTGCGTGACAGACCCTTCCAAAGTGGAAAAAAGTGTGTCCCCCCCCCTCTAACTTCCAAAATAAGAGGATGATAAAATTGAAATAATTATATAATGTACATTACCATAAAAACTACCAACGAAAATTGGTTTGAACGAAATCTAGTCAGTAGTTTTTTTAATACGTCAAAAATAGGATTTGTACGGAACCCTCAGTGCGGGAGTCCGACTCGCACTTGGCCAATTTTTTTGATGTAAGACTCCTTTGTGTTTCGTCAAAGAAACTATTACTTTTTCATATTTTGTGTCAGGAGCAAAAACATTATAACGTACAAAAGCATTTTTTTGCAAATTAATCTTTTCTATTTCCATTTTTCTTCACAACGACCCGGATACAACGCGAATGTTTAGTTATAATATACAATTCAGATACTTAACCGTTACATAGCAACAACACATATACTTCAGTCAAGTTTTTATCAAGTAAGCCAGAAATGGTTTCACACAATTTAAGTTCTAAACATATGTTTTCGATCGAAAACGTTTATCTTCCTTTCTTTTTTACCTGCTTTTTGATTGTGTTGAATATACGTTTAGGGTTTTATTTGTTAAAGAAAATTCTTCTTCAATTCTTCGCATAGATCGTGTAAACAAAAAGCGAACGAGACCAGCGTTCATTAAGAAACTGAGACAGTGATATTGCTTTCAGCGTCCCACGCAGCGTCTGTGGTTTATATATTAAAAGGATCCTTTATTAATCATTTATTGAGGCGAATCTATTGTTCATCAAAATAGAAAACTCTATTTACACGGCAAACACTCGAGGGAGATTTGCCCTAGGTTATTATACTCGGAAGATGAAAAAGTTTAGAATCGTTTCGTGGAAATCATTTTTTGGACTTTATACATAACTATTTTTAACTAGACGGATCACAGGGATTTATCAATTCTCATATGAAATCATTTTGTTTTCTTAGGTTTACGCAATTGTTACACATAAAATAAAACTACTTTCAACCGGACAGGGAAAGACGAAATTTTAAAAAAACACCCCCATTTCATTGGGGAAGAAATGTATTGCATCAAAATGGATTCTACTCAACATCACAACACTGTTCAGCTTCAAGACGACATCAGCTCCTACTGCGTGGATAGGAACGTAACAAATTTTGAAATAAAAATGACGGAGCTACGAACATAAAAAAAATTGGGGGTAGTATTATAATAATAAATATGATAAGTTAAAAATAACACATGAGTCATTTAATGTGCACGGCTCCTGAAAAGGAGCCTAATAGTTGAGTTATGCTGTAAATATGTAGATATAATTAAACCACGATTTTATCCGTTTCAATATAGTATTAGATAATGAAAACAATTCTCTCAAAAAGCTGATTAATTATATTCTAGGAGTACTTGTATTATTTATGATTAGTATTCGAAAAATCCATTAATTACATAAGGAACATTCATTATACTGCCTGAACTATTGAATAGCAAGGTCATGGTTACACAGCCATTTCATCAGACTAAACATATTTCTACACAATGTTATCAAAAGCATCTAAAGCGATTTGCCTACCACGATTCCATCCAGTACAATATCTTCCAAAATTAATTTATTCGCCTCCAATTCAATATAATCCAAATGGCCCAAGCCGGAGCGGCCTTTGTGTAAAGTAATCGAAATTACGATTACGTCTCGAGGACGATATTTCACAAATTTATTACAACAGTTTCAAGTCCCATTCATTGACCGTTGGGTGCTACAATATCGAGGGTCATGTGCATTAATCACCAGGCCCATTCTACCAAAGAAACGTGACAAATGAAAACTCATAAAAGGTAATTCAGTAGAGGTAGTGAGGAGGTGTACGGACGGAATTGGGACGACTTAATTAGAAAAAAAAATGTCGTCGGAAGAAATGAGTTTGCGCGTAGAAAGTAATTCAGTTAGCTTTCATGAGCGAGCAGGGACCAGATGGGCAATATACGAGATAAGCACGAGTAGTAATTACTGAGAGCAACGAGTAATTATCTTTATTATGATTAATTTTAATGACACGGGTAGTTTTGGTAATGGTTTTGGAATAACATTACTAAAATGAAAAAAGTCCTCTCCATCAGAGGCTTTTGGTCTAGACCTAGTTAGTTACTCCAACTCAAATACTGAGGGCAGCAACCTCAAATCCTGCTTCAGATAAGTATTGATCTATACTAATATAATGAAACTGAAGAGTGTATTTGCTTGTTTGTTTGTTTTCATGCACTAATCTCAGGAACTACTGGTTCAAATAGAAAACATTTTTTTTGCGTTGCGTGAAAAAGCTATAGTGTAGAGTCGCCAGCGGCCACTAGTTAATAATAGACATGGATGTTTTGGAAAAGGTTATGAACTTTTTCGTTAGATTAAGTTCAACGAGCAGAGTAACTATTGCATTTACAATTATAATAAAGCTTGGTTAATCAAATTTTTCTTAATTAAAATACAAAAAATAGATATTTGTTAAAACATTACCCATACCTAAAATTGGCCATGAAACTACACCAGAATAGTAAAATTAATTCACTTGAATGTTCCTTTGTTGTTCCTGTCAGAGAACTCATTAACAAGCGGGACATTCTACTCGACGAGCATCACTACCGAAGCGGCGCACCTCACTAAATTACTTTTATCGGCGTCCATTGTTGGACCCAAGTACTGTGGACCGGCTCCCTCCATCTATATAAAAACCGTTTGAGGGCCTCACGTAAATTAAGATCCCTCCTTTAAAGTTAAGGAAAAGTTATAATTGATTCATGAATGGTAAATGGTTCTTTTTTTCAACATGCCCAGTGCATGTCGGGAGAAATAAAGCTTTTGTTTAAAATTTCACGATCCATTTCACAAGTTTTATTAAAATAAAGAAAATAGAACACTCAGTCTCAGGCAGGCATGAGGAAGGTAAAAATAATTATTTTATCAAGGACTTTAAAATTATTATTGAAACAGGGTGTTTAAGGAAATAGCTTATTTGAATAATAGTGGTTTGTCCTTTTTTCAAACTCATATATTTTTTTTTATTTCTCATCCGATTTCAGCGTCCTTAAATCGAACCCAACCTTGACTAGGGCGACCTCGATCCTGATTACAATCAATGTCTTCCGGAATAATTTAATTTATCTGATCAAGTCACTTGATTAACTTCGGTTGGGTCTGTTCATTTAATTATTCGATCTCATGCGACGTGCGGACGTCCAAGTAAATGTGGTCAAAGAGTATCGGAGTTCATGAACCAAGAAATCTTGATTATAAAGTAGCATTTAACATTGGATAATTTCATTTCTGGATAGATTTTCGTCAAGCCCGTAAGTCCTACATCTGACCTTTTGGATGCAAAAACAACTAGTGGAGGAGCTTACTGAGTTGAATTCATATTTTTTTTATGACATACATTGGCCGCAAACGAGCTAGCGGATCACCTGATGGTAAGCAATCACCGCCGCCATGGACATCCGCGACACTAGAGGTATCGCTGATACGTTGCTGGCCTTTATGACCCCATAACCTGAAACTGAACTGAAACTGAGCTCTGGCGACCTTACTCACCAGCTGAAAATTGCACAACAGTTACGAAGTGTTGTAGATCTCTATGTATCTTATCTTATATCTTGCATTTATCTTTATGTTTCTCTCACTGTTTTAGTCCTGGCAATCAAAAACATGAAAAGAAAAAGACGAAAAATATGTGTTATATCCTGTAACATTTGCCGTATTAGAAAAGTCTCAGAAACTAGTAACTTAATTGTAAGCAGTTTCTTGTATGGCATAAATACCAACAAAAGTTGTATAGTAAAGGATGAAATTATGCACATATGATTAGCTCCACTCATACGCATCAACGGACTGTTATTTATTACCGCCTATTCCGCACATAAGAACAGCCTGAATATGTATGAATATAACATTTGGCCAATCCCTCCCGCGAGCCGTCTGTGATGGCAATTAAGATATTGATCTGCTGAACTCTTGATTGTTTACCTCAAGTCTTCCTGGCAAGATGGTGTGAAATTAAATGATTATTATCAGAAACAGTGTAATTAAAGGTCGTTTTAGTAAAACTTGCAAGTTTTCATTACCCATATCCATTAGTTAGTAGAATTATCGAGTCCAATTTAAAGTCCAGTCAAAATGGACTTATGATTTCAGTTTGCTTTAATTCCCTATTCAATGTATAAGAACGAATAAGCAGGATCGGTGGGGACTTTTGACATAACATTTGAATAGTTTATTTGAGAGATGGCAGTGTAACAGCACAATAAGTAACGCGTTTTTAAAATTCAATTTATTTAATTGTTCTTTAGTTACTGATCAATTGACAAAGCCTAATGGCAACTTATAGCAAGTCAAAAATAATAAGTTGGTACGATAAAAAAGATTGAATCGCAAAACCATTTCGTTGTACCTATTTTTGGAACAAGTAATTTCATTTCGCATCGTTTCGTTTTCAAGCGAGCGGTTGAAGTTTGATACTGATGAAAAGAGCGATAAGTGAAGTATTTTAAGTTATTCAAATAAATAAAATAATTCGCATAGCGTCGGTTTTGGATGGTCTACTACTTTTTGTATGCGGAATATTGATTGATGAAACAACAATCTCTGTCTAGACTAGATTAGTCGCAATCCAAATTACGAGCAGTTTTAACAAAACGTACATTAACTATTTTCTCTTGCCTCTTCTATGCCTAAACATCTCCAGTTACACAATTAAGAGTAACAATCGTATTTAAATTTCGTTTCAGCAACTCCCACTGAGCACATGTGATGTGTAGTATGTGAGCTGTAAGTGACAGCCATTAGCCTCCACTAAGTAGAGAAAGCGCGCTTTTGTGTTCAAATATAAACTCGCTAAGCTTGTATTTTTTTTGAGAAGAAAAAGCTTTACAATGCTACAATGAGTGAAACGAATGATTGTGACTCGTATACTCGTACAATCAAAAACCTTAAGAGTTTATAATTTGGGGAAATTTCAATGCTTGGGCATTGTCATTGACTAAGATTTGGCTTGATCCTCTATGCGATAGGGACCGAGGCTTTGAATCCCATCGGAGTTAAGTTACATAAATTAACATGTCTCATGTCTAACTGAAAATATAAAATCCATAAAAAAAACAAATCTATCAAAATATTTTTTTTTTGGGTAGGAATGAAACCCACGGTCCAAAGAGGATCAAGCCACTCCAAACATTGGGAGGATCCATATCACCGATTCTTTAATTGACGCTATTTCATTACCTCTTTTAAAACTTTACAGTAGCTTACTCTCATGTTTCCACGCTGTTAAAAACTCACCCTCTCCTAAACCCTAATGTGGTGGCACATTAAAACTATTTTTTAATATCCTTCCCGTTTATAAACGTGTGCAGGCACCCCATTCATATCGTCACAGGCTTTGTTACTCGCGGAAACAGAAAACCCGCGCAAACAAAGAACAGGACATGTTCCCAGGCATATTCGCACGTGGATATTACGAGAACACACTTTTCTATGAGATGTAAAGCTGAGTTGTTTATTAATGTAATTAACACTGGGTCTTGTTGAGTAGAAGTCAAATAACCATTAAAGTAACAACATAATATAACTCTGCGGCCGCCCGCGTCTCCGTTAGCGTTGATTTCGGGTCCGCATGCATAGTGTTAATATCATAGCTTCAAGCCTTCCTCGACAAATGGGCTATCCAACACAAAAATATTATTTCAATTCGAACCTGAGGTTTCTGAGATTGGAACATTCAAACAAACAAAGAAACTCTTCAGCTTTATTTTATAAGTATAGGTAAGTCGATTGTCACACAAAAAAAATAGTTGTGATTTTTTAAAAATTAAAGGCCCATTGCTAAAAAGAATGGTCTTCTTTATTCGAGAAAAATCCGCATACATTGACTAGTTAACTACATGCATTGCTTAAGCCTAAATATTTTCCACGACTTCAAGAGTTGGTCACATAAATTAAACCTTCTCAGAGAATTCACAATTACCTCAAAAATTGTTCGAATGAACGGGAACATAGTGAACAAAAACACGAAACATGAATATTTGGTTTTTATGTATGAGCAACATTTTTGATGAACAGTGTGTTCGATATTAGTCATACACACGTGCAAACCAGATGCAAGATGATGATCATGCTATTCAACATTTTACATTTTTTTTCGTACTTGCGAACACACCTTAACTTATGGATAAAATCAGCCCGTCCAATTCACGCGAAACAAAGACCCACCGGCGTCGCCGCGGCAAATAGTTAGTTCCGTCGATAAGCCGGGGCTAACGCAATTACTGCGATCGCGATACTTTGTGAAAAACGCCTTTGTTCACTCGCGAACGTATGACGTTTGTTCAGAGCACGAAACATGCCAGTTTGGAACACAAAGGTGCATAACAGGAGTTTAGTTTGCACCGTATGTCGCTTTTGGAGAAGAATTTTTGTTTATACTCGTGCAATTTGCTCCTTGTCCGGCGATTGGAAAATTTATCCATGCTCTGTGAAGATATTTCGCCTTTTCAGCTAAAAGAATTCGTTAATACCGGACAACATGTACTTTGACCTGGTCCTTTAATCCAATCCCGCTGTCGGATTGGTAAACTAACCTAAGTGATTGCTTGTACATCTTAGCAATCGAGTAACGTATGTGTTAACAACACACGCTCACATGACCACGAGTAACTTACTGCCTCCGTGGTGTAGTGGTCAGAACGCTGTCGTGGGTTGAAATCCCGCGGGGTATACTTTCACACTTGGTGTTTCGAAAGGAATGTTAAGCTGTTGGACCCAACTATGATCCAAATGATCTGGTTTTCCTTGTACGTTACGGAGTTACTGCGACGACAGTCGCTCCATAGTAATAATCATGCTAGTAAAATCAGGATCTTAGTCGTAGCGTACCCTGGGTTCCGAGGCCGTGGCCAATGTTGCAACCGGGATAAGCGCTAGGTTGATGGTGATGACACACATAATTGCTAGTCAAACGCTTCATCAAGTTATCAATAATATAACACCTTTAAATAAATTAATAAACAAAATAAACTAGCATAGAACACTATTCCAAAAAGGTGAAATATTGGACACGAATCAACTCGAGCGAGAGTATTTCTTTGAACGTCTCTAAAAACTTTTCCATCTAAGTAGTCTTTTGATCTTCAGTTCAAGCTTGTGTAAAAACGTTTAAGAGCTAGCGATAGGGATGTAAAGTAGAAAATACTTAAACCGGATTGAAAGAACCTGTATCATGAATAAATCGTGATACCGAAATAAAATAAGAGATTTATGTTGTACGACAACTATTTTAACTTTAATTATTTTAATTAAAAATGGATGCTATGGAACGGATTCACATTCTTAAATACTTATACATATAAACAACCATGACTCGAGTACAAATTATGTTCATAACACAAACATTTGCCCCTAACGGGATCCGAACCTGCGAAGCTTGGTTTTGTGGACAGGGTCTCTAAAACTTTAGATGAACTGACCCTGCATTAAAAAAATTATAAAATTGTTTTTGATATATTTAAAAGTTAACCTTAGTGTCTCCTTGACTAGGTTTGAGACAACGCTCTCGGAGGAAAAATACTGAATTTCAACGGTAAACTTTATGAAGAGCCAGTATTTTACAAGAACAATGTTGTTTCACGTAGCTTGCTTCTTTCGCTTAGACAAGTTGCTTAGAGTTTACAAGAGGCGTGTCATCGCGAACGAGCGGACTGTGACGTCACGGGAATATGTTTTTGCTAGAAGTTTTGCTACGGACGTTGATTCATAAGGAACCGCGCTGGTCACAAAGAAACTTATGTTTAGAAACTTGAAAGAGTCTGCTGATAGGACGTGGTGAAATAAGCTTGAAATTAATTAACGGTGCCATTTTGTTGCAGTATTTCCTCCTACAGTACTTTAAACTTTCATTGCATTATAATTTGACAACATTAGAACAGGACAGAACTAAGTGCAATATCATTTTTAAGTACTTGCGTACCTACTTAATGCTTGACGTTTCATCTGCGATGCTGCAGCTATTTGTAAAAGAAGTTTAAAAAATGTAAATTGTAATTCTTCTAAACTACAGCTGTAGTTTATGTGAATTTTTCGTTCAAGTGAAATACTGATATACAAGGAACTTCTTGTATCAATATATCACTTGTTGAATAGTACAAGTTTGCAACATGCGCCGGCGGTGCAGTTAGTGAAGAGAACTTTTCATATTACTTATCTCTTCGCAACACTTCTTGCCACTGGAGATAAGAGCGGTTACGATGCGGTATGATGTATGAGTCTTTGTTCGATTGTAGTAAAAGGAGCTTCGCCGGTAGGAAATATAAATAATATGAGCAAAAGTATTTGTTATATATATATTATAAGTTCGCAAAAATGTGGTAAAAAAATAATAAATATCTCATAACTCAATTTAAAGTTTGCGTAGCTGAATTCCTGGCGCATTATTTTTTTGTGATCAAGCACTAGCAGATACCGTATAAGTCGCAAAACCAAAAGTTTAACGTATTTTGAACAAAACGGGGTCGTATATAATCTACCAAAAACGTCATCAAACTATACGGTTCGTAAATTCCCAATCCCGAGTTTTTAATTCTCTGGTTCTTTGATGAGGCTGCCGCTTTTAACTGCAACCAATCCACATTTGGCAAGAGTGGCGATTAAGTCAAAATGTATCATTGTAGGCATGCCACGTCTTCAATATTGGATGTCTCTACCCAGCAATGGGACATTTATAGTGTGATACTTTACTTTAATGGACACCCTTTGAGTCGTAAATTTGTCCTCGATGTCCCAATAAACACGGGATGCATACTTGTTTACGTTGCGTACACGAAGACGTACCTTGCGGACTCTTGATTTATACATTGAGGTAAAATGATAATAAAGAGTTCATAACGCTGTTGAGAATCTTCAAAAATGTGTCCTGATTCGATCATTAAAAATATAAAACAAATAAGATGTTTATAATTCAAAAGAAGTATCAATAAAATAAAGCTGAAGAGTTTGTTTGTTTGTTTGAAGGTGCTTATGGAAATGATGATTCAAATTATATATTTTTGTGTAAGATTGGGTCCATTTGTCGAAGGAGGCTTTAGGCTATATAAAAACACTTTGTGTGCGGAAACCGAAATCCACGCGGACAAAGTCACAGTCAACCGCTATTTATTTAAATCAAATGTTATTTTTGTTAATTTAGTCTAGAAGTATGGTGGGTGCAGTGGAATTAATACGATGATGCAGTTTGCAGATGAATACTTTTATTTTTTCACTTACAGAGTTTTACACATGAAGTCAACAACGGTTACCTAGCAACCTGTGTTGCTGTCTAAAAAATTAAACCGACTTCAAAAAATCGTAAACACAAAAATAAACTAAAAATTAAAAAATAATTCCTAATACATATTCTATTTCCTAATACTATAATTTTCCTAAACTATGTCAAAGTAAAACAAACTAACTGAAGTCGGTGCTTTTTCTCTTCTGCTTTTTTGGGCAGGCGGTGTGAAGTCGGTTTAATTTTTTTTTAAAAAGTCAGTTTATTTCATGATTTTTAGTTTTGTTAAAGCGTTGTGAACTTAATTATTAAAAGGAACTTAGTTGTTGTTAAAAGTAAATGAGAGTGTGGATAAATTACTTGTTCTCGCGAGAAGGCCCAGCGAGACTTCTCGGCGAGATTTCTCGCTGTGGGTCTGGATGTAATATACACAAGTATCACGTAAGCCCTACATACATTCCATCGACCAATTGCAGTTCTGCCTTCCAAATCCTAACCGTTAAGGAATACTGTAGCTTCATCATCAGCACAGTAGCATCAGATGTTGATTCAACCATACCTCACAAGCAACATTTAAGCCCTACATACTACTAAATAGTTTCCATCGACCAATTGCAGTCCTGCCTTCCAACTCCTAACCGTTAAGGAGTACTGTAGCATCATCATCAGGACAGCAGCATCAAATGTTGACAACCTGAAGCATATACCTGAGTTAGACATGATTACGTAACAAAAACACTATACGAGCATACAATTTTCGGTGGTTGCCCTCGATTTCTCCTGGATTCCATCATCAGATCCTCGACTGGTGAAAATAGGACCACCTCAGAACTGAACTCTATCCAACAAAAAACAATTTTTTGAAATCGGTCCATAATTGACGAAATTATCGGTGAACATACATAAAAAAAAAAATATATATATTATACATACAGACGAATTGAGAACCTCCTCCTTTTTTGAAGTCGGTTAAAAACGCCAACATTTAGTTTAATTAACATTTTTTTAAATGAGCTAGAGTATATATATAATATAAGACGTGTTTATTTAATTTGCAAAAGATTTGACTTTCAGTCTCAGGATCATAAAAAAAAAGATTTTACTGAAGAGTAAAATTTATCCACTGGAGTTGAATACACTGTCCGAAACCACAGAACCGTCGCATCATTTGTGTTTGCGTCCGATGGGAGAGCACGCATAGCGTCGCTCTGATGACGACAGCTTGCAGCGAGCTCGCTTATTACCGTACCTACTATTAGCAGAGCAAACAACGATTGTTTATCAGGAGTTGCAGGCCTTTGAGCACGGCTGTATCTAAAATCAACGTTCAACCTACGGATCTTTACATTTATATAGCCAAAAAATATCAAAACTCCCTGCATCAACCTTCTGTTTGATTGCCGTTTGCGATAAATACGTGTTTATTTTATTTATGCGCCAGCAAAACTCGCACTTGTCCGGTGCTTTTATAGTTATTATTATGTTTGTGTATTATATTTAATCATTTAATGGAACTACGTTGTCCCATTACTCTGTTTCCTAATAAACTACTAAGGACATCTCACACTGTGTCCAAAACCATACAAGCATCGCTTCATTTGTGTTTCCGTCCGATGGGAGAGCACGCATAGCGTTGCTCTGATGACGTAAGCTGCAGCTCGCTTATTACCGTACCTACTATAAGCAGAGCAAACAACGATTGTTTACCTAGAATTGCAGTCCTTTGAGCACGACTGTATCTAAAACCAACGTTCAGTATACCGATCTATGTATGTAGAACAAAAAATAATATGGAACTCCGAGTAATATTTTTGCTTTAAGCGCCGTTTGCGATAAATAAATTTTTAACTTATTCATGCGCTAGCACAACTTGCACTTTTTCGGTCTTGGTATAGTTTTTATTAAGTTTGCCAAAAAATCTGTGTCTCCACATGCTATATATCTGTCGCAGGCATTTTGTAAGAATGGTCTTTTTACATATGGCGTCAGCATTTTGCAAACGGGAAGCGCTTTGTAAATTGCCTAAGGCATATCAAGCAAGCAAGGCGGGAGCAGAGCTCCCGCCTTGCTCTTTTAACCTACTTCCGACAGAGAAGTACTTCTGCATATTCATTGACATGATGACAAAATGCCTTAGGCAATTTACAAAGCGCTGCCCGTTTGCAAAATGCCGACGCCATATGTAAAAAGACCATTCTTACAAAATGCCTGCGACATATCTATTATTCTCTAATCGTAATGCAGTTCTAATTCCTCGTCCCTTGATGGACTACAGAAGGACATTTTTAGCAATGTCAAAAAGCACAGAAGCGTTGCTTTTATGTGTTTGTGTCCGGTGGGAGGGTGTACGATGATGTCAGCATGCAGCGAGCTTGCTTATTAGAGCAACTCTGTGTACCTCGCCCACTATTACCAGAGTAAACAACGATTGTTTACTTAATGCTGCAGTCCTCTGAACACGACTGCATCTATAACCAACATTGCGTCCTCAGACAAAGAAAAAACATGCAAGAATCGAGATTTAAGAGCCGTTAGCGATATTGGTTAATTATTCATGCTCTACTCCATCTCAGACTTTCCGGTCTTGACATTGGTTATTATGTTTATAAAAAATATAAGCAGGAGAACACTTTTACTACGCGCCATATCGTACAGGCTACGCTGTACTATTGAAGCTAGGGAACAGAAAGACATTCTTAAATATTTATAATAATCCATGAATACATTACAAATGCCAATGTTAACTGGGTCTATAAATAACCACCGAAGTAGTTGTTGCCCGATGGGAACTGCACATTGCGTCGCTGTGATGACGTCAGCATGCAGCGAGCTTGCTTATTAGAGCCCCAGCGCTGTGTACCTTACCCGCTATTAGCAGACCAAACAACGGATGCTGGTCCAGGCGAATTAATGATTTCCAGTCGATTGAGCACGACCGGCTGTAAGAGGATCATCATGAATTATTAGAGAGTTAGGTTAGGAACTAACAACATTAAATTTTATCTTTAACAAGCTATAACACCTGAGCCACATAAGATCTGATGAATTTATCTTTGTTCATAATTTTAAAATAATAAACTTTAAGACTACCATAATGATTATAAGTAAGTATTAAATAATATGAGTGCACAAAAGCAAAAGTTAAACCATAGTTTTTTTATTTTGCAAATTTTGTTTCGATACTCGTAATGAAGAAATTTAAAAAATCCACAAAAAAGTAATTATTCAACATTTAAAATAAACTCTTTCGGCCAAACAAAATACACAAGCCATTAGAAACGCACATATTTCTCATTCAATTGCACCAACCGACCCGGCCAGAAACTATTAAATCCACACTACTTTAAACGGACATCGTCGGTAAATAGCTTTGAAATCGAATAATGTTGCATCGTCTATTCCCACATCGACCGGCGAGGTAATCGGCTGCTACGGAAAATATCTGATATTGTTCGGAACGGGCCCAGGGGAGCGTTCGGCTCGTTGTAATATCGCCACAGGATAGAAGGAGCAGTAGGGAAATCTTAGTGTAGGAACACACTATGCGAAAAAAAACGCGACCGAATTGACGTGGCTGAATTAACGTTCCGTCATGTTTATAATACTATGCCGAAAATATGTCGCGTAATTTTATAATATCAGCCTATTGTGTTTCTACACTTATAGTTAGCTAGTTGTGTCTTGTTCATGTCAAGCAGCAGAGTTAAGCTTTACAGTTTTTAATTAGGTTAATTAGTTTGAAATACAATCAAACGGTTTCTAAAATAAATTATAAATTAATTATGGTCAATTTAATCGAGTTTTAGGAATTCAATATAATACCCGGCCTTACGGTCCGTTTTTCGGCAACAGCTGCCGATCTCAGGATCTACCAGGGGCTTAACGCTCTTTCCGTCGCAACGAGGTGTATAAATACCATTTTTTCTGAATAATGCGACTAGTATAACCGGCAAAGGCAAAAATAACAAATGTTGATCAATTTCATTGCAATAGAAAAAAAAAAGTCTACAAAAGAAGCTTTTGCAATGAAATACCAATGAAAATACCTTTTGTCTAATTCCACGAGTAAGACAAAGCTGTCACACTCTCTACTCCCTTTATTGTGGTAACGTTGGGCCAGCGGGGGCATGTTGCTGGCAAATCAATTTCGCTAGCTTTGAGTAAATATGATACACTAAATACACGATGGATGTAAATTTTGCACTTCACCATAAATTAGGACGCCAGAATGAATACTGAAATGGCTCCGTTAAAATTAGGTACTCCATAAGGGCATGATATGACTGAGAAAAATACTGAAAAAAAACAGCTGAAAAGCTTACACCAATTTTCATACTTACGACTTTATGCGACTCAATTCTAATAAATATTTGCGCGAATATTGTAGGGTTTCAAATGAATTAAGAAAATACAAACTTATTTTTTGTGTTTGCTGTTTAAAAAGTTCGTTTAATAGATTCAAATATTGTTTTCCAATAAAATAAAAAATAAAGTGCTTCAACAACTTTAACCGAGTGTGTTTCACGTAATTTAGTTTTGAACTTTTAGTTATATTTTTAAAAAATATAGCGAAACATGTTTATCTTTGTACGGTTGGAGATGGTATGAGGTTTTACAAACAGGCAACTCATTAGCGACCTTTGTGAGCTAGTTGATGTCTATGAGCAGCGATGATCACTTACCATTACCCTCTAGCTTGTTTTCCTCCCAATTACTTAAAAAAACATGTAGAGAACACGTATCCCTGTATATTTTTTCAAATGCAGATAAATAAGAGCCCTGTCTCGAGGCCGGCGGCGTGTTTGCCGTCTCGCTCTGCACCTGCCCTGAAAAGCCCTTTGAAGTGCACTCGGTGCAACGAGCTCTCAACGCTCTTTGCGTCCGCGTACAAATTAACAATTTTAACCGAGTGTGTTGCAGTAATTTCTATTTTTAAAGTTTTCTACGTAAAATGCGAATGGAAATATTCTGTATTCAGTTGTCTCTGAATAAAGGTGTCTAAAACTTGATATTTTTCGTTGAATAACCAACTGTTGAATACAACAGGGTTCGCGTGTGTTTCACTGTCCCTAACGCTGCGGCAACCAACCATTTTTTCAGGGTGACCTCCCATTTGTAAAAACCTATGAACATTTTCTCTATCGATCGATCATACGTGTTTTTTCCATCCTATTACCAAGATTCCGTGCGAAGCCTCAGGAAGTGTAATGCGGGCTAATGTGGCGATGCAAACGTATACGATACCACTTTGGTACCGCATCCGTTACCTTAGTGATCATAAAGAAGAGACCCTCCTTTCGATGACTACCAGGCAGAGGGGACCCTAATATCGCTAATCGCGAGCTTATATAAAAAGGGAACTTCCAGTAGCCTCATCATCAACATGTATAGTAGAAACCGTATACGGAACTTCTTTCCACACATCAACAAACTTCAGTCACACAAGTTCTCTGATTAACCTGCAAAAGCCGGACGTTCCCTTGCGAGCGCTTGAAACTTCGATCAAGTCCTCCTTCATAAATTATCAGTCTAATCCGTGTCCTGCCAGTCCGGCCATGCGCTGAGGAAGTTTACCAACTTCTTATCTTTAAAGAAGGGTTGTTTGGAAATAAAAGTTGATAAATCGAGTTATTTGTGCGATTTCAAACTGCGCGTTTCAGGCAAGGAACTGAGTTTTTGTAATGTTTTAAGTGAATTTGGGCGAAAAAGTATGTTAAATTGATATTTTAAACGGTTCTGTATATCAACTAGCATAACGTAGATTCGGTAGATTATATTGTACCAACGTTCAAAAGTAAAACTTAAACAGATTTTTTAAATTATAAAAAATGTTTTGTTTTATTGTTTGTTAAAATAACCGCTCTGAATTCAGTGCAAGGTTATCAAGTTAAACAATATAACACTTCAATGACCTCCTTTTTCATAAATTACTACTTCAATCCGTGTCCTGCCAGTACGGTCATACATTTCGAAAGTTTACTCCTTATCTTTGCAAAAGGGTCGTTCTGAAGTAAAAGTAGAAAAATACCGGGACCGTTTGGTACATTTTTGAAAAGATAAGTATTCGATTTCTACGTGCAACGTTATACTCTACTAAGAGTTTTATTTTCACTGGAAAAAACAATTATGTTAATAGGTAGTTGACTAGTGACTTAGAACCACTCAAACATTGTCATATCAAGCTGAACGATTCCATAGTCAGTACTACATTGAATTATATTTGTCTCATAATAATGACGCTGCTTTTAATATAAATGGTTCAATATTTCACTTTTGCATCTAAAATTATTGGCCTAACGTTTTCTAAGTGAAACGATAAACGTTAAATCGGGCACTTAACCGTATTGCATTCCCATCGAACGCGGCCAGCGCGGCCGCGGGGATTCTGACCGGAACAAACACACAAGCGATTGCGGGTTACGATGCGGGCGATTTCAAATAACGACGATATTGCGGGCATTCAAAGGGTTGTATTCTGTAAATTATTATAAAATCTAAGGAGCGTTTACATCCTACACTCAACTACTTAGTAAATAATAGTTGAGTGTTGGGTGGGCGTACATAGTAAAAGGAATCGTAAAATGGAATTGAAGAACATGGTAGTTTTTTTTGCATTAGTTTAATTTTCGTCTTTGCAATGTAAAATAAAAAATATGATGTGATTAATATTTTCACAAAAAGCAACAACATCATTGTCAATTTTTTCATCAAAAAGAAAGAGACCAAATTGATTTTTAAGTAAGAAATTAAAAGTATTCGTTTATTCAATACAACTAGCAGCCGCCAGCGACTCCGTCCGCGTGGGTTACGATTTCCGCACACGGCACACAGTCTTACTAAAAATAGCTGAATAAAACAACGGTCTTCATGCAATAGGCATGCAGTCAACTTGCACACTTTTACGGGACTAAATACTCAGGATAGATAGAAATACATAATACATAATAGTCTATAAGCCTATTTAGGTGACGGAAAGAAAACGCTTATCACTTTTAACAATAATCTGGAGACCTTATACATTTGTGAAATCATCTGTTCACCGCGATTCAGATCCGCGGCCACGCCTCTAGCGAGGTGCGCCATCTTTCGGCACATTTTAGAACTAAATAGTTCGCTAGCACAATTTACAATGATAAAATAAAGGAATGTACAATAGCTTAAAGCCTACCTCGACAAATGGTAAGTGGTAAGTGGACTATCCAACACAAAATGTTTTGTCAATTCGAACCAGTAGTACCTGAGCTTAGCGCGTGCAAACCAATTTGGATCTTGAGTTGCACGTGTTATTGTGAGTCAACCATAAAAGATAGACATATGCTGTTGTGGGATATTTTTTAGGAAATTTTATGTAGAATAATTCCGTCATACATGATTTCTATGTGACTTTAACCATTAGCTGCACACGCGACTGAAGCTTAAGAAATGGAGTAAATTCTCCCGTTTTCCCCACATTTCCGTTCACTACGCTACTCCTGTTGATTGTAGCGTGATGAAAAGTATCCTATAATATGCCCAGGAGTATGAAGAATAATGGTACCAAGTTTCGTAAAAATCCGTCCAGTAGTTTTTGTTTCTATAAGGAACATACAGACAGACAGACAGACAGACAGACAAAAGTTTTACTGATTGCATTTTTGTTATCAGTATCTATCACTAAACACCCCCTGATAGTTATTTTGGAAAAATATTTAATGTACAGAATTGACCTCTCTACAGATTTATTATAAGTATAGATGATAATGTTACTTTACACCGCGCAAAAAGTCATGGGCGACTGCGGGTTACGATGCGGGCGAGTTAAACCGACGACGTTATTGCGTCCCGGTGTACACTCACTTGTATGCGATAGAATTTTGTTTTAAATAGAATAGAAAAGAATTTGGAAACTTACCAAAAGTTTTGAGGAACGTTAAAAAAGAGTGGAGATTTTATGTCAGAAAAAATGTGTTTTTCGGTTGGTGTTTCCAATGATTACTACCTTCTGACGTGCTATGAGGGGCCATATTACTGTTCAAGTCTAAGTCCAGTTTAGGAATAAACCTTTTAATATTATGTCATAGAAACCCGGTCAGATACCTCAGTACAACATTGTGCATTCTACCGGTCAACGAAGGACCTAATCATTAAGGCAAGTATTTTTTTTTTGTTTAGACCATTAAATACAATGTAAATAAAATGTTCACAACCCCAATACCATAAAACAATATTTTATGTTCCTTAATTCAGTGGGCCTAAGATTCACGCATTCCGCCTCATGGTAAATGGCCACTTAAATTAATTAATTTCACAAACATCCCAGCTCCTTCTAAGCGCTGCTGAATCGTAACTATTTTGCCGCGGTCGCCCGCATGTACTTAATGCTCCCACAATTAAGTCACAAGCAATTTCGGGTTACGACGTTAGTTAACAACTGCTCACGATATTGCACTTGTAGGGTGGCTGTTCAGTGTAGCAGCCATTTTAAATAAACGTGTAATATAATTGGCAGTAATTGTCCATTAATAATAAAAAATCTTAACCTATAAAATGTTATAATTAAAATAAATCAAGAAATAACTTACCGATAGACAGATTTGATGCCGTTCTCCCATCTGCAAAAGTAAAATAACAATAAAAATTTTGACAACAACCAGTAAATGGGCTTTTTTACAGTATATACCTAAAACAAACCTCTTCAAATACATGTTTTTTTTTCCATCACACCAAATGGGTCATAATAAATGCCAACTATTTCCATATCTTTTAATTAACAAATACACACCAACCCACTACAAGATACTATCATCCTCATCGTAAAACGTAATCTACTCGTTCTGTTAACGCGAAATCTCATTTCCCGTTTACCTACAGCATTTTCAAGTTTCCATAAATAATATCCTAATGAGATAGTTACCTTCGTAAAGCTAGTTTGAAACTGTAAAAATGAAAAAATAAACAGAGATTCTCGAGTTGGCCTCGTTGAAAAATCCCCGGCTAAATTGGCCCCACTTGTGAGCGGGAGCGCTGGACACGATCGAACTCGGGATGCTAAGTTTGGTGATGTTAAGGTTATATACATACAGTAACTCAATGTTAGAAACATGACTTCTTCTTAGTATTTTATTTTTGAATTCCCTACCAATCGAATTGCAAAATAAAACAAAACATGCCCTACTTTCAACGTACTAGCGAGCTATAAACGTTATTACCATTACAAAACTTAGTCAATCCAAAAATTTAATTATAAATTTATTAGGCTAAAATTATGCGAAATATTGGGTTATGCCGTATTCGTCCTATGACGTTTCATCCTCATTCTTCATTCAACCTAAAACAGTTTTCCTCGTTCAACCTATATAATTATTTTGGTTTATTTTCTTAATTAATCCTAAATGAATTCCTTATACACCCCAAGATGACTATACCAATAAAAGTATGGCTAGCAAGCAAATCAATAATTAAACAATTAATTACGCGCGGGTGAAACCGCAGACGGAAGGCTAGTGGAAAATAAATACATAACGTTATAATGGAAATCAGCTATCCGATTGGCGGTATTAAAGTTTATAAAATAGATCGAAAGATGATTATTTAAATGACAAATATGCATGGACTTGTCACTCTGTTAATCTGCTCACCCGCACTTAATTTGTATTTTATTTGACATAATTGTATATTGAAATTGATTTAAAAAAAGGCATAACTGCTGAGTTTCTTCCGGCGTCTCTACTCAGCAGACCATTCACGTCGAGGCGCTGGTAGGGCAAAAAAAGTTTTGACGTGCAAAAGAATTTACTAAGTGAATCAAAGTGCTGAATAAATTATTTCTATTTCAATTTCAATATTTCAGTAACATAGGCTATATTTAGTACTAGATAAATATTGGTCCCTATTTATGTTTACCCATGCGAAGCCAGGACGGACCGCTAGTTAGATATAAGACATTTTCTTAATTTTAAGTTCATTCAAAAAAGTGATAATTGCATTTGTGTTTGAACTTATTATACCAGGTAAGTGTCTCTTTTTAATAGGTGTTTTATTTGATTATATTACTTTTTCAGTACCTTTGCAATTTGCTTTGATAGAAAAACCTTAACAAAATAATGTCTGAACTTGAATTTCCAAACAAATATTTTGATTCTAACCGTACACAAAAATCTTATAATTTTAGAGAGATTTTGTGATAGGTTGAACAAGGAATGTTTTTGGGGTGAATAAGGAACTGAAAAATCAATTATTTTTGTGGGTTGTGCAAGGAATAAAATGAGGTTGAAAAAGGAAAAATAATGAATAGGATGAAACGTCATAGGATGAAAACGGCACAACCCGAAATAGAAATATTCATATGTACATCCAACTTTGTATGACTTTTTAAGTCAATTTTAAATGCTTACTGCTCTCTTTTTGACTTACATGATTCACTTTATAAGACAACATAACATGGTTAATTTTGCTAAATATTAGCTAAACACTGGTGCTTCATAGTTCCGGAGCGACTGGACGCGGACGCGGTATTAGACTCGCCGGACCTCAATTTCTTTACTCCTAGTTTGCCTTTATGCGAATAACAACTTTATAGCATGAATTAAAGGCATAGCAACTAAAAATTACCTAACCTTTACTGATACAATATAACTTAATAGTTTGTTTGTTTGAACGCTTTAATCTCAGGTACTTTTGGTTCGAATTGAAAACTTATTTTTTCAAAGCAAATTACAATTACTATTATTTAACGGGACTTAACGCGATATTAATTATGTAGTATATGTATACTACTTACTGCTTGACGTTTCGACTGCGTTACAACAGCCGTGGTCGCAAGCGGACTGGTGAAGCGGGGCGTCGTCTGCTCGGGCGCGGTTGAGAATGTTCTTCCTCTACCCCCAAATTGTACTTTGGGGTTTTGTAATTGTATTTGTTAAATAATACTAGTGTAATAATGCAACGCGAAAGTCTAAAATCTTACAAATTACAATTTATCCAGGAACGCTTTAAGCTACAATATAACACTGTGTGTGCGAAAACTGAAATTCACGGTGACGAAGTCGCTGATAAGCGCTAGTAATATTATAATAGCACAAACAACGTCTTTGAATCCAATTCAAACTTACTACTTGAAAAAACTAACGAATTTTGTAGGTAATACATTAATTAAGGACTTATTCCAGGTTAAGTCTGTTCTCCCAGATTTTTTAATAAGCTAAATCTAGGTCGAGTTTATCTAATAAATGTTGGTAAACCTTTACTGCTTCTTAACCTTAAAACGACATTGTTTTCTACTATAAAACTACATGGGTAATTTTGCCTAAAATTTTCTCAACACTGGTGCTCCATGGTAATGGAGTGATCGAACTTAGTAAAAGACTCGCCGGACCTCAATGGCTTTACACGATGCGAAAAAAAAATATAGCATGAAGTAAAGGCATAGCAACTAAAATTAACCTTATAAAATTATGATAGCACAAACCGCTTTGAATTAGACACTTGAAAAACATTTAGTAGGTTATACATTAATTAAGAGTCTAGACTTATTCCAGGTCAAAGGTTTAACCCAGATTTTTGTTAAAGATAAATCTAGGTCAAGTTTATCTAATAATTGTTGGAAATCTTTTAATACATCTTAAACTTGTTACGACGTTCTATCTACACTAATATTTTATAATGTTTGTATGTTTGTTTGAACGCGCTAGTTTCAGGAACAACTGGTCCGATTTGAAAGAATATTATTGTTGTTGTTGTAGATGTCTATTTGACGCTATTGGAAGTCGAAATACACGCGGACGGGGTCGCGGGCGGCCGCTAGTTTAACTGTAAAACAACACGAGTAGCTTTGCTCAATATTAGCTCAACACTGGTGCTTCATGGTTCCGGACTCAGTAGCGACCGGACGCGGCGCGAGCGGACCTCGCTGCCCGATGCGAACAACTTCAAGCGAACGAAGTAATGACATTGCAACTTTATGCAACTTCCAGATATAACTTTAATAAGATAAAAAATACTGAAATGGGCTCTAAAGTAGAAAGTTTTACTGCAATAGGCTAGAGTAAAAAGTTTCCTCTTCTTTCAGTAAATACCTTATCAACAAATATTTATGTATTAATAAGCATTATTTATAACATGACAATTACTAAATGGTCTGAAATAGATGTAAAAACCAATGATTTTATAACGATGACATACTAACTACCATGGCGATGTAAAGTAGTATTTGTACGTTTTCTTTTTTTTTTACTTTTAATAATTGTTATTTAAGCGCCAGTGTCACTTGTATTCAAACTTGGGTGTCAATCTAGATTTAACCCGTACCTTAACATAATGAAGTCGTGAGATGCCGCCGAAACACACATCTGTACGTATCTCGCACAACCGGATGAATCTTCGGCTAGAGTCCGTTCCGGCGCCGGACACAACCGGACGATATCTCCGCCCCGCCGCGTGACATCCGGCCCGAGGAGAGCTTCTTTTAAACGCGGGCAAGTTTACAAAAACAGTCAAAGAAAGATTTCTCCAGTTTCCTGTGAGATCATGGTACCCGCCCAGTTGAGTGTAAATAAAAATGTACTTCAAAAACCGTCATTTTATTTCAAACTATGGAAATTGCCATTCATA
Source organism: Nomophila noctuella (assembly GCA_958496325.1). Taxonomy (NCBI): domain Eukaryota; kingdom Metazoa; phylum Arthropoda; class Insecta; order Lepidoptera; family Crambidae; genus Nomophila; species Nomophila noctuella. The sequence goes on from OY292482.1 coordinate 17,012,826, forward strand.
ACCATAATTTTCAGTCAGTTGCAGTCCACTTTATAACTGCCTCCTTCAGATACAATGCAAAACTAAATAAATTGGTGACAAAACGAGCCTGTTTTGGTTTCAAAATTATAGTCACGGTTACTTCCACTCAATTTGATTTCATTTACAAGCAATAATCATGCTTCGACTCTAAGTGGAAAAACACCAGATTTTTCCCACGATAAAAAGTACTTAACCAGTTGCTTGTTTCCCTCCAAAACATTGCATTCATAGCTCATAAAAAGCCCGGTACGTACGCTACGCACGGCGCATGCATTCACAGATGCACTGGTGCATTACAAAGATTAAAAGCGTCACTCGAGCTGCGAAACCCCTCAATTACGACGCGGGAGATAGGACACGACGATGTTGTGAGAGCGAAGCCTTACTTCATATAAAATTGTGTTTGCTTTTAAATTGTGCTGTTGGTTTTAAAAAAAAATTAAGTGTGCAAATGGTATGTGCGAGTCTGAGTATACTTACTAATGTGGCGAATATTCTGTAAGAATCTATCCGAACTCTTTGTTTCGAGATTGTAGACACATATTCAGCAAATAATTTGTAATAATATGGACATTAAAAAATTAAAATTGCAGTCAGAATTTTTGACTATGAAATCCGTATCTAACGCGGCTGTGATAATCATATATGATGTGATTTAATTTTTAAAATAACTTGCTACCAATCAATTAGCCATTAAAAAAAATATATAATTTTTTTTTAGGTAAAGCATGCGATTATGATTATTTTCTTTATTCACCACTTCAGTTGTTACACTACAGCATCATTGGCCAGAGCATCTTTGCAGATGATTGTTGCATCACGGGGTTATTTTTGGGGGCTGCAACGTTTCTTGATTATAAATTGATTGCCGCTATCCAACATCTCTGTTCCAAATCTAGCACGACAATATATACAGAATGTCAAACTCTGATAGTTCCATTTCATGTTCAGTTCGTGGCGTGATGCAACTAAATCGCTACCATACGTTTTCGAATTTTTCAATTTGATTACAATTATCCCAGTGCCATTGTCACTTCTATTCGTGCTTTGATCGATATCGGCCGTCCGCGACTTCGTCCTCGTGGATTTCGGACTATTCAACATAAAAATATTCTTTCAATTCAAACCAGTAGTATTAGGACTTCCTAAGTTTAGTGTGTCCTAACAAAACAAACAATCTGATAGTTCCATTTCATGTTCAGTTCGTGGCGCGATGCAACAAAATCGCTACCATACGTACTCGTACCACCATTTTGTCAATATTGAGCCACTGGCTAACCGCCAACGCGTCCGTTGACGCAGGCCCTTCGGTCCAATTGGCACGCGATCTAATGGAATACTGTTACAACGATTTTACATGAGACGCTGGAATAATAAATCCCATCAAAAACATTCTGTAAAAAATCTAGCCAAGTCTCGATGGAGCTGCTTGCTCATCTCTAAAAAAGTAATGAAATCTAGAAAAAATCGTGCCAAGCCTACGGTTCCTTACTGCGATTTCTTCATTATTATAGTAAGTGTTGTTTGACTTGGCCGTTGAAGGGTACTCAAGGGTACAAATCCAGTATTAAGCCTTAATTTTCACTTGTTATTTAATCAACGTTGTCAAATTGGCAATTTTTATCGTCAATGGGTAGCGGTTCTGGCGACAGATTGGTGTAATTTTGTCACAGAGCACCTGGTTCTGTGCCCTTGTGTTCCCTTCAACGGCCAAGTCAAACAACACTTACTATAATAATGAAGAAATCGCAGTAAGGAACCGTAGGCTTGGCACGATTTTTTCTAGATTTCATTACTTTTTTAGAGATGAGCAAGCAGCTCCATCGAGACTTGGCTAGATTTTTTACAGAATGTTTTTGATGGGATCTCATTTATTTTTTGTAGGTCTCTTTTATACAAACGAGAAAAAAAACTCGTCACCGCTGCTTAGGACATCACACTCCGTTATGTCTTAGACTCATCTATTAAGCCCATCTATAAAGTGCACTAAACATGCTTTTTATCAATATACGTATTATTTAATGCACTAACGTATATTATCTACATTTAATCCAGGCCTTAAATCGGGATAATCCACGATTAGGCAACGATATAATTTTTTGTACATAAAGAAAGACAAAATTAACAATGCAGTCGAAATTCATACAGAATGTTCTTGTAAAACCGCAAATATAAATTTGTTTTGAAGTTTTCATAATTTTTCCTTCGTTTGTAGCTAATTACCTATCTTGGTGCCAAATTTAAATGTTCTATGTTTGCTAGAAGTACCTTAGAATTTTGATGACGAAAAAAGACAAAGTTAACAATGCAGTCGAAATTCATACAAAATGTTCTTGTAAAACCGCAAATATAAATTTGTTTCCTATCATATATAATTTATTGAAGTTTTCATAATTTTTCCTTCGTTTGTATCTAATTACCTATCTTGGTGCCAAATTTGAATGTTCTATGTTTGCTAGAAGTACCTTAGACTTTTGATGACGAAAATGACAAAGTTAACAATGCAGTCAAAATTCATACAAAATGTTCTTGTAAAACCGCAAATATAAATTTGTTTCCTAGCATATATAATTTATTGAAGTTTTCATAATTTTTCCTTCGTTTGTATCTAATTACCTATCTTGGTGCCAAATTTGAATGTTCTATGTTTGCTAGAAGTACCTTAGACTTTTGATGACGAAAATGACAAAGTTAACAATGCAGTCGAAATTCATACAGATTGTTCTTGTAAAACCGCAAATATAAATTTGTTTCCTAGCATATATAATTTATTGAAGTTTTCATAATTTTTCCTTCGTTTGTAGCTCATTACCTATCTTGGTGCCAAATTTGAATGTTCTATGTTTGCTAGAAGTACCTTAGACTTTTGATGACGAAAATGACAAAGTTAACAATGCAGTCAAAATTCATACAGATTGTTCTTGTAAAACCGCAAATATATATTTGTTTCCTAGCATATATAATTTATTGAAGTTTTCATAATTTTTCCTTCGTTTGTAGCTCATTACCTATCTTGGTGCCAAATTTGAATGTTCTATGTTTGCTAGAAGTACATTAGAGTTTTGATGATCGGTCAGTGAGTCAGTGAGTGACAAAATGGTGTAACTTTGATCGCTCATAACTCGTAAACTATTAGTTCAAATGTCATGATATTTTGAGACTGAACTTCTTCTGATACTAACTCACGGTCATCGAAAACTTAAACACCTAGCTTTGACCACATCGACGCTACAAGGGTGGTGAAATAGCCGCGAAACGCTTCGAGAAAAGATGGTTACGGCCGTGCCCGCTTTTTGCTCGAGACTTGGCTGGGGCACTGCCGTGCCCCCAGATAAATAAATAAATGCCTTGGACTGACACACCAATTGCCTTGCCCCAAACTAAGCTCGAAGCTTGTACTATGGAAGCTAGGGAACGGATAGACATACTTAAATACGTTTTATAAACATCCATGACTCGAGTACAAATGCCGATGTTCATCACACAAACATTTGCCCCTAGCGGGATTCGAACCCGCGACCCTTGGTTTCGTAGCCAGGGTCTCTGACCACTCGACTAACGGGCCCGTCAATGATATAATAATGGATATAAACTTGACTTTCATGTGTTAAAAAAGTGGGATGATTATTTGAGGGTAAGTATTTGGCCCTTTGATGTCCCAAAAACATTAATGAAAATACGGAAACAATGAATGAGATGGCTTTCTATGAATTTTCTGAAATGAATACAAAATTGTATGTAGGTGCATACATATTATGTGTAAAGCGGAGCTCAATATGTTGATAAGTTATTTTAAACCTCTGTCACCAGCTAGGATTTCATATTCCATATTTCATTCATAGCTTGCAAATAGCAAAACTTGTTAACGGTTTATAAAAGTACTTTCTACGTTAAGCGATTCAACATAATACTAAAATATTCATAACTATTACTTTATCCAGAGGTGATTTAAACAGTTAACAATTAATTAATAAAAATACTGGAATTTTAACACAACTGTTTCCAGCTTCATACAGCCACAAGCTGTAACACACAAAAGCCGTTCAATTTAAAACTCTATTACACTTGCATAAGACCTAGCTAGCCTCAATATTGCACTGAATATACGACCAGCAGTTTGTCAATAGTGTTACGAACGAGCCGGAACCATCGAGACATCGCGACATAAAGTCGAATGTTCGAGACTAATCTACATCTATAATTGTGACGGACAGACGCGATCCGCGCCGAGAGTATTCGCGAAGCCGGTACAAACCCCGCGCGCGCCATTTACAACCTTATAACAACGCAATAAGGTCTACGATCGAGTCACCGCAGACGCGGCGCGAGCGCGTCGCAGGTAGAAAAAAGGGGCCGCGGGAGCGCACGACGCTTCTAGATACATCGCGTGTTATCAAGAGGGCTATTGTTCGCGCGCGAGTACTTTCTCGGGGCGGTCGAATTATCTAGTATCGCGTTGCCGGCGATATAAATACGGCTCAAGTAGGGAGTCAGTCGAGTTCAATCTGAGCTTTCGGAGTGATAAGTGCGAACAAGTGATTACGAGTGACTATACCTGCGACCTAAGCGATACCTACGGACTACGAAGAACCCTGTGAACATAGTGTTTAGTGCGATTGAGTGTACGACCTAGGCGACCTACGGACTTCGATTTTCTGTGTGATTTGGCTACGGTGATTGTGTTGTGACTTGTGATAGTGTTGTGACTTGTGATTGTGTTGTGACTTGTGATTGTGGTGTGACTTGTGATTGTGTTGTGACTTGTTTATCGTCGAATAAATTCTTCTATCAAGTCAACGGTTTTTAATCCAAATCCCGATCCCCACGTTCGTAACATTTGGTGTCAGAAGTGGGATTTGGAAATGCCAGTGACTCCGAGGGAAGATACTGCCGGCGTCAGAACGAGGGCACAACAGGCTGCGGAGGCCACGGCAAGTGCTCGTCAGGAAACTTCCAGTGACCATCGAGAGATGCCGATCGTCTCTACCGACCAAGCCACGAGCATCGATCAGGCCAGGTCAACCACGCAGGCCGTTTCAAGTGACGCTGCCCATAAGGCCTCACTGCTATCTCAAGAGCAATCTGGTTCGGAATTAAGTAAATTATTGCAAATGATACTTCAAGAACAGAAGAAGACGCGTGAAGAACAACAAAAAGAGATGGAAATAATAAATCATGTGCTCCAGGAACAAAAGGAAATGCAAAGAAAACAGGACACAATGCGTGAAGAACATCAAAATATACTCCAGGAACAGAAAAAGGAGATGATGCAGATGGTAGGCGATAAGCTCCAGCAAACAGAACAGAATGTTCTCCTGGGCGTAGATTCAGTGCGTAATATGGTGCAAGACCTACGTAAAAACGTGGACCAGGTGGAAGAGAGGGTCACCAGTGTAGAGGCCAACCTTGCTGGGTTACATAAGAAGGTCCTGCGACTAGAAACAGCAGGACCCACCGTGACGAGTGATTCTATCAGCCATGCACCCCGGGTAAAAGTCCCATCGTTCGACGGCACTACATCTTGGCCCGCCTACCGTCAACAATTTCAGACTGTTGCCGATGCCAACGGATGGACAGATGAACAGAGCCGGACAGCGCTTACTGTTGCTCTTCGTGGATCGGCCCTTTCGGTTCTGGAGGCGCTCCCATCCTCGGGGAGTACGTTCAAGGACTTGATGGAGGCACTGGAAGCGCGCTATGGCGAAAATCACCTAGAGCATGTCTTCCGTGCCCAATTACGAGACAGATGCCAATGCCCGGGAGAAGGTCTGCAACAGTGGGCCTTAGAGATTGAAAAGATAGTCCGCAAGGCGTACCCATCTACAGAAAAGAAGTTGGTGGACTCCCTCATAGTCCAGTCATTCATTGATGGGATTAGAGACCTGGAAATTAGGGCTGCAGTAAAGCTTCGCCACCATGCTTCTCTGAAGGAAGCCCTAGCTCATGCCCTTGAGGTTGAAGCTGTGCGGCGTGATATAAGACCCATATACAAAGTGCGAGAAGTAGTAGAGGAAGTAAAAGAAATTAAGACGTCGTTCCCGAAGAAGAAAACAATCGAAGTAATGTGCTACAGATGTGGAGAAAAGGGCCATCTGCAGTTTTCCTGTCCAAAGAAGGAGCCCCAAAAATCTAAGCTTGCTGATTTACTGATGAGCAAGTTAGATGAACGCTTTGAAGAAATGTCAAAGAAGCTGGATGCTTCAGCTTCTAAGAATCAGGGAAACGAGTAACAGCCAGGGCTAAGGGGCGGGTGCTGGCTGGAACGGAAGAAGCCCCGACAACGATCGTCTCCCAGGCGTCCAATGGGAACAGTTTGAGGATTCGAGGCTCAGTGAACGGAAGAGACTGCAAGATAACTCTAGACACAGGAGCTTCTAGGACAATTATTAAGCCGGACCTTGTGGGAACTACGAAGAGACGTAACAACCTCGTTAGTGTTAAGCTTCTTTCGGCTTCCGGCCAGCAGATACCCGTCCTAGGGGAAATTTCGGTTACGTTGCGAGTGGGTGAAGCATCGTACACTCATAACGTGATAGTGGCTGAAATTATGGATGACTGTGTTTTGGGCCTTGACTTCATGAGAAGATATGATTGCAAAATCGATGTCACCAATGGCATATTTAAGTGCGGTAACGAAGACCTATTCATTCTGGGTGGACCGGAAGGCAAAGTAACATGCCTGAAGAAGATCAACATACCAGCAAGAACACAAGCTAAAGTTCTAGTGAAACTGCCAAGAAGTAAGAAAAATAGATGCGTTTTAATAGAGGATACACCGAGTAAGTCGACGGCACAGAAGTTTCTGGCAGCAAGGACACTCGTTAAAGGGAACACGACTGCAATTGTTAGAGTTGTGAACTTAGAAGACCACGAAATTCAACTCAAGGAAGGTGATGTTGTCGGCAGATGCGAAGAAGCTGTCTGGGTGAGGCAGTGCCAGGCGTCTTCGAGTGCACCAAAATCTAAGAATAATCCTAACGTCGAAGTACTTCTTAACGGATGTAAAAACTACGTAAATTATTCTCAAAAGTTAAAAGCTAAAAACCTACTTCAGCGGTTTGCAGACGTGTTCTCTTCAGGCGAAGGTGACATGGGAAGGACTTCTTTGGTACAACACAAGATTAACACCGGGAATGAAGGCCCTATCCGGCAGCGGGCAAGACGAATACCAATTGCCAAGGAACAAGAAGTTCAGGATATGCTCGAGGATATGAAGAGGAATAAGATCATCGAACCTTCTGCAAGTCCTTGGTGCTCACCTGTTGTTTTAGTCAAAAAGAAAGATGGAACTACGAGATTTTGTGTGGACTATCGCCGACTCAACGACATCACAAAGAAGGACAGTTACCCGCTACCACGTATCGACGACACTTTGGACACTCTGAGTGGTAACGCTTGGTTCTCCACATTAGACTTAAAGTCTGGATACTGGCAAGTGGAGATCCACCCAAAAGATAAGGAGAAGACCGCATTTTCAACTGGAAAGGGTTTATGGCAGTTTAACGTTATGCCATTTGGATTGTGTAACGCTCCAGCTACTTTTGAGCGTCTAATGGAGTGCGTCCTGGCAGGATTAGTGGGAGAGGCTTGTCTGGTGTATTTGGATGACGTCATCATCATGGGCAGAGACTTCGAAGATCATTTATTTAACTTGGAAAAAGTCTTAAGGAAGATACGGGGAGCCAACCTCAAACTAAATCCAAAGAAATGCAGTTTATTGAGAAAGAAGGTGAACTTTCTCGGTCACGTCATCAGTAGTGAAGGAATACAGACTGATCCAGCTAAAATAGAAGCTGTACAGAAGTGGCCTACTCCCAAGGATAAAACAGAAGTAAGAGCATTTTTGGGTCTTTGCTCATACTACAGGCGTTTTGTCAAAGGGTTCTCCGAAATCGCCAAGCCATTGCATCGCCTGACGGAAGATAAGAGAGGATTCCATTGGGATGCAGCTTGTGAGGATTCGTTCCAAAGATTGAGGAAATGCCTGTGTGAAACACCAATTTTGGGATACCCACAAACCAACGGACAGTTCATCGTAGACACGGATGCAAGCAACACGGCAATTGGTGGAGTGTTGTCTCAAAAGCAAGGGGATAGAGAAGTGGTGATTGCCTACTTCAGCAAGTCATTATCAAAGCCTGAAAGAAACTACTGTGTGACAAGAAGAGAACTCTTGGCGGTAGTTAAAACACTACAACACTTCAGCAAATACCTCATTGGCCGAAAATTCGTGCTGCGTACCGACCATGCTGCCCTAAAATGGCTGCTTCAATTTAAGAGTCCAGAAGGACAAGTGGCTAGATGGATTGAACAGCTGCAAGAATACGACTTCATCACTGAACACCGCAGTGGAAAGGCACATGGTAATGCTGACGCTCTCTCAAGGAGACCATGTCCAGAGGAATGTAAACACTGCGTCAGGCAGGAGACAAAGGAAGAACTTGTACAATTGACGAGGACAAGCCCTCCGAGGACCTGGGAAGATGAATCAGTGAGAGAAGCACAGGAGGATGACGAAGACATACGACTAATCGTCGCATGGAAGAAACGAGGAAGCGAAAAGCCGCGATGGTGTGAAGTTGCGCCTACAAGTGCTACCACTAAAGCGTACTGGGCTCAATGGGACAGTTTTATCCTGCAGAACGGGATACTTTACCGGAAATGGGAACAACCCAACGGTAGAGAGTTCCACTTGCAGTTGTTGGTTCCAAGAAATAGGGTCAAGGACGTTCTGCGTGAGGTACATGATGGCGTATCGGGAGGTCACCTGGGAGTCAAGAGGACCTTGACGAAGGTACGAGAAAGGTTCTACTGGCTGAACTGTCGAGCAGATGTGCAAGATTGGTGCCGGAAATGTGCTACTTGTGCTGCAGTGAAAGGTCCATCCACCAGGAGCCGAGGACACCTTCAACTTTATAACGTTGGTTCACCATGGGAGCGAATAGCAGTGGATATTGCCGGACCATTCCCCGTGACAGACTCGGGAAACAAATTCTTCATGGTCGTCATGGATTACTTCACCAAGTGGCCGGAAGTATTCGCGATACCCAATCAAGAAGCTACAACGGTGGCCACAAAACTAGTTGAAGAAGTCATATGCCGATATGGTGTACCATTAGAAATCCACTCCGACCAAGGCAGAAATTTCGAGTCAAACGTGTTTCAAGAAGTCTGCAAAATATTAGGCATGCACAAGACAAGAACTACCGCGTATCATCCCCAGTCCGACGGCATGGTCGAAAGATTTAACCAGACAGTTGAGAGGCACTTGGCAAAGTTAGTCGAAAACCATCAAAGGGACTGGGACAAGTACATTGCGCCATTCCTGCTCGCCTACCGGACTGCGGAACACGAGAGCACGAAAACGACCCCGGCGTACATTAACTTCGGACGAGAACTAAGGTTACCCGTCGATCTTCTAACTGGAGGAGCACCAGACGACCCAATTTCCGTCCAGGATTATGTTTCCGACTTACGTGAAAAGATGCGGGACATTTACGCCATGGTACGAGAAAACGGCTTACAATCTAGCGAAAACATGAAGACTAGATATGACCGGAGAGCAAACACCAGTGGCTTTGATGAAGGAACATTAGTTTGGCTGCATAACCCGGTCCGGAAAAAGGGAAAGTCACCTAAATTGCAGACAAAATGGGAAGGCCCTTACAAAGTGGTAACGCGAATAAATGACGTCACATACCGAATCCAGCGACATCCGAGAGGAGCATTGAAGGTGGTTCACATAGACCGCCTGGCGCGTTATCACGGCAATAATGAAGATGCTCGGGACGAGCATATCTAAGAGGAGGGCAGTGTTACGAACGAGCCGGAACCATCGAGACATCGCGACATAAAGTCGAATGTTCGAGACTAATCTACATCTATAATTGTGACGGACAGACGCGATCCGCGCCGAGAGTATTCGCGAAGCCGGTACAAACCCCGCGCGCGCCATTTACAACCTTATAACAACGCAATAAGGTCTACGATCGAGTCACCGCAGACGCGGCGCGAGCGCGTCGCAGGTAGAAAAAAGGGGCCGCGGGAGCGCACGACGCTTCTAGATACATCGCGTGTTATCAAGAGGGCTATTGTTCGCGCGCGAGTACTTTCTCGGGGCGGTCGAATTATCTAGTATCGCGTTGCCGGCGATATAAATACGGCTCAAGTAGGGAGTCAGTCGAGTTCAATCTGAGCTTTCGGAGTGATAAGTGCGAACAAGTGATTACGAGTGACTATACCTGCGACCTAAGCGATACCTACGGACTACGAAGAACCCTGTGAACATAGTGTTTAGTGCGATTGAGTGTACGACCTAGGCGACCTACGGACTTCGATTTTCTGTGTGATTTGGCTACGGTGATTGTGTTGTGACTTGTGATAGTGTTGTGACTTGTGATTGTGTTGTGACTTGTGATTGTGGTGTGACTTGTGATTGTGTTGTGACTTGTTTATCGTCGAATAAATTCTTCTATCAAGTCAACGGTTTTTAATCCAAATCCCGATCCCCACGTTCGTAACAATAGTAAGCCGCTGCGCTGGCCTGCCGCCAACGAGACCGTTGACGCGAGTCCTTCCAACCGATTGACACGTGCTGTGGAATTACGATATGGATGGATATGGAATGCTTTGCCTTGCAGTGCTGACCAGGAATAGTATTCCGTAGGGGTAGGCGTAGTTTGGCGATTTCTCCATTTTACGTGTAAATAAAAAATAAAGAAATAAATCCTTTGGACAAACATACCAATTGCTTAGCCCCAAACTAAGCTCGAAGTTAGTATTATGGATGCTAGGGAATGCATAGACATACTTAAATACTTTTTAAAAACATCCATGACTCGAGTACAAATGCCGATGTTCATCACACAAACATTTGCCCCTAGCGGGATTCGACCCCGCGACCTTTGGTTTTGTAGCCAGGGTCTCTAGCACCTCGACCAACAGGCCTGTCTACCATATGTACATTACTAGGCTGTCACAAATAAACTTAAGCCTGAAAACTATTGGTGCTGGCAAAATTTAAAGCAAAACACTAAAACTGGTTAATTTAAAAGAACTAAATTTTACCATCAAAACGATTAAAATCTACACATACCAGCAACATGTCAATGTTTCACAAAATCGTAAAAATAAATGCAGAAGCATCCTATGGACTATACTCTCTATTAAATTAGCAGTTAAGAAGAAAACTTATTTGTTAATTACCATTTTCATTAAGGCTGCCTTCACACTGGAGTGGTAAGTAATTTAGCTCGGAACAGCTCAAACTAACCGATTAGGGTAATTACCACGTTGCTTCATTACGGTAATGAGAAGATCGTTAATATCATTATGGCGCGCTTGGCACACATGTTATATGAGAGGGGCTTAGGATATTGGGCGCTTTTAACGGTATAATTAAATTAATTTTAGGTTCCTGTGAGATTATTTTTATACGCAAACAAAGGACATATTGATGACACGAACAGAAATATGCCAGCTAAAGACAATGAAAAATAATGTTTTAATGGTTTATTACCCGACAGAACCTTAACAGTACGAATATATGCCCTAAAAAATAGTATGACTAGCGAGTAACAACAGTTTAAGATTGTATTAATTTGTAAATATTCTGTAATCTAGGATTCTAGTGATAATTATTTTAAGTATATGTATGTTAACTTTGTTGTAATTACCAGGTATAATTGGCAGGTACCATGTCATCATATGGATAAGGTCATTTATGTGGAAGCATGTAATAAATAAATATAGTGTAAAATTAGTTGATTCCATGCATTATAATATTAAAGCGTAAGTGTAGCGAAGCTTTCACGATCGCAAACTACAAATTCGCCTGTCGAAGCTTATAAAAATGCGACATTTTCTTCTGATTTCAAGACATACAACTGTTAGTGACGTCTGATGTTTTAAACAGACGCTGTGGACTTTAAATCCGACGTTATTCTCAGAGTCCTGCCTTCACTGTTTCATGGGACGTGCATCGCTTACGAAGCGTTAAAAAGATGACATTTTTCCGAGCAATTTGCTAATGGGCCGGCCGGCGTCGCAAAAAGTACTAGGATGGTGTCTGCAGGATTAAGATGTGATTTGCGAACATCGTACATATATTTGTTTATGGAGAAGGCAATGGGAAACCACTCCATCATAATTGCCAAAAGTTATTGAGGGTTACATTTTTTTAGAATGATTATGTCCCTGTTTAATGAGGAATACGATTAAAAAATAAGGGGGACTTATATTTAAGGTTTTCAAAGAAATTAAATGAGATGGTTTTATTGGGGTATAAATGAAGATCTGTGAACATGTGATTTAGTAAACCTGTAACATAAATAGACGAATTGGAAGTCTTGCGTTCTTATCCCTAGTCGGACCAAATATAATAATAACCTAGTGTTACTGTCCGAAAAATTTAATTTAAAATGTTCCATTTTAGAATAACATGTAACTGCTTACCTTCATTTGAGCTGCGCCTATAAGGTACCTGAAAAGACAAATAAATATATTATGTTATCGTTCAATAAATATTTGTAGTAGCGCACATTATTTACTTTATTATTTCCTTTAAATATTAACATTAAACAATAACATATTATTATAACAAACTATGCTGGAAGCTGCGAACTATACCTAAAATAACACATACTCGTATCAACAAGGATATGCAAATATGAACGTCCGTTCTCAACAACAATAGAATATCCTAATTTGCATAAACACAAGTGATTGTAATCAGTAGGTAATCTGGCAGAATGTGGAGTTAAAATGTAGCTTTTAGTTTACAACTAATCGGTGGATTTGAAATACAATACTGCCATATGACGACAGTCAAGCAAAAAAGATTTTCTTTTAAAATATGTATGTACTGTTCAAAAAGAAGTTATGAGCCAAACTAACACCCAATTCTTTTGCTAAAATAAATCTGTCACTAAATTAAGTACGAGATATTCTTTTAAACTTCAAAACTTCTATCTGACTTTTTAATTCGAACATCTAAAAACTATATAGGCACCGTAATTGATTTTAAACTAAAAAAAAGATACGTTGCTTATTCACGTTCCGTTACTAAACACAGATGCTCTGCTTTCCGCATACCATGGTCTGGCGGCTTCGAATATAAGGTACGGAATAATTTTTTGGGGAAATTCAACAAATAGTGAAATTGTTTTCAGGATGCAAAAAAGGTGTATGAGAGCCATGTTTGGATTGAAACCAATAGAAAGTTGCAAGCCATATTTCCAAAAATATAAGATTTTAACCCTTCCATCTTTATATATCTTGGAAATGGTTCTGTCGACTACAGGCTGGCTAGGAAGCCATTAAAGAAGTAAATACATTATGTCACTCTTTGACATCTATCTCTTCTTCTCTCGCCTTCCTAGCTGTTAGTACGTTCTGGTTTGGTTTGTTATTTTATTATTATATTTCTTTGTTATTTCATACTATATCTTTTATTCATACAGTCCACTATCTCTCTATCGTCGACATATGGTCCTTCTCGCGTAAATTGTTCCATTCGCCGTCTTTTTAATTCGTAAAATTTAGTTGTCAGATTTTTTCGTTGTCAAATATTTTTCCATATTAAATTTTATTTCATTTTAATAATACTCCATTCCACAATGAACACTCGCTCGCAAGCCAATAATGCTAAGCCTCTTACTATCACCTCTTTGTCATCGGAGGAGCCTAAGGGCACCGTATTTAAATTACCGATTGCAGAGAGTACCGCACGTTCCAACTTCCTTCTCCCGGAGGAGATTCCGCTCTCCGACTTTTTTTCCCGGGGGCAGGGAGAGGTGCTCACTTGTTATAGGAGCAGCGGGTTGAGGAAGCGTGCGGAGGTGGAGGCTGCGCGCCAGCTCGTCGAGTTGGCAAAGCACCGGCTTGCGAGGGTGACGCAGGAGGCGATTAAGCAGGAGGAGAGCGCCCGCGCCGTGGCGGTTCGCGTTGCGGTGGCGGCCCGCGCAGACGCGGCGCGCGCCGAGACAGCGGCGGCCCGCGCGGAGGCTATGGCTCGCGCAGAGCGCGCCCGAGACTTCGCACTCGACGCTGGCAGAGCAGCACGTCGCCGGCGTCAAGAGGCGGAGATGCACATCTTCTCACTCAAAGAGAATGTGATACGGGCTGAGTATGAGCTGGACTTGGCGGAGATCGAGGAGCGGAGTCTGCGTAGGTCGCAGTCCCGCAAATCTAGCTGCAGTTTGACCGCAAATAAGGTAACATTTCCTATTATTAATACTTCGGTGGAAACTGGACCTAGTAAGGTAATAAATTCGGATTTTATTACTAATCCTACGGTGGGCATGGAGCTTATGAGCGTCCCACTCGTTAGTGAACCTCCTTTAGAGCTATCTCCTCCTCCAACTGACAGATGTACTAAACGTCAAGTGCTACGGGATTTAATGAAAATCTACGCCCCAGAAGGCTTTTTAGTAACTTGTCGGTTAGTTTCTGGTTGTGTTGTGAATTTTCTGAATGAGGAGTGTGCTCTATTGCGCATTTGGTATGAGCAATTCGCTTTTATTTCCAGTTCTTCAATTGCGCGCTATAACAGTTTAAATATATTTTCATGTTTAAAATTATCTTATTTTTTTCTTGATAACAGTAGCGAATCATATTCTTGTTCTGTTTACAGTTTCGGGTCTGTAAGCAATTCGCTTATCATTAGTACAACTCGCGTACCAACATTAAAACCCAAGCTTGTACCGCGGTTGAAGCTGCAGGCCTTCTTATTAGAAGCTCGCTTAGCATTGAAGGTCTGCAGCGAGTTTAGTCAAAGACCAACCGGAAGGGTTTTCTGGGCTAATACTCGTTTAATTCTAATTTGGATCGGGTGCCCGCGAGACTATAAGTCTTTTGATATTTTTATTCTACTCTGTGGGATACCTGTAATTACCTCACTGAGTGAGTGGCGTTGGGTCCCGACAGTGGTGAATGTAGCGGACGACGTCCCTCACTCTTTAGTGTACAATCTTTACCTTTTAGGTAGGTGGCTTCAAGGGCCTTCCTTTGTAAGTAGTATCCTCAAGTCATGTTGTCAATTTCAGACGCGGCAGCAGCGGCGACGTCCGTTACTCGCCCGTGTCATCACAAACGTGGAAGAACTGCTGCAGGCGAGCCAGTTAAGCTTCACTTGTCAGTCCAGCTTCTCGTCGCAGTTAAAGACAGCCACTTCGCAGTTGAGGTCTGTTGAGGATGGCGAAGTTGCTCGTGCGAGTCCGCGTCTGAGACGTTTGTTGGCGACAACTAGCGACCGAGAATCACTCCCCCCTGACAGCCGTATCAAGACATGTCAGGAGGTCTCAGAGGGTACGAAGGCTCGTGATATTTTGGATGGACGAAGCTGCCTCCCGGTCGGATTGTTGGTTACTACACCCTGTTACCATGAGTGGGTCACATGCAGCTACAACGACATCGACACCGTGGTCAATGAGCGGAGGCGAAGTTTCCATTTACTGCGGCTGTCAGCGATCGTCCGAAGCATAGCGTCGTCGTGCATTGAATGCTACGTCGCGAGAGCAGCGCCAGTGCCCCCACCAACCGGCGATTCTCAAAGCCTCCCCACGAAGCGTCCCAAATGCCCTCGGGAGGACTTGAATGCTGTCATGGTCATCGCTAGAGGAGTGATCCTACGAGTGAAGCGAAGACTGATGAAGAATCGCCGCGCTGTGTTCCCTGGAAGAGATGGCACGGTGCGAGTGGCGGATGTCCCCCCTGCGGCTGCTAGATTTAAGCGACCAACTCTGGTCAGGAATTGTATTGTTTAGTTAACTGTAATTTTGTTATTTTATTTTATTTCGCCCTTTTGGCCTAGGGCTGGTTATGTTGTTTTTTATAAATGTGTATACTTTCTCTATTTCCTTTTCTTACTTCCTTTCAAGGCTGTTGTTTTGTATAGAGCCTAGTCAGCCTGTAGTCTGTTTTTTGTGTAAGGCTGCGCCTTACGGGCGGGAGTATGTCGACTACAGGCTGGCTAGGAAGCCATTAAAGAAGTAAATACATTATGTCACTCTTTGACATCTATCTCTTCTTCTCTCGCCTTCCTAGCTGTTAGTACGTTCTGGTTTGGTTTGTTATTTTATTATTATATTTCTTTGTTATTTCATACTATATCTTTTATTCATACAGTCCACTATCTCTCTATCGTCAACAGGTTCTTTTTATTAAAAGCAATCCTGCACTATTTACACGAATGGAAGACGTTGTAAGTCGCAATAGACGTGACAACACCAAACTTCGCATGCCTTCCACGAGAACAGCTCTCATGGCAAAGAGCATTTTATGTATGGCACCCAAAATTTACAATAAGCTTCCTATACATATCAAGGAATTGCCTTATAATAAATTTAAATATTGGGTTAAGAACCATTTGACAAAAAAATGCTATTATAATATCAAGGAATTCTTAGATGACAAATTGAATATTGACCTAATTATACATTGACTTTTTTTTTTTCGTTTTATTTTCTATTTTAATTCCATTGTATAACTGTTTTTAATAATTTAATTTAATTAATAATAATTGTAGTAAATTGTGTATTATATATATATATTTAATTTATATTGTTTTAAATTGTAATTTAATTACCTTACACATTATGAATTTGTACACCGCAATGGTACGGCATGTTGAAACTAAATAATTGTATCCAACTTTTGTACACATGTTTGAACAAATAAATATCTTTATCTTTATCTTTATCTTATCTTATCACGTAGAAAACTCTTAAAACCAATAACATCTCACCCAAAACTACCCTTGCAAGAATTTCCATTCGCGTTTTCTTGAAATGTAATTCTGTATAGCCATTACGCCTGGACTCGCGGTATCCAATATGCAGCGCTGTAACGAAACTGTAATATGCTACATTCCGCTCAAGAACAGCTGCTGCCAGTGGAAACATAAAGAATGTAATATTAAATTAAATGCGAGATAAGTATATTTATAAGGCACTACGGCTAGAGTCGAATCGGTATATTGCAGTGTTGTCATGAAAGATAATTTCCTTCTTTAATTTTAATGTTTAGTAGTTTTCCTTTGGATGAATGGAACATACATTCGGTAGTGCCAATGTAGTTTGGTAGTCTGATCTATGAGATTTACCAAGGCAGACTGCAGATGAAACGGATAGTATGTCTATAGCTTTAAATATTTCCCCTGAATGGTTAAACGGAGTGATCTAGGAAATGATAGAAGAAGTACAGTGTAAGATTAGTCTCATAAATGCCATAAAGCTCGGTTTGGAGGAACCGCCTTAAGTATTTGTACTGACATTATCGCCAATGGCATCTAAAAACATTTAGAACGTTTCGATACCATTGGCGCAGTGAATGTTACCATATTTATGGCCATTCGGCTGAACCGATCATGATATTTCGAATGTGGCTACTTTTTGAACGATGATAATGCTGCCAAAAATGTGGAACCTACTATTCTACTATTGCTATTCTTGACATTTCCTTTGAAGGAGAGATACGTAAGCACTTCTTTGTTTCGGAGGAAAGGCGTGGTACCTAGCGTAATTGATTACTCTTTATACAAGACTAAAGAATTGTCTAATGTAAGAGTACATGGCAAACATTAATTAACGTTTCTCTGAGACATCTAGAATAGCGTTTTGTGTGGTTCTTGTTGTCACATGAAGTGAGTTTTGTATTATTTTTTGGTTGGATTGATATTTTTTTTACGTCAGAAGCTGCATTATATCTAACTTGTCGCCTGATGGTTAGCAATCACCGCCGCCCATGGACATCCGCGACACTTAAAGTATCGCCGACGCATTGCCGGCCTTTAGAACCTCATACCCTCCCCAACTGAGCTCTGGTGACCTTGCTCACTTGCAGAAACAGGCTGTAAATGTTATTGAATATATCGTTAAAAAGAAATTTTAATAGGGATTTAAATTATTTTTGTGCTAAAATGTGTGGGGCAAAATTTCCACAACTCCAATTCAATCAAAATTCAAACAGACTATCGCGTTGCCCGAATATTTCAAATCGAAAATGATCATTTCGATAACTGGTAAATATCCAATTACCGTCATCGTGCGCACGTAATCCGCTTTCAAATCATAAGTGGACAACAAACAGTTAATCATGGAGTCCAATTAAACATCAAATATGCGTAATTGCCGCCCAGTCTTCCAATCAACGCTCTAATCGAGCTGCGCCCTTTACGTATTGGACCCAATTATTGACTGGTTATCCGGTCAAACTATAACTAGATATTAGATCGCTCTCAATATTAACAAAATAATGACACAAAACAATATTGTTTTTGTAGAAAACGATGAATCGTGCAAATATCAACGAAGCCAAAAAAAATATTGAAATAATTTAAGCTGAAATTGCGCGATCGAAGTTTGGCGGCAATACATTTTCAAAACAAAATTACGTGACGTATTTTGGCATGGTGTGTCATCTTCCATTTAAAATACAATCCAGGCGTAGAGTCGCGCCAAACATACGTCGCGTTTTTACCGCTTAGTGCGTTTCCATACTAAGAATCCGGGCGGGCCGGTATGGCGATGCCAATGGGATACCATTTTGGTACCGCATCCGTTGTCATGCCAATCAGGGTTTCTCTTTTCCTGTATAACAAGCTACTATATAAAAAAACCCTTTTTACTTATCGACCATTGGACGATTTTGTCGACTGTTATGTATTTATAACTCGTATTTATTTACATATGTACTGTGTGCTTATTTCTATTCCCTATCTACTCCGAAACTAAATAATTATTGCAGAACATTTTTTAATTTGCTCAAACAAAAAGCCCAACAAAAGCACACGAAATGAGCTCAGCAAACGGAAAACGTACCGGTATTGCATAAAAACACCTAAGTTTTAATTACTTACCAGTTCGGCTGCTTAATGATGTGTGCTGAAGAACTGGCGAACCGTTTGGAATAGAAATGTTTATCTCCTAATGACCATTGCTATGGTTGTGGTATATTAGTTTTAGTTTGAGCTGATTGTTTTTAAGTTTATCTAGCTAGCTACTAGCCACATCTTTTGTCATGTGAAACAGCTTGTAGATTAAATAAGCTGCCTATCTAAGTCGTGTCAACTGCTGTCCCATCGAACTATGAGAGTGAAGGAATATGGTGTGCATCTGTCCTTTCGCATACACTTGTGCACTTTAATACATACATCCTGCGTTCCTGGTCGATCGTAATATCGGCCGCCATGGTCGGAAAACGGCCGAAAGTTTTTATAAATTATATTTATCTGCTAAATAACATCTAGACACATGTATGACACAATGATTGAGCTTGCTAATAAGCGCCTACGTATTCCTCGTTACTGAGAGTTGTGATCATAGAATGCTCAGTTGGGGAGGATATGGGGTTTTTAAAGGCAGGCAACGCATCGGCGACCCTTATACGGCTGTTGATGTCCATGGGCAGTGGTGATCACTTTTCATCATTTTACCTGCTTTTTCGTTTGCGTGCCTATCATACAACACATAAAAAATACCACTTCAAATATATAACTTTTTAACACATTATGTAACACACTAGCCAATAAGCCACAAAGGCAGTTCATAACATAAAAAACAAGGAGGTGCAATCATGTCAATATGGTTACGGTGCAAGTTGGCGCGTCGCCTGATGGACCGGGCCGCTCATCACTCTCTGACGTTGTGTGATAACGGAATTGGGTCGACTACGTGTAATGTTGGCTATGAGATATTTCATAAAAAATGTGGATGTTTAGTTTACAAAAAATGTTATGAAAGTATTCCACCAGATTACCACCGCGTCTTTGAGACAATGTAATTTATAATTGACCCGCTTGGTGTAATGGTCAAGATGTTGCCTATTAGGCCATGAGGTGGCAGATTCAATCCTCGCACAGGGCAATCATTTGTGTGCATGAACGAACATATATGTTTGTCCTGGTCTGGGTTTTACATGTAATCTATTTTAGTATATTTGTAACACCACTGTTGATTCTGATGTCTGTAACACAAGTGCTTAAGCTACTTAAAACGGAGTCGGATCAATGTATGTGATGTTGTGAAATACAAGTAAATTAATTATATATTAAGTAAATATTTAAAAGTTTGTTCACAGCAAGTCTTGTAAGTACTGCAGGAAAGCTCATTTTCTTAGGAAAGTTTTTCCTTAACAGAAACTAAAGAATAACAACAAATAGAGCCCTAAAAGTAACGGTGCACAGTTATCGTAAAACCTGCAATGCTTTTGATTGCAACCACTTTGTTGTAATGGAGATAAGTCCATAAATGTACGGGTAAGAATAATTACTAATGGACCATCATCTAAGTAGGTAAGTGCGATAGCACATCTGCGCAAACCAAATGTTTATTTTAACCTCAAAATGAACACTTTGGTTAGTTTTCCTGACTAAAATCAAATATATTCGATTGACTTACAATATTGTATTGCTTACTAAACGACCTACATTATACAGTCGTCATTACGTTACTTACAACCGTAAATCCAAACTGTAAACCTACCCTGTCCTTCCTTAGTTATAATATTATCTGTATGTTTACATTTTCAAAAGAAAATTTTCTAATTCTTAGATTTTTTTCAATTTTACAGTGTTTGTGCTAAAGAAAACTTTAACATATTATTTTTATACAACACTAGCGGCCGCCCGCGACTCCGTCCGCATGGATTTCGATTTCCAATATCCTATGTGTTATTCTGATGTATAAGCTATATTGTGGTAAAGTTTCATTCAAATCCATTCAGTAGTTTTTACGTGAAAGAGTAACAAACATCCATACATCCATACATCCACACATACAAACTTTCGCCTTTATAATAGTAGTAGGATTGATATGGGTTTTTGTATATCAATGTTATACAAGAAAACTTTTATTGGTACGACTGTAGAAATGCGAGTATATTTCACTTGACGTTTACAGTCTCCTCGAGACATAGGCAGGGTGTCATCTGTGCAGGAACGCATCAGGCGCAGTGCCAACGCATACGTAGCATGCGGACACCAACATCACATTTAATGTTATGGCCTACATGATGACGTTACAATATAACTATGGTTGATAAATCAACTTTTAAAGATTTTTTCAAAATTGAGGCACCTGAAGAACTTTCAATATAACATTTTCAAAGCTCAACTGTAGTGCCTTTCTGTAACCTCTATAATGATTGACAATTCATAAGTAGCATCTTTGAAACCGATTTGATTGCAGTTTGTTTGTTTGGTTGATGATGAATCCACCATCGTAACCACCGAGCAAAAATATTCTTTTCATAATGTAGGCCACTTAGTTAAGAAAAAATTTAATCGTAGTTTTATATGCGGTTGTCATCATCAACCAGATGACGACAGCAGCACACAACCTCAACCCTTACCTCTAAACCCCATCAAACCCACGTTCTAAATTGAGCGTCTTAAATTAGCGACGCAACAGACAGGTGCTCACCGCGAGTGCGTTCGACTGGAGAAATTAATATCCGGTCGGGAGCCGCATCTCTTCCGGGTCAGCGCGCCTGCACCCCCTCCCCCTGGGGGGGGGGGGAGTGACCAGGGTAATTAAACCGTTTCATTGTAGACGCGAGCGGGGAATGATAAATGACTCGAAGGGATCTATGACTTTCTTGTGACTATTCGCAGTCGTGACGCGATTTGATAAATCTGGTGTAGGTGGGATGAATCGGGTGACGTTGCAATTTTTTACAGGTTGTAAGTAGTTTTGGTTATTTACCTGAACAGCAACATGAAATTACATTTAAGCTAAGCTTGACTAATATTTAGCAACTTGTACTGAAAACTAGTGCTAACTACATCACATAATATCCTAAACGCAAAACCTTGTTCAGTACTTCAATTAATGGACTAGTGACTTGTCTTGTCTAAGCACTGTCGTGTGACAACGAGTATCAATCCATCCGCCGTGTAATCGTACAGTCACAATTACATGAATTTTACTGTGAGAATATTTTTGTTCTTATAAACTCTTAGTATCGCACTGGTATAAATAAATATTTGATCTTACTCCATATTAAGTAGCTTAAGCACTTGTGTTACAGACATCAAAATCAACAGTTGTTTAACAAAATATACGTCAATAACACCCGCGAATTTTTATCATATGCGGTGATCGATCCTGCGACCTCTTGGCAACTACTTGACCATTACACCAAGCGGGACGTCAAATGAATCGATAACATCAATACAATGGCTTTAGATATTATTTTGACCGCAAATCACAGTACAGTAGTTTATTAAAGCCATGCTGATGGGTGACTAGCCACAGCAATGTGTGGGTCGCATTCCGTCGCTTGCTGGCACGGGCTAATCACATGCATCGGTGGGCAATCGCACAGTCACTATTACATTATCAATGGTATGAGATGATACTAAGATATTTCCCTATTGATTCTCGTTTAGCAGAAATAGGTCAATAGAAAAGATATGTAACAATTTTACGTGCAATATAATACCCTCCTTAAGCTTTCTAATTGAAGCTGCCAATGAAGTTTTAACTTATCAAATAAAGCCAATTTTTTTAGTGGTTGAAACAGAAGATGAAATATGCACTGAAAACGAACAAATAAATTAGTTTATTTAAAAATGAATTCTTTGAAAGCCACTTAGCCAAATAAATAAAGTACAGCATAAATGCAGTACATCATAATGAAAGAGAAGATTAAAGTCAGTTCTTTCAATATTTAATTGAAGGCTCAAAGAAAAATACAGATTTACTCTCATGAAAGTCGTTTTATCTGTTACAAAAATCAAGGCAATCAAGGCAGCAATACAAGCATATTTACAAACGCAAAGAATCTTCGTTAACCAACGCTCGAGCGTTTCCCAGAAGCGTAGATTGACATACATCGCATTTGTTTGGTTTGCGGCGACGGACGTCGCGGTCAAAGCAATCACTGTAGCAGCCGGCGTGACGACACAAAGCGTTAATTATCACGCTGTGTGGTGTAATGCTCTTGGCAACTTAACAAGTGGGTGGTACTTAATTATACTATAAATATATTTTTGATTTAGATCACGTTTTTGTCTGACGTTACATTCAACCACATATAGTAAACCAATAGTGTCACAGAACCTAGCTTGATAATAATAATAATTAACCCTTTATGACGTCACGCCACTTGCTGCAGTGATATTTTTGTGAGCGTGAGTATTCGTTTTATAGAAACAGGTAATTTCTTAGGTAAATAAGCAAAATACCTTTGGTTACAAATGCTCGAGTGTTTCTCAGAAGCGAGGTGGCCTCGTAGATTGGCATACATCGCAGTTGTTTGGTTTGCGGCGACGGCGCGGTCAAAGCAATCACTGCAGCAGCCCGCGTGACGTCACAAAGCGTTAATTATCACGCTGTGTGGCGTGACACTATAAGGGCATGTGGGTGGGCTAAATTATATTACTATAGATTATTATATTATATTTTGGGTTTGGTTCATGTTTAAACATAAAATGCCTTGGACTAACACACCAATTGCCTAGCCCCAAACTAAGCTCGAAGCTTGTACTATGGAAGCTAGGGAACTGATAGACATACTTAAATACTTTTTATAGACATCTATGACGCGAGTACAAATGTCGATGTTCATCACACAAACATTTGCCCCTAGCGGGATTCGAACCCACGACCCTTGGTTTTGTAGCCAGGGTCTCTAGCCTCTCGACCAACGGGCCTGTTTAAACGTGACTTTAAATAGACATCTAGATCAAGCAATGTTTACTGATTTTGTATGTTATGCTGTGTTACAGGTAAAGTTCTGAAAATAATTTGTATATGTAATAAATTTTAATGAATCGAACTAATACTTTAGTTTAACGAAGCGAAATATAATTACTAACCGTACCCGTCTTTTTTATCTCAAAGAACTAGGCTAAAATTGTTCAAATCTTCGCTTTATGTGGAATTTCCTTATATCTTGTATGGTTTATACTTCATGTAGTTTAGAAACATACACAATGGCTTACATATCAGATTTATCCTGCGACCACTGACGGTTGATGTGGTCAAAGCGGTCGCTGCGTTTGCAGTCAGCAACGTGACGTCACAAAGCTACGATGAGCGTCACGCATTGTGTCTTTGTATAACGGGTTTGTAGTTATTTTGTCATACTGTATGCCAAGCAAGGTTTAGTTAATAAATATTGAACGTGAGTCGTGTCTAAATAAATACGTAATGACCTTATTTAACACTTTGAACTCTCTCTTCTCTCTTCTTCAGCCCTTTTCAACCCACTGCTGGGTATAGGCCTCCTCCATTTTGCGCGCCACGCCATCCCACACTTTGAACTGGACAAAGCTTAATTTTCTAACCACTACGGTAGGTGGAACTTACTCATGTATCTCAGATTAGGCACATACACATTGGAATACATATCGAATTTATCCTGCGTTCACTGACGGTTAAAGTGGTCAAAGCGCTGGCTGCCTTTGCAGTCAGGGACGTGACGTCACAAAGCTATGTAAAGCGTCACGTATTGTGAATGCGTATGAACATAATATTATTATGTTTGTAGAGTCATATCTTTGTGAACCAGAATTTCAGGGATTTTGTCATTGCTGTGTTAATAAGTATTCTAATGTTAACAAATCTTGCCAAAATTACAAAAAGATAAAGAACGCGTTTTTTCAAACAAAATTTTTCTGCTAAACCTGACCGTGTTATTTGAGCGTAGTAATCTTATTTAGCACTCAGAACTGAACAGATACCTTAAATCATAAAATATAACTAACTCATCGAACATATTGCTATTGACAACAGATTGAATCATCACGCTTAAGCACTTAAGGGAGATTTATGGGCTTGTGATGTAAGCGAGCCGTGTTTATAAAAATTCCGAATTTCCTCCCACCCGATTGACTTTATTGTAAAAAATGTTTCACAGCACATCAGTCAGGCGTAATGTTTCCCCAGGCACGGAGCGATCGGTGCCTTTTAGCGGATTGCCTCTTGTGACGTTGACGGCAATATTTGCAGCGGTGATCGCTCCACTCGTTTGATGTGGCTCGGTGAGAACAAAAGCACATCCCGAATTATTGTTTGTATGAACCTTGCATTCGGACATTACAGGTTTTTAATCAGTACATCTGTCCACTAATCGATAGAATATATTGCGGGATTCTAAATGTTCCTAGCTCGTGATTCAGAAAAGAGTGAATATAACGTGCGAAATCTATACGTATACAAAAAAGCTGAAGAGTTTGTTAGTTTGTTTAAAGGCGCTAATCTCAGGAAGTGGTAGGAATTGAAAAAAATAATGTTTGTTGGATAGTCCATTTTCGACGAAGGCTTTAAGTTATAGTACCTACATACATATAACACTGTGTGTGCGGGAATCCAGTGGCACCTTGTAATTATATACGTATATGGATTATAGCTCTACGTGGTTCTACAGTCCAAATATTAGAGTTTAAGAATTTGCGTTTCAGTTGTTTTTTTCTCTTAACATAACTATTATGAGGGCTTGTAACCTTAACAAAACATCGAGCAGTAACCTCTATGATTCGTATTATATAGAAACTGGTCCAAAAGTTCCAGTTATTATCGTTGTAATATATATCTGAACATTAAAGCGACCTACATCAGAAGGCTGATTAACCTGGCCGTCGTCACAGAGAGCCGTCAGCGCTATCCAATTCCGAAGTTTGATTGAGACGTTAGTGCCCACGCTATAGGATTCGTACCGTGGCCATTGAAACGTGATATTGTTTTGTGGATTCCGATATAGTTTCGTTATATCTTATGCGTTTGTGGGATAATCTTATATTCCTGTTCATGGTGAGGGATCAAACTCTGTGGTGGTGAATATGAATGGAAATATTCTTGGTTCAATTTAAACACGTGTAAATGTTGAGTATTGAGCTTCGTAAAGTTATTCTTCGAACATGAAAGTATATTTAAACTATTTACTTTGCCAAATGTTTCTTCTGATTTCGAAGATATGTATTTACATCGGTTTTCTAGAATACTACATATTAAATATGTATACCACTAACAATACCGTAGCTTCCACGCTACGCAGTTATTTAAACGACAGAAGAAAAACAACGCAGGCTGAAACTAGTGAGTCTCCCACTTGATATGCCTGTACATTGAATGATAAAAAATGCTCAGCCATTAATCGTTCGCCACAGGACCGGCGATGGGTGGGGTCCATTTGTACGCGTCGCGATCTCGCGAGTATTCCTCGCGTGTGTTCGGTCAACGCTTAATCTTCATAAGATTCGAGGGGAATCTATCTATTAGCGCCGAATACCGATATATAAATGTCCGTATTTGTTAGGCATAAGTTGCCGTGACGGCAGATGTTTTGTGTGATATCCCTGCCGCCATTGCCTAGAAGGAATATGTAGTACAAACAAATCTAGGTCAAACTTCTGCGCTATAGTCACGATAGCTGTCCTTGGTTGGATCAAATTTAACATAAAATATTTAAACAAGGGTTAAACTGTTTAAAAACTACTTAATAATTTTTACTCAGAATAATATACAAACGTAAGGAAAACACGTAAGAATAATCATCATTTCAAAGAACGCACTCACTCAATAAACTATCCTATAGCCATGGTCGCAAATATAAGCTACCGACCTTGGTAAAAACTCTGCTAGGAAAACAATAATTCTTTTATTACTTTTGTTCCAAGTAGAAAAGTGGGTTTGCATGTTCCATTTTCACGTCAAAACTGATGAATCGATTGAGGAGAAGTTAGGTATGGCAGGAATATAAGATAGATTTACTTCTGAAAACATAATGGTCCCACGAGAGCGTGATAAACTTTTTCTGAAAACCTAATTCCAGTCAGTAATCTATAGGGACAGCTAAGAGTTTCACACAACACAATGGAAACTTTTTGTTACTACGGGAGATTATGAGTTAAATATTTACATTCAGACAATTCGGAAACTTTGAAAGTGCTTTGTCGGTGATACTATAATGGGTTCATTTTCTTGTAGTTTAATATATCGGAGATGATATGAAAATAGAAAACATAGTAAATCTTCGGATAGCATTACAGGCAATGAAGTAAAGTTCGAAGTATGAAAAAGACGTGGTATCCCTCAGTCGAGTCAATTCATTCCAGTAACTGTTACATCAACGCTTTTCACAAATCAATGTATCAGCTTACATACGAACATGTACTTTTGCCATACTCTCAAAAAATTGGAAACCGCTCCTATATTCAACCAATCATTCTAACCCGAATATGATCTCAATATTTCAAGGGCACTATTCCAAATCCCGAAATATTTAAATGCATACCCCGTTCTAGCGTTTGTCCGAAATTGGTGCCGTCCGGATATTAATATCCGTAGCGATGGATCCGTGCGGATATTGTGCTCGTGACGTACAACGCCGCTTACCGGCTTTGCATGAAATGTAGGCTAGTGCGCCTTTGTTTGTTATTTTACGTGATAGCGTGTGAATTACGCGGGTAAATAATGGTCTGACTTAACTACAGTTGTTTCGGTGACCTGTTGTTTATGAGCTGTGGTTTTATGTTTACGCGAATTCGTTAGTATCTGTTTGTATTTTTTTAAAGGCGTTTTGATTCTGAACTTGTTTGCATGCTGTGAGTATCAAGCATAGATTGGTAAAGTCACCGCCAACATTACAGCAGCCGAAATATTTCTTACTTTTCTACTTTAAGGACAGGCATTTTCCTATGAAGCGGAAGATTTCACAAGAAAAGAAAGAAAGAATAATTTTTCATGCAGGAAAAGAAAAATTATACATACAGTAATGGAAATACAGTGGTGTCCATATTTTGAATGCGACTAGAACCTTGTGTTTAAATATCCCGTCTATTTGTCGTGTGTGCGTAGTCGTGTTCGTCGCCCAGTCACACGGATTACACGTTGTTCGTTTGTGCGTAAACAAAAATCGAAAAGTAGTGATAAGTGTTAATATTTCTGCAAGAGTTGTACATATACAGTTGGCCACAGGGTTTGTCCGTCTATTGGTGGTATAATCACAGTTGAACACGATTGAGTCCAGTGAGTTATGAATCAAAATATTAATTGAGGTTATATTGCTGCGAGCCGTCAGCTGGGTTATCCTTGCGAACTTTCCTGCGCAAATACACAGAAAGGGAGCTTTGCGGGGTGTAGCTTTGGCTAATACAGTTTGTCAAGGCGTTATACGTTATCGACATACAATGAATGTAAATCATTGCACAGGCTGTCGTGGCGCACTTCACAAAAAAGAATTCATGTGCTGCCGCGAATGCAAGCAGAGTTACGACCTTGAATGCGCCAGTATTTCACCAAAAAAATTTAAGTCATATAATCTAGAAATGAAGCGTAACTGGACATGTCCTGAGTGCTCATGTAAGCAGCCCAAAAGTGACAATACGAACACGCCTGTGCGCTCGCATCAACCACCGATAATGGATGACCAGAGTATTGGTGATGTAAACCCAACTAGGGGAACATTTCAACCATGCAGTAACGTCACACAGAGGAAGACAGACTGTTCGAGTGCTCCCGCGGTCGCCGCTGCCACTGTGGACTACATTACCGAGGAAAGTTTCAGGCTTATTTGGGCAACCGAAATGAAGCAAGAGTTGAAGTGTATGATTGACGCTTCCTTTAAAACGATGACAGAGCAGCTAAAGGCTATAGATACTCGCTGCTCAGATTTTCAAGATTCGCTAACTTTTGTTAGTAATCAATATGAGGATCTGAGGAAAGAGATAGGGGATCTCAAGCAAATGTTGGGTAGCACCACTGCTGAACTTAACTGCTTAAAACAAGAAAACAAGAATCTCAAGGACGATCTAAAAGTACACATTGACAGATTAAAAAATCTGGAAGAGGAAAATCTTAAACAGCAGCAGTGGGTGCGAATGCAAAACATTGAGATTGTGGGCTTCCCAGAGGAGAAAGATGAAGTGCCCTCTGAACTCGTCGTTAAATTGTCTCAGCACATTGGTGTCCCTGTTCAGCCTTCGGATGTGGAATTCGCGCATCGGGTACAGCCTCGTCGTGCAAACGGTACTTCCATCGCGCGCCCTATCGTTGCTCGTCTGAAACAGCGTTCTACGAGAGATCAATTGATCGCTGCGGCACGCAAAAATCATAATATCATGGCGAGGAATTTGGTGAATGTGGGGATTGGAGATGAAAATGCTAAAATTTTTATTAATGAACATCTTACAAAAGAAAATAAAATGATTTTGACCCTATGTAAGCAAAAGGCAAATGAAATGAATTATAAATATGTCTGGACAAAAAACTGTCGCATTTTTGTCCGAAAAATCGGCACTTCACCCCCAATCCCCATCAGTTGTGCGGCCGATTTGGCAAATATAGTGTAGAAAGTGGCAGTATTGTTACTTTGATGCGTAATTTTAATTTTATCAGCGAAACTTTTTTTATGCTGCACTGCAAATATATGCGATCGTTTGTCCATGTAATGTCATTGTCGGTGTTCATTGGTCTCTATTTTTCTTTACTGTTGCTTGTTCTTCTGTGTGTGCGGGGCTTGCCCGTTGCGTTTGTTTTTGCTGCGCAGGTGCAACGTAATAATCAGAATAATATTAGATTTGCTGTTTTAAATATCTGTATGGCCTGTACTGCTGTGTGCACTTTGATACTAATTCATTACAAATTTTATTTTCCTGTGCCATTACATCAAAGTAGTCAAGCTCTTACTTATACTGTTATTGTACTAGCGTGTAACTTTTCTGTAAATGCTTCTTATGCCTATATTTTTGGTTCTATGCTTTTTTGTATTGGAAATGGATCGTAGCGGCAAACAATTAGTAATATTTTACCAGAATGTGCGAGGGCTCCGTACCAAAACTAACATATTTTTTAACAGTTTATCGCTGTCTAACTTTGATATCGGAATGTTCACTGAGTCATGGTTATGTGAAGGTATTCTAGATAGTGAACTATGTGACAGCCGCTATGATGTGTTTAGGCGCGACCGCGGCTCCCTTGGAGGTGGAGTTCTTGTGATATGCAGCTCGGGGCTGCAAGCACGTCGCCGTACAGAATGGGAGGTGCCGGACCTTGAATGTGTTTGGGTAACGATACCAGCTTGTAGTCTTGGGGCAAAGCAGAATTTGCACATATCTGTCACGTATATACCACCAAACCGCAACCTTCCACTTAACGTTCAAAAATTCATGGGCACTGTCTCGAAGATTATGGATTCATGTCCTGATGATCATGTTATTCTTAGTGGTGATTTTAACCTTCCGTGTGTAGACTGGACGTCTGGAATGCCTATTATTCTAAAAAAGGGATGCACTGAAATGCAAGTAGTTTCGTCTGATCTTGTTCAACATACTATGTTTTATAACTTAAAACAATTGAATAGATTAGTCAACTCACATAATAATACTCTGGATCTGATTTTTTCTAATTTTTCTATTGACATTAAACGTTGCTCTGTGCCGGTGGTTGATGAGGATAAATTTCATCCTGCGTTGGAGATTAATGCTAGTGATATTATAATTGCTCCGCTTAAAATGTCCTCTCAAATAAAGTACTGTTTTAAAAAAGCTAATTACGCGGCAATAATTGACAAGTTGGATAATATTGACTGGACATCAGCGTTATGTCAGAATAGTGTTGAAGATATGGTTAACAGTTTTCATTTCATTCTAAATGAGATAATAAAGGAATTTGTTCCAAGCATAACCGTCTCTGGCGTTCATCAATACCCTACTTGGTACAATCGCGCACTTATAAATGTTATCAAAGAGAAATCCAGAATCCACAGGCATTGGAAGCGCCACCAAAACCCTATGGACTATTTAGCATTTTCCATACTGCGGAAGCGTCAAAAAGAGTTGCAAAAAAGTTGTTATGATCAATTTATAACTACTTCTCAAGCAAAAATAAAGGAGGAACCAAAACTATTCTGGAATTATGTTAAATCAAGGAGAAAGTCGCATTCCAATTATCCTAACATTATGCATTTTAACGGTACAATTCTGTCCAATGAGAATGAAATAGGTGACGCTTTTAATAAATTCTTTCTTGAAAACTTTGGTGATCCTTCCAATTCTTATGCATCAGTACAAAGTATAAATGCCAGCAATAATGATATACTTCATACGATTGAAGTCTCTCCTTCGTCAATGTTTAAGCTATTACAAAGCCTCGATATTAGTAAGGGGCCTGGTATCGACGGTATTCCACCAATATTCTTTAAAAATTGTGCAAAAAGTCTAGCCGAGCCAATATCGTATATTTTCAATTGCAGCCTGCGTGAGGGACATTTTCCGGATTTGTGGAAGAAGGCACTTATTGTACCAGTACCAAAAAAAGGTCTTAAAATTGATATTACCAATTATCGCCCAATTTCGATACTATCAACCCTGAGCAAGCTGTTAGAGAGAGTGGTGCATAGCCAGATGTACCCGTTAGTAAGTCGTTCTGTGCCCGCGCAACAGCATGGCTTCTTAAAAGGCAGGTCCACTAACACAAATTTAGCAGTGTTCACTGATGACGTTCTTAGCGGTATGGACGGCGGGGGCCAGGTAGATGCCATATATACCGACTTCGAAAAGGCATTTGATCGAGTGGATCATATTATACTATTGCGAAAACTACAAGAACTCGGTATATGTGGCAACCTGCTTAGATGGCTCGAATCATACTTACGCAACAGAAGTCAGGCTGTTGTCATAGGCGGGTACAGGTCAGATTTCATAAAAATACCATCCGGAGTGCCTCAGGGATCGATTCTAGGGCCACTCTTGTATGTTGCATATTTGTACGATATTGGTCGTTCCATTCATCATGCTAAATATCTAATGTATGCGGATGACACAAAGATTTATATGCCCGTAAGAGGGATAGCCGATTGTATAAAATTACAGGAGGACTTGGAGCGTCTTAGTCTTTATTATTGTTGTAACCGTATTGGTGTCAATACCGATAAATGTTCGATTGTTTCATTCACACGCAGTAACAAACCTTTTCAATTTGATTATGTTTTGAGTCAGAAGAAACTTAGGCGTGAATGCCTCGTAAGAGATCTTGGAGTTTTTTTAGACTCAAAGCTTACTTTCTCTGACCATATATCGGCTATTGCAAATAAAGCATATAAAAATTTGGGCTTTGTGCTTCGTGTTAGCCAACCTTTCTCGGAAATCGGTTGTTTAAAATTGTTATATTTCGCATATATTCGCAGTGTCCTTGAATATTGTAGTAATATCTGGTCTCCTCAATATAACATACATAAAATGAATTTGGAAAAAATTCAGAAAAAATTTATCAAACACCTTAACTACCGCACACGTAAACAATTCGATAATTATCTAGACGCTTGCAAGTTTCATCAACTCACACCACTTGAGGATCGCCGAGCGTTGATGGATATGTCCTTTTTGTTCGATGTGTGCTCTGGCTCGATAGATGCCATCGAACTGTCGAACCGTTTCCTGAGGTTCTTTACTCCATCTAAACGAACTAGACAAACTGTTTCTTCACTTTTTTCTGTACCATTTGCGCGAACAAATTATGCCCATAATTCTGTAGTATGTCGTACGCTTAGATCTTATAATGAATCGTTTTCTAATATTGATCCTTTCTGCTCAAGCAAAATAAGGTTTAAGAGAGCAATACTGAGGGAAATTGAAAAATCTTAAATTTAAGTTGAGCACACACTTGTACAAATTATATACATTTAAGTTACTATATATATATAGGTTCAGTATTATTTTCTTGTTTTGCGCACAGCGAGTGGATTGTAATTACGAGTATCTGTGACTGTTATAAGATGTACTTAAAAAATGTAAATCCGTTATTGGCTGTCAGTTACAACAATATCATATGTTTATACCTAGTCTTAAGAGCTGTGGATTTTGTTAAAAAAAATAAAAAAAAAAAAAAAAAAATTTGTAAACGCAAGAAACCAGACTGAAGAATTATTTCCCATACAAGTACAAATTTATTCCGACATCGAAATGAAATAACGCAAGTATGTTCACATCAACACGGTAAATTGAATACCTACCAGTTGCAATTTTTTAAATTAATTTTGCACGTTTAAATATTGTTATCCAGACCGGATATATGATGAATATCAAGTTTCGATAAAACTCCAGTGAAATTATGAATCAGGATTTTTGTTTACGAAGTTCAGTAAATTGTTGCATTTCCTGTCATAAATAAAAAGCATTCGAAAATAATATCGGCAAACTTGGCAGTATGGTAGTGGCCATGTCTGGTCAATCATGTCATGTTTGACGACCCGCTTGGTATAATGGTCAAGATGTTGCCTATTACGCAAGAGGTCGCGAGTTCGATCCCCGCACAGGACAAACATTTGTGTGCATGAACATGTCTGTTTGTCCCGGTCTGGGTGTTATATATATATTTTTAAGTATTTTTGTAATACCACTGTTGATTCTGATGTCTGTAACACAAGTGCTTAAGCTACTTAACACGGGGTCAGATCAATGTATGTGATGTTGTGAAATATTTATTTATTTATTTAGTTATGTCAGCCGGAATAAATGCAATAAATTCTGAAATCTATACTAATATAATAGCTGAAGCTGAAGAGTTTATTTGTTTCAACGCGCTAGTGTCTGAAACTTCTGGTCCGATTTGAAAAAAACATTTTTGTGTTGGATAGTGCATTTGACGAGGAAGACTTTAGGCTATAGTGTGCGATAACCGAAAACCACGAGGATGGTGTCGCGGGCGACTAGTACAAAATAATGTTTGTTACATACCTTGAAATGCAACGATTTATAATAAAGGTCGTTGACCTTCGTTCCCGTGGATTTCAGTTTCCGCGCACGAAGTGTTATATTATGATAGCTTAAAGCCTCAACAAATGGACTATCTAACTCAAAAATATGTTTTCAATTCAAACCAGTACTTCCTGAAATAAGCACGATCAAACAAACAGACTCTTCAGTTCTATTATATTAGTATAGATTTACTTTTTTTATTAACAATAAAATAAATTTGCGCAAAAATAAAATTTAAAATCCCCTTCAAAAATGATAGCAGAAAACCGATAAAATATCCGACCGTGATCCTTTGACGAATGTGTTTAACTTTCAGCTTAACAAGTGCGAACGTTGCAAATAGGTCACTTCGGACTATTTAAATAGCTCCCCAAAGCGTTTGTCCAAAATCGATGGTGGCCGTCCGGATATTAATATCCGTAGCTACGGATACGCACGGATATTGTGCTATGTATACCGCACGCTGGTACTCGTATCTCGTAACAAACTGGACTCGCTTCTGACTGTTGTATTTATGACTTCACTACATAGTATAAAACAAAGTCGCTTTTTCTGTCCCTATGTGTGTTGTATGTCCCTATGAACGCTTAAATCTTTAAAACTACGCAACGGATTTTGATGCGGTTTTTTTTAATAGATAGAGTAACTCATGAAGAAGGTTTTTATGTATAATATCATCCATTAAATAGTGGACAAGTACCACGGGCGAAGCCGGGGCGGGCCGCTAGTTTCACTATAAACGCGAGATGTGAAGTTTAGTGTTAGATAGTTACTGTTGCATCTGGTCATAATAAATTATTCAGAAACTGTTTCGTAAATAACTCTTGTCATTTTAAAATTCTACAGTCACTCTACGAGTAATTTGGAATTTCACTACGGTCTAAGGACATTGTATTTTTTAAAGTCCATTCCAACTACATATAATTGGCTAGAATATATCAAAACCAAAACCATTATTATGGATAAGATGTTGCTAGTGTTATTAACAACCAGAACACAAAAGAAAAACCGACCACATTTCATTTAAATTTTTACAAGCATAGCATTAGCCTATTAATGTCCCAATGTCGGGCAAAGATTACATCGCTTGAAATCATGTTTTCGATACAAAGATGGGGTTAGGCTGAATTACCATGCTTGTCAAATGCGGGTTGATGATCACTAACTCGGGTTTTGTTTAAAAAATCAACATTTTCCCATCTAGGGATCGAACCCAGGACCTCGAGAACACAGCCCGGTACTTAAACCACTAGACTATCGAATCGAGGCGTTTACGAGAATAAAAAAGTATATTTTTGGATAAATGTTGACTTAATATTCTCGTTCATTGTACACTCGAATGAACAAATATTGTAACGATAGAGTTCAAACATGTTAAAGGCGACTCTTTGTATTTGTGAAGTAGTATATTTTTTTCGATGAAATATGTTTTCACGGCCTCAATTGGTCGGTTGATTTTTCTTTTATATATTTTTTCGGTCATCAAAAGGCGTTCGTAAAAATATGATTGACAAAAACTTCGTTCGCAATTTATGAGAAGATGAATTATTTATTAATATAAAAATACAGAGGTATCGGATTCCATTCCCGTGCAATTAAAACATTGTTTAATTAGTAAATGCTAAGCCTGGATGCCTGGAACCTATATTATAAGCTGTGCTCAGTCATTTGTTAGCATGATGGCACCGTAGTGGTAATACATATTTAATTAATTAACAGTTTTAATAAGGAAACAAATGCAAATGTGATTAGGCTCAAGCTTCTCAGATGTGTTCTCTCCATGTCCGTTAGTTTAGTCCGTTAGTTCGTAACAGAAATCCAGTTCAAAAATTTATCTGCAGTAAATAATAGTTGGTTAACAGTTTTAATAAGGAAACAAAAGCAAATGTAATCAGGCTTAATCTTTTCAGATAATGTTCTCTCCATGTCCGTTAGTTCGTAACAGAAATCCAGCTCAAAAATTTATCTGCAGTAAATAATAGTATAGATTTTAATTAAATATCTCCCGCGAACAATGGCTTTCCGGCACTTTCACGTAGCCGCTTTCATTGAGATAAACAATGAAACAATTCGCAAGACACTCCACAATGCAGCGGAGACACCCCTAATTGTACGTGAAACATTCTCGAGACTTAAAATAATAAGAAAATCTGTTGGATTTATAATTAAAAGCAGAGTTTGGTAAATGTACTTTTTCAGACACATATTGTGAAGCGTATCTTGCAACAGACGTGTATAGGTAAAAATACAATATAAATATAATATAAATACCCTCCCAGCCTTTTAAGACTATGGCGGCCGATCTACTAACGATCAGCTAAGTACGTAGGCTATATTATAGTGCACCAGTGAGTGCGCAAGCACACTTATTTTCGCTCACACTCAAAGTTTGTTGGGACAGTACCTAGTCTGAGACGACCAAACGACCATAGCAAATCATGCAAGCCAAATTTTGCAAAGTACTAACTTGGTAATATTAAAAAAGAATAATTAAAAAACACGTTATGTAAATAAAATAGTATCAGTCTCATTTCAGTATAAAATAACTAGAACATTAACTTTAAGTCATTAAACCAACATTGTCTGTATACAATCACACGGCAGTTACAAAACTAAATATATAAAACTTCACAACTATTAGGCGGAACAATTATCATACCTTTTACTCGCAACTGTCGCAGTATTCCCAAAAGCGAGGGCTAAAGTAAACCAGTAAACCGCTGTTGTTGTAATGGGATACATAGTTTAATTAAACGTGGTCTAGGCCGGTGCCTCCACAAACGGGTCAGTCGTTATCTCACGTGGCAATTATAATTCTTCCATGGGACCGTTTTGAAACTCGCAGATAATGAATTGTCCGAGATCGGACGCAGTTAACTGCGATACTGGTTTTATGGTTTAACTCGCAGTTTGCGAATGGGTGGAGTAATTAATTGCATGTTTAAGGCATTTTCAAGGTCATTGTGAATTATTAGTTTTGCGGAACACTGTTTTGCACTCAGATTTTAGTATTTGTTTAATGAATAAATAAATAAAAATAATGCCAGTCTTCTATTAGGGCCAAGGACGATAAAGTAGGGCAAAGACTTTGGCAATTTTAAAACGTCTGAGGAGTGGTATGGACCAACATGGGCACGTGCATAGTGAATAGTTAAGCCACCTAAACGTCCTCAACCGACCGGTTACACTTTTGAAGTAATCTGTTTCCAAATCAAATCTACATTTCAGGGCGCAGTCTAACATGAGAGCAATAAGATAACACAATAGAAGACAAAAACATGGGTCGCAACTTTATATCTGGAAACATACAATCAAAAACTCGATCGCGGTAAAATTTACAGCCAGAGTTAGCACTTAATGAGGACAGTTAATGTGAGTTATCAACCGATGCAGCCCATTGGAGTCGCTCCAGCAACTAATGGCTGGAGCCAGTGGGACACGACCCCACCGCTGGACGTGACTGGGCTGGCGTTGGGAAACATTAGTGAATCACGTTGTTACGTGTTGCGTCGTTTTTGATGACTCCTTTATTCTAACTCGTGTAACTCCTAATTCACTTGTTTATAATAACCTTCCGACCGTTTTCGACCATGGCAGTCGATCTTACGATCAACCAGGTACGCAGGATATATGTATTATTTTAGTGCACAAGTGAGTGCGCAGGCACAAGTCCTGTTCCCTCCAGTTATTTTGCATTGAAAATTATTTGAGTACCCATCTACTGATATTTGGACACGTTACTCATTGGCATGCAAAAAGACGCTCTTGCTTTGTTTCCATTTTTACTTCACATATAGTTAAGGGAGGCCTGCCTCCGTGGTGTAGTGGTTAGAGCGCTGTGCTCGAACACTACGAAATCGGAGGTCGTGGGTTCGAATCCCGCGGGGAAC
Source organism: Nomophila noctuella (assembly GCA_958496325.1). Taxonomy (NCBI): domain Eukaryota; kingdom Metazoa; phylum Arthropoda; class Insecta; order Lepidoptera; family Crambidae; genus Nomophila; species Nomophila noctuella. The sequence goes on from OY292482.1 coordinate 17,050,434, forward strand.
ACCTTCACTTTGTGTTGGTTTTCCCAGTTTGGTTAGGACATTGCAGGCTTGAATCACCTGATTGTCCGATAAGAATGATGATTCCGTGCTTCGGAAGGCACGTTAAGCCGTTAGCCCGACTATGATCCAACTGGTCTGGTTTCCCTTGTGGTTACGGAGGTCAGACGACAGTCGCTCCATTGTAATTACCAGGCAGGTCAATTCAGGATCATAGTCGCAGCGTACCCGGTGAGAGTCTCACTGCACAACACCGACTCCTTGTCATGGATCTCTGCGTAAGACCCAAGGAGAAGCCCCTTGAGCGATGCCGACGCCAGATCAGGTGGTGGCGGCTGAACGAATCTACGTCTCAAGAGTTTGCCTCGGCTACAAGCGTTACCTGTGCTGATGCTGATGGCAAACCGGTCCAAGACCACTGGGATGGGATTCAGGATGCAATCACCACTGCGGCAAAGGCGGTGCTCGGGATCTCAAAGGGTGGACGCAAATGTGACAAGGAGACTTGGTGGTGGAACGCAGAAGTCCAGAGGGAGATCAAGGAGAAGAAAGCCTCCTTCTTAAAGTGGCAAGCGACCAGATCTCCTGAAGACCGCGACGCATATGGGGCTGCAAAACGCGCTGCTAAACAAGCTGTAGCCAGAGCCAGACGAGAACACTTACAACCGCTCTACGATAAGCTGGACTCGTCTGAGGGGCAGAAGCTTGTGTACAGAGTAGCTCGTTCTAGGGTCAAAGCTGCACTGGATATTTCCAAGTGCCGCTGTGTAAAGGACCCTAGTGGCAACCTATTATGCGAGGACCTCGCGGTGAAGGAGAGATGGCGCTCATATTTCCACGAGCTGCTCAACGAGCAGCATAAGGAGGTGCAGCCACCGGACCTCCCTCCGAATCAAGGACTAGTGCCACCCATAACGCCTGATGAAGTCCGCAGAGCTCTTCGCCACATGAAGAATCGGAAAGCAGTCGGTGCCGATGGAGTCCCCATTGAAGCCTGGAAGGCGATGGGTTCTCGTGGTGTGGGCATCTTAACCGACCTTTATAACCGCATACTCTACACCGGGCGGATCCCTTGCCAGTGGAGACGGAGTATCATAACTCCAGTCTTCAAAGGGAAGGGATCGGTGCAGGAGTGCGGAAGCTATCGCGGTATAAAGGTAATGTCCCACACTATGAAGCTATTTGAGCGGATAGTTGACTCTCGGCTACGACAGGAGTGTACTGTCTCGGACTGTCAGTACGGGTTTCGACCTGGTCTTGGTACCATGGACCCTGTTTTTGCCCTAAGGATGATCATGGAGAAATACAGAACGAAGAACACGCCTCTGCATTTCCTGTTCCTGGACATGCAGAAGGCCTTCGACTGTGTTCCTCGCATGATGATCTGGTGGGCACTGAGGTCCAAGAGGGTGCCTGAAACCTATATTGACGTCATCCGAGACATGTACCACGATTCCGATTCAATAGTTAGGACTGCTGTTGGTGACACCAACCCTTTCCCCGTTACCGTCGGAGTCCACCAAGGATCCGTCCTTAGTCCCTTCCTGTTTAGTGTGATATTAGACGAACTGTCAACCAGCATCATAGACGCACATGAGCAACCCCCGTGGCTGCTCATGTATGCTGATGATATCGCGCTGACGGATTCGGACAGGGGACGACTGGTGCGACGAGCGGGCAAGTGGAAGGTGGCACTTGAGAACGGCGGTCTAAAACTAAACGTGGCGAAGACTGAATACATGGCCTGCAACACAGATCCCCCACCCGTACGCATAGACGGTGACTTGGTCGAGCGTACGGACCAGTTTAAATACCTGGGATCTGTACTTCATGCGTCCAGCGACATCGATTGCGACGTCAAAGCCCGCATTTCAGCAGCCTGGGCCAAGTGGCGTGAGGTGACTGGTGTCATTTGTGACCCCAAAATGCCGGTTAAGTTGAAGGGACAGGTCTATAAGACCATCATTAGGCCCGTCCTTTTGTACGGCAGTGAAACGTGGCCTGTACTTGAGCGACACAAGCAGATGCTGCGTGTCACGGAGATGAAGATGCTGCGCTGGATGTGTGGAGTGACGCGGAAAGACCGCATTAAGAACTCACGCATCCGGGGTAGCCTTCGTGTCCGTGATATTGCAGATAAACTGCAGGAGTGTCGCCTACGTTGGTACGGCCATGTTTTACGGAAACCGGCCAGCTACGTGGGAAACAAATGTCTCACCATGCCACCACCGCCGGGTCCCGGAAGAAGGGGCAGGCCCAAGAAGTGCTGGCTTGGCGTCGTTGAAGATGACATGCGTGCCAATGGTCTTTCCACCCAGGATGCCCAAGACCGTGCGAAGTGGAGTAGGTGCAGCAGGAAAGCGGACCCTGGACTCCGAGGCAACAGCCGAGGATGCGACCGGGACAAACGCTAGGATGATGATGAGTCGCAGCGTACCCTGGGCTCCAAGGCAATGGCCGAGGATGCAACCGGGAGAGGCGCTAGGATGATGATGATATAGTTAAGGGAGGAGCGGATATTCCCATCTGCCCAAGACCCATAGAAAACTTTATTCCCCCCAAATAGGTACTAGCTATACCCAAATGCATTTTCTTACAGCGATAGATATCATGTAAGTACACAAGAAAACATATCACTTTCCTGGCACTAAAAGTATACCTGTCTGTCTGTGATACACACACATATACATATTTCACGATAGTAGTTTAGATTACTATAACTTCAGTCCTCGCACATAGCTGAGCCACTTTATCTCGGGTCCCGGACCGCTCATGTGTTAGTGCATTGAATACCTGCCCCAGATTCCTCACGTAAATTAAGCCGCAACAGGGACATATTTAGGGTGTCCAGAAAATATTTTATTGCTGTAAATACTCTGATGTTTGTCATAGGAATGGAGGGCGCAAAATAGCAAAGATTTTTTGTTATTTTTAAGCTGTCAAAAACTGACACACTCGTTATGCCTTTTAATAAAAAAATTGGCCAAGTGCGAGTCGGACTCCCGCACTGAGGGTTCCGTACAGATTTTATTTTTGACGTATTAAAAAAACTACTGAATAGATTTCGTTCGAACCAATTTTCGTTGGTAGTTTTTATGGTAATGTACATTATATATTTATTTCAGTTTTATTACCTCTTATTTTAGAAGTTAGAGGGGGGGGGACACACTTTTTTCCACTTTGGGAGGGTCTGTCACGCAAAGTATTCATTTAAAAAAAAAGCGATATTAGAAACCTTAATATAATTTTTAAAGACCTATCCATAGATACCCCACACGTATATGTTCAATGAAAAAAAATATTTTCAGTTTCAGTTCTGACTATGGGGACCCCCCACTATTTTTATTTTTTTTCTATTTTCATGCAAAAACCTTGTTGCGGTTCACAGAATACATACACTCACTAAGTTTCAACAGTATAGTACTTATAGTTTCGGAAAAAAGTGGCTGTGACAGACTGGCGAACAGACAGACAGACAGACAGCCAGACATGACGAATCTATAAGGGTTCCGTTTTTTTGCCATTTTGGCTACGGAACCCTAAAAACATAAAGTTAGTACCGTGCTGTTTACCATACACAAGGGTTGCAGATGCGTTGCCTGCCTTAAAAACCCCATACCCTCCATAACTGAGCTTTGGAAACCTTACTCACCAGCAAAAACATAGAACAACAGTAAAGAAGTGCTATTTCACTGTGGCATGCTAGAAACTGAAGAAACACACTTTCATACATAAGTGACTTAAGTAAAAATGCCGAAATTGCCAACATGCAAGTCTTTTCTCTAAGAGGGATTCAATTCTGCGTTAACCGGTTTTATGATGTCGTTGTTATCGGTTGTATAGTTTTATTAAATTTTATTTTGCAGAATCTTATCGTATGAATTATCTAAACTGGTCACCCTAGAGTTTTTACTACGCAGCAGAAGCAGAGCGGTATAATAAAACCACCGATGCATGTGCCAAAATACATTACAATGGTTTATTTCGCTTATCTTAATGGATACAGAAAAATATTTTCGCGAAGTTGTTACCCAGCGGGCTTTTATGTATTTACTTGGGCTTCACAGGTGTGGTTTGTTTTCAGCTAGAGATATAAATAGACTGGAATATTGTTATGATAGAATTTTTATTATTAAAAAACGTATTCACATAATAGCGAGTGAAAAGCAACTAAAATATGTTTTTTACTTTCATTGCTATCACTCAAATGAATGATGTACATTTTGCCGATGCATGCAATTATTATAATGACTATCAATTTCTTCATTTTACTAAGATTAATAAACATGTTTTATCAAGTTCTTAATTTTAAACCTACTGCCTAATGGCTGCTTTAAACTGAACCTACAGGCAGTAGTATAGTAGATTCCAGTAAAGGTGAAAAAAATTTAATCTCTTGTCATTTCTAGTATTTATAAAGAAAACGAATACAAAAAACCATTAAATCAAATAACACTTTTAAATAAAAGCCGCTATAAAACCTATTCCTACTAGTGTTGGAGTGGTTCAGCTCAGCGCGGGTCAAGCATTACCGCGGTTACTGCGCTCCGGACTGTCTTACCGAGCGGCTCGATTTACCGGAATTGCCTCGACGTGAGAGGATAACCGACTAATGACGCGCTAGCTAATATCGATATCGATATAACAATTAATAACTGCTTACTGCGTAGGTGTAAATGTGTTCGCGGAATATTTTTTAGTATCGCTGTCATCATTAGCTGGTAGCAATTAACTGAAGAACGTAGGCTTCCTTTAGATGGGTAAAAACCTTCTTTTCTAAGAGGTCCTATACCAAATAGATGGTAGGCGTAACCATTTTTTAAAAACAGTTATATAATAAAATACTCTAAGTATTTCTAGTATCTAATTCTATAAGTAAACTACCCATGGAACAAGAAACACTTTTTGATAACCGGAATAATCCAGTAACACTAATAAATAAAAGCCGCTATAAAACCTATTCCTACTAGTGTTGGAGTGGTGCAGCTCAGCGCGGGTCAAGCATTACCGCGGTTACTGCGCTCCGGACTGTCTTACCGAGCGGCTCGATTTACCGGAATTGCCTCGACGTGAGAGGATAACCGATTAGAGACGCGCTGGCTTATATCGATATCGATGTAACACTTAGTTACTACTTACTGCGTTAGTGTGTTCACAGGATGTTTTAAGTATTACTGTCATTATTTGCTGGTAGCAGTTAACTGATGAACGTAGGCCTCCCTTAGATGGGGAACAACCTTTCTTCCGAAGAGTTTATATACCCAAGCAGGAGGTACGCGTAACCCATAACAGAAACAGTAATGAAAATGTAGCCTCTAAGTATTTCTAGTACCTAATTCTACTGCCAATGAAACCAGTAAAACTAATAAATAAAAGCCGCCATGAAACCTATTCCGACTAGTGTTGGAGTGGTTCAGACTCAGTGCGGGTCAAGCATTACCGCGGATACTGCGCTCCGGACTGTCTTACCGAGCGACTCGATTTACCGAAATTGACTCGACGTGAGAGGATAACCGACTAATGACGCGCTAGCTAATATCGATATCGATATAACAATTAATAACTGCTTACTGCGTAGGTGTAAATGTGTTCGCGGAATATTTTTTAGTATCGCTGTCATCATTAGCTGGTAGCAATTAACTGAAGAACGTAGGCTTCCTTTAGATGGGTAAAAACCTTCTTTTCTAAGAGGTCCTATACCAAATAGATGGTAGGCGTAACCATTTTTTAAAAACAGTTATATAATAAAATACTCTAAGTATTTCTAGTATCTAATTCTATAAGTAAACTACCCATGGAACAAGAAACACTTTTTGATAACCGGAATAATCCAGTAACACTAATAAATAAAAGCCGCTATAAAACCTATTCCTACTAGTGTTGGAGTGGTGCAGCTCAGCGCGGGTCAAGCATTACCGCGGTTACTGCGCTCCGGACTGTCTTACCGAGCGGCTCGATTTACCGGAATTGCCTCGACGTGAGAGGATAACCGATTAGAGACGCGCTGGCTTATATCGATATCGATGTAACACTTAGTTACTACTTACTGCGTTAGTGTGTTCACAGGATGTTTTAAGTATTACTGTCATTATTTGCTGGTAGCAGTTAACTGATGAACGTAGGCCTCCCTTAGATGGGGAACAACCTTTCTTCCGAAGAGTTTATATACCCAAGCAGGAGGTACGCGTAACCCATAACAGAAACAGTAATGAAAATGTAGCCTCTAAGTATTTCTAGTACCTAATTCTACTGCCAATGAAACCAGTAAAACTAATAAATAAAAGCCGCCATGAAACCTATTCCGACTAGTGTTGGAGTGGTTCAGACTCAGTGCGGGTCAAGCATTACCGCGGATACTGCGCTCCGGACTGTCTTACCGAGCGACTCGATTTACCGAAATTGACTCGACGTGAGAGGATAACCGAATAGAGACGCGCTAGCTAATATCGATATCGATGTAACAATTAGTTACTACTTACTGCGTAAGTGTGTTCAAGGGATGTTGTTTTTGTTTTAGTATCAAAATCATTATAAGCTACTATCAGTTAACTGGTGAACGTAGGCCTTTGTTAGACGGGTAAATATCTTCCGTTCTTAGAGGTTCTATACCCAAGAAGGTAGTAGGCGTAACCTATTACTAAAACAGCAATAAAATAATAGTTGTTAAGTATTTCTAGTAGATAAATCTAAAAGTCTGTAAGCTGCCAATGAAACTAGTAAAACTAATAACCAAAAACGGCTATAAAACCTATTCCTACTAGTGTTGGAGTGGTTCAGCTCGGCGCGGGTCAAGCATTACCGCGGTTACTGCGCTCCGGACTGTCTTACCGAGCGACTCGATTTACCGGAATTGCCTCGACGTGAGAGGATAACTGATTAGAGCGGCGCTAGCTAATATCGATATAACAATTAATAACTACATACTGCGTAAGTGTGTTCACGGAATGTTATTTTTGTTTTAGTATCAAAATCATTATAAGCTACTATCAGTTAACTGGTGAACGTAGGCCTTTGTTAGACGGGTAAATATCTTCCGTTCTTAGAGGTTCTATACCCAAGAAGGTAGTAGGCGTAACCTATTACTAAAACAGCAATAAAATAATAGTTGCTAAGTATTTCTAGTAGATAAATCTAAAAGTCTGTAAGCTGCCAATGAAACTAGTAAAACTAATAACCAAAAACCGCTATAAAACCTATTCCTACTAGTGTTGGAGTGGTTCAGCTCGGCGCGGGTCAAGCATTACCGCGGTTACTGCGCTCCGGACTGTCTTACCGAGCGACTCGATTTACCGGAATTGCCTCGACGTGAGAGGATAACCGACTAGGGATGCGCTGGGTTATGGCGATATCGATTAATTTCTGATTAAAAATCTATATTTTTGACTTCTAACGTTTCTTGGAATATTGCTGCTACACGAACTGTTAAACATAATTTAAAATCTCGAATTATTACGTCATGGATATTTATACACATCAAAAATGGTAATATCAGTCGATGACTTAAAATTATAACCAGTTTGAAATGGTATAGATACCCTTTAAAGGTACAAAAGAGCTCGCCATTAATAAAAAGTAATTAATGGATATTTGATTGTAAGGATTGCTCCAGTTTGTGAAATTAAAAAACTCAAATCAACTTATCGAACTAATGTGGTGCGAGCATCGAACGGCATCTCACGTAGCTGCCCACAATCAGGAAAAGTGGAAGCAACAATAAAAAAATCGGCCAAGTGCGAGTCGGATTCGCGCACTGAGGGTTCCGTAAAAATTATATTTTTGACGTATTAAAAAAAAAACTACTCACTAGATTTCGTTCAAACCAATTTTAATTGGTAGTTTTTATGGTAATGTACATTATATATTTATTTCAGTTTTATCATCCTCTTATTTTAGAAGTTAGAGGGGCGGGGGGGACACACATTTTACCACTTTAGAAGGATTTCTCACGCAAAGAATTCACTTTAGAAAAAAATTATACAAGAAATCTTAATATCATTTTTAAAGACCTGTCCATAGATACCCCACACGTATATGTTCAATGAAAAAAAATATTTCGAGTGTCAGTTCTCACTATGGGGACCCCCAATTTTTTTTTCTATTTTCGTGTGTAAACCTTGTTGCGGTTCACAGAATACATCTACTCACCAAGTTTCAACTGTATAGTACTTATAGTTTCGGAAAAAAGTGGCTGTGACAAACTGGCGGACAGACAGACAGACATGACGAATCTATAAGGGTTCCGTTTTTTGCCATTATGCTACGGAACCCTAAAAATGTGATCAACATAGTGAAAAAACGCCGACAAATAACAAATCCCGACGTTCATTTGATTTATCACTTACATATGCGCCATAAATCAAAAACATCGATATGTCAATGACGTAAACACAACACTACCGCGTTGGATGTGGGTAGTTTGATAGAGTGATATCGAACCGCCGATGGAGATCTGCCAAGTCGAGATAAGCGGTACTTAGGCTTCGGTAGATATGAATGTATGAATTCCTGTTACAATTGCAATTATCATTAGAGTAATTTAGTTATTTTGTGCTAAGTTTTTGTTAGTGAGTATGATCTATACAGCTCTATAGAGGAGGACAATAGTGGATACTTTGCTCTCCTCTATAGAGCTACACTATGCAAGTCGATATTATTTACTATGGATGGGATGAATAAACTAACTGCAGGAAAACAAGTTTAGTATAACAGTTTCATACAAAAACAAAATTAGAAATAAAAATATTACGGATACAAATAACTGCGAAATTGAAAGAATAATGTATTTGTCAACTTTTTGCAATCTTTGAAAAGCACCTTTCAAGTAAGTACCACAAAATTGAAACCATAATTTGATTTTAATAATGACAAAATGAACGCGAAGACATACATTTTCTGTTTGTACATAAATAATTTCAAGGAAACGAATACCCCGACAGAACACTGTTGGAGTATTCAATTTCATTGTTCATTTCAAACAACAAAATGTATTTGCACTACTAAAACCACTTGGCGACAACATGTTTTCCGTTTCGTTACAATCAGTAATGTTTGTCTCCGCAAATTACTATTTACTCTACCCTTGGAAATAGGCAAGAATACTTAGTTACAAGAATACTGTGTAAGGCTCCTGTAAATAAACTTGTTACCTATCGTAAACAGTGCCGTACTTTCGACCAGGCTCCTGAAAGGACGGAGTGCGAGTAAAATACTTGTAGTTCTGTAGATATTTATGAGGACAATATGTTGTACAAGAGAACTGCCTTCATGGTGACTACACCACGTAGCACAACAAGAATACAGCTCAAAAACTTCGGAGATCGTGAGTTTGAATCCCAGGATCACTTTCACACTATGTGTTGGTTTTTTTTCTAGTTTGGTTAGGACATTGCAGGCTTGAATCACTTTATTGTCCTCTAAGAATGCTGATTTCGTGCTTCGGTAGGCAGCTTAAGCCGTTGGTCCCGACTATGATCATAATGGTCTAGTTCCCTTGTATGGGTTACGGAGGTCAGACGGCAGTCGGTCCATTGCAATAAACTGGGCCAGTCAATTCTAGTCCCTTAGTACCCTTAAATAAAACAACGAAGTTACACCAACCTTCAAGTGCGTTGTACGTTTTATACAAGAGCATGCTTGTCTTCAACTAAAATAACCTTTTATAAACTGCATAATTCAATTAATATAAAATGGTATTAAAAAAACAGTATTACAATACAGTTAAGATACAAACACAACAAAACAGTTCAATTATCACCACAAACACACTTTATTAGTTATATTATTATTGCAGTTAGGTACTAATATGTATATTGCGGTTATATACCTACATCGTCTATTTAGTTACAACTTTAGTTTAACCCGCAAACGGCGCCATCATTACTGATTCCGTTCAGTTCCCAAACAGCGGTCGGGAACGAGACAAACCGCACGCTGTGATTGGCTGATTGCGCGGCCGTGATTACACTGGACACTAGCCTCACTAGCTGGGAGTTTATCTTGCACACCAGGCATGGCGATGGTAATATATAGCAATTAGATAGTGTAACCATTGATGCAGAGAAACATAATTTAAAGTCAGAATGACAACCTGCATATCATTGACTGATGATCACAAAATCTGGGTAGGGTTAGGTAACCAAGTCGAATCTGAATCGAACCCAGAACCTCGTCACTACGACCCAGTACTTAAACCACCACGCCATAGAGGCACGAGAAGTCATCCGTAATTGTAGTACACAAAACAAAAAGTAAAAATGATTATAGCCTACATCGACTTGTTTTTCATTATCAAGCGCAAAACATTGTTAACTAATCATAATTATTAGAATGTAATATTATCTTCTACGTCATTTAAGATAAGGTTTTTTTTAACTTTTTATAGATTTTTTTTAAGCATTGTTATAAGATTTTCGGTGTAATTATTATAAAGAAGCAAAGCTTTGCTTCAACCTAGGTTGAAAATCACGTTTTAACCAATTTGTCTGTGTATTGCATTATTGCAAACAGAACAGCAGTTAAATAATTATTAGGACATAATATTACCATCAAATAAGATGTTGCGAAGGAATTTTACCCGCTCCGGTATTTCCTACCTAGCATGTATATAAAACCAGAACAGGCATAATTTCACACGTAACCAAGCACGCGAGGCATTACGGGCATCTAATCTGTCCCTCCTTTAATTAACACGTCACATTCCCCGTCAGTGGCGTGACGTAGCTGCGTCAGACACAGCTTATTAATGAGCGGCAGAACTTATGAGCGGGATTGAATAATAAATTAGTCGCATCCATCAGGAAGCGAGTTCTTGACGACAAAGCAAGCTTGAACACTCAAATTGAAACGGGAATGCAAGCAAAAGTAAGCTTTGTTACGAGTACTGTAAGACGGTTTTGGAGTGGAAGGGTGTTTTGCTAAGCGAGGGGGCGTAAAAGTTAAACTAAAGCGGTTTCGAATTAAATTCAGAAGCAGTTAATTGGTATTGCCAGTTTTATTGACGTAAGATTTTAAAATGATTCTTTGATTATTTTCTTAGAAAGTGAGGAGTAGGTAAGCCAGTTATTAATTACATAGATTTCCTAATAATACCTATAAATAAAATGCAAGAAGATTCCCTGTGTTTTACATTATGGAAAGTTTCAGAATATTCGTTTCTGCGAAAATTGGAGGTATTTTGCCCGCTCCGGTATTTCCAACCTAGCATGTATATAAAACCAGAACAGGCATAATTTCACACGTAACCAAGCACTCGAGGCATTACGGGCATCTAATCTGTCCCTCCTTTAATTAACACGTCACATTCCCGTCAGTGGCGTGACGTAGCTGCGTCAGACACAGCTTATTAATGAGCGGCAGAACTTATGAGCGGGATTGAATAATAAATTAGTCGCATCCATCAGGAAGCGAGTTCTTGACGACAAAGCAAGCCTGAACACTCAAATTGAAACGGGAATGCAAGCAAAAGTAAGCTTTGTTGTGCTTACGTGTAAGTCGGGTTTGGAGTGGACGGGTGTTTTGATAAGCGACGGGGCGTAAAAGTTAAACTAAAGCGGTTTCGAATTAAATTCAGAAGCAGTTAATTGGTATTGCCAGTTTTATTGACGTAAGATTTTAAAATGATTCTTTGATTATTTTCTTAGCAAGTGAGGAGTAGGTAAGCCAGTTATTAATTACATAGATTTCCTAATAATACCTATAAATAAAATGCAAGAAGATTCCCTGTGTTTAACATTATGGAAAGTTTCAGAATATTAGTTTCTGCGAAAATTGGAGGTTTTTGCCCGCTCCGGTATTTCCAACCTAGCATGTATATAAAACCAGAACAGGCATAATTTCACACGTAAACAAGCACGCGAGGCATTACGGGCATCTAATCTGTCCCTCCTTTAATTAACACGTCACATTCCCGTCAGTGGCGTGACGTAGCTGCGTCAGACACAGCTTATTAATGAGCGGCAGAACTTATGAGCGGGATTGAATAATAAATTAGTCGCATCCATCAGGAAGCGAGTTCTTGACGACAAAGCAAGCTTGAACACTCAAATTGAAACGGAGTTGCAAGCAAAACTAAGCTTTGTTACGAGTACTGTCAGACGGTTTTGGAGTGGAAGGGTGTTTTGCTAAGCGAGGGGGCGTAAAAGTTAAACTAAAGCGGTTTCGAATTAAATTCAGAAGCAGTTAATTGGTATTGCCTGTTTCATTGACGTAAGATTTTAAAATGATTCTTTGATTATTTTCTTAGCAAGTGAGGAGTAAGTAAGCCAGTTATTAATAACATAGATTTCCTAATAATACCTATAAATAAAATGCAAGAAGATTCCCTGTGTTTTACATTATGGAAAGTTTCAGAATATTAGTTTCTGCGAAAATTGGAGGTATTTTGCCCGCTCCGGTATTTCCAACCTAGCATGTATATAAAACCAGAACAGGCATAATTTCACACGTAACCAAGCACTCGAGGCATTACGGGCATCTAATCTGTCCCTCCTTTAATTAACACGTCACATTCCCGTCAGTGGCGTGACGTAGCTGCGTCAGACACAGCTTATTAATGAGCGGCAGAACTTATGAGCGGGATTGAATAATAAATTAGTCGCATCCATCAGGAAGCGAGTTCTTGACGACAAAGCAAGCCTGAACACTCAAATTGAAACGGGGATGCAAGGAAAAGTAAGCTTTGTTGCGCCTAGTGTAAGTCGGTTCTGGAGTGGAAGGGTGTTTTGCTAAGCGAGGGGGCGTAAAAGTTAAACTAAAGCGGTTTCGATTTCAGAAGTAGTTAATTGGTATTGCCAGTTTTACTGAAATACGGTTCTAAACGAATTCTTTAATCCTTCCTCGAGTGAACCAGGAGTAAAAATTAAAGGCGAATAAAAGGAATAAAGGGGATGAACGATATGTGATCTCCACGATCACATATGTCACAATCGTTCACCGTACTCTACTACGGATTACTCAGCGTAGTAACTTTGGACATAACGCACCATATTGGGGCGGCCTACACACAGAAGTGGATAGTAAACTCAATTCACTAGAATCCTCCTATGCAAGTGCTACACAGCGCAACACAGATACATCTACCCGCTATCGCTTATCTTTTGAACAGTGGTGGGAGGCTAGCCTGCGACCGATCCCGCAATCACGTGAGCAATTAGCCACCGATACGTGGACGGCATGCGGCCTATTGTTTTGCCCCGGTTCTGCTGAATCTCCCCATAAATATATGTACAAGTCAGAGGAGGTTAGCCGTTATAGAGAACGGTTATGTAAGTATTATCTCGTTCGTATTCACTCGTGTGATATTAGTCAATTGTCTTGAGTATTTCGTGTTTTTCTCTCATTTGATGAACATTCTAGCACGAAAACCCTCTGCTACATTTCAGCTCAATGCCTTTCTCATCTATAATGCTCTATTTATGCAGTATCATAATTTGATCGTTTATTTGAAGACATCCGGAAAAGTCCCTAATAACATAATGTGGAAAATAGTTTAATGATGTTTGTAAGAAAATAGAACAAAAATCTCACAATGATATTAAAAACTTCGAAGATAATGAAACAAATAGGATAGTATGACAACTTAAATGATCGTTAAAGAGAGTTACATTTCCTTTACAAATCACTAAAACCATAGTAGGAACTTTCTGAGATTAAGTTTGAACAAAGTTTCACTGAGTTGTATGAAGGCTAATTTAACATAACACTATTCAATGCCCGCACCTCGTTAAGGGTTGTTTACTTAGGAATTTGAGTGAGGGTATAATTGTCTTGATATGTTACTAGCTGACTAATATTTGTATTAAATTATTACTGGATAACATACACATTAGATTAGAAACAATTTGAGCAGTGATTACATGTTTGCTTCCGCCATAAAGGTTGGAAAATTGTTGGAGGGTAAAATAAATACTTTCTGAAAAGGGTTAAGGTTATTTTGTAATGAGAGAATTGTAGCAAAATGGGTCATCGCTGAACTATTCGCAAAGTCCGGAAACCTTTTTGTTTCAAACTAAATTTTAGGCAAAATCTGACAAGAGAAACAATTTAAAATTTAGCGATTATTGATGAATTTACAACAAAAAACTTTTGAAAATTGATACGATTTCTATGTACCCTCAGGAAGATGAAACACGTACAAATTAACTTTTAGGTTCGTATTCTAATCATAGTCTGACTAGCGCCAAAAGTGACATGACAACTTTGCATACCTTCAAGAATATGCAATGATGCAATCATAAATAACATGAATAAATTACACATATATTTTCCGATCTTTAGAAGTTCTTATTATAATTTATTTGACGACCGCTTGGTGTAATGGTCAAGATGTTGCCTATTACGCGAGAGGTCGCGGGTTCGATACCCGCGCAGGACAAACATTTGTGTGCATGAACATGTCTGTTTGTCCTGGTCTGGGTGTCATATGTATCTATTTAAGTAAATTTGTAATATCACTGTTGATTCTGATGTCCGTAACACAAGTGCTTAAGCTACTTAACACGCGGTCGGATCAATGTATGTGATGTTGTGCAATTTTTATTTATTTCGACTCATCCGTAGAACAAAGTCCGATCTGCAGGAATGCTAGTTTTCAGTAGAGGGCAAAGAAGTTTTAGATCTTTGTTTTCGGGCTGCGATCAAAAACGGTAAGACGTATCATTTTGAATTTTAGATATGTTTATATAGCGCAATAGCGTAATTAAATGCTCTTTAGTGTATATTTCTATTGCTTTTATTTCACGAAATAGTGAGTTCCATATCAACATCGGACATTTTCTAGCGGAAGACCGGGAGTCCTTGGTGAACATAACACGTTGTTTTACGGAGACGTCCGAATTAAGTGCCGTTCTATATGAACTTGGGGCGTTTTTTGATTGAATAATTTATCACTTTAAAGTCCTATGTGAATACTTATCTGGTTTGAAATGTGTTTTTTGTAATGTTAGCCATAACATAACAGAACACAATCTTTTATTCGGGCTTACACAAGGTTTATTCGTTAAAAAAAACCGAATTAGGAACTTTATGAAGCCCGGTGACCTGCTTGGTGTAGTGCTCAAGAGGTTGGGTTGGGTTCGATCCCAAGATTTGTTGGCATGAACATGTATCCATTTAAGTGTATGTATTTGTATAAATAAAATATATTTAAGCATGTCTTTCAGTTCCCTAGCTTGCCATGGTACAAGCTTCGAGCTTAGTTTGCTGCTAGGCAATTGGCGTTTTCAAACCCATTAGGCAAGGATCTTCACAGAAATCAACTCCGTGCATTTATTTATTGCCAACTGAATGGTGATTTTTCATTTGGTATGAAAAATCACCATTCAGTTTGAAGATGTAAAAGTTCCACATCACAAATATTTCCCGGTTAATATGGAACTGTCAGTACCAACTCTTCCAAATATCCTTGCCTAATAATACCTTTTCAGTCTGTGATAGTTAATTCTGGCGATATATTATGGAGAAAGTTTCTTTGTGATTTGTTCGTCGTCATTTAGCACCTCTAATTAACTAGAAAACCCGTGGCCCCTAAAACCAATAGAAAAATGCAGAGACCTAAGTAATGAACAGACCGTAAGCGCAAATGGTTCAAGAAACATAACGAAATAATCGAAAAAACGATGGGACCATCTTACAATGTCGTTAGTCGTTACAAATCTTCTTCTTCTTCCTAGCGTTTATCCCGTTAGTCGTTACAAATGATCCAATTAAATATCTCACCAACAGTACTTGGTACAGTACATTTTTGGCAACTGGGAGATCGAGTTAAGCTATGGGATATCATCATCAAGTTTTCAGATAAAATCAAAAAGAAAATATGCCTCAAGTATCTCCTAATAAATTTCAAAGTATTATGGTCACAGGCACCAACCAATCTCACCGCGAGAACATTGAAGTATGTGAAACAATATTTATTACACTTAAGTTTATATACTTTTGCCGTAACAGCTTGTATCTTAAAGAATGTGTGAAATACAAAGGAGGTCAGCGTACAAATAATAAGATACATTTATAAAGCACTTCCATCGTACTTCTTCCACGCAGTCTTTAAGATACGAGCTAAAACGGTAAGATATTGAAACATTGTTTGATATACTTATATTTTCTCTCAAAAAGATTCCTTAAAGCCTGTTTATTTATAAAATTTTATCAAATAACTTCATGATGCAGTTTCTTTCCACAAAAACAGAAACAGTCTAGGCGCTGTTGGTGAGATATTGTATCGAATCATAAATGGCATTTTCTACACGGTCCCATCGCTATTTTGACTTTTTCATAACATTTGTCTTGCCTAGGTTTTTAAATCACTTGCGTTTAAGGTCTGTCCATTCTTTATTAGTCTCTGCCTTTTTCTAGTGGTTTCAGGAGCCACGGAGCTACTGCTTCAATACGAAGACAGAGGTGAATTTAGTGGTGCCTAATGACGAAGAACAAGACAAAGAGAAACAGTCTCTATGATAAGGGCAGAATAAACTATCACAGACAGAATGGATGCCCATTGCTATGCCTAATCCTAGTAGGAGAGGATCTAGGAGTTAGTACTGACAGTTCCATATAAACCAGGGTAGATCTGTGGTACAAAATATGTTAATCCTAAAACTGAATGAATGGTGAATTTTCATAATTTGATGGCACTTCTAAGGAAAACGTAAGTTGATTGCTGTAATGATCCACACCTAGTGTGCCAGGTATGGCGTTGGATATTAAGCTGTAGCAGGAAATTTTCTCGGTCTCGTCATGGCCATCCAGATTTATTTCCATTCTATCAGCTCATTATTTAACACTAGCGGCCGCCCGCGACTCCGTCCGCGTGGTTTTCGATTTCCAATATCCTATGTGTTATTCTGATGTATAAGCTATATTGTGGTAGTTTCATTCAAATCCATTCAGTAGTTTTTACGTGAAAGAGTAACAAACATCCATACATCCATACATACAAACTTTCGCCTTTATAATAGTAGTAGGATTACAACGGGACTAAACGCGATATTATTTTCGCTTGTGACCACGCCACGGTTGTAGCATCACAGCCGAAATGTCAAGCAGAAAGTACTCAGTAATATATAAAAATAATATCGCGTTTAGTCCCGTTGTAATGTTAAATAATTAAAACGCAACGCGAAAGTATAAAGTTATATATTCTCAGCTGATTTTTCTTCATCAGTAGGTAGGCAAAAGTGACTACGGTGGAGTCAAGTTTTAACAAAATTCTCAATAAAAATAATAGAAAATGTATTATTACTAATAAGGCAAGACTATATACCTGCCTAGCAATTCATTACACAATGTTTAATTCAAATATTTGAATAATTGAGGATTTTTTTAATTGAACAACGTCTTATCTTATTCCGTTCTTCCAGTAATAACGTCCCATTTTACCATCGGACTAACAAATCGTCTCATAGATTCCGAAGAAAAGTGTTCTACATTCACATGCAACACTCAGAAGTACCATTAATTTCGTATAAAATGGTCCTAAGTTCTGTTAAGACTTCTACTTTTTACTATTTATTTTTACAGTTATAGTGGTTATCCTGCGAATATGCATTACAACGCATGTATTTTCGTACGAAAATTACGTTACTTAACTTTTCCATCAAAAAACGCCCTATATAAAAATCGATCACCCACAAATAGGAACGGAGCCAAAAAGTATGAATAAAGAGACAAATTGATTCTTTATTCTAATTTCATTTTTTCGAAGAAAACCTAAGCCCGTGAAATGTAAATTTCCTTCCTCCACTGAACAACGGCCGGTCTCAACAACAGACGTGGCATCCGCACCGCCCCCACTGTCCCTTGGTCACATGAAGCGTTTTTTTACGGAAAGTTTATCACATGGAACGTTATTCGACTCTGTAACTCTGGAACTAAATAAGATAGAAAAAAACTAAAAATGTACGTCGATAGAGTTCGTTATCCTTATACTGTTAAGGTATTTAACTCATTTTTGCTCTATGATCACATCGGACTTTGTTCTACGGATGAGTCGATTTATTTTATTTATTATTTATTTCTCAAGGCATAAATATCATTTTTCATTCCTAAGTCCCGAGTATCGCCCTAGTTCCTTTGGTTGTGCTACCCCAACATGTGTAGGTATTTCTAAACGAGCACTAGGGTTCAATGAACACATAAGCTCTCGTGGCAAAATCCGCGATACAGATGTTACATGACTTAGTTATATCGCTACTTATCACTGATATCAGTATAATATTCTAGTGCATCTACAGTTAGCTTATGAATTGGGGATTTAACGTTATATTATACTATTTTTTCCGTGGGTATAAGTAAAATAATTATGCGTATTATTTCTATATCGAAGACCCGCTTGGTGTAATGGTCAAGATTTTGCCTATTATATGTATAAGAGGACGCGAATTCGTTTCCCGCACAGAACAAACATTTGTGTGCATGAACATGTCTTTTTATCCTCGTCTGTTTAGGTTTAAGGTTATATTTGTAATATCACTGTTGATTCTGATGATTGTAACAAAAGTGATTGGGCTACTTAAAACAGAGTCATAACAATATATATTTTCGCCTTTCCGAATACGAATATACTCGGGTTTATTTCTTAACTACCACTACGGTTCAATGAACACACCTCCGTGGCAGTATCCGCGCGCGCTGGCCCGTACTGATACAGAGGTTGCATTACAGTTATATCATGACTTATTACCTGACGGACATAAGAAAATTCCGTGTCATAGAAAGCCTTGTACGATCAGGTGCTAGATATGTTCTAGTCTATTCAATAGAAATAAATATCACTTATTAAATGCGTTTTTGCTCCCCCGTCCCTAGTATCTTTGTAGTTCTCTTGGTTCTGATACCCCAAGATATGTATTTCTAAACTATCACATCGGTTCAATGAACACATCTCCGTGGCAGTGTCCGCGCGTGCTGGCCCGTACTGATACAGAGGTTGCATTACAGTTACATCATGTCTTATCCTGACCAGAGGTCTCAGTGAAGAAAATCCCATTCCAGCGAATGTTGTGTCTTTTACAATCAGCCGAGTGACAACGTAAGCACTTGCAATGTTACTAATTGGTCACTTACTGACGGATGTGAATTCCTTAAAAGTAATATGCCAAAAAAACTCGTAATTATATAAGTAGCGCTTATTCCACTGACATACGGGCGGTATACAGTCCGGCGTTTATATAACGTTATTAATATGTACATATATTTATATACTGTCATGTGAGTATTTTAACAAACAAATTCATAGTATTTACTCTGCAAAGTCGTCAGCAGTCATGTCCCAATAAACTTTCCTTTCTGTGTCTCGACGACATCTGTCTGTCTGTTTTCATAAAAACATAATTAAACGACCCAGTTGAGTTGCGGCAGCTCCACTTTTGTATACATTTGTGTCATTACTAATACATTTACAAAAACAAAAAGCATCCAAGCCTCATCTTCCAATTCCATCAATAACAGAAAACCCCAATCACACCAAAAAAACTTCCAAGAAAGAAAACACTTCACTGAATACACAAAAAATATAACTCGGCAATATTAGTGATCCACACCCACTGCTAATGAAAACAAGACCGCCTTTCCTTCCCACAGAAATTATCTTTACCCCAAATAACGAAAACAAATGCCTGCCAAGCATGAGGACCTATTACAATGGAAGGAATAAGAAACGCAAAAACTGTCCCACGTAGCGGCGTATCGCATTAATTGCCGCGCACAACGAAAGCCATTAGATACAAAGTAAACATTACCTAGACGCGATTCCCACTGAATTACCTCTAACTAAAACAATACAAGCCACCCGCCCTCGCGGGGACGCCACCTTACTCCCCTTTTAGGCTGGGAGTACACTGAAAGTGTTCAAAGGAGATCGACTGCGCAATGGTTAGCGCGTTCGGCCTGCAATTGCAAAGTTAAACAGCTGTCGCAGACGCCAGTCGTCGGATGAGTGACCGAATTACCATTATCATGTATACGTTGAATGATGTTTAAGAAGGTGTTTAAAATCATTAGGTCATTAGATAAAATCGCGGTACAGTTTAAGACTAAAAAAAAACTGTGATCACAGCAACTGCTGGAAAGTAGCCGCAACGTCGGGTTATCGTGTAAATCTAAGTTTAAATTATACCGCGATTCTACATATATGTTAAAAAGTAGTTTTATTTTATGAGAAACAGTGGCGTTAACCTAAGATAACATTGTTAAGTCATTTTAATTGTATTATTTTGGTAAATAGTCTGTGTTCCACAGAGTTTTTGCAAATATTGAAAACTATTCTATTGAAATAAATATTGAAGTCCTGCCTTATACAAGTAAATATTTTAGTAACTATGTCACTCAAGCCAGCCGTTTTCGGTGCAAAAAAAAACATCGCTTTCAGTGTGACGCGGCTTCATTCATCCCACCTGATGTGTGCCGGACCATTCCGCGTAATATCGAGTATCACGTGTACGTCTCATTACGTCCTGCCGCTTGCTTTAGTGATGTGCGCCAGTTTGACGAGCAATTAGCGTTTATGTGGACTCTATGGGTAATTCAGGGGATTGGTGGTAGGATAAAGTTATAAATAAAGAGTTGAACTTAGGTTTGATGAGTTAATCCGAATTTTATAACCCATGACGCAAGAGCAATACACAGACACTTCAGAAATTATTTTAGATGTAATGTTACGTATACTAGTTTTCACCCGTGGCTTTGCCGGCGTCATCAAGATTCCTGTTTTATCGCGTGGGATCATTTAATCGGGAGAGCATGTATCATATTATCTCCTACAGCCTACACCCTGCCTTTATACCAACCATTCCGCGTAATATCGAGTATCACGTGTACGTCTCATTACATCCCGCCGCTTGCTTTGCAGCTGATGTGCCGCAGTTTGACGAGCAATTACTGAGCTAGATCGAGGTGGAACTTGTAGTTCATTTATGTATTAGGCCTTCCTCCTTTAAGTCGTATTCCTCATTACTGAGGGTCGTGATCATTGTATGAAATGAAACACACAACAACTTTCTTGGCAATTTTAATAAAGTGGTTTGCCATTACTTTCTCCATTTCACACACTTACTCAAATGTGTAGGTTTCATCACGATGTTTTATTTATTTTGTCTGTTAAGTCACGTATGACAAACTATATAAGTAGTGTTATTTGTGGATATTTTACTTAATCCTTTGATGTCTCTAGAGCAACTCATTCAATTATCTACTCAAGACACCCGTTCAAGTTTTATTGACATCCAATTTTGTATAGCTGGAACATAGCCAACTAGTGCAGTGGCTGACTTTATCAATCAGAGACTGAAAAGTGCTATCAACAAAACACGGTGAGGTATTTTATTATAAATATACATATTGCACGATTATTTTGGTATTATTTTCACAACACTAATTTGCTTATGTTCTTATTTGATTTCCTAATCAAAAAAATCCTTTCAGAAGTTATTGTAACAATCGATTTTGTTCCTCTTTTTCAATGTAATTATGAAGAAACTACAAAAGAAAAACTATTTTAGCATGTAGTTATCACATTCCTATTTCTCGAAGTTCTTTTCGTTGGAAACCCTCAAATTAACACCACAAAAGAAGAAAATGTAAATTACATTAATTTTTATTTACATATTGAAAGTTACCACATGAGTATTACCGCTCTTTCAAAAAGCAATCAACCGCAGCCGATTCCTTTTATAATTCCCGGCCAGCATATTTATTATGGCGTATCAGTCCATTCTCTTTGAGCTGCGTCCAAAAGGATAAAAAAACGGGCATGTGTGATCTGTTCTTGCTCAGGCCAGTCCCGTATTAAATTAGTACTAAGATACAAAGAAAATTCAAAATATGATTTATTTGCCATCGCATAAGTAGGTTTTTCACGAGAGGCAAACGAACATGAGGATCACCTGATGCTTAGTGATTACCGCTGCCCATAGACAATTGGACATCAACAACCGCAAATGGGTCGCAGATGCGTTGCCCGCCTTAAAAAACCCCCCTTTATATATTTAGGAATCCTGACTGAACGGGACTAAATGCACACAAATACTACGCACTTAGTACTTAAAATTACGATTGCATTACAAAATCCGTGATTTCAAGTGAACTCTTAGTTCGTGTATAGAGTGCAGTTGATTAGATATTGTAATGTAGGTACCTCATCAAAAATATTTGCGATACTAGTAGGTCTCTTATTTACCAATTTGCTAAGTAACCCTAAAGCGGCATTACCAAAGGAGGATATGAAATTTAAATATCGCCGTGTAAATTAAACCTGCCTTTGTTCTGCGGGTGAAAAATGATATGCAATTGCGCGTTTTAAAATTTTTGGCCGCGAAACGGAACTGTGGTAAAACAACTGCCGCTGTATGGTTTCTGATACTTTTAAAACCTTTTTATGAAGCAAATGTCTTATATCAGCATTTATGTATGTTTTATTAGCACACTAAAAGTACTTCAGTTGGTCGTCAAGCTAATCATGTGGCACACGGTACGTTACTACTTTTTATAGTGCGGTAATATTTTTAAGTAAAGTACATGCAAATTTTGTTGAAAATAAGAATTTGACGTATATTTTAAAGTTGCATTTTTTTAAAAATATATTATAAACAAAAAACATTTTCAGATGATAAAAGTAAAGGGTCTGCTAGACCACACTACTATGTTTATTGATTAACATATTCTACAATGGGATAGTCCGCACTCTGTATAAGGTGAAAACTCACAATGCAGTCCCTGATTAAAGCATTAAATGCTCCATGTTCCGTTCAAATGAACGAAGCCCTTCCATATTAAAAATTAGAAATGAAACAAAAGCAACAAATAAAAAAGTCCCAACTGTAATACAGCTAAAACGCTGATAACAGAAGATAGGACGAGAGCTGAGATAATGAAATTGCGCGATGAACGAATACACCTGCCAAACAAAAGGAAAAATTACCAGCAAAATATTTACTCTGATACGCGGAGACGGCGCGGGAAAATTAGAACGAACGGGAGGTTCACCCCTCGATAAATAATACACTTTTGAGTAATTTGTTATCATAACTCTCGGGGTTTTTTTCTGTCTTTCTTTTGAATAATTTGTACAGATTTGAGCGGTTTGTGTATGTTTGGGTTGACATATATTTGTATTTGTGGGCTCTTTGACAAGCGAGTGTGTGACTGGCGAAAAGTAAGGTTTTCGAGATCGATGAAAAGTAAGTTTTCATTCTCATTCAGTTCCTTCTTCAATTAAAGATTTTTACTAAAGATCAGGCCGTCGTTTTTATATTTTTTTTGTTATAATGTTATCCAAGTTTTTTATAATATTTAAGGTGACACACAAAAACAAGAAGTCCTTAAAAATAAACTTCGAAAAGTTTAATTTATCTATGTGCATAAATCCTCTAGAAGAATACACACATTGTTCGAGATAATTGAAGCCAGCTTTAAAGCGAAACTGTTGCTAAAGCGTAATTTAGTTGCAACCTATTCTCCGAGCCTTCAATTAACCCGTATCTCCAATCTGCGACCTAGCGTGGATCAAAGTTTAAAATCGACCCGGGATCTTTTGTGACTCGTCTTTTAGTGCATCTTTTGTTCCCACTCCTTTCATAACTTCGGCCGCTCTCAATGGCACGATTTGGGTTTAATCCCCCCGTCAGTCAGATATTTGCCCCTGTGATTAAAAACTTTGCTACATTTGAACTGAAGGTCTTTTGTCTTCGAGATTGAAAGGTTTAGTTACAAAAGCCTCTCAGATTGCGTATTAAAAGGTAATTATAATCTTGGTTCACGTTTAAGGTGACATTGGATTAAACATCGTCTACCATCAATCTAATCCACCTTATTGTGTTCGTTACTTGATGTTGTTGTTGAATATAAATTTATTTAAACAATGCGCAGAATATTTTGTAATGGCAATTGGAAGGTTTAGCTGGTTTTATGGTTGATTAAGGACCTGACCTGATCACGGCAGAGGCTTTGAAAGGACTAGGGCCAAATGGAGTATCGTGCTTGCACGAAATCTGTAATAAGATATGGCATACTGGACAGTGGCCTGAGGACTGGGTCCATTCTTCAATCCTTCCTCTTCACAAAAAAGGCTCGGTGCGCGACTGCAACAACTATAGGACTATAGCTTTAATATCGCACGCGAGCAAGATTCTCCTCCACATCATCAATGCCAGACTGCGATCTTTCCTCGATTGGCAAATTCCTCAGGAGCAAGCAGGTTTTGTTAAAGGACGAGGAACTCGAGAGCAAATTTTAAACATCCGGCTCATCATAGAAAAATGCTACGAGTTTAACATCCCGATCTTCATGTGCTTTGTGGACTACAAGAAGGCATTCGACTGTGTCGACTGGGAAGAGCTTTGGAAGGTGCTAGCGGAAACCGGCGTACCCACCCACCTCGTTACGCTGATCCGCAACCTGTATGAGACCGGTTATGGCACGGTCACGATAGGGAATACGACGTCGAGCTGTTTCAAATTCCACAAGGGCGTTCGCCAAGGCTGCGTAATATCTCCAATCCTCTTCAACATCTACGGGGAATACATCATGCGCAAAACCTTAGAGGATTGGGAAGGTGGCGTTAAAATAAACGGTGTTAAAATATCCAACCTACGGTACGCAGATGACACCACCTTGTTCGCGTCGTCTGAAGCAGAAATGGCGGATCTGCTAAATCGCCTGGAAACCACCAGTTTGGAAATGGGTCTTGACATAAACAAATCCAAGACCAAACTCATGGTGATAGACCGTTTTGCATCCATCCAGCGCACGAACATCCTGCAAGAATACGAGTCCGTGAACCAATTCCAGTACCTGGGCTCCATGGTAACGAACAAGGGAAACAGCGAGCCGGAGATAAGAAGACGCATTGGCATGGCCAAATCAGCAATGACAGAACTGAACAAAGTCTGGAGAGACAGAAACATCACAAATCGAACCAAAGTACACCTCGTTCACACTCTTGTCTTTCCCATTGCCCTCTACGGTGTCGAGACGTGGACAATCAAGGCGGCTGACAGAAAAAGAATAGACGCCTTTGAAATGTGGTGTTGGCGCCGCATGCTGAGAATACCATGGACAGCCCACCGTACAAACGTCTCGATACTGAAACAGCTGAAGCTGGAGAAGACACAGCGTCTGTCTGCGACCTGCCTGCGACGCATAATGCAATACTTTGGCCACGTTGCACGCAGGGGTGGTAATAATCTAGAGCGTCTGATAGTCACAGGGAAGGTGGAGGGAAAAAGGCCTAGAGGAAGAAGCCCCAATCGGTGGTCAGACCAAATCTCCAAACAGCTTGAGATGCCTATCAGCGCCGCTCTTCACCAAGCAACGGAACGCACCCGATGGAGGCAGCTGGTTGAAAAAATCAAACGGAGTCACGATCCTCAGCAGTGAGGGAATCGACTAGAGAGAGAGATGGTTGATTAAAGCTAGACTCTCGAAATTGAATAGAATTTTATCACAATAATTAAATGGCCAGTATCTGGTACCGCATTTACTGTTAGCGGATGACAGTAACTACTTTAAATTGTTAGTACAATGTAATGAATGCTACAGCTAAACATACTTATAAGATCCCCCAAATAGCGGGGTAGAGAGGAAGCAATTACTTAAGAGTTTTAACCACAAAGCGTTCCGCTGGATCCGTGCCCGCGCTCGCAAAGATTATCCTTTGGCGCTGGCGCGGTTTTGACAAGACATTATTTCAAGGAAAAGCTCAGATGATATCGAAAAATTGTCAGTGGAACAGATTTAAGCGCTCGGTAGAGCACAGGCCAAGTTTCGAAAAAGTAATGGCCTATTAAAGTATGATTACAAGCCAAATGGTGAATTGCGAATTAGCCAAACGCGAATGTGAGGCTTTGTGCTTTTTAAATTGCACATTAGATCTTTATGACTGAAGCATATAAACCAAACAAAAAATAAAGTAGCTTTCTATTTTTTAGCCTCTACCTAGTTCATAAGATAAGCCCGATACTTCCATGATTTAGATAAGTTAAAAAATAACATCAAGCTTTCGAGATAGACAGTCGCACTAACGAATTAAACTAGGAAATGTTCCCGCATTCACGTCAATAAATCCAGAGCGCGTAAAATAGAGCGAAAGTTTAAAGTCCCAGAGCGGGGGCGCTCTAGTGTGTGCTGAATAACTGCAGTAAAACAGTGTACAAAGGTATTAGTGGCGGGTGTGCCCGAGATCGGGTTAGGAGACGGCGCAAGGTGAAGAATTCCGCGAGGGAGAAAATGAAGAATCTTTCTTTTTGGCCGTTTGCCAAAGTTGGGTTAAATAAAATCATATCAGTGATATTCAATGCAGTAGATATGATACTGTTTATAGCGTGTTTTGTAAAAGTTAAAAAATTTACAAGTTGCATTGCGAGATGTGTAATGCAAAAAAAGGAGAATAGGTAACGCACTACACAGAGATACAGTTTTGATAAATTGCACTTTCATTATTTGAAACTGTCCTGAAGATATTGATGTTTTTGCAATAACTATTTTCCTTCGGGTAAATGGCTTGTTCTTGTGCTCTTTACTTAGATTAAAAATAAGTATTGCTATTAGTCTAAGATCCCGCCATACAAGGAACTTCATCGAGATGGTTATTGGATTCAAAATTCAAAAAAAAAAATTCAAAAATTGTTTATTTCTTTACAAAGATTTACTTATATAACTAGGTGCCGGAGCCTCCTTTTAGGCATTTTATATGCCTGTGCCAGGAGGCAACGCTCTGCTTAGCAGCTAAATGTAAACAATAAACAATGACTTAAAACTAATTGTATATAAACAAAGTTTTTTTTTTTATGAAGTTTTTACATAAAGCAAAGTTTTTTTATGTAGAGAATATAATGATAATTTTTTTTATTAGACGTATACATTTATTGATATGGAAGAATGTGTACGAATCTGTAAATAAGTTTATTATTTTCCTATACAAGGGGGTTTTCATAATTATGAGTTGGCGAATGTTTTATAGTCATGTGTATGTACTGTTATCTGAAAAATTTAAGCAATGCCTCAGTTTCATCATAGCTGAGATTTTGCAACCAGCTTTTTAATGTACGTTTACACTCAGGAAATGGCCTCTTATATATATCTAATTCTTTATTTATTTTGTTGTATAAGTGAGAAGATCGGAATTCATATTGAACTCTAGCAAACTCTGTTCTAACCTTGGGAATGACTGCTACTTTAAACTTGCGAGCGTTTCTTCTTTTATCTTTAATGCCTGGATTATATTTCAAAGTTTTATGCTTGTTCATTATTAACGTTAAGATATACAGTTTTCTTATTGATAACAGTTTGCTGATCTGGTAAAGACTTTGGGTTGAGAATGTTCTCTGCTTAAAATACATTATCTTGAGTAAGGTGCGATGAGCCCTTTCAATAGTCAAGAAACGCGTTTTAAGAGCACCACCCCAGACTGACACACAGTAAGCGGTTATCGACTGGACCATAGATATGTATATTTCATTCAATAGGTTTCTTTCGATACCGGTCGCACTAGTCACATTTGGGGGGACGATATGTCGTAAAGTTCGGAAGATCCAATTAAATTTACGGATTCTAGACGCTACCATTTCAATTTGGGGATACCATGATAGCCTCTGGTCCACCATCACTCCTAGATATTTCACGGACTCAACTTTATTTATTGAGGGACAAATGCAGTTAATGTTATTAGCTTGATGGCAAGAATGTATTTTTATTTTAAATTCGCTATCGGGTTGAGAATTATTATAAATACCTGTATTTAAAGTTAGAAGGTTATTTTGAAGCCACGCAGCCACCTTCCTCATACCAATTTCAGCGTTTGTTTTTATGTCGGCCCAACTTGACCCATTGAAGACTATTGCGGTGTCATCGGCATACGAGAAAATATTTGCGTTATTGAGGGTTAAGTTGCATAATTCATTTATATATATGAGGAACAGTGTGGGCCCCAATACGCTCCCCTGTGGAACTCCACATGACACTTCAACGTCTCCACCGATGCAGTCTCCTAGTTTTACTCTCTGTGTTCTATTAGAAAGGTAATCTTTAAAAATCGATAGTTGGGTATCTCTAATACCTATTTTTTCTAATTTTTTTAGAAGGATGTCAGTGGAGACTGTGTCAAACGCTTTCTGAAGATCTATGAATACTGCGAGACATTTATTGCCCTTATCAATAGTTTGCGTTATTAGCGTGCTTAGGGAAATGACTGCGTCTTCAGTTGATACTTTACGTCTGAACCCGAATTGATTTGAGGACAGGATATTTTTAGCATCGAGGTAATTTAATAATCTAATGTTTAACAATTTTTCTATGATTTTTGCCAGGACTGGGAGAACCGAGATAGGTCTATAATTACTGACGTTGTCTTTATCGCCGCCTTTATAAACCGGTGTGATTAAAGATTTTTTTAATAAGTCTGGGAAAATACCCGTTTTAAAACAAAGGTTGGCCAGGTGAGTAATAATAGGTATAATTTCATTTTTTATATATTTAATGTATCCTATCGAAATATGATCCCATCCTGGAGCACTATCAGATTTGAGTTTCATTATGATGCTATTTATCTCTTCCTCTTCTGTTTCTAATAAAACAAACGATTGAAGCTGATTGGGTAAGTTGTTGAGATAATTATTTATATCAGTATTACTTACAAATTGCTTTATTTTACCAGCAAGCTGATTACCTACATTTGCAAAGAAGTCGTTTATATAATTAGCGTAGTCAATAGGTGAAGGTTTTAAGTTGATAAGTTCAGGATTTAATTTATTTAACTTTGTTGTGTATGTTAATGTTTTGATGTTTTTCCACAATGCTTTATTATCATTTACAGAGTTTTCAATGAGTCGTCTTTCATATTGTCTTTTGAGTTTTTTTATTAACTTGTTGCAGTAATTTCTATAGCGAGTAAATGTTATCTTTTTTATTTCATTAAATGGGTCAGCCCGATAATCTTTTTGCAGTTTATTTCGATTTTTAATGCATTTAAGGATACCATTAGTAATCCAAGGTTTTAATATTCGCTTACTTTTAGGTATTTTTGTCTTAATAGAACTTTCTTTCAACGACTCGGTTAGCCACTGGACAAGATTGTTTGTTATAAGGTTAGGGTCATTACACAAGAGCAGTTTTATCATGTCTTTTTCTTTTAGATTTTTAAGTGCACCCTCAAAATCTATTTTAGTTATAGTTTTTGGTGGAGCAAGGATGTTTTTTAATTTTGCTTTAGATAGAAAAGTAGTATAATGGTCAGTGATAGATGTATTTAAAATTGCAATAAAAGCCGAGTGTTTTTTTTGTTCATTTTTATCATAAAGTGGTCAAGACATTTCCTATCTCGAGTAATTAGATTGTGACCAGGAAGTATACCATAGGCTGCTAACATGTCCAGGTAAGAGGTTCTATTTCTTAATTCATGTGATTGCTCGTTATCAACTGGCGCTATATTGATGTTAATGTCACCGGTAATTATAATGTTCCTCTGCGAGTTTAGGGTAGTCAGATGCCTTGAGAGAGAATCAATAAAAGATTCTGCAGAGTGGTTTGATGGAGAGCGATATATACCGACTATTGTATGATTGAGAATTTCTATTTGTAAAGCAGATGCATGTGTAAGGTTTAATTCAACAACATTCGATTTAAGTGTGTTTTTTATGTAGACTACGACTCCATCATTTTGGTTAAGTTGACGAATAGTTCTATAAGAGTCATAGTTTTTTAACTTGGGTATAGGTTTGTCAGGATGTAGTCGGCATTCAGTTAATATTATGATGTCAATTTCTACAGTTGAGGAAGACAGGTTTATAAGAAGATCATCAAAGTTGCAATATATGCTCCTAATATTTTGTGAAATAATATTCAGGTCTGTTTTGTTTATATTGCGATGTTTGGTAAGGTCAGTCCAGTCACACACAGACAGACTTGGCTATGTTCATATTATCAATCTCATTTATGGCCTGTGTTTTGTCACTCATCATAAAGTTTGATAAGGTTCATTAGGGTTAATAAAGGTAGGATGTACACAAAAGAAGCATACCTCCCGGCATATGTTAGTCGAATAAAAATTATTGACGTGTACCTGTGCAGAGGTTCAGAAAGCTTTTG
The DNA here is from genome assembly GCA_958496325.1 of Nomophila noctuella. Taxonomy (NCBI): domain Eukaryota; kingdom Metazoa; phylum Arthropoda; class Insecta; order Lepidoptera; family Crambidae; genus Nomophila; species Nomophila noctuella. The sequence continues at coordinate 17,080,500 of OY292482.1, forward strand.
GTTCGCAAATAGTGTTTTGTTGTGTTTGTGTGAATTGACAGTTTTGCAACAGATATTTTTTAACAATAATACGTTTAGTAATAGGTTTCTAGTATAAAAATTGTGTGTCTGAGATAATATTAGGAAGTCTTTAACAGAAATAAAATTAGTACATTTTGTGCATTTGGTAGGCTGAAAACTTGTTATATGTATATTAGATATATTTATTAGGTTAAAGGAAGATTTTGTTTTTTGACTATTGAATAAAAATAAATTATTATATAAGTGTAGGTGCAACATTTCATTCTGACAGTTTACATACCAGGAACGTAAAGTTACAGAGATGTGGCGATATAATGACTTATTTTGTCTGTTTCTTAATAAGCTTGAATATAGTCAGATTTCCTGCATCAGATGTTGAACTTGCGCTTCAGAATGTATCTTTATTATAGGGGAGGATTCATCTTTCCTCACATATACTGTACCATAAGCTGTCCAGCAAAATTTGTATATATCAGATTTCACCAGATCTCGTGCTAAGAAGTGAAGTCGAGACCCTTTTGCAGTGAGTTGCTCACTCACAAAAATAGGGGTATCTTCATTTGTTCGATAACCTAGATGTTTAGCACAGAGTTTTGATTTATGCCTAATGTTGAAAGATTTACACATTTTTAGCAAGTTCGTTTTGACAATGACTGACTTCGTTTCAACAATTATTGGTGCGGTTAGAGTAGCTTCCTTCTTACTGCGAATTCTATATATGTCACTTATATCTTGCTTCTGTATTTCAGCTCCTATGTTGGCGGCCATTGTCACCACCATGTCGACAAGATCTTCTTTACTTTCATTTGTTTTTTTAGGCACATTTTTTATTTCAAAATTTGCCTTCCGGCTGCTTCTTTGCAGGTCTTCTATCCTATCTTCAAGAATTGCTATGTGCTTCTTATCTTCTGTTACTTGTCCCTCAAGCTTGACTATTTGTTTTTTAAAATCTTCGTTTTGCGCCATTAGGAAGGCAATAGATTCCTGTATAGTTTCATTAGTTTTCTGTATGTCTTTAAGTGTCGGACTAATTGTTTTCAGTTCCTTCGTTTGTTCCGCCAAAATCGAAGTTATCATTTTCCGCATCTCCTCTTTAAAGTCGGTAAGATCAGTTTGCCAATCATCATCTCTCCTGCGCTTAGTACGTACGTTAACATTATGTGCGTCATCTATATTTAGGTTAGGAGCCGACCCACCAAATTGTGTTACGCTTACGGTAGTTGTAAGATGCTCATGACTAGATTGCGCGGTTGAAGCCGGCGATACCGGAGGCGTCCTTTTCAAAGGCATCTTGTATTTTGTTCGTAGCAGCTTCGTAGTACTGTAGTTAGACTCGTAGTAAATGCGTAGACGCGCGTCGTAGCACTTGACGTAATAGGTAGGAAAGGAGACGATCCATTTTGGGCTTGATTGTGCATGGATAAATTATATACCAAAAAAACTGTAAATTTTTGTTAATTAACCTCTATAAATCGCACCCTCAGTGCAAAAAAGACGTAAGTCGAAAATGACGACTTTTCAGTACGGCGAAAAAACTGAACTTTTAGGTATATTTACTTTATTTTCAAACGTAGAACAATAATTCTTATATCAAAAAAAGAAGAAAAAATTGTTGCAATGCGTGTTATATTCAAGTTAGTTCTAATGTTTATAGTTCATTTGGCATTGTAAAAATAAATTATTACGCTATTTTTCATTACGGAAATAAATAGCGGATTCTGAGTATCAAAACTTAGGCCAGTCTTTGCCAAAAAAGTCAAATGTACTTCAAAAAGTATGTGATATTAAAGCAGTTATGAACTCGTAAATACACACAATTGTGCTAGTATAAGTAAGATTACTGCCTTATTCCCTTTATTAAAATTATGTTTGAAGTGCATAAGCAACACTTACTCCATTTTTCAATTTGGGGACTAGTTAAGGTAACTGAAGTAAACAGTAATAATTACTTATTCCATTATATGTTTATGTAAAGCTAGCCGCATATTAACACATATTACTTTGATTTTTTATGCCCTCAACTTTATTTACGTTACAATTTGCAGACAAAAGTTCTTGGGCCTGAGAGAGTAGTTTATAATATGAAGATTCGAATTCACTTCTCTCAGTTTGCAGATTCACGTCATCTACAATACACTCCAACTTAAACTGCACCTCATCATATTGATCATATAATAATTCTATCTTACCCATCCTTAATCGCAATTCATTCACTTGTTGTGTACTCATAGTGGAAGAAGTCTTGAACTCATTTAAATAGTTTGAAAAACCTGTAAGACGGCCTTTGTAGTTAGCTCGTCGCCTGACTAATAATTCCTTTTCCTCTCTGTCCGCCATTTTGATGGCTTGATGGGAGGAGTTAGCCTGGAATTATTTACAAGTTAAAATCACAAATATTATATTAGACTAATTATGAGTAACAATCAAATACATTAAAAGGTATTATGAGTAGTAATTAAGGATATTTACAGGGTTTTTACAATTATAAAACACGTTTGACATTTGAATAAAAATTTGACAGGAATTTTTACCAATGGTTGACTAACAATTTACTTTTATTGTCATCAATAATGCCATAAGTCTAGTAAACCTATTAAATACTAAGCGGAACAATAATAGATAGTTATTAAAATAATAAATACCTTGTTCTAGCTATGAGAACTTAGTTTAGGCTTATACTAGATTACCTAGATTCATCATGCAGTGCAAAGAGTAATGGGTAATGAAATCAAATCAACACTGATCACTTCCCTCGTAGTGCGGTTCGATGGACCATGTTTAGAAATAGATGATGGTAGTGGCTATTGGTATTTTATCAAATGAAAATTCCTTTGCTTGAGAAAACGTGTAATATCTCAATCGATATTTACAATGAATTGACAAGTGTCAACAACGAAAAAATAATAATAACATAGACAAAGAGTATAAAATTATGCATGCAGGTTGCACCTAAACAGTTATTATTTATGACTGTAAGGAAAAAAGTTGTTTTTTGTTTTTGTGTTCCCTATTTATTAATACTGGAAAAATATTATTATAGTTATGGTTATTATTAAAGTTCGTACTATCAACAATAAAATTGCACAGTAATACTTCAAATATGTAGAGTTTCGGTGAAGATCACTACCACATGTTTTTTTTTTCAATTCTTAAAAAAATAACAGATAAATTGATACGAATTATTGTAACAATTAATGAAATAAGTTTTACACAGCTTCGTACAGCAAAATATTATGTTCTATCAATAATAAAATTAAAATAACAAGCAAAAGTTATTTACAAATTGAGGTACTTTACACACATCAACTTTGTCTGAGTGTACGTACATACCTCTTGCCGAATCCTTCACAGAACTCCTAGTATAACATCAGGTGTATAATGTGATATGGCTGGGGTTTTTAGATGTAAGTATATTAATATATTAGACAATGATACCTAATAGACGCCTTTGAAAGTAGCATGTAAAATTAATATTTGTAGGTGAGTTAATAACTTTCTCCAAATACACATTTTTGGTTATTACTTAAGTAATTATTAATGCTAGGCGTCCCGAGTGATGGCAATACTCTTCTACTATTATTTAGCAAGAGGAGGGCGCCAGCTACCGCGCGTTTTGCCCGTTCTGAATAACATCTATGGTATATCTTTAAAAAATAGAAATAAAATTACACGTTAGTAACAGGCATTCATCCCCCTAGCGTTTATCCCGTTTCTGTGCGGGGTCCCCTTTGACCATAATCCAGGATTTGGCGAGTCTGGTTATTAAAGTGAAACGAATGCCGTCAGACCTTTCTAACCCTTAGAAGGAAACTAGACAGGTTGGATCATGGTTACACATTCAGATCTATCTGAACTAAAGTCAGAAACTATCGGAATGTTCAGGTGTCCTCGTGGTGTTTTCTCAAGCCTATGCCGAGCTAATGGCACAAATCCACTCATATATTTTTCAAAAAATCCAAAAAGAGGAAGAAGTTGGCCCGGAGTCGAACCAAGGACCTCATGTATGTGAGGCACGGTCCTTACAAATAACACCATCGTTAGTAACAGACATTAGTTTAATAACTCTAGTCTCTAGTACTTATATAACAGGGGTTCCCCTAGTTTGAAACCAGACCATTGTTGTGACTGTCTAGCGCACTTACTTACTTACTACTTGTACCACTACTAGCCCGACATTAAAGGAAAACATCGCGAGGACCCTGGGCTCCCCAAGAGCAGACGAGAAAATACTAGGTGGATTAGACAGTAAACACATTGTGTCTCAATCTCTTTTTAACTTTTAAACTAAATTTACTCTCCTCTTAACTTAAAAATCATTCTCGCACACATCCAGCGCAGCATCTTCATCTCTGTGACTCGCAGCATCCGCTTGTTTTGCTCAAGTACAGACCCGTTTCACTGCCGTAAAAAAAGACAGGCCTAATAATGGTCCCTTCAGCTTAACCGGCATTTTGGGGCCGCAAATGACACCAATCACTTCACGCCATTTTGCCGAGGCTGTTACAATGCGGCCCTTTGCGTCGTAATCGAAATCACCAGACGCGTGAAGTAAAGATCCCAAGCACTTAAACTAGTCCGTACGCTCAACCACGTCACCGTCTATGCATACGGATGGGGGATCTGTGTTGCAGTGCCACGTTCCACCTATTTGCACGTCTCACCAATCGTTCCCTGTCCGAATCCGCCAGCGCGATCTCATCAGCATACAGGAGCAGCCACGGGGGTTGCTCATGTGCGTCTATGATGCTAGTTGACAATTCATCCAATATCACGCTTAACCGGAAGGGACTAAGGACGGATCCTTGGAGGACTCTGACGGAGATGGGAAAGGGGTTGGTGTCACCAACAGCAGTCCTAACTAGAGAATCGGAATCGTGGTACATGTCTCGAATTACGTCAATATAATTTGCATGCACCCTCTTGGACCTCAGTGCCCACCTGATCATCATGCCAGGAACACAGTCGAAGGCCTTCTGCATGTCCAGGAACAGGAAATGCAGAAGCATGTTCTTCGTTCTGTATTTCTCCATAATCATCCTTAATGAAGGCAAAAACAGCGTCCATGATACCAAGACCAGGTCGAAACCCGTATTTAGAGCTCTTCGCCATCGGCAGTCGGTGCCGATGGAGTCCCTATCGAACCCTGGAAGACGATTGGTTCTCGTGGTGTGGGTATCTTAAACGACCTTTAAAACCGCACACTCTACACCGTCCCTTAATAGTGGAGGCGGAGTATCGTAACTCCAGTCTTCAAAGAAAAGGGATCGCTGCAAGAGTGCGGAAGCTATCGCGGTATAAAGTAATGTCCACACTATGAAGCTATTTGAGCGGAAAGTTGTCTCTCTGCTACGACAGGACTGTACTGTCTCGGAGTGTCAGCACGGGTTTTGACCTGGTCTTGGTCCAATGGACCCTGTTTTTGCCTTAAAGATGATTATGGAGAAATACAGAACGTAGAACACGCCTCTGCATTTCGTGTTCATGGACATGCAGAAGGCCTTCGACTGTGTTCCTGGCATGATGATCAGGTGAGCACTGAAGTCCAAGAGGGTGCCTGAAAGTTATATTGACGTAATTCGAGACATGTACCACGATTCCGATTCTCTAGTTAGGACTGCTGGCAGCATACAGTGCTGATGATATCGCGCTGGCGGATTCGGACAAGGGACGATTGGTGAGACGTGCAAATAGGTGGAACGTGGCACTCGAGAACCTGGCCTGCAAAACAGATCCCCCATCCGTATGGATGGGGGATTATGCATACGCATAGACGGTGACGTGGTCGAGCGTACGGACTTGTTTAAGTACTTGGGATCTTTACTTCACGCGTCTGGTGATATCGATGACGACGTCATGGCCCGCATTGCAGCAGCCTCGGCAAAATGGCGTGAGGTGACTGGTGTCATTTGCGACCCCAAAATGCCGGTTAAGCTGAAGGGGTAAGTCTATAAGACCATTGTTAGGCCTGTCCTTTTGTACGGCAGTGAAACGTGCCCTGTACTTGAGCAAAACAAGTGGATGCTGCGAGTCACGGAGATGAAGATGCTGCGCTGGATGTGTGGAGTGACCCACTCCCCACATCCAGCGCGCCCCCTGCATCGACGTATTCACACTTATGTACCTGATGGCTACCCCCGCGCCGCTGTATCAAATCTTACGTCTCGGTGCAATGAAAATATTCTAGTGGAAGAAAGAAGTAATTGTTCTTATTGTGATTTATTTTAACTTCATAAGAAGTAAACAGTCATATTGCTGTTCTTATTTTTTAAGTTTATTTAAAAAAAAAACGCAATAAAGTCATAATAATGGTTACTTTTTATTTTCTACATAAAATTTTAGGGAAAAAGGTAATATTAAGTAATACGTCATATTTTTCAATATGTTCTTTGCGTTATATCACATAAGCTATTTTTCCTTAAGAAAAAAAGTGATGGAATAAAAAGTCTCAAAACTCATTTTCTTGTATTAATTCGTCAATTTTAACAAGAAAAATATGAAAAAAATTGAGCATATGTGTCTTTGAACGTACTTTTTAAATATGATAAAATCGATGATTCGACGTAACCTCACTTACGTCTTTTTTGCACTGGGGGTGCGAAATAACAACGGAATAGGCTTTGGCCAACTTAAGTTAATTGCATAATTATATATTTTACATTATCAAACATACTTTATAAACGATATAGCACTATATTTTTTAATTTTTAACTGTCTTCAAAAACGCACCTAATAACATGACAGATTAAATAATCGATTAGAGAAAATCGATAAGCGGAGATTAAATTAAATGCATCATGTTCCAGTGTGTTTTTGCTACATTTTGAAAAACTACAATCATTTATTATTTGCAATATTCGTTATATCTTAATAATGATCTACTTTTTACGTCTTCATAATAAAGATAATAATAAAATCAAACAATTGATCGATTAAACGATCAGTGTCAATTGAAATGGAGCCATTTTGGCACTGACCTATATCTTGTCTATGTATAGATCAGTGCATTATGGTTTTACGTCATACGTCAATGTCAATCCTGTCACTTGATGTCACACCATATAGATATGGCATTAATAATGAATATTCATGCATGATTTTAACATATTTGGCCGTTGTATTCAGCTATTAAAATTGGGCAAATGTAATCTTTTGAAGTGTTCTAATCGGTGACCAATTTGTAGCCGTGCACATCCAGGCCCCCGTTTGTATGAGAAACGGATTTCTCCTTTCACCGCAGCGGTTCACAGTACTCGTAGCCCATTGATACGAGGCCACAGCGAAACCGCGACGAAAACGACCGGCCCCCGGTTCAAATCCAGCAATCGCAACAAACAAAATGCCAAGGCCGACTCACTCGACAGTACACCGCGACGCTAGGGGGCTCCGAAGACACTGCACTGCGGGGCGAAATCCGAGGGCGAAGCCCGAAAGCTGATTCAACCGATCGACTATTTAAAAACTAAATTACACAGACACGTCCGCTCCGAAAGGAGCCCGAGAGGCAAGAGGAGATATGGATGAAACATATTTTATACACAATTTGGCATGCCAATAAATATATTGCATATGGGTTGCCAAGTAAATTCCAGTCCAGGATAAAAAAAATATATAAAAAACTAAAAAGTTATTGAATCAAAGTTAAATGAAAATAAAAATTATTTCATTATGAACACGGTGGTAGAGGGTTGCCTCCCAAAAATCAGTCCTGAATTAGGGTTGTCGCATTTTGAAAAGTGAAATATTTCAGCGATGAAAAAAGAGTGCGCGTGCTAGTTGATAGTGCAAATGACAAGGATAACGATAGACTTGGATATGCTGTTTATCATTTTGAAGTAATTAATTACTGAACTGGAAAAAAGGTGTTGTAATTTAATTTTTAATTTTTTAAGTCCTAATTTATCATGCCCTGGACCGAAATTTATTAGGCAACCCATATGCAATATAATAATTGACATGTTAAATTATGTATAAAACATGTTTCATCCAATAAGCATCTCGATGAAGGTCCATGTATGGCGGGATCTTAGACCATATCCTTTCCACTCAAATCACTTACATTGCTTGTTTCAGGTTCATCAGTTTCAATTGTTTCAGTACTTTGTAGTGCTTGCCCAATGCGGTGACTATGGTCATGACAAACGTCTGGGAGAAGCGTACGTCTATTAATCAATCAATCAATCAAAATATTCTTTATTCAATTGGGCTCAATATAAGCACTTATGAATCGTCATAAAAAATTACATTTCGGTAAATTGCATTCTAAATATGGACTGCAGCAGGCTAACAATGATGACACATATTATTGCTATCTTTTCCGCTCAATTCTCATGACTCGTACCGCAGCATATGTTTCAGTGCAACGAATTCAATTAGACGGGCAGGAGCGTCGCCCGGGGCCGCTGTATATTGCTTGTGCTCTTCCGTGCTTTACGCTTCTCATTTACCGTAATGCGCTTTGCCGAGCCGTTGTCAACCGACACTGCGACTGCCTTTGAATGTGAGGCAGAGTGGAAAAAGTAGCATCCTGACTATGACACTAAGAGTATCGTCCTGCCCGACTATGAGTTCGAATAAGTAGCCGAATGCCCTTTGACATGGGACTTTTCGGCTAATTAGAATAGTTCTATGGCACTTATATCTAGAGAATGTCAGAAAGTCCGGGAATGAATAAGAGTTCGAGTGTAAAAAGTGACATTTGAGTGTGAAGCTAGGTGGCTCTTGACAGCGGAATAGACGTCTGATTAGAATAGTTCTGCGCAATTTATTTCTAGGAGGTAGCGAAAAAAGTGACAAAGGGATATTCTGGGGAATGAGTAGCAAGAAGCGACCGCGGTGCTTATTCGTACCTGCTTAAGATGGTAATGGTAACTGTAGGCATAACCCCCATTTAGAAGAAGCATGCTCCCAACAGTGTACTCTAAGGGGCAAAAGGTCTTATAACTTGTACCGCAGCATATGTTTCAGTGCAGCGAATTCAATTAGACGGGCAGGAGCGTCGCCCGGGGCCGCTGTATATTGCGCTCGTGCTCTTCCGTGATGCGCTTTGCCGAGCCGTTGTCAACCGACGCTGTGCCTGCCTTTGAATGCGAGGCAGAGTGGAAAAAGTGACATTTGAGTGAGTAGCTAGGTGGCCCTTAAAAGCGGAATAGTCAGCTGATTAGAATAGTCTGCGCAATTTATTTATAGAGGGTGGCGAAAAAAGTATAAAGGGATATTCTTGGGAATGGGTAGCAAGCAGCGACTCTATTGTTTAATCGTACTTGCCCAAGTTGGTAACTGTAGGCATAGCCCCCATTTGGAAGAAGCCAACTTCCAACAGTGTACTTGCTGTAAGAGGCTGAAGGTCTTATAACTTGTACCGCAGCATATGTTTCAGTGCAACGAATTCAATTAGACGGGCAGGAGCGTCGCCCGGGGCCGCTGTATATTGCGCTTGTGCTCTTCCGTGCTTTACGCTTCTCATTTACCGTAATGCGCTTTGCCGAGCCGTTCGGTTGTTAACCGACGCTGCGACTGCCTTTGAATGTGAGGCAGAGTGGAAAAAGTAGCATCCTGACTATGACTATTGGTGGAGTAGACGAGTGGCCTCTAACTAATCGGCCGAATAGTTTAATTCTAAAGATTGCTTGTGTGTTTATATATTAGGTTGGTTTAATAGAAGTTGTCATATCATAGCTGGATAATTGGCTGAATAGTTACTTTATAAAGATAATGGCTGTATAATGATTAAGGTTGGGTTGTTGAACAATTTTTCATATCAGGTTTTTAATAAGTTACGTATTTATGAATGTGAGAGTTTGATTGTTCGGAATTTTGTGCATCATTTACGCTGAAACTACTTAACAAACATTGACGAAATTCGATATACCGGCAGGTGATAAGACACTTTTATTCCGATCAAATGCTCCCATGGGATAAAACAGAAATGTTGATAACGCGGGCAAAGCCGCCGGTAAAAACTAGTAAGTAATAATCGTACGAACAATAGGCATTCAAATCTTCGTCGTTTCTATTTTATTTCCATTGTTAAGTTTCTACATTGTCCACAACAACACTAATACCAAGGGAACAGTTATTTTGATGCCTGCTAGGAGCCTGAACTAATAGTTGCACCAGTTTATCGAAACGTTTCCCGACACACTCGTAGATTTCATTGAAAATCCAAGCAATTTAAGAATCCGAATAGTTAAAGCTCTTTACAAAATAGTGAATTGAACATTCAAAAGCAGTTCAGGATTTTAGTGCTAGTAGATTTTATTACTTTTAGATAGATTTAACTTGGGGCTTACTCCGATTTACGACACAAGAATAGTTTTAGTTAATTGCGATTGACTTTGTCTTCTTTCGTGTTTGATTTGAATGATCACGTGCTTATTAATAAAATTTTTGGTCTGGACATTTAATGTAAATTTTTCGCTGGTTTCAAGGAGTGCCTATAATAAAATACTAAATTCTTCTATCTAATGCTATAAAAAGATCTTGTCATCGATCGCGCTTCTCAGAAGGCTGCTCTAGGAATGAGGAATAGAGCATTCCTAAATTTATAAAGTAATTGAACAAATAAATAAAAGTATTGAGAGAGCGTAGTTCCCGCGGGAGTTGGTATAAATCCAATTGCTCCGCGTACGAGCCTCGGAATCCTTTGGCGGGAGACGGGAACGAGGTTAAAATATTACGTTCTATGTCATTACATCTATTTTTATTTCTAAATGTGCTGATATTGGTTTTAAATATCTTAACATGATAAGTAGTTGAATTGCGCTTCGAATGTCGAGTAAAAAACGTGATGATTATGCCAAAACCCATCTTTGTAATAAAAGCATGATTTCAAATGATGGAGGCCTTTGCCCTGCAGAACATTAACAGGATGATACAATTCCTGGAACAAAGAGAAAAAAATATCGTACCTACGTAACTCTAAGTGGATTGACAATGAAATCTTCTTTTTAAAGTATTGTGCTGAATATAAGAAAATTAAAAGGAAGTATATTGAGGGTAGTAATAATAGGTAGTGGAAATGGCAATGCCGCTCCGGTAATGGGATCGAGGCGCGAGGCATCTCGCTCAGGGTTGCCGATGATTACAACATTGTAATATCAGAACAAGCGAAATCTAATTCTTCAGTTCTAAGAGAAAAAACATAGAAATTTGCAAGTTTTATTAACGAAGTCTAATGTTTTAAATTACTCTTATCAAAACACAAAATTCAAAAACTTAAAAACATTCCATTATAATTATGACGGCAGCTAATCTAACGAAGACTGAGTAATTCTTTTACAGAAACATTTTCATTTACATATTATGTGAAGATAACAAATCGAATATATTATAATGCTGATTGGTATAACCTAAGATTGTAACAATCAAAATGCATTTCATAAAAACCTGACATTCAATGAGTCTAGACAATGTCCACGTAGTATAAAACAAAGCCTCTTTATTTTGCCTGGTCTTAGCTCTAAATATAGGTGCGTTAAAGATGTTCATGCGGCTTTTTTATCAGATGTTGTTATTCAAGAAAAAGGTTTATGTGTATTATACATGCAATTTAGAAAAACACTGATAATTTTACTTGCACCCGTGCAAATCAGGGTGAGTCGCTAGCTAATCACAATATATAGGTGGAGTTTTGAGCAGCCCTATTCCATTGCAGCGAAGCAAGGCGAGGTGGAGCGGGACATCACTCCGCGGAATTCAATTATATCGTCATGTCTGTTTTCGCGAACTCCGAGTCGCCGACTCAGCTATGATTGCTGAGATGATAGTTAACATTCGATGAAACGTGTGATTTTCAGAAATCTGGGAGTCATTGATGTATCGCTTACCGTTACGCCATCTAGCGCCCAAAGTGACAAGACAGATCATTGTGATGAGACGCGGAGTTGACACAATGAAACACCCTGTTTGTACTGTAGGTTCGATGATTAACTTTTATTATTGCTGGTTTAAACAGGATTTATATGTGGATTTAAGGTGAATTATGATTTGTTTTTGGTTACACTCAATCAAGAATAGGTAAACTTGATAATTTTTCTACATAGAAAGGGCGCAATAACCTCTCACATTGAATTATATTGAGAGTGTGTATTTTCACACTATATCAGAAAATGTGGCCCATGGTTTTCTCAATGAATCAATGAATAGAAACTGATAGATCTTTTTTTCTAAAACTTGTACATTTTTTGGCTTAATTTCCTAACAACATCTTAAAACTGACGAAATAATAACTTCTCCGTGCATTTCAAAAGTCATTAAATCCCATAATCTCACCAGGCTATGAAAGAAAAATTAGGCGCGTAATGTAAATATTGTCATTACTGTGATTTTTTATTGCAGCTGAATTCATAACATTATTATTACTTTTGTAGCTTGGATGCCATTCTTGAACAGTGAACGCGTAATAGAATCTTGTGTTTTTATGATGCTTTCACAGCTTAAGAACGGGTCTAATATAAAACAGACGTCGCTCCTTGAACGTAAAATATTCTTTAATACAAAAATTCCTGGACGCAAGTCGCAAAGCGCACCGCATATTTCAGAGATTCGCATTACAAGTCGCCTGCATTGCTGTCCAAGAAACTGCATTAAACTCAGTGTAACACATTTTATAAGCGCGAAGTTTAAAATGGAAAATAAAGTATCACTCTTTTGATGTAAGATGCTTACGAAAATCAAATAAAAATCAAAGAAGCAAGTAGGAATCAAAATATTTCTTGTGATTTTAGTTGAATGATAAAGGATTGCCGGTACAGGAACCACCTCTTCATATTCATAAACAGGCTCCGTATCTAGGCCTGACTATGTTTGACTCAAAAGTCAATATAAAGTAGATTCTTCGCAATATTAAATGTTATGTGGGAAACAACAGTTAGGTAAAATGTACTTTGTAAACCTGTATTCCGAAAATTGCTTAATATCCCAGTTTTACAAGCTTGGTACGAGTATGTACCAGGCTTGTATAAAAGTATAAATACTTTAACATTTCATTAAAACCCATTCCATCCTTATTCCAGAATGATAAAGACATTTAGAATAAGCCGGCGAATCTATCTGGTTTCACACAAAGCGATTTCGACGACAATTGAAAAGCTTACTTATATCGACACCTGTAATCCGCCGTCAAAGAGATTTAGCTGAGACACGGATCCCGGATAATCCTTCGTAACAGGCAAGCGTTTGTAGCAATAATAAAATATAAACAAGAACACTATAGTTAAAAAGAGGCATAGTGTTGTAGGCACTACAATATACAACATTCCTTTGGAGTACTTACAAAACTTTTGGCTAAGCTCTTAACTAAGCCTTTAGGTATTTTTGAATTCTTAAGAATGAATAAACAAAGGTACATAAATATTTTTGAAATATTTTGGATGCAAATTATATAATCCAAATTTATATCTTTTTGTGTATAACATAAACCGAAGAACCACGCCATGATTCTTGAGGCAAAGGAACTAATACGTTTATGAATAAAAACAAAGAAAAAAATCTAGAAAAGACAAGAAATCTAGCTAAGAGTCACAAGAAAATTGAATCTTTTAAGACTGAAATTCAACAGCTAAATAGATTTAAAACAATCTTCGGGGGTTGACGTTGGAAAATGGATTCTTAGTCGTTGTCATAGAGTTTACATGGCTTTTTGCATGAATATTATGTAATGCAAAACACGTGTATCTAACTAAAGAGCTAAGCACTCGTGTAGTGCACTTTAGACGCGCTTACGAGGTAGCTTACTTTGACGCTTGCATAAGTGAAAAAAGCGCGGGAGACAGTGTCAAGTGTTTTAGCGCTAGATTTATAAAAAAATTGTCAACACATACGAGTAGCTAAAATGTACCAGACCAGATGTACATAACATCAAAACGCTAATTGTGGAATAAAATATTAAGAGCCTACTAATTAAAAATTAGTAATTAGTACAAATAGGTTTCGCTCATAATTATAAATTGTATATGTACGTAATTTCATACCAGAAGAATAGAATGTTTTTCTTATCAGTTGTCTAATGTTCGATTATTAGCAATGTTAATAAATAGATAGAAGCATTATTACTCTATATCCAACCCATCAGAAGCTGTTACAACTTTGGTATTACTATCAGTTGTATAATATGCTTATTCATTCGTAAACTTTACAAAAGTATTTCAGCATTTGGTAGCATTCCACTAGTAAAATATTAACTTAACATTTTCCAAAAAGCTCTTCCCTACCCATCTGAGCACTTGTAACGGGATCTCCGATGCATAAAACGTTCTAACATACTCGAGCAACCGAGATGTCTTAGTGGGGAATTGATATTGTGTCTCTAACATCAAGTGGAAGATATGCGTGCGTGGAATAACTTCTAACTTGTGGATATTGAGTTATTCCAATATCGTTCAAATAGCGTGGAACTAGGACAATTTTTGTTTTTTAGGGTTCCGTACCTCAAAAGGAAAAAACGGAACCCTTATAGGATCACTTTGTTGTCCGTCTGTCCGTCCGTCCGTCCGTCCGTCCGTCTGTCAAGACCCTTTTTCTCAGGAACGCGTGGAGGTATGAAGCTGAAATTTATATCAATTACTCAAGTCTACTGTCCCTTGAAGCTGTGAAAAAATCAAACTTCTAAGCCAACGCAATCAAAAGATACAGCTGTTTATGCCGCAAATTTTCGACACTTGCAAGGGAATCAAAACCTACAGGGTGCTTCCCGTGAACTCAGAATCTTGAAATTTGGTACGAAGAAACGTCTTATAGCATAGATAAAGGAAAAATTACGAAAACCATAAATTTTTAGTTACATCACATAGTATTTTTTTTTAATAATTTTAAACTTACCACCCATTTCCTCATAAACGCGTAGAGGTATTAAATTGAAATTCAAACCAAATATTCAGGTCTATAAAACCTTTAAGCTGTAATAAAATCAAACTTCTATGTCAACGCATTCAAAAGAAACAGCAATTTAAGCTGCATATTTTGAAACTCGCAAGTACTCGCAGGGGAATCAAAACCTAAAGGGTACTTCCAGTCGACCTAGAATCTTGAAATTTTGCATGAAGCAACGTTTTATAGCACACATTAAGGAAAAAATCCAAAAAACCTTAAATTTTTAGTTACATTACAAAATATATTTAATTTGTGCTTCTCCATCTTTCCCCATTATGAATGTAGTAATGTTATGAATTTCATTTTGCAATAAAAATACCATAGTTATGACTCGATTGTCGTAATGAACGAACTTTGTAAACCTTGCAGGTTTGTACGGAACCCTCGGTGCGCGAGTCCGACTCGCACTTGGCCGGTTTTTGGGTTATAGTTTTCTTTTATGAAATAATAATCTTTGGAATAGAAGTGCTTGGAGAGAACTTTTTGAAAAGGAGTCCCCAAAACCTATCCGAGTTAACAACAAATAAGCTTCTTATAATTTTAAGTAATGTTTTATTTGGTTTACGCGACACCTGAAGTATAACTACTTGTATAAACGGATATAATCGCGGTATAATAAAATTTTAAACTACATATTTACTGGAAATATTTAGTTTAAAAGTAGTTTTATAGTTACTAACAGTTTTAAAAATTGCAGATTTACAAAAACTTAAAGTTATGTAAAGGATTCATTATTTTCTTAATTAAGTCGAATCAAAACCTTTTATATATTAACGAAACATTTCTAGTGCTGCCATCTTGATGAATAAACTGAACCTCTAACGTAACGGAGTGTATTTTGCACCCTCTATTCCCCATACGGCAGGGAGTAACTTGATGCCGAGTTTTTGTATTACTTGGTAGGTGGCGCTATTCACAACCTGTTTGAAATTACCTGCGTTTATTTCATCAAAATAAATATACTTGTTTTGGGTACTGTACTCAAGTTATGTTATTTGGCGAAAATAATTTGAAGCTTCTTGATTATATAATTGATAAAACACAATTCCTACACAAATTAATTAACCGTAAAAGAATGGTTCGTCAAGGTTTTCGAAAAAAAAATAGTTAAACAAGGGATACCTTTTAAAGAAAAATTATAAAAAAAGCGGCTTCTAACGATACAACGATAAACGACTTCAGATTGGTCAGTTTGTTCCCTCCACTGTAAGCAAGGCAACGTTTCCACAAAAGCCTAGCCTTTATTATAGTTCCGGAAAAACTCACTAGATGGCTGAAGTTCCTGTTTCTACTTTATTGTATATTTAGAAAAAATACTAGAACATTTTATTCATAGGAGCACATTGAAAAACATTATGTCCCCAATAGTTATAAGAGTATACTGTAAAATTGAAAATTAATGTTAGTCTAAGTTCTATGTACACACTAAGCGGAAAAAATTGGTCAAGTGCGAGTCGGACTCGCGCACTGAGGGTTCCGTAAGTAGTTTTTCTAACTAACTAGATTTCGTTGAAACTAATTTTCGTTGGTTGTTTTTATGGTAATGTACATTATATATTTATTTCAGTTTTATCATCCTCTTATTTTAGAAGTTAGAGGGGGAGGACACACATTTTTCCACTTTGGAACGGTCTTTCACGCAAAGTATTCACTTTAAGAAAAAAAATGATATTAGATACCTCAATATATTTTTGAAGACCTATCCATAGTTACCCCACGCGTATATGTGCAATGAAAAAAAATATTTCGAGTTTCAGTTCTTACTATGGGGACCCCCAATTTATTTTATTTTTTTCTATTTTCGTGTGAAAACCTTGTTGCGGTTCACAGAATACGTCTACTCACCAAGTTTCAACAGTATAGTACTTATAGTTTCGGAAAAAAGTGGCTGTGACAGACTGGCGGACAGACAGACAGACAGACATGACGAATCTATAAGGGTTCCGTTTTTTGCCATTCGACTACGGAACCCTAAAAACGCGACCGTGGTTCGACGGCAATTCATTTTGTATTCAAAATTACGCGACGTAATTTCGACATGGTGTGTCTTCTTCCATTTAAAAACTTGCGTAGTCACGACGAACTGCGATCGCGTTTTTCCACTTAGTGCGATTCAATACTAATTTCTCTCTATATTGAAGTTCAACGAGTATAAAAATGAGCATGTTACCTACATTTAGTTCTTACTGATTCGCCATCTATGTTTGTTATATTATAATGTTGAAGAGTTTTTTTTTGTGTGAACGCGCTAATATCAGACACTTCTGGTTCGAATTAAAATTATATTCTTTTGTTGGAAAAATCTACTATTAAAACAGCACAGTGTTATGTCAGCCTTAAACCAAATACTACTACCTAATCCCAGTTTCATAGGCTTGCAATGACGTCAGCAATATTGATCAATACATCAATGCGCTAATCCTATTACTGGGACACTGGGTCATTAGTGTCTGCATAATATCAATTGATTTGAGTGACCAATAGCTCTATAGCGCTATAGAACTGTCGTGTTTGATTGGTATGTTTCGCATTATGCTGCATCTCTTTCAGTATTTAGATTGATTATTTACTAATGAATAAATGGTCAGTAATATAATGTATTTTGTGAATATAAATTATCATTGCAATCTGAAATTATTAAAGAAGATTATCATTTCACAACATCACGTACATTGATCTCACTCCATGTTAAGTAGCTTAAGCAATACATATAACACCCAGATCAGGACAACAGACATGTTCATGCACACAAAATATGTTTGCCCTGTGTGGGGATCGAACTCGTGACCCCTTGGCCTAATGAATCATAAACATCATCGTCACTTAGAATTATCTAATCTGAAAGTGTTACAGCTTGTGTACGATAAAGTGACCGACGACATAACAACAAAGTGAAAGAATCCTAAACTGCTGATTAAAGCAAATTAAGAAGACACCCAAAAGAAAACCAAACTCCATTATTCCAACCATCAACAAAAACCGTTTCAGCCAAAATTCAATCTAATCCAGACATGTTTATCCCAAAGCGTCCCAAACAAGGACCGTAAAAGTAATACAAGGTTAATCTAAAACGATTATAAGGGCGATGGCTACCGATGGGCGCGTTAAGAGAGGTTGCTCGGGGACAGTCGAGCGCAATCGCGAGTGCTAACTGCCGGCCGTAAACGGAACGATGCCTTGTTCCCAGCGTTTCACAGGTTGTATGGTGCAAACTATAGGAAACTAGTTAGCTAAAGATTGTTTTATGGAACGTCAATCGGCCTGAGCTTTAAGAAAATCTAAGAAATTAAGCAAATATGGGTTTAGGCTTAATCACCGCGATGGCCAAATGCGGATACCAATCCGTACCAATAGTCACCAGACTACAGTCTCGGATTTGGTAGTTATAAATCTCTTTCGTTGTTAGCAAGCCCCAAAATTCATCATCATCATGGACACTACATGCGTTTGCTTATGTGTTACCATTTAACCGCCCGTCAAGCGTGTTGGGAAGGTCTATGACCAGCAGTGGACTGCAACATACCTATGATGATGATGATGATGATGATGTGAAACTCCTTCGCTCAAGCCTCGCGCCGCGCCCACTTCGGCGGCGAGCAAACGTCGTAATAGTAAAACAGAACACGTCCCGATGCCGTTTGCGCGACTGCCCGGCGGTCCTGACAAGCCATTTCACACGAGGTGTTTAGCGCTTCCCCGGTTTTGTCATACAGCTATGTCTTTTGACAATAGGTATGTATCTATTGTTAAAAGACATAGTCTCTCGTATGTACGTGTAAGGTCGAAGAAAAGTATCAGACTATTTTGATCTATTATTTGATAAAAAAGCCAAAGTTACCACGCTTGTTTTAATATCGTTGATTTGAGCGTTTGCTAACTAGTTTATCCTTTGTTTTGTTTAAATAGAGAGCCTACGAACGCTGGGTATCCAAGCCAATGACCGAAGATGCAACCGGGAGAAGCGCTGGTACAATGTTGATTTAAATAAAGAAGAGCTAGTATTTTACCGCTTTCAAAAGAAGGTGGTTGTTTACTAACTTATAGTGCTTAGCAAGACCCAGCAGCATTTAAGTTGTCTTATAAAATGACTTCAAATAATTGGATCCTTCGACTGAACCTGTAGTATTCTTATAAAAACCTTACATAAACAAATCTAAGTAACATTATGGTAACTTTCCATCTTCAGAATCTGTGGCTTTACCGCTGTACGTTACATACACACAACCTCCAATTTCCTCTCAATATGCTAATAAAGTTTCATTACCCAAAATTAATGGCGGCTATGATAAACCAAGTGAGCCATGAACGACCCGTTGAAGTATATTATGTGAACACAACACGTAATTGTACATAGCCTAGCTGATCCTAGTATGGAGCTAGTACCTATCTCAATTTGGTAGGGAAATGTACGGAGCGGATAGTACGGAATTGGGTCAGTAGATTGAATAAATGGATGAACGTCTATGTACATTGTACACTGTTGTGCTTGTTCCCAAATTAAGGTGGTTTGTTTCGAGCCATTACTTGTAATTAGGTATTGGGGTTACCTTGATGTAAATAAGAATATCTACTACGATATACTACGTATAGGAAAATTCAAATATTAAATCAAGTGATTAGTAATTCAAAATAAATAATAAATAAATAAATATTTCACAACATCACATACATTGATCTGACCCCGTGTTAAGTAGCTTAAGCACTTGTGTTACAGACATCAGAATCAACAGTGGTATTACAAATATATTTAAATAGATACATATATCACCCAGACCAGGACAAACAGACATGTTCATGCACACAAATGTTTGTCCTGTGCGGGGATCGAACCCGCGACCTCTTGCGTAATAGGCAACATCTTGACCATTATACCAAGCGGGTCGTCCAAAATATCTTTTCTCTCTCTGATACGACGGTTTGTGATAGTAAGATCACATACATCTGGAATTATATCTTGAGTTCTAAACTCATGAAGTTAACACTACAGCAATGGCAACATATTGATGTGACGGCCCCGTTAATGGAATTGACTTGATTATTATATCATATAGGTTGAGTGCAGAGTAAACTAGCACAAACTAATAGTACTCGTTGACAGACATTTCGCAACACTCTAGGATAAGAACTTTTTACTTAGTTACAAGTACTCAGAAATCAATCTTAGACACATAAAGTCATATAAGAAGCTGTTTTTTTATGTAGGTCGGAAGTAAACAAGCAAGAGAGCCACCTGATGGTTAATGGTCACCGCTGCTCATGGACATCAACAACCGCACAAGAGTCGTATATGCGTTTCCTGCTTCTAAAGCCCCATACCCTAACCGGAGACCTTACACGATCATAAACATAGAGCTACAGTTACGGTTCCCTACAAAATCATTATAAAGAGAAGGAATACAGACAGCCTAGAACTTCTTGAATAAAGTTTTTTATGGTAGGTAAAAGTTTGATCGATGTTCGCGAGAAAAAAATATTCGCAACTTTCCATCGAAAAATGTATGAAGCGAAAAAACTTCAAGCTTGTTTTACTCAATTCGGACTGAGTTTTTAGCTTTACCGCTTTAGCAAATATCGTTTGTAATGCCCTGATTTTTAAGTAAAACGAGCGCATGTGTTTAGTAGCATCATCTCTGTGCGTGTTCGCGACGCGCACGTCAAATGCGCGAGTGAAGTGCGTCTGACGGCGCGACCATGCGCTGATGGATATAACGCTGCAATATCAAACATTGATTTGAGGAGCGCGATGGCGCAGTGGTTAGCGCACTCGGCCTGCGATTGCTAAAGTTAAGCAACGTTCGCAGATGCCACTCATCGGATGGGTGACCGATAAATTTCATCTCAAGCTCCTCCGTGCTTCGGAAGGCACTTTAAACCGTTGGCCCTGCGCCTGATCTCTCTACGGTCGTGTCAGATTGCTGTCCAGTGTCCAACCGAATTATGAGAGTGAGGGAATTGGAAGTGCACCTGCGCTTGCGCTCTCACTTGTGCACTATAATATATCCTGCGTACCTGGCTGATCGTAAGATCGGTCGCCATGGCCGAATACGGCCGGAGGATATTATTTATCTGACATTTTGGGTAGAGCAAGCACTTTGTATAATACAAAACTACACCCGTCATTTTAAGGACGCCTGCAGTAAATGTTGAATGTTGGAGCCTTTACCTACCAGTGGAATATTAAAAGACCTCAACTTTACTTCACTTTTAGTATTATAGGTGAAACAGTCAGTGGAGTAGCATCATCTCTGTGCGTGTTCGCAACGCGCACGTCACATGCGAGTGTAGTGCGTCTGACGGCGCGACCATGCGCGCTGACGCTGCGATGGAAATTACGCTGCAATATCCGACATTTCGGATCAGATGGTTCTTGAATAGGTACGCTGTTGATGGACTGGTGACCTCTGACTAGTCACAATAAGAGGTAAAATTCCGTCGAGGTCATTTTTAACCGCTTTACACAAAATTGGATACTCATCGATGATTCTTTGATAACAATCACATCCTTCTGTTACATATTATTTCATGCAATTCTATCAAAGTGTTGTCATGCTGCTACCCGTGTATGAATTTACTATGATATGTATATAAATATCTCAAAAATTACTCCTTTTTTCACTAAATGATTCCATATGGTTATTAACTCAATTATTATCAAAGTCTTCACCGAGTTTATTATAATAACAAAATAATGATATTTTAATAATTTAACCAACAATGTATTGAGGATACAATCATTCATAGTGAAGTTTTAATTGACCACACAATCCAAACAGTTACTGTTGTTATTTAATATCTTTCAAACAGTAACTCATTAACGGAATACTGCATTAATTACACCCCGCACTGACCCGCTGCCGGCGCTAATGACCCCTGTTCCGTGAATGACCCTGTTGTGACGGATTGGGCGCATATTGACGCGCTCTACACAGGATTACACTTGCTTAATACAGCTTACTACATGTTGTTTCTACTCAGTATTAATATAACATGATATTTTTGACAGAGTTTCTGCTGTGGTCCTTGGTGCCATATTGCATTAACAGATCTCGAAAAGCTACCCAGTGGTTTCTTTTTTTATGTAAGGCCTCATATTTATCGCAGACTGAGGAAAGCGACCAAACATATCACCAGATGGTTACTGATTACCACCACCCATAGATATTGCCTATCTCACAAGAAACACTATACCCTCTCTTACAGAGCTTTTACTCACCAACAAAAACAATTTTAATGAAATAATGATAAAAAAAGGTTTCAATCATAAATAGGGCAATAGGGAAATTTAACAACCCTAACAGGGTCACCGATTCGTTGCCTACCTGTTGCGATGCATCCCCACTAAACCAATCGAAACAAATTTAAATAACGAGAATATAAAACAAAACAACATCAAATAAACACAGCTACTCATTAACGGAATACTGCATTAATTACACCCCGCACTGACCCGTCGGCGCTAATGACCCGGCCGCGACGTATTGAGCGCATATTGACGCGCTCCACACAGGAATAGACAGCTGACACTTGCTTACTGATGCTTACTGCATGCAGAACTTTTAATAAGTATCAATATAACATGGCAGACTTACAGCACTAACCCTTGTTAATAGATCGTGACAAGCTACCAAGTGGTTTATTTTTTATGTAAGACCTCATAATTATGTAAGATTGGGGAAAAGTACCAAGCGTATCACCAGATGGTTACTGATCACTATCTCTGATAGACATCGCCTATCCCACAAAGGTCACATACACGCTGCCTGCCTTTATAAACTCTTGCACTCTCTAACAGAGCTTTTACTCACCATCAAAAAAAATTTAATGGTGATAATGAGAAAACAAGCCTTTAATCACAAATAGGGCGATATTAACAACATCAAATAAACAGAGCAACTCATTAACGGAATACTGCATTAATTACACCCCGCACTGACCCGTCGGCGCTAATGACCTGGTTGTGACGTATTGAGCGCATATTGACGCGCTCCACACAGGCTTAGATAGATGACACTTGCTGCCTGATGCCTACTACATGCTTTTTCATATAAGATATACCGAGTGTAATTTTTAGAGCTTAGTGTCATATTACCAGATCTCGACAGGCTAACCTATGGTATCATGCTATTACAGCGTCACATAACTACGTTTTTAAACCACATTATTTTGTAAGATTGAGACAAGCGAGCATGCGGCTCACCGGATGGAAAGTGATAACCAGCGCTTGTCGAAATATAAAAACCCTAGGGTGACAAAACCACTAGATGAATAGATGTTTCTATTAGTTTCGTGAGGATTTAAATAATGAGAGTATCAAACAAAACTTTCAATATAAGGCGATAAGAACAAGAATAAATAAACAGAGCAACTCATTAACGGAATACTGCATTAATTACACCCCGCACTGACCCGTCGGCGCTAATGACCCGGCCGCGACGTATTGAGCGCATATTGACGCGCTCCACACAGGCTTAGATAGATGATCCTTGGCTGACGTACATTGCTGTTTCAACACATTAATTACTTCAGCAGCTAGCGGGAAGCACATATAGGACTGATGCATGTAAACAACGTAATAATGTATGTCGCTGAATAGTCATTAACAGCCTGTCGCAGTTCACTGCTTGTCCCCGTGGTCATGGTGACTTATACCGAACACCCACTAAGCTGAGCTATTGGTGACCGAAGAGTAGTGAATGTCAACAACGCTTTTAAGATTAATTATTATTACGCAACTCAAATAAAGCAGAGATTTTATCGCTTGTATTGATTTGATAAGGTATCGGTTTTCGACCATGGGGGCTGATAATTACGATCAGCCAGGTACGCCGGATAAATTATAGTGCACAAGCGAGTGCGATAGCATAGGTGCACTCCCTTTTCCCTCATTCTCATAGTTCAGTGGGACATCAATTTGATACGACCGTAGAGAGACCAATGGCTTAACGTGTCTTCTGAAGTATGTGCTTCGATTCTCTTACTGATTACATTTAACCTCTCTTATCCTCAAAATACTGAATCCCGTTGTTAGACAAAAGTAACTAGATAAGTCAACTTATATAAAGGGTTTTTTTATCTCATCATCAATTGTATTTACACAATACTTTCCAACTAAGGTTCAATTTCAAACTCGAAATTGGGACATCGTAGACGTGTGGCGTCTTTGTCAGTGTTTTATCGGCTGCATTTTGGTGAGTGTGCGTCGGTCTTACATGACCTTATTCCTCCAGCTCCCTTCCGCCTTCGGACAACTAGACGCGGTGAGGGCTTTCACCCTTACATTGTTAATATTCCTCCTTCTCGCACGAAGCGTTTTGCTTCATCTTTCATAATGCGAACTGCTAAGGAGTGGAACTCTCTGCCGTGTTCTGTGTTTCCCGAACGTTATAATTTGGATGTCTTCAAGACTAGAGTGAACAGGTATCTACTAGGCAAGCGTGCTCCATCTTAGGCCTCATCTACACTTTCCATCAGGTGTGATCGAGGTCAAATGCAAGCCTATCTTAAATAAAAAAA
Organism: Nomophila noctuella; assembly: GCA_958496325.1. Lineage (NCBI taxonomy): Eukaryota > Metazoa > Arthropoda > Insecta > Lepidoptera > Crambidae > Nomophila > Nomophila noctuella. The sequence goes on from OY292482.1 coordinate 17,104,902, forward strand.
AAAAAAAAAAAAAAAAACATCAATGCAGCTTGTTAAACAAGTTCATTAATCAACCGTTGGATATCCACTTGAATGATCGATATCGAAATTGGAAATGTCCTGCTAATCACAGAGAGCTAACAGGGTATAATGAGATATTAATGGCAGATGAAATCGACAGAAAAAGATTTTATTTCAACGGAGAAGATTATCCCTTTTCCCAATCTTTTTATACAGGCTTATATCCCTTGCACAGATTAGAGAAGATACTTCATTTGTTTTTTCTCTGTCATATTTGCGGTTATCCTGGTAACATCAAATTGGGGAGGTAGTTAATGTTATTTGATAATACTACATTGCGATAAAACGCAGATATTATTTTGATTTTAATTACGGATTATTATTATTTTTTATTTAGATGAACTATCTTACGTTAAGTAAACGGTAGAAGTACTGTCATATTTCAGTAATATTTCCTGATGATTTTATTTTTCAGATAAATATAAACTATTGAGTTATACGATTTTCAACACATAAGATTTTTTTTAGTTAAAACATTATGTATAAATAACTATAAAGTTTCATGAAAACGCCTACATTACTATCCATAATAGCGTCGTATTGATCTAAAATACCAAACTTCGCGTCTGTTACTGTCATCAGAACAACGGTCATCAATAGTATCGACAGTAGGACACTGGGTCATTAGTGCAACTCTGATCGCTTGTGATTAGCGACGCCCCTCATTTGCCATCGATCATTCGAGACATCCGATTGATTAATGAAGTCATTTTACAAGCTTCTAATTGTATTTCGAACAAGCTGATGCACAAGAGGTTTGAAGGCAAAGTTTTAACTGACTGATATTTTCAACAAAGCCGATCCAATTTGACGATAAAACATAACCGATTTCTCGTAAATAGAATTCGTCGAACAAAAATATGAGGCATGGGAAGGATTGGCGATAAAATATTTCTCAGAACTCATAGGTTTACTGAAGATGGGATTTGAACGACTTGTTGACACGTTGTCTTGTTTATAAACAACGTTACGAATAAAATCAGAAATAATAAATAAATAAATAAATATTTCACAACATCACATACATTGATCTGACCCCGTGTTAAGTAGCTGAAGCACTTGTGTTACAGATATCAGAATCAACAGTGGTATTACAAATATACTTAAATAGATACATATAACACCCAGACCAGGACAAACAGACATGTTCATGCACACAAATGTTTGTCCTGTGCGGGAATCGAACCCGCGACCTCTTGCGTAATAGGCAACATCTTGACCATTACGCCAAGCGGTCGTCTGAAATGATAATATGATTAGTTAAACATTTGATATAACACTTAAACTGAGTTAACAGGACTAAGCGTTTGTTCTTCACAGTTAAAACGTCAAGCAGTAATACTTATACAGCTGTGTTGGTACACAGCTTAATGAAGTAGGTACTTCATTAAGCGTTAAGTCTGTGTGTGACGCGAAAGTCCCAATTCAAACGTCTGATCTCAAAAAAATAAGCACTTGAATAGATAGATACTTACTCGAGCACACTTATTCGGCAAGACCTCTCCACTAGAGGATTTTATTAACTTACCGAACTCAATTGAGCTATCGGCGAACTCTTCCTCGCGATTATTTTTAGCTCGTAATTATACATCGATCGAACAGTCAAGTTTAAACTTGGAGCAACTTTACCACTTGAGTATCAAATTAGTGGAGATATAAATGACTAGAGCCGATATTTTGTTTTTTGACTCCTTAACGTTATTTTCTGACGTCTTTAGTATTGTTTCTTCTTCTTCTTTTTATTTACCTTACATTAGGTTAACAGAAAGACAGTTAAAGACAAACATAAGAATAAAAATATTTTTTTAAATTACGTTATGCAGTATTTATGGATACTTATACGAAAGATTGCTTTCCAGACTGAGTTTAGTTGCTAGTTACCGATAACTATTTATTATTTAGCTAGCATTGATTATAAACTTAATTACTAAATTGTTTGGGTTACTCTAGCCAAACCCTTTTTGGCAACCATGAAATAGAAAATAATAATTAATTTATAAATAACATCTGGCGCTAGCAGCCCCAATACCTCTTTGAACATATAAACATCAGGCGCTTTAGGAGCTGGGCAAGTTTAATCACTTTTATAAGTTCCACTGTCTCTAGGAAGCGTCTATCCCGCGCATTATTACCAAGACGTGGCGGGAAATGAAATAGTTACGAACTTATCCTGTCACTTCTTGAGACGTTTTTACGAGTATTACCTTACCTTAGTTACCGTTACTTCTATTAAGGTAGTAATGGAGTTTGTTATGTGGTAACTTTAGTAATTAAATTAATTGAAAACTGTTTTTCGATCATTATTCATTAAAGATGCTCCTTGACAAAAGGTATGACTTTATCGACATACTATATCGAGTTCAGTCCGGCATTGGGATATCACACTGCAAGGTGAATAGCTATATCAACAGAATGAGTTCGGGATAGAAATGGATGGAGATATTAAAAGAAATATCTCACAACATCACATAGATTGATCAGACTCCGTGTTAAGTAGCTTAAGCACTTATGATACAGATATCAGAGTCATCAGTGGTATACAAATATACTAAAATAGATAGATATAACAACCGACAAACAGACATGTTCACGAACACAAAAATCTGTCCCGTGCGGGGATCGAACCGCGACCTCTTCGTCTATTAGTAACTTCTTGACCACTCAACACTAAGAGCTTTGGCGTGGAAGAATCGAGTCCAATAGAGGACAACAAAAGCCTGATTATGATCTAGAAACATGAAGCTATCGTTAGATAAATAGGTCATTCAAACTTATAAGTTAAAGGAAATAATAGCTACAAACAGATTCAGAGGCACGCATTTTATTTTCATAATTAAACGCGGTATCATATCAGGAGAATTTAAATAATTGCGTTTTCGAATTTCGCATAATTAATTATTTTATAACCGCGAGCGTGATCGCCGCAAACCGCAAAGTTCAATCGGCCATATTCCGCTATGGAATAATCAACCATAAGTGCATACTATTAAGGATGATTATTATGTGATTATGAAGTTGTATTCATGTAGATTTCAGCAACACGATAAATGAAATTCGCAAAATAAAATAAATATCGGCCGCACACACGTCAGAGGTATTTCACGGTAAGTGGCTTAAACACGAGTGCTACCATTTCGAATCATATTAAACGTGTTTTTTCTCCACCTAAATTCAAAAACAGAGCTCGAAAAATCGTGAATATTAATCGATTCTTAAGGTTATATTAATAAACCTGTACGAGTACCTATAATATAAATGTATGACCATAATTGTATAATATGTATGTTTATCATCTGATCATCAATTTCATGTGAAAGTCAAATATCTAATCAATAACGTATGTAGTAACTAATATTTTAAACAGGCATTTCATTTATTTGATTAGTTCTTTTTGCATAAAACCACATTATTAATAAAAAAGTTAACTTTTTTTATATAAATACGTGGCTAACGAGCAAACGGATTGCCTGATGGAGAGCAATCAGCCCCGCCCATGGACAACCGCAACACCAGAGGAGTCACAAGTGCGTTGCCGGCCCTTGAACCAAAACCATAATTTAAGTGTTTTCCTCTCAATCATAATGCCGGATCATTAACGGAAGAATGGAATTATTGGACTTAAAATTTCATCATAATTATCTACTTTATTTATCACCAGATACATCAATTACGGGTAAGTGACTCTGGCCAATATTTACTGATAAACAGTTATAGCGCCATTCATTTCACCCAATTCTATAGCAACAAAATCAACGTTGCTACAGTTTTAATTACATAAAATCCGCGAGCGCGAGCGGGAAGATATCCCATCGGTTTCCGATAATCCTGTTCCATTTTGGACAAACTCGCCACATTATATCGAACGCGATCGAGAGCGGGCATTCACGAGAAACCGTTTGAAGTATGTTTATAATCTGTTATTAACGCTCATCTCCAGATCAGACGTTTTGCTGGCTTATCACTTCTAGTTAAATTTAAAAATCATGTCAAAGTCAAAAGACCTCCGTTATCTATACTACATAAATATTGAAGAATAGTTGAATATATCTGTATAATTTAGTAACTGTGTGTGTAACATAAAAGTAAAACAAAAATGTGTTGGATATTTCATTTGTTGGGGAAGGCTCTAGGCGAAAATACAACACTATGTGTACGGAAACCAAAACCTACGCGGACCGAGTCGCGGGCGGCCGCTAGTTACTTAATAAAGACTCAGTTATAAGTCTGTGTTAATGAGCTCAAGAAAGAAAAGAAAGTTATACCTAAATGTTCCCAGCCCCAACCTCTTTCTTAACTGACTATCAATATGTTTATTCCATTCATATACTCGTAATAATAATTCCTTCTTCCGTTAATAATCTGGCATTATGATTGAGAGGAAAACACTCAAACGATGGTTCAATGTGGGATTCGTCGAGTTTGGCTCATAAATCAAAATCGACTAACAAGGTTGATGTTGGTTTGTTAATTAACTCTTCTATCTGTATTCTGTATGCAGAGCAAAGCAATGCACTCGGTACTCGAAATCAATTTAGAATTTGCAAGGTACGCGTATGGTTTTACCGAATTATGTTAAAAGCAAAATATTGAATGTGAAAAAAGAATGATGATTCCGTGCTTCGAATATGCTCCAAATTGCCTGGTTTCCTTGAAAAGATTCCGCAGGACAGACGACAGTCGGTTCATTTATAATAAATAATCAAGGTCATACGTATAAGTCGCAGCGTATCCCTGGGCTCCGAGGCAAAGGCAATGGCCAAGGATGCAACAGGGATAAGCGCTAGGATGATGATGATGCATTAAGGTTATCTTAATAAAAATGTCTGTAACAAAACTGTAAACACAACTACCCCTTTCTCATAAAACCTCGTACGTTTTACATCGGAAAACCGGTACTTGCGAGCTTACATTACCATGCGGTGACATAATAACAGGGCGGGCGAACAAACCGGTGGTCCTTTGACAAGCCGCGCGTGAAATCGCACGTAATGCCCGCGCCATTGGCCTCGCATCGCGCTGCGTGGCTGCACAGAGCCCTCATTACCCATTAGGTAATGTCCACGCCGATAAATATGGATTTGCTGGCCGAGTTTCAGCTGCAACCAATGTCAGGAATGTCAGGAATGAAATCCCAACTATCCCAACTAATATTATAAATGCGAAAGTAACTCTGTCTGTCTGTCTGTCTGTCTGTTACGCTTTCCCGCTTAAACCTCGCAACCGATTTTGATGAAATTTGGTACAGACAATCTTTAGACCCTGAGACAGAACATAGGCTACTTTTTGATCCATTCCAACCCCCCACTTCCCCGAAATGAGGAGGTGGAAGTTTGTATGGAAAATCTAAACTACTAGAGTTAGACGCTTGAAATTTGGCATGCAGGTCCCTTAGTAAACTTGATGCTTAGTTGCAAAAGAATATTGCAAAATTCCCACGGGAACGGGAGTTAGCGGGAAAAAACATTCGTATAGTGAAAACCGACATCCACGCGGACGAAGTCGCGGGCGGCCGCTAGTTTGTAATAAATGCTAGTGAACTGGTAACAACTAACTAGCGGTGGATTACGGCGACGTAGGTATAATATGTGTAGGAAGACATAAAGGTGTTATAAAAATAATTTGGAGCGTTGATCGTTGAAAATGACACGAAAACAGTAGCAATTTTACGAGGAAAATAAACTGACGAGCCATATTTGAAAGTCTTCTGTGTGCAAACACATCTACCCCTTTCACACAAAACATCAAGCGATTGGCCTTACAATGCGCTGCGTGGCTGCACAGAGCCCTCATTACCCATTAGGTAATGTCCACCACGATAAAATATGGATTTGCAAAAATAATTAAATAACTTGTAATAAATTAATATGTTACGTCACTATTATGATCGATCTATTAAAGATCTATTAAAGTGTAGCTCTGATTATTTGACAAGCCGCGTGTTTAATGCGTAATGCTCAACGCCGCCATTTTGCGCCACGTGACTGCGCGATGCCCTAAATACCGGTTAATTGAACCGATGCACAACACTAGTCCAATTAGCCACGCTATATGGGCACCGCAGAGGCTAAAGACTATAGTCTGAGCCATTACCATCCTACTGTAAATAAAATACAAAACTTCACATAAAATGAAAGGATTATTCGGTTAAATTAAGGTTGATTTATTGTTTTGATCTGGCTAGACGGCACGTCTATTGTATGATAGATATATCAGAGCATTTTTATTGTCAATTTCAAAACAACGATATGAAGTTTGTATCACTATAATTTATTTAATTTAGGGTAATATGTATTTACAAAGAAAATTTTTCGCTCAATAATTTATGAGTTTATGTGCCTGTTCACATTTGCCCACATTCTGTTCTTAAAATGTCCTCTACCCATTTCATGTTACATGAACTCAAGCATAACTCCACGCAATAACATTGACAATTCTCCGAGCCACTATCCGACTAATTAAATATCACGTCTAAATACGCGCAAGTTTCAGGTCAAAACTAATAACATTCAAGGGCAAATATCTCCTCGAGTTTCGACAAGGCATGAACGGGGAAGATTAATCACATTCCGCCGAGCCGGGAACTAACAGAACAACTGATTACATTTATCATAATCAGGCTTAATACCAAACTGTTGTCAGTTTCACGGAATAGATTAGTGGCAGGTAATGTCGCGATGTTGAAGTTTGCCTTGCGATTTCATGGTGTGGGGATTACAGGAAATCGAGATTGCAAACTTTGAACTTGGAAAATTAATTGTACATTAATAAATAATACCCTCCGGCCGTATTCGGCCATGGCGGCCGATCTTACGATCAGCCAGGTACGCAGGATATATTATAGTGCACAAGTGAGTGCGCAAGCATACACATTGTACATTAATATTATTTAACGGGACTAAACGCGATATTATTATGTAGTATATGTCTTCCTGTATACTACTTACTTCTTCACGTTTAACTGTGTTTCAACAGTCTGCTTGCTACCACGGTTGTTGTAACACAGCCGAAACGTCAACCAGTACGTTGTTTACATATACTACCTAATTAATATCGCGTTTAGTCCCGTTAAGTCCCGTTAAATTAAATAATAGTTATAATGCAACGCAGAAGTCTTAATCTTATATACAAGGTACACTATGAGATGTGGAATAATTGTGTTAGTCTTCTATTGTTTTTGTAATTGTAATAGCTAATTTGATTACTTCCCTTCATTTTTTTTATATTTGTCGGGAAGTTGACATGAAACACCTATTGAGAAGTGTCCCATGAAACAAAATATAATTATATTCAACAAAATTAACGTGGCACTATTCTATCCTCTCTCTCTTCGACAATGGACTGGGCGATTAATTACGTTCCTTGCAAAACAGTACATCCTCTTCTTCCTTCTAGCTAACACTGTTACTCTATTTAGTGATTGCATAATAGACCACCAAACACAGTTTGTAATTTAGCCTTCACAACGCAAAGCCGCCGTCAACGCAATATTCAGGTTCACGAGGGCTCAATTTCGCCGGTGTATTTTCGGATATTTACTTTGTACTTGCACAAGTCTGTCGGGCAATGTACACTACAGTGTACACGAGTCCTATTCCCACGTGGGTCGTAATTTAAACATACATTGGGTACGAATTGATTGGTTTGTTGATATCAACTTTGAACCAACATATAAGAATAGTTAAAATTATAAAAAGCTATATTCAAGAGAAGGTACTGCTTACAATAAAACTCCATATTTCATACGAGATAGTTGTTATAACTAGGCTTATAAATTCAGGAATATAGTTGCAGCGTCCCTTGGGCTTCCGAGGCGATTGCCATTGATGCAACCAGGAGAGGCGATAGGATGATGATGATGATATCATGGGAGCTAAAATGATATAACAAGATTACACGTGACACCAAAATATCGCAAGAAGTAGTGCTAAAAAGTATTGCACGTAACACAACGATTGCAAAAGATTGATGACTTGGTAACGTTTTTGTAATAAGTAAAAATTAAGATGATATTTTTGTGATAAATAAATGAGAGAGAAATTTAAAGTACCCATCAGCAGTTAACATTCACTGAAACTTATTTCAATGGTTACCTCATTTCACCTGATCGTCATTACTCAACTGATTAAAGTCATCATGTGAATCGTCCTGGAATAAAAGGCAGTTATCGTTCCCAAAGCGATAAGGGTTGAATTTTTCATTGACCGAGTCATCATTGGAGCAGCCATGATGGTAACGCATACACGCGAATTGATATCAAGCGATCGATACCGGGACGCTGCGATGACTTGCTACATACCACGCATCATCTATGTACGTATGTGCGTACATACTCGTAAGTTGTATGTATGGCGTGGAAGTGTGCAACATGCAAGCGTAAACCTTATTCGTTTTGGTTAAGAGTTAAGTTTGATTTTTGCACGTTACAGTACGACGAGTTATATCCCTATCATCCGTTGCGACCATGGCGGCCGATTTTACGACTGGTACGCAAGATACATTATAATGCACAAATGCGCAAGCACAGGAGCACTCCGTATTCCCTCAGTATCATAGTTCGGTAGTGCAGCAATCTGACGTGACCGTAGATAGATCAGGCGCAGGACCAATCGGTTTACCTTCCAACATGGAGGAGCTCGAGATGAAGTTTTTCGGTCACCAACCCGATGATAATAATATGAACTCTACAAAACTTGCTTAAGTTAGCAATCGCAGGCCGAGCGCGCTTAACACTGCGCCATCGAGCTCCTCAAAACAGTTTACATACGCTTACAAGTCAAATAAATGATTTTAATTTTAACATTGCTTTTGGACCAAAGGTACTTCAAGTAGATAAAAGTTATATAAGGTATAATGTGATGTGTTCGCACTGTTAATATGATAAAATGCCCCCGTATCAAGAACACTATAAACTATTAGCTCTGCAGAGTTTAAATACAAATCAAAATAAGTAAAAAACATTCCCTAAGAAAACCTGCACACCCATTAAAAGGTTTCAAAAGATCGACAAGTCTCCAGTTGTACACAATTTCAAAGCTACAAAATGAACTTCCCTGCACTTACAAGTCCGATACATGCGAAGCCAACCATAGATTCAATACCGATGGGAAAACTTTTCATCACCCTCGATTAACCGAGCTAAATAAAATAATACCAATTCCGAACGAAGGCCGTAAACTCTCGCCCCACCTGCAACTTCCAAATTAAAGTCCGGTTACTGAGAATTCAGGACCTCACAACTTCATAAATACTTCGATAGGTTTAGTTGGCAACTCCTCCGAGGATAACTGCTCGGTAAACTTTTCAAATAAGCAATTTGGAGCTGATTAGTATTCATATAACAAGCCTTGCTACTTTGAATAAGTTGTGTTGATGCGGTGACAATTTGATTGATGGATGACAGTTTGTCTTTCTTTGACCGTTTTGTCCTCATAGTTCGAGTGCGTCTCACTATGACCTAGGTTTCCAGTTGAAATATTAATATTAGAGTTACAGTCACCCGATCTTAACCTTTCACCCTATTTGGTAGATGGTGCTAATTAAGTGCGTTCCTGAGATTAGCGCGTTCAAACAAACAAACAAACTCTTCAGATTAAATATATTAGTATATAGATATTAATATAGATAACCGCATATAAAGACATCCCCTTTACTAGAAACATCGCACAATAATGTAAAAAACCGGCCAAGAGCGTGTCGGACACGCCCATGAAAGGGTTCCGTAGCTAAAAGATGGCCCGCTTAAGACACCATTTAGTAAGGGCAACTGCACGTCATAAGTTGGTCGAGTTGTATAAAAATAACTATGTATGATACAGAGTTCGCTATAGTTTTCGTTGAAAGTACTTACTTGGAGGTATACAGCACATTTTTTTCTGAATTATTGTAATAGTATTTCAGAAGTTAAGGGGGGGGGACGCTCTTATTTTAATTTTGTATTAATATATCTCGAGACTGGGGGGTTGGATCCACATGGTTTCAAGGCAAGTTTTATTGTATTTAAAAATACCTTTTTAACGATACCCCACACGATGGGGTAAGTCGAATTTTTTTTTTCGAATTTACTTTTCGATGTATGGGAGGGGGTGTAAAAAATAATTATTTTTCGATTATTTTAAAAACCAATTCTTGAATTATCACTTTGCATCTCTCCACCAATTTTCGTGGCAATCGGTTCAGAAACGAAGGAGAACGAGCCAGGACAGACAGACAGACATGACGAAACTATAAGGGTTCCGTTTTTTGCCATTTGGCTACGGAACCCTAAAAATAATATGTTTCACCACAGAGACCAAACAAAATAAAACGATATAGGTATACATTTTCCATGTTGTAATAAAATATGTAATGAAAACAACTGTTGTACAGTTCATATTACTCTTTGTCGAGGATGCATATTGCACGGCTTGCATGTGGGATGCATCCGCGGGTAACAACGTTATCATGAGCCTCGGATAATTAGTACCTCTCGCTTTGTCCTTTGAAATTGACAAATGTGTTACGATGCTGACATGAAGAGTAGCGTTCGTGTTTAGTGCTTGACGCAATTAGGAATTGTGTCGAGGTGCTTTGTGACATGACATTGTATGTGACGTGACATGGGAGCTGATTTTATCTATTTGTGTTGTATAAAGCATACGGCATTTTTTATTTACGGTAGCCAAACGAATGTTTTTATTTTTAATATTTTACCAATCAACTTACGTAGAAAATTTTGGGAAGATCCATAAAAAAAGTGTATTAAATCTGGAGATTGAGAGAGAATTCATTAACAACCAGCAAATTCTATCACAACTCATACAATCAAGAAACAAAAACATTTGAATCGATCCAAATAAGTCCGCAAAGGATTAAACCCAACCTCCACCACCACCACATTCCCCACTTATTCGGATATTGGGATAGAAAAAAATATTTACTATTTTGTTAACCAATATTTACACAGATCATACATATAAAAAAGAAGCGCGGTGATTAAGCCAAAACCCATCTTTGTAACGAAAACATGGTTTCAAATGATGGAGGCCTTTGCCCTGCAGTGGGACATTAATAGGCTGATACTTTGTTTTACTTTTAGAAGTGAATGACATACTTTATGTGAAAACGAAGATTCTTCTTAGTGATTGGGAAAACATTATGGCTTTACGATTTTATCCAGACAAAGAAAAACAAAAATACTTATCACATGGAACAAACCTAAACGGAGTTCTAACCAACGACTGTTAAGGCACGGGCTTAACAACAAATACTCTATTGATCCGGCCGAAGCATTATTTATTGTGGTATTGATTGAACGGATGAATGTGGTTTCTCTTTGATACCAAAACAAAAGGCTTATAAGGGAAATATTCATTCAATTTGGGTGCCGGATGATACATTCGGTCGGTTTCGGTTAAGTAATCATAGCGTATAAAACAATTTTACGTATGAATGCATAATTATGAAAGACTGATCCGTATTATGTAATTATCGATGACTGGTTATTTTGAGCGGTACCGCATGTTAGTTCGAGTGGATTTGAGCATTCAATGTAGTTTTAATTCTTAAACTTATAGTTTCCTGACTAGTAACAATCGACATCTGAAAATATTGGCAAACGATAATTATAAATCTTGTTCTTCAGATTGATCCACGAGACGGAAATTATCAAAACACAGAAAATTTGGAGTAAGACTGGATACACTACCCTTCTTAACCCAACTGGGCTTACACAGTTCAATGTTTTTAATTAAAAATTAAATTGAAAGTAAAATACCTTTGACTAAGACACCAATTGCATAGCGCCAAACTAATCTTAAAGATTGTTTATATAATAAAGTATATATAATTAAATAAATACATATAACAAAAAGACCAGGACAAATAGTGTTCATACAAATACAAAATACAAAATAGTTTATTGTGCATAATTTTACAATGTACATACACACCGATAATATTTAACTAACTTACAATGTAGGTGATGCCATCCCGGCCGGTTTCGGCCATGGCGACCACTTCTGGCTCCGTATTAATTAAGTTAGTTGCCGAATGTGAGCTCGCATGTGGCTTGTATAGCCCACTTTGTTAATAAAGGATCTTGAACAAAGCGGGCATGTGAGCACACCATTCACGTACTGATATGTGATGGCCGCAGGTGGTCGGGCCTTAACACGTTCCCTTTTTGCGTCTAGCTCAGAACACCGAAGAGACTCGAAATCGCGAACTTTGTTGTTCAACAAATTCCTCCACTCCGCCCTCCTCGATGCTTGCTGTTCCCATAGTGATGGCTGAATATCGCATCTCTTGAAGTGTCTTTTAAGTACGTCCTTATATCTAAGGAGTTGCCCACCATGCTTGCGCTTTCCAACTTCAAGTTCTTAATAAAGGATGCGCTTCGCCACTCGCTCTTCCGCCATCCGCGAAACGTGTCCACTCCAGCGCAGCTGTCGGCGCATGAGGTAAGCTTCAATGCCGAGCACATTAGCTCTCCTCAGCACCTCAGTGTTCCTTACGCGATCCGACCATCGGATCCTTAGTATTCTACGTAAGCATCTTAGGTGGAATCTGTCCAGCATGCGGATGTGACGTCGGTAGGGTGTCCACGTTTCTTCGGAATATAAAATATTTGGCAGCACTATAGCCATGTAGACCGAAACTTTCGTCTTTAATTTAAGGTTATGTGATCTGAAAACCCTCGAATCTAAACGACCGAACGCTGCTGCTGCTGCACTGATCCTGCAGTTCACTTCAGCGTCTAGATCACACTTGGATGTTAAAGTGCTACCCAGGTATCTGAATTTTTCAGTCTGTTTTAGTTCATCTAGGCCGAGCTTAATTGTTAGATTTTCATGACCGTTAATGTCAAGTGACATCACCTCTGTCTTCTTTACACTAATTTTTAAGCCAAACCTTCGACAAGATTCATCGAAATCAGACATAAGCCTTTGCAGCCCCTCTGGTGTTTCCGCTACAAAGCATAAGTCATCGGCATACATAATTTCCGTAATAACTGCATATGATACTTTGGTGCGCGCTTTAAGCCTAGTAAGATTAAAAAGCTTGCCATCAGTTCGAAAACGAATTCGCACACCCTCAGTAGAGGTTTGCAAGACTTCGCGGACCACCACTGAAAAATATAATGCGAACAGTGTAGGGGCGATAACGCAACCCTGCTTCACACCACAGGTAACGGTAAAAAAGTCAGACTGTTCGTCATTAACAGTGACACAACACCTCATACCATCATGCAGTAGTCTCAGCAAGCGGATAAATTTGGCTGTGCAGCCAAGTTTCTCCAACACAATCCAAAGGGCTTCTCGAGGCACACTATCGAAAGCCTTTTCAAGGTCGACAAAACAAAGGTATAATTTCCGTTGTTGTTCTCTGCTCTTTTCCTGTAGTTGTCGGACAGAGAAAATAGCTTCGCAGGTACCTCGGTCAGGTCGAAAGCCAAATTGCGTCTCTGGCAAGACTCTCTCCGACAGCTCCAACAGGCGGTTCAACAGGACTCTAACAAAGACTTTTCCAGGGACTGACAATAAAGATATACCGCGATACGAGTTGCAATCTGATCGGTCGCCTTTACCCTTATATAGTGCCTTAATTCGTGACAGAATAAAATCAGACGGGACTTGCTCTTTCTCCCATATAAGCATAAAGACACTCCATATGGCTGTATGTAAAGCCTCTCCGCCGTACTTAAGCAGTTCACCTGGAATAAGGTCAATGCCCACCGCACTTTGATTACGTTGCTGTTTGATAGCTTTCACTACCTCACTACGTGACAATGGAATATCTAACTTCTCGAAGATAGGATATTGTTGAATTGAGCGTATATGTTCTATATTTACGGGTCTATTGATATTAAGCAGGGAAGAAAAATGATCTACCCACCTCAAAAGAGTGTCTTCTTTGCTTTTAAGTAAACTCTCACCATTAGCAGACTTCAGCGGTACGTGAGTATTTTGAGTAACTCCAACTAATCCCCGCACCTCAGCATAAAATTCTCCAAGCTGGTTAGTATCCGACAGCCACTGGATGTGTAGGGCTTTGTCTCGCCACCACTTATCTTTTATTTCCCTCGATAACCCACGAAGCTCTATGCTGCTTTTTCTTATTTTAGCAACGCTATCATTTTGGCTCGAACTCCTATGCCTTTGAAGAAGGCCTCGGTGTTTATTAATGGCTGACATAAGTAGTTCGTCGTTTTCATCAAACCAGTCCTCGTTCTTGCGGACTTTGACACCTAAAGTAGCTGCACCTGTATCCAAGATCTGAGTCGAAAGTCCTCCCCAAATGATTTCAATTGGAGAATCTACTTCGTTACTACCAGGCAAGATAGCGGCCAAAGTTTCAGCGTATTTCTCTTTTACTTCTTTATCTTTCAATCTGTCTACGTTAATTCTATTTAGTTTTGGTCTGTGAGATCTATAAGACCGACGAAGTTTTAGGTTCAACCTTGTGACGACTAGTCGGTGGTCAGTCCAACAGTTAGCGCCACGCATGACACGAGTAATCTGCACTCGTGAAAAATCCCTCTGTCGAACAATAGCATAGTCAATCAAGTGCCAGTGTTTGGATCTGGGGTGCATCCATGTGTTTTTGTGCTTAGCAGGCAGACGGAACATAGTGTTCGTTATTGCAAGATGGTGTTGAGCACAAAAACTAAGCAACAACTGCCCATTGTCATTCATTTTTCCAACGCCGTGTCTCCCTAAGACACCTGGCCATGCAGCAAAATCTTGACCCACCCTGGCATTGAAGTCACCCAAAAGAAGGATTTGCTCCCCACGGTCCACCTTACTTATTACACTGCCAAGTTCCTCATAAAAGTGTTCCTTAACCTCATCAGATTTATCCAACGTAGGAGCATAAACACTGATGATGTTGAGGAAGTTATCACCATCCAAATGTAGGCGTAAAGTGGTAATGCGGTCTGAGATATGTACAGGAAACTGCTGCATTCGTTTAACTATGCTATTTTTTATAGCAAAACCAACGCCAGATCTTCGAGGTTCCGCAGCTGATAGGCCCTTCCAAAAGAAAGTATACCCGCCACCACGCTCTACCAGCTCTCCCTCGTCTGCAAGGTGAACTTCGCTGATAGCAGCTACATCCACATTGTAACGGAAGAGTTCTCGAGATACGACCGCAGTTTTCCTTTCAGGGCAGGCATTATTTTCACTATCTAATAGCGTACGCACATTCCACGCGCCAAATGTCATATCTGATTGTTTAATGCATTTCTTAGTCTTACAATTTTGTTTACGTCGACCGCGACTTGAGATGATGCGAGGACAGCCGCGGTTACTATCAACCGCGGTTACAATGTAGGTATTACTTATTTTACTATACACAAATTTGCAGCATTTTTTATAAACATAATGTAGGTAGGTAAGTACAGAAACACAAACCTCTAACTTCCGTACTAGTACAAGACTGTGTTACGGCAAGTTAGTGATAAACGTCCTATGCGTGGGGTATTTGTTAAAAACGCGTACTTGTCTTCGTTTAGCAAGGGCGCACGAGTGCGGCCGAACCGCAACGAAATACCACGATGAGTTGGTGATAAACAAATTTGCACAGTACAAGCAAGTAATGTAGATATAACAGAAAAATAAAAAACTAATATTGAGTTACACTTTTACTGGGAAAATGAGAGCGGGATATTATATATATAGTAATAAAAATAAATAGCTGTAAATAAAATACATATTTTATTTATGACTTAGGCATAAATTTTTAATAAATTTTCAGTCATTTCATAGTCGTAGTCCCTTAAATACTCTCCTAGTGTTTTCCTACATAAGGCTTTGGATTTATTTTCTAATACGACTTGTTTGCTGATGATATTATATAAGAATGGACCAAGAAAAAAAGAAAAACATTGAGCGAAACTTGTTTTACATAAAGGTACCTTATATACTTTATAGGACCTCCTATCTGAGTCATTATTTCGGCTTAAAGAGTGCTGTTTTAGAATAATGTCTCTAATAAATAATTGTCGAACAGAAAGGGTCTGGAATTCGTTATATAGCTCTGCTGTAGGATACCTAACGTGCTTGAAAAGAATCACTTTTAAAATAGCTCTCTGAGCTCTTTCTATCTTCATAAGTGTTGTCTTGGGTGTACCACCCCATGCTGTTATTCCATAGGAAATAAGTGCTTGGCATAAACTATAATAAACAATTTTATTGACGTTTTCATTTCCCAGATGCCTCAACTTTTTGAAAACTGGTATTAATTTACGCACACGACCCTTCAAATTGTTTATGTGCTCCTTCCAGTTCAGGTTTTCGTCAATAACTATTCCTAAATACTTAATACTAGATGCTCCTGATAGAGTGTAACAATCACAGTTTGTATCATCAATGCATGCATGTGCTTTCAGAATAAAATTAGATAAATTTTGTACCGATCTAATCGAAAACATGATGTATTTGGTTTTCATGAGATTCAGTGTCAGTAGATTATTATTAAGCAAGTCGTTAATGCGCCTCATGCCCGCCTCAGCCTTTACTTTCACATCATCCCATGTCTTACCGGTAAAAAGCAAAACCGTGTCGTCGGCATATGTGATTATTTTGCAGTTCACTAAGGTTACATTACAGATGTTATTAATATAAACAAGAAATAGTGTGGGGCCAAGCACGGAGCCTTGCGGAACACCATAGTTTATTGGTTGTACTGAGCTTAAGCAGTTACCAACTTTAGTTAACTGAGATCTATCCGACAAATAATCCTTAAACAGTTCTAGTGGCAGGCCTCGAATACCAATTTCTTCCAGTTTGCAGAGCAGCAACGGTATTGAAACAGTATCGAAAGCCTTAGCCATATCCAAAAAAACCCCGAGGCATTTCAGTTTACTATCCAAACTCTTCACCACATGAGAAACTAGGTCACTAATTGCATCAGCTGTAGATTTCTTCCGTCTAAAACCGAATTGGTTTTCAGACAGTAAGTTATTAGATTCTAAGTAATGTACAAGACGATAATTAATGACCTTCTCCAGAATTTTGGCAAGTGTGGGCAGCAATGATATAGGGCGATAATTAGAAATATCATGAACATCGCCCTGTTTGAAAATTGGAACAACCACTGATTTTTTAAGAGCTTTAGGGAACAGTCCAGAGGAAATACTCAAATTACAAATGTGAGTTATTGGATTAAGTAACAGACTGGAGAATTTCTTTACGAAGTTTGCTGACAGACCGTCCCAGCCCGTAGATGACGTGTTTTTTAAAGAGGATATTATTTTTGCAATTTCAGTTTTGTCAGTTTCCAAGAGCACAAAAGAGTCCCTTGGGCTGTTTCTATATGTATATTGTCTAGTCAAACTTTCCTGTGTTGTGTTTAATTTCTGTAAAACCTGTTTGGCCAGCTTGCTACCCACACCCACAAAATAATTGTTAATGTGACTCAAGGAATTCTCAGGAGTGTCCTTAATTTTTAACAGATTTGATGTGTCGATGGTCTTACAGGACTTATTAAAGGAACAAACTTCTTTTATTTTTACCCATGTCTTTTTAACATCTTTTTGATTTTTTTGTAGTTCCGAAATATCATGAGCTTTCTTAAGATTATGTAATAGGTTTGTGCAATGATTTCTGTAGCGCTTATATGTTATTTGTAGGTTAATATCATTGGGGTGTTTTTTGGATCTTCGATGCAGTGCATCCCTGAATTTCACACACCGCAGTAATCCCGGTGTCATCCAGGGTCTGACAATAGCTTTCCTGTTTGGTGGTCTAATGTGAAAAGAAGATTCTTTAATAATCCCATTCACTTGAGTAATAAAGGTGTCAGTGGCTATGTTTACATCAATGATCTCATTAAAGCCATTCCATTCAATTTGTTCCATTAAGAGTGAAGCTTTACAATAATCTATTTTGGTATATACTAAATTTGTTCTCTTGAGATCATCATTTGGAGTAGGTGATATTTCGAGAAACACAGTATTGTGATCTGTTATGGAGGATGAACAAACCAAGGTTAGAATTTTGTTGTTGGATTTCACAAATGAATGGTCAAGACATCTATCTTCACGTGTGGGCAGGATGTGGCTAGGCATCAGTCCATGCATTGCAAGGAGATCCATGTAGTCATCTGATCTGTGATCGCAATTTAATGTACTGATGTCGATATTAATGTCTCCAATCATAAAGATATTCGAAACTTTTTTAATATTGTGGAGTAATGCATCAATAGAATTTTGAAAATTAATTGTAGACGTAAATGAAGGTGACCTATACACGCAAATAAAAGAGTAGTTATTCCCAATTTGCACAACTAAACAATCAGCCTCACCTATCATTGGTTCGCACACAGATACGTTTTGCAAATTTTGCCGAACGTACACAACGACCCCACTATTTTGATTTATATGCCTAGTAGTAGAGTAATAATTATAATTTTTCATGTCTGGGATAAGATCAGAATTTTGAAGCCAACACTCAGTCAGAATAATCACATCATATTCAATTTTACTCCTTGCCAGAAATACTTCGAATTCATGAAAATTCTTATTTATACTTCTTATGTTTTGTGTTATAATTTTAAGTGAGGTATCAGATTTAGTCATATGTAATTGAAAATCACCCGGATCACCAACTAGTGCTGATTCACCAACATTGATTTGATCAACGTCAGTGGCAATATCATTGATGTGACTATCCATGTTTAAAACAGAGATACTTTTGTATTTGATTTAATTGGTGATCAGCAGTAGAAAAGAATTGGACCATGAAATGACTGTTTATATTATTATATGGGCTTTCAATATTATGGGTGCAATAGAAAATGTAAATAATAAAATTCATAAAGTATATAAAGAATATCCCGCTACTAGGCTTGATTTGACTCAGTTTATAAAAATGGCTAAGATGACTAACATAAAATAAAGTAATTGTTCTCAAAGTAAGAAACAAAATGACAAATACAACAAAGACTGGAACATTTTGTATAAGGCAATGACAGCGATTCCATCTTACTAGTCATGCAGACCGTAGGGCTTCCACTTGTACGGATGATTTTATCACAACAGCAGGCTCACCGTCAGCTTTACGGATGAGGACATTCCCACGGGAGGTCCAGCAGTATTTGTATAACCCATCCTTCACGAGAACACGAGCAGCTGCTAAGATTTTCTTATTAAATGGAGTCAACGTTTCAGATACATAAACAGGCAAAATTTCTCCGTTCAGTCCAAGGTGGTGGGAGTTCAGTTTTTCATTCTCGTTTTTTTTATTGAAGTCTTTTGCAGCTTTAATAAGCATTTCTTTTTCTTTATAATCTTTAAACTCAATGGCTATTGGTGAGTTATTCTTCCCTGTCCTATAACACTGTAAGACGGTGGGTAGAGGAGATATTTCTACGGCTGAAAATAGAGTGCCCAATACTTCTTGCAAGTTCTCCTTGTCCTGTCTGGGGACATTTCTAATTTCTACTCTGTTCTTATAACGATCCTTTTGTAGGTCATTTATCTGAGTTTCAAGCTCATCAATACGTGACAAGGCAATAACATGCTCATTTTCAAGAGTGTTCAGTTTCTCGCTTACTTCCTTAAAATTCGCAGCATTTGTTTGCAATAACTCCAGTATCTGTGCGTTAGACTGAAGGATCAAAGTATTTTGTTGCTTCATTTCTTGGATTTCAGCAGTAAGTAAGTCTTTAAAAGACTGCGTAAGGGATTCCTTAAGGTCATTTATTTCATCAAGATCAGGATTTTTCCGCTTTCTTATATTCACATTTCTTATTATTACTTCGTTGTCATGCAATTGAGAGTGAAGATTTGGTTGGGAGGAATACATAATTGACTGACCAGATTCCGGTGTGCGCTGCATTATCGCAAACTTTTGCGTATACTATGTGTTGGAATGATACAGCAGTAGCTTGTTTCCCGCTACGGCGTGTTCCTCTCCTAGATGTCACCACTGCCGCGCGAAATGACCGGTCTCACGCTTCACTTTGGGCGTATGCAGCAACTCGGACGACAATTAAATTTAGTTACTAATACGTTAAATAAAGAGTGTAATTCAGAATAACTGTCATTATTATTTTTACGAAAAAATGTTGTACGCGTCTACTGTGTTTGACTGTTCGGACGACTATGAACTTCATGCACACTCTCTTCTGTTCTGTGCAGCAATCGAACCCGCGACCTCTTGGTCCAAAAGTATTCTTAACCACTACACCAAGCGCGTCGTCGAATTACTGAAAAATGAACATATATATGACGTAAAAGTTATTTGTATTGAATCGTCTTCTGCACATAAATCCATCAACTAGTAAGATCTGCACATGACTAGAAATTCATCACTCCGTTACGATCCGAACTTGATTGATTCTAATTAAAATATTGATCAGTCAGAAACCTGCCTATATAGTGGCTATCAAGCGGGCCTGAGTCTCCGTAATCCTCTCATGTCCGGCGTCAGCACGGTCCAATTAAGTGCGGTAGCTGCACCTAAGCTACTGAATACATCCAATAGAAACCGAGGAAGGTGCATTGTTATGCACAAGATTGCAAGTTCAGACTTTACTTCTAACGTAAGAGCACAGTCAGTAAGATTCTGTGATCTGTCTATCTATAAGAACACAAACAAAGGGGGTATCATCACAAGTGATAAACTTGTTGAAGTCCACCGCTACTTCCATCCATACATGCTCCATCCATGATCATCTAGTGACTAGTCACTAGCCTGAGCAAGCGTTTGGTGTAAGTATGGTGAATTAAAAACAGAGGTTTAAACGTTGCTCATTCCACCGAGAATTTCCTAAGACGCTTCTTACAACATCCAAAAGGAGAGATGGGGTAGTACTTAATGTTTTCTTAGGTTTAAATGGATAAAAATAAGTACTTCATATTTACAGGGAAACCCGAAGTTTCGGCACCTTTTTAGGAGCCGTGATCACAGAATGAATTAGGTGTTATGGTTTATTTGTCATATAAATTATTACAATACTACGCCCAACTAGTTTTCACTGTCAATTGTTAGCCGAAACTAAACAAAAACTCTATGCGGTTATGAGAATTAGCAATAGCTCAACACAAACTTTTACCTTCACCCTTCAGCATAAAATCAAATTGAAAAACATATTACTTAATCCTCCGTAATCACACTTATTTAAAATTTCAGCCGGGTGCTGTGGAATTTTTTAAAGTGTAAAACTGCATGTGTGTTTGTGCCGCGTGTCTCACAGCGCATCGCTCGAGGCAAATCATTGTATTACGTACACATTATTAATAGACTGGGCGGTGAATGATTTTTTTTCGTATTTAAAGACATTAGGCTTCTTCTAAAAAAATAGTACTGCGTTAAGTTGTAAACGAACGTGAGTAGTGACTCGCCACGCCACTCGTGCCGCCAAGTGTGGTGTGGGTTAGACATAAGAGTTTAAAAAAATTGTATTGTTCGTGCATCTTAGTATTTATCTGACTAGAATAAAATGTGTTCTACTGTTAAATGATAATAAATTCAAAAAGTCGGAATACTCAGCTAATCAATCTGCGAATCGTAAAATAAACGATGTTATGATGATGTCATAATCGTAAATAATTTGAGAAAGCTAGTTTAGTTCCGAAATAAAAGAACATCCGCCATATAATGCTATCATAAAAAATAATTCTAATTGGGTAAGAAACACAAAATGCTATCACGTCAGGTTCTTCACGACACGCCTTTAACTTTACTGGTACTGGATTTTTATATGATTTTATTGAGTCAAGAGTCAAGAGCCTCCTGTACTATAATAGGTAACTGGGCTTTTGCACGTGTGTGCGATCGATGCAATGTTCAACCATGCGTTGCTTGCGAATAAATTAAATTATTTCCATACATCCCCGTTATTAACATAAAGCGAACAAAATTTTCATGTTTTCGAGATTTTAAACCGTACTTTCACCCTGTGTTATGAATAGAAAATATTGCATAATGCATGCATTTGTTTAAAACTAATTAAAGTATTAAAGCTTACTATAGTTATATTTCAACCTTTTAATCTATCTTTATTCCGTTTTAAACCCGTATTATGATGACGCTCGTTGAAAATGATTGACAGCACTTTATGTCTAACATAACATAAATGTAACCTAGACTCGACGCTCTAACCAATTCATCAAGGAAGGTGTTTATAGTATGTACATAGTTTATTTAAGGAGAGAATAATATTAAAGGTCCTTATTATTACAAAAACATTAAAAAACAAACATAAAATAACCATCCAATTATTACTGTAAATAGTAAGACCGCGACACCCGCTCTTTTAGTTTAAAAACACACTAGGTGAAAAAAAACGCAACCTGAGTTCGGCGTGACTATTACCTGCAATTAATGTATTTTGAATGGAAGATGTAATGCCCAAATAAGTACCTGTATATAAAAAGATTATACCTAAAACAAATTCTCGACATACAGAAGTACTTCATTTAACTACTGAAAATGGATAAAATAGCGGCCAAACCAAAAATAAATCTTTACATCTACCCGACATTTCGCCTGCGCAAAATAGTCATTTTGTTCTGTTAGTCAACTATACTACATGTACGTATATATAATAAAATATATAGGTCAGTTACCTGTAATTTATCCGCAACATAGTAAATTTTGTTCACAATTGTAATATTTAAGAAGCAAATCCGCAATTTATTCATCAAGATGGGCGCTTACCTTTTGTCAGCGACCGGCTCATTTACATTGGAAAACACTTCCACAGTTGGCATGGAATTCAGTCCTATGAAATAGTTCAAATATCGTATCACACATTACACGCACACATATTTTTATAGTTGTAGCAAACTATAACAAAGGTCACTATGGGAGTCATGATGATTCCCCTTATTTAATAAATTACAATCACTAAACTTTATAACACCTCAAAAACATAGCTCACTTTGAATTTTGTACGATCAAAACTGACAGTCTACTATTTTAACACAAATGTTGTGCCATGTTTTACGTTATGGAGTTGTCAAAACGGGCGGTCCAACACAAAAATATTATTAGCAGGGATAATTTGAATTTCGAATATGGATTGAACTGCGCCGCGCCGTGCGTGGCATCGACACTTTTTTTTTATTAGGTCAATGAGGAGGATGTTTACGTTTCGTTTTACGTACCAAAATTAAAAATGATGAATTAAAAAAAAAAACTATTTTATATAGTGTAAAACTTCAATCATAATTTGTATGGTGGGCTTGGTTGTTTATTTGTACAAAAATAATCGTAGTACTTTAGTTAAAATTTATTAATTACTATAAAAATATAAAATTACAGCATAATAACGTAGGCAGAGTAGTAGACTACTGAATCAATTAGTCACATTTTTTTTTTTACAAATACAACGTTCATTTAACAAAGTACGCGTATACAAGTTATACTTATCTTTTGTAGCTCGCTAAAGTGAAAGTATCTAATAAAAATATACTGGACTCTTGAAATTCTCTGCTGCAGTAAAAATTCCAGGTAACTTCTAGTGGAGTTTGTCCGCGCTCGAGAATGGAATGTCCGCCGGGAGGTAGCACACGTAGAGGTTGGAATTTGGGACGTGACGGACGCTAGGTGAAAAATTGGCCAAGTGCGAGTCGGACTCCCGCACTGAGGGTTCCGTACAAATTCTATTTTTGACGTATTAAAAAAACTACTGAATAGATTTCGCTCGAACCAATTTTCGTTGGTAGTTTTTATGGTAGTGTACATTATATAATTATTTCAGATTTATCATCCTCTTACTTTAGAAGTTAGAGGGGGGGGACACACTTTTTTCCACTTTGGAAGGGTCTGTCACGCAAAGTATTCACTTTAGAAAAAAGTGATATTAGAAACCTTAATATAATTTTTAAAGACCTATCTATAGATACCCCACACGTATATGTTTAATGAAAAAAAATATTTTCAGTTTCAGTTCTAACTATGGGGACCCCCCATTTTTTTATTTTTTTTTTTCTATTTTCGTATGAAAACTTTGTTGCGGTTCACAGAATACATCTACTCACCAAGTTTCAATAGTATAGTACTTATAGTTTCGGAAAAAAGTGGCTGTGACAGACTGGCGGACAGACAGACAGACAGGCATGACGAATCTATAAGGGTTCCGTTTTTTTGCCATTTTGGCTACGGAACCCTAAAAATGTTAGGGAATTCAACTGTGCAGGTCACAAGGATTTTGTTTTTACCGACAAAGTCTATTATGTTTCCTTTTGGTTTATTGTCGAATTGCCCGTTATTACACAGTCAATTGGAATATGAGTGTTATCCTATAAAAATAAATAGTTATAATTCTGCGTTTTAAAATTATTGCAGAATCGCTGTTGTTTTGGCGTTGTATATATCATAAATAGTTAATTATAATAAACTGTTTTTTTTATTTATTAATGGTAGAACGCGTTATACTTTAACCCTTTCCTACCGTAAAAATTACAACTAACTTCAGCAGGAGTTTGTCTGAGCACCGAGAATGGAATGTCCGTTGGCAGCACGGCACGCGTAGTGGTTGGTATGCGGGACGTGACGGACGAACTGGGTGAAAAATGTAACGTATATTGAGGTCGTGCGTTTTTATTTTGTAGCGAATTTGGAATTTCATTCAGCTCGGTTTAATTTTCTTTGACAATGTTGCCAGTTGCATTCTTAAGATAAGCTTTATGTTATATCTCTTTAGTAATTCAATAAGACCAATCCACAGTGATCTGTGTAGTAGGTACAATGTTTCTTTCTCTGTACAAACGTTATGTATGTGAGACATAATATTACGCGAGGACGGCTTAGATTTTTGATAGGTCACACATTGACAAGATTCCCTTAAAGGTACCGTAGAACTATGTCCGCCTGAGAATGGAATGTCCGTCTGCGCACACGTACGGCCTGGAATGTCGGACGTGACGGACACTAGGTGAGAAAGGGTTGGAAATTGGACGAGGGTCCGCGGCCTTCCATTGCAATGTGCTTCAATCAATCAGCTCGCGACGGTTGACCGTTGCCTCTCATGAATAGCGGAGCAACTTTCCCTTTTATTCTCGCTTTTTTCACTTCATTTACTACGTGGGCTTGTTTACACCTATTACGGATTTATGAGTTAGTTAAACAACCATGCTATTATTTCAAAATAATAGTCCCACCAGTCTTTTAGGATAAGATAATATCAAAAACACGAAAAGGGATCGCTATAATTTTAGAAAAAGCTAAGCAAATCCATGTTTGGGCTTTGTGATGAGTGAACTTGAAAGTGTTCTATGTATTCATCTACTGTATAAGCACATAATTATAACTTAATTATATTATACTGTCACCTAATTCTGAGGTACCATACAAGTTTACCGCTACAACATAATAATATATTAGATGTAGTGGTGATTCTCATAACCACATTATCTGGGTCTCAAAGGCTTCTGCTATGAGGGACGGTAACTAAATTAATCTATTTCAATATAGTTAGGCGTAATTAGTCATAGGCTTGCGTACAGCTAGCCTGCGTTTGACATTTTCCATAAATTAGACGATATCAGAATATAAATTATCATTTTATAATCGTCACATTTTAATACCATATGTTGTATGACAGCAAATAAACACAACAAGAGCCACAATCTAAAACTTTCGGAATCTGAAAAGTAAAAATCATAAATGATATTCAATATTCAATACCTATGTTTACTTAAAAAAATACTTTCACAATTACCTTAAAAAATGTTGTATTGATTTTTATACTAATTTATAAAATTAATCTAAATATACATTTCTCTCTTGCTGTGTTTTTCCTTATGTCAACCATATAATATTTTTAAAAAGGTTTCGCGTTGCGAGCGCGGTGCTGGGCGCGCGCGCGTGTTCCATTTTCAAATTCTGACGCTGAGATTATTTTATTGATTTTTCACGCACTTAAAATTAAAACTGGTTAGACTGGACATTTTGTTGATTTCTAAACTTATGATAAAGTAAACCTAACAAAGTAAACTGTCAGTTTAGTCGTGTAAAAAATAATGTGACAGTTAATCTTTAGGTGTGATTTAATGTGGTGTGGAGTGTTTTTAATTAGAAAAAAAATCATGATTTCAATAAGAAATGTTGTTGTTGTGTACTACAAATGCTTATAATCTTCGGGAAATGTGTGTGTTACGTTATTAAAACCTTTTCAATGTGATGATTTTTGTATCAATTATAGACGTGTCATCCGATGTAAATGAGACGCTTGCTGATAAAAGGTAAGTGCATGTTGTCCACTCCTAATTATTTTATCGTGGATTTATTTCTGAAATATAAAAATGGTAACATCATTTTACAATGGGTTGCTGATTGACTAACCTATTTTAGTCACATACCTACAAACTTCATATATACAATTATAAAACGGATTTGATTCGAAAGTGCAGAATATTAAAGTGGAGGATCTCGATAGCGCAGTGGTTAGCGCCATAGTTAGGCCGCTCAGCCTGCGATTGCTAAGTTAACCAACATTAGCTGAAGCCAGTCATCGGTTGGGTGACCGAAAAATTTCATCTCGAGTTCATTCGTGCTTCGAAAGTCTTGCGCCTGATCAATCTACGGTCGTGTCAGGTTTCTGTCCCACGGAACTATGAGAGTGAGTGAATAAGGAGTGCATTTATGCTTGTGCACTCGCTTTTGCACTATAAAGTATCATGCGTAACTGGCTGATTGTAAAATTAGCCACCATGCCCGAAATACGACCGAAGAGGTATAAACATTTAAGTATATTCCACACCCGTCCTCCTGATCGAATGATAATTTGTAACACAAATAGAATTAAATTGTAATCCGAATAAGTCAATGTAACCTGGCGCGTGTTTGTGTTTCACATCAGCTTCGGGTCTCGCATCTCTCGATATTCAACTCGTGTGTACACTGATTCCTACTGTATAAACTTTCGGGGCGTATTAGATGGATGATTTGAATCTACTTTTATTTATTTACTAGCGGCCGCCCACGACTCCGTCCGCGTGGTTTTCCAACACAAAAATATTTTTACAAATTGGTCCAGTAGTTCCTGAGATAAGCGCGTTTAAACAAACGAACGAACAAACATACAAACAAACTCTTCAGCTTTATATATTAGTCCTACTACTATTATAAAGGCGAAAGTTTGTATGTGTGGATGTATGGATGTATGGATGTATGGATGTTTGTTACTCTTTCACGTAAAAACTACTGAATGGATTTGAATGAAACTTTACCACAATATAGCTTACACATCAGAATAACACATAGGATATTGGAAATCGAAATCCACGCGGACGGAGTCGCGGGCGGCCGCTAGTATAGATATATTTTTGAAACTTTGTTGACCACACAATAAGTAGGTACAAAATGCGGACTTAACGCTGAAAGCGTTCTCTGCCAGTCAACCTTTAGGAAAAACAAAATGTAAATCGCGGCAAAGAGCAACTTTTGTCTACAACTAGCTTGATGACGACAGTAGGCAGAGGTTACAGACGACTGGGGCCACTCCAAACATTAGCTCTTTCGCCCGATTATTGGCAGCAATCATGCATGAATTGATGCTTCATCTTACCTAAGAGTGTCCTCCACTTCAGCTAATAATTTGAGCTATATTTTAACCTTTAACAACGACCAATGAAAATTAATGTACACAAAACTCCATCTATGTAAAAACTATTTTTTATTTCCGCACGTATTGTGTCATACTGTAGTTAAAGCCTTTCTCCACTATATTCAACGCAAACGGAACTTTTCAATTTTAATCAGTAGTTTCCGAGAATATGCAAACAAATAAACTCTTCATCTTTATTACCTATATTAGGATTGATTCCCCAGTTTTCCAGTTCCAGTTCTCTTACTTATCATCTTCCGCAAGTTAATATACCCCTAACTCATACCTAACCTAACTAGTCCTCCCGTGACGTCACGTGACATCACATACCGGTAGTTCCTCCCGTCGATTCCTCGGCGGCGCGAACTGCATTCCAGCCCGGGACACCGGTGCCCGGAATCTTAATTGCATCTAGTTTTGCATACGCGTTCCGTCCCGTGTTTAAATGTCGTGTACGTGAGCTTGGTGAGTTGTTAAGGCTGAAGGCTGCGGGTTTGTTGGTGACTGCAAATGTACATACATGGAATATAAACATAAGATTTTTTGGTAACTAAGATGAAGTCATTAGTTTTTTTCCCGTGATTTTATCTAAGCTTATGTCATTGTGTTAACTGAGGTGCGATTCACTAAGCGCAAATGTCATAATCTCACGGCTATGCAATCGGTGACAGTAGTAATTTAGTACTAATTTAGTACTGTCACCGATTACACAGCCGTGAGATTATGACATTTGCGCTTAGTGAATTGCACCTCTGGGCATTTTACATCGGGTAAGAAGTATAGTCATCTTATTTTAAAAAATTGGCTAAGTGCGAGTCGGACTTCCGCACTGAGGGTTCCGTACAAATTATATTTTTGACGTATTAAAAAAACTACTGAATAGATTTCGTTCGAACCAATTTTCGTTGGTAGTTTTTATGGTAATGTACATTATATAATTATTTCAGTTTTATCATCCTCTTACTTTAGAAGTTAGAGGGGGGGGGGGACACACTTTTTTCCACTTTGGAAGAGTCTGTCACGCAAAGTATTCACTTAAGAAAAAAATGAGCTTAAAAACCTCAATATAATTTTTAAAGACCTATCCATAGATACCCCACACGTATATGTTCAATGAAAAAAAATATTTTCAGTTTCAGTTCTAGCTATGGGGACCCCCCATTTTTTATTTTTTTTCTATTTTCGTGTGAAAACCTTGTTGCGGTTCACAGAATACAACTACTCACCAAGTTTCAATAGTATAGTACTTATAGTTTCGGAAAAAAGTGGCTGTGACAGACTGGCGGACAGACAGACAGACAGACAGACAGACAGACAGACATGACGAATCTATAAGGGTTCCGTTTTTTTGCCATTTTGGCTACGGAACCCTAAAAATGCTACTGAAGATCATTAATTATCATGAACTACTAGGTACAATTTCAAAATAATCAATCACACGCATCCGTGATCAAATGTGAAAATTAAACACAGAAACAATGAAACTGAATAACATTCATAAAAATAAAACTTTTATGAGCCTACATTTAGCAATGACCAAAATATCAGGTAGGTAATTGTTTTTAATAACAGACAAATTAAACTTAACTCTTATTGTTATAAAGCTACAGCTCATATTGAAATGCACCTGTTGGGCTTGTCTTTAAATTAAATTTCAGAGGCACAACCTCGCTCTAGCCACATAATAACAGAAGGATCGCTTTTAAATATACGAGACAGTTAATTATTTTAGATATTAAACATGTACATTTAGAAGCTCCATGAAGAAGTGGCTTGAAGCTGTTCAAATATGTCTTGTCTTGAAAATTTCGAAATGGAAAGTGTAATGAATCGATTCGGGGAAATGTTCGGAATTTAGTAACAATTTATTAAAAACGCTCAAAGATTAATCTTCGAGTTTATTAAAAGTATTAATATAAAAATCCTTTAGCTACAACATATAAGGCTCTTTTGGATTAATTTGTATGAAAGAAAAAATCGTAGTAGTTGGAAACGTCTTTTTTTTTGTCTGACGTTCGTAAACCAATCATGGTAATATTTTATTAGAAATAGAAACGCTACTGCTAAGACAGTTTTTAACTTTTTTTGCTTCATACAGTTTCATTATTAGCAAGCAAAAAGTTAAAGGTTTACTCCGCTCACTAAGTTCACACTGAGTTTACAGCTCAAAATATATTAGTACTGCCTTTGGAAATATTGTTTGTTATTTATTATTTGGACGCGAAAAATAAAGACGCCAATTTTAGGCAATCCCCTTTTCACAAACACATTATACGTAAGTTATCCCAACCACCTGAAATCAAACAGTTTGAAACTAAGACGAATATAATTCATTTATTCATTTTATTTATTTATTCATTTTAAATACATATGGAGCTTGGTGGCTTACAGAATATAAGAGGAATCACCAAAGCTTAGTAGAACATGAGCAAAAGACTTACATTTCCGATTAATATATCACGCGGAGTTCCTTCTGTATACATTTCTTTGTCAACTAACGGTAATGTAAACACTGAAATGTGCACGAAATTCGCTTGAGCACGCTGGCCGTAATATGAAGTATACTTTGCATGTAAATTGGATGTGTTACGTCATCCTACCCTGCAATATTGTCGTGTAGTAGCAAAATTGTTACGTTCTTCAAGCCACGATATTGTCTTTTGAATTTTATTATTAAAGGTAAGACGGTAAAAAGTTAATCAACTTCATAAAAATATTGATGAAAGTTAGAAAAGAAGTTAGGGAGAGAACAAAGATGTTTTGGATTTTGGATGAAAGGATTGGTCCCATCGGACAGAAACAACAACCGGGAAGCCGATGTTATGTAAAAGTTCTAGCTGAGTCACTCTTTATCCAGTTTATAAACATACGATTATATTGTTCGCTCTTATGTCTTGTGTACATTATTTCAGTGATCTGACTTCTGTGCATCTATTTGATCAATCCTCGCCCTACAACGGGGAAGAGTGTTTAGAATGTCAAAGGCTAAACTTTTATTTTACTTAAGAATATTCGTAGCTTTTATTTTTGATTTAGTTTCTCTTACACTCAGTTAAAACAAAACAATTTTCTTTCCAATAAAACAAAAAGCCCGTCTATCGAATCCCACACAGACCACAACGTAATATAACGTTCTGTCAACTTGATTCTAAGCAAGCGCAAGCCGGCTAGGTAAATAAGTTAAGTGATTTTTCCCGGGCGTGGGACCGGGGCCCGGCCAGGGCGCGGGCAGGGCGCGGCGCCCCGAGGGAAATTCGGGAGAACAATTTAATTGCGGCCGGCGACTGGCGGACGTCCCGCGGCGATTCGTGTGCGCGACGGCCCTGGGTGGTGCAAGTGACGAACTGTTAAGTAAGGGTTATTACTCTACTGAGGAATATATCGGCGATAAAGAAGCATGGAATCAAGCCCTTCACCTAATAGCATAATTTTGTTACTAATATTGTATTAATTATTGACTTGCTTTTTTTATGCAAACGTCGTCACACATGTTATTTCACTAACAGTTAGAATACAAGTTTTTATTATATAATTGAGTTTTCCATTACCTGTATGACGTCGTATTCCATTAACATTTATTTTGAACATATTGTATTAAAAATATGATTGTACTAAATTGGCGATTGAAAAGAGCAACTGACCGAGTTTCTTGCTGGTATCTTCTCGACAGAAGCAGCATTCCGAACCAGTGGTAGAATTGCATTCGAAAGTGCTTGTTTGTATGCCTACTTGAATAAAGATATTTTTGATTTGATTTTGTTTAACTGAAAAAGTATAAACACGGTCGAATAGAACTTGCTCCTTTTTAGGGTTCCGTAGCCAAATGGCAAAAACGGAACCCTTATAGTTTCGTCATGTCTGTCTGTCTGTCTGTCTGTCTGTCTGTCTGTCCTGGTTCGTTCTCCGCCGTTTCTGAACCGATTGCCACGAAAATTTGTGGAGAGATGTATAGTGATAATTCAAGAATTGGTTTTTAAAATAATCGAAAAATAATCATTTTTTACCCCCCCTCCCATACAGCGACAAGTTAATTCTAAAAAAAAAATTCGACTTAACCCATCGTGTAGGGTATCGTTAAACAGGTATTTTTAAATACAATAAAACTCGCCTTGAAACCATGTGGATCAAACACCCCAGTCTCGAGATATATTAATACAAAGTTAAAATTAGAGCGTCCCCCCCCCTTAACTTTTGAAATACTATTACAATAATTCTGAAAAAAATGTCCTGTATACCTCCAAGTAAGTACTTTCAACGAAAACTATAGCGAACTCTGTATGATACATAGTTATTTTTATACAACTCGACCAACTTATGACGTGCAGTTGCCCTTACTAAATGGTGTCTTAAGCGGTCGGGCCATCTTTTAGCTACGGAACCCTTTCATTGGCGTGTCCGACACGCTCTTGGCCGGTTTTCTTAAGTATAGAAACACACTATCACACCACTAGTGGTAAAAAGCACGTGTGTCGCCTGGTGTTGAGCTATCGCTTCTGCCCATAGGTCTTCGACGCCTTAGATGTGCGTAAAGGATGGTCCCCTGACTTTTAGAAAAAATATAGTAACGCAATTTTAGCCGAGTGTGTTCCTCCTACACTTATAGTCGTTGAAAAGCGCTGACAATCTTATATAAAATTATGGACCTTTTCAAAATGACCATATTTTTCTCAATATTTTAGGCGTCGAAGACGACTATTGGCAGAAGTGATAGCATAACACCAGGCGACTCACATGCTTTAACACGTACTTGTTAATCGCCCAGGTCCCAGACCGACTCTTACTCGTTTGTTTTATTGTATATATAATAGATATAAAATATAAAAAAAAAACCGACAATTCGATATTTGGAAATATGTAATTTGCTTCACCTTACTTGTTACGTATTAACAAAAGTAACCTCTTATGTGCCGGAAATAAGGCTCGGACTTTCTAATTAAATAGGTGCCCTTCGCTCTTAAATTAGTCCACCTTGCTATGAAATGAGGCAGACGTATTACTCGCCAGTACCTGCTCGTAATAAGTGTCCGCACAATGACCAGGTATGTTATTATCCCAGAGGATATTTGATATGAGGTATAATACTGCCGAAGTTTAATAAAGTTTAACAAGATCTCCGGTGGTTATTGTTCTCATCGACGTTTCGTATGCTTATTTTATTAAGGCTTTAGAGCACAGTGATGCGAGTATACGGTTTTAACAAGAGCGTGTCGGACACGCCCATGAAAGGGTTCCGTAGCTAAAAGATGGCCCGACCGCTTAAGACACCATTTAGTAGGGGCAACTGCACGTCATAAGTTGGTCGAGTTGTATAAAAATAACTATGCATGATACAGAGTTCGTTATAGTTTTCGTTGAAAGTACTTACTTGGAGGTATACAGGACATTTTTTTCAGAATTATTTTAATAGTTAAGTATTTCAAAAGTTAAGGGGGGGGGGGGGACGCTCTAATTTTAACTTTGTTTTCATATATCTCGAGACTGGGGTGTTTGATCCACATGGTTTCAAGGCAAGTGTACGGTGCAACCGTGCATTTTTGCAAATCTGCAATTTATGTAGTTCAATGCGGTTTACGCAATCTTATTATTCTACCAAGACAGTACACGTTTTCACCGACATCGCGACGGACGCGTGCTCAATAGCAAATCATATCATAATCATAATCATTTCGTATAGCATTTTATCAGTCCAATAAACTATCAAATCATAACTATCAAGTTTTTTCTATCAAGTCAATCATCCTAAGGTGTCCCGTACATCTTAATGGTCCTTCGAGAGACCACCACGCGCGCGAGGACTAAAGTATTCGTGTAAGTGGTGCAACACAGCAGACTTTGGATTCAGTGCAGTGTAATATAATCATCAGCGCTTCAATGAGTGCCTGAGCTACTAAGGAATCAGTTTTCATACCTGACCACACACATCGCCAACGTTCAAGTAAGATCTTTCCTTTTTATTTACTACTTATATCAAACTCTTATCTATCATGGAAGACCTTCTAGTAAACCAGAGTCAGTTGACGACGGCAATGGAGCAGCTTGTTACTAATTTCAAGAAAGACGGAGCCGACCGTAAGAGTCCAGCTTACATCAAAAAACGGCTAAGTACTTTAGAGTCATATTGGCAAGAGTTTCAGCTTAACCATGTAAAATTGTGTGAATTTGAACAGCGAGATAGCGATTATTTTACTGGTGATCATTTTAACAACGTATCAGAATTTTATAACAACGCGCGCACGCTTATCCTAAAATATCTGCCCGAAACTGCAACGACCACTATCAGTACTCCGGCCCCCCGCACACGACCATTCGTCAGCAATCAGCAAACCAAGTCCACTGAACCTCAAGTTTTGAAAGAAGAAATGGGTGGGTTAATGTCGCAGGGCATAAGCAGCAAGCTAGAAGAACTGTTCAGAAAACAAAAAAGTAATTTTAAGGCTTTCGCAAGAACAATGAGCAGTATTGACCTTGAACTCCTGAATGAGAAGTGGGAATTCGAGGATGCATTGAAATCAATTCAAATGCGTTGGTCAGTGATTGATTCTCTTCACTGGGAAATCGACAGCGAAGAAATTGATGACAATTTTGAATATGAAGAAGCATTCAGTAGTTATGAGCAAAAATATCAGGAAATAAAAAAGAAAATAAACAGCAAGATGTGGTCAGAATGCCACAGGGAGAAAGCAACTCCTCAGGTAGACGTACCAATTTTCAGTGGTAATTATCACAGCTGGGTGTCCTTCAAGGACCTTTTTACAGAGATAATTCACAATAATAGGTCCTTACCCAGCGCACAAAAAATGCAGTATCTAAAAAGCAAACTCCGGGGCGAGCCAGAAAAGTTAATACAGCACTTGCATGTTACGTCTGAAAATTATCAGGTTGCATGGGATATCCTTAATCAGAGGTATAACAATAAAAAGTTAATATTCAATTCACACATGAATATTTTGATGAGTATCCCAGCCATGCAAGTTCAGTCGGCAACGAGCATTAAACGCATTCATGATACATTGAATGAGTGTCTAAACGCCATCAGGAACCTTGGGGTTGATGTTCAAACTTGGGACCCGATGATCGTTTACCTGATTTCGCAAAAATTAGATACTAACACTCATAATGACTACGTCGAGTCACTAAATAACCCAAGGGACCTACCAACTTTAGAAGGATTTTTACATTTTCTAGAAGGGAAATTTACAGCCTTGGAGTCGTCCCGAAGAAAATCAGAAGGCAGACAGCATCCACAACAGCAACAGCAGCATCACCAACCGCAACATCAGAGACAGCATTACCAGCATCAGCAGTATCAGCACAATAGACAACTGCCTTCAGTGCCTAACTTCAAAAAATTCAATTTTTATAAAGCATCAGAAAATCAATTTGTAAAAAGTTATAATTCAAATTTGAAAAATACTCGGCCTATTTTACAAAAATGTGCAGTTTGCGACAAAGACCACGCGATATTTTATTGCGACACTTTCCTCGGATTTCAACCGGATGTCAAGCAGGAAACAATAAATAAATTATCATTATGCAATAACTGCCTCTATGATCATAAAGGTAAAGTTTGCTTTTCTATGAAACGGTGCCGTCTTTGCAAGGGCGAGCATAACACTATACTTCACGAAGTTTTTGCAGCAAAATCAAAAGTCGTAATGCCAAGTACATCAAGCAATGACAAAACAATTTCTAAAAATAGCCTGACCGTATTCCAAAATAATATACAAGAAGTGCTGTTAGCTACAGCCCAGATCAAGGTCCAGGCTGCAAACGGATCAGATCATATCCTGCGGGCCCTCATTGACCAGGGGTCGCAAACATCAATCATTTCAGAGAACACGGCACAACTTTTAGGCTTGCCGAGAGAGCGATGCAAGGGCTTTATAGTAGGTGTAGGGTCCACAGAAAATCATTGTAAAGGAGCAATGAACATCACTATCAAATCTATACATAATCAATTTACTATGAGTGTCAAAGTTCTTATCATGAATCGAGCAGTAAATAATTTACCAAATCAAACATTCAATAAACCCAATTGGCCTTGCATCCAAAATATAGAATTAGCGGATCCCGATTTCTATAAGAGCCGATCAGTTGACATATTACTGGGAGTTGATGTTTATGCAGCAATCATGATGGACGGCATTATAAATATAGACAAATCTCTTCCCATAGCACAACAAACAAAGTTGGGCTGGATTTTATGTGGGAATGTAAAGTCCTACCAATGCAATGTTGTGATGTTAAATGATGACGAAATTAAAAAATTCTGGTCTATTGAAGATATTGGCGATAATCATGATATGTCAGAGGAAGATAATCAATGTTTACAGCTGTATAAGTCAACAACAAGCAGGCAAGCCGACGGTCGGTATGTCGTGCGTCTCCCGCTAAAACCGGATATTGAATCGAAATTAGGATTATCAAAAACAAGAGCCGTCGCGCAATTTTATCAGATTGAGAAAAAGTTTTGTAAAGACGAAAAATATGCAATCGATTATAAAGCATTCATGTCTGAATATTTGCAATTAGGTCAAATGCGCGTGGCATTGAGTAATCAGACACCTGCCTATTATATGCCACACCACGGCGTTCGGCGCGCGGAGTCGACAACTACGTCACTGCGTGTCGTCTTTAATGCGTCACAACCAACATCAAATGGATTAAGCTTGAATGATCTCATGCTTAGGGGCCCAAATATGCAACAAGACCTCATGTCATTGATCGCTAAGTGGAGACAGTATAAATATGCATTAACAGCCGACATTGAGAAAATGTTTCGGCAAATCAACATTCACGAACAAGACCAAAAATATCAGAAGATCATATGGCGCGAATCACAAGATCAACCCTTACAGGAGTACCAACTGGTAACTGTCACCTATGGTACTAAAGCCGCTCCCTTCTTAGCGATGCAAACTTTAAAGCAATTAGCCACTGATGAAGCCCATCTATTCCCAGAAGCAGCCAAGGTTGTTAAACAACAGTTTTATATGGACGATCTTTTAGGGGGCAGCTATACAATAGATTCAACTAAAAAACTGCAAGAGGACTTAGTTGCGCTTCTTAAGCTGGGAGGGTTCAATTTACGCAAATGGGCTTCAAATGAACCAAAGGTACTAGCAAACACTACTAACAATGACCAAAGCCATCAAGAACATTTTGATTTTAAACATCAAGAATCAACTAAGACTTTGGGTTTAACTTGGAATCCCAAAGAAGACAATTTCACATTTCAGTGTAAAATGTCACCGATGACCTCAAATAAGCTCACGAAGAGACAATTACTAGGCGAAATTTCAAAAGTTTTTGATCCTCTTGGATGGTTATCCCCATCTTTAGTGCAATTAAAATTATTATTTCAAAATGTTTGGCTTGAAGAATTAAAATGGGATGACTACATACCTGAAAACATGCAAAATGAGTGGTTGAAATTAAGATTAGACATAGAGAACATCTACAAAATCAAAATACCTAGATGGTTACAATGCGAACAAAATGAAAGCATTCAGTTGCATGGCTTTTGTGATGCCTCGACAAAGCCCTACGCTTGTGTCATTTATGCAAGAGTCCAGAGACAAGGCGAAGAAAAATCACCTGTAACACTATTGGCCGCTAAAACAAAGTTAGTACCAACAAGTAATAAATCAAATGATATCACCAAACAGACAAAGGTCACTCTCCCCAGACTAGAGCTGTGTGGAGCTGAATTATTATCAAAATTAATGAGCAAAATAATAGAGGTCTTAACAGAACATCAAATTGAAATATTCTGCTGGTGCGATTCCACAGCAGTGTTGGGTTGGCTACACGGCGAAACGAGTAGGTGGAAACCGTTTGTAGCTAACCGTGTTAAAAAGATCACAGAAAAGCTGACACCGCAATGCTGGCGTTATATCAAATCACAAGAAAACCCAGCAGATTGCGCTAGTCGCGGAATGACTATATTACAGTTAAATGAGCATCAACAATGGTGGAAAGGACCCTCGTGGTTAGAATCATTCGATAAACAAAATTTTAAACAAAATGTCATTCCGAATACTAATTTAGAGACGAGGAAAAGTAAAGTAAACATAGCACAAATCAATACAACAAACGACGACATCATAACACAACTAATTAACAAGCAAAGCAACTTTACACGCGCGACACGATTATTATCATATATCTTACGCATCAAAAACAAAAATAAACACGGCTTTATTTCTACAAAGGAATTACAGACAGCAAAAAAGAAAATTATTGGACATATACAAAAAATAGAATTTGAAGAAGATATCAAATATTTACAAAAGCATAATAAGGTACACACGAAAAGCAAATTATTGTCACTAAATCCTTTTATCGATTCTGAAGGTTTATTAAGAGTAGGAGGTCGACTGAAGAACGCATTTATTCGCAAGGACATGATGCACCCACTTATCATACCCCATAACAGCAAACTAACAACTCTTCTAATAGATCAAGGTCATAAAATGACGTTCCACGGTGGAGTGCGCCTTACATTATCCTGGCTCCGACAAAAATATTGGATTATAGGCGGAAACAACGCCGTAAAAAAGCAACTGCGGGTATGTGTTACCTGTAGGAAACACAAACCTGAAAATCACCATCAATTAATGGGAGATCTACCCGAGGCAAGAACAAACCCCTCAAGGCCATTTTATCACACAGGGGTGGATTTCACCGGCTATGTTGACGTAAAATCGAGCAAGGGAAGAGGTATTAAAACCTTTAAAGGATACGTAGCGGTTTTTATTTGTATGACCACGAAGGCTGTACATTTAGAGTTAGTATCCGATTTGACATCGTCAGCCTTTTTAGCAGCATTAAAGAGAATGGCAGCACGCCGTGGAACCCCAGGTCACATTTATAGTGATAATGGGACAAATTTCGTAGGTGCAAACCGAAAATTACAGGAAGAAGTCATTCAATTAAAATCAATCATAAGCAATGAGTTTTTAGCAGATATCAGCGAAATGGAGATCACGTGGCACTTTAACGCCCCTTCGTGGCCTAGTGCCGGAGGGTTGTGGGAGGCCGCAGTCAAGAGCCTCAAATATCACCTGCGGAGAGTAGTTGGAGACCAAAAATTAACCTTCGAGGAGTTTTCTACCTTACTATCACAGCTGGAAGCTTGCATGAATTCCCGCCCACTTTGTGCCATTTCAGAAGACCCTGACGATATCAACTACCTGACCCCGTCTCATTTTCTATCAAGCGGCCCGGTATTAACCATAGTAGAAACAGAACACGATGAAAGAACGCGATGGCAGCTCACCCAGAAAATATTTGGAGATATCTGGAAACGTTGGAAATCAGAATATTTAACGCAACTATCAGCCAGAAGCAAGTGGCAGCTGCCCAAGGAAAACGTCAAAGTCAATGACGTAGTTATAATTCATGATGCAAACTTACCTGCAGGCAAGTGGGCTCTAGGCAGAATCATCGAACTGCATCCGGGCAAAGACGGGCTCATTAGAGTTGTCACTGTAAAAACAAAAAACGGCGTGACCAAAAGACCTATCACCAAATTGACTTTACTGCCAGTTAATTCTGAAACAAATCCTCAAAAGCACGAACCTATCAAAAAAGAAACAAGACGTAACAATCACAGGTCAGTCTAGCAATAAAACATCAAGACATTGTAGCAGTCAAGGCTTACACACAAAACTTTGTAATTATGCATTTTTCTTCTTGTTAATGTTTACAATATTCATGCAAACTGCACATGGAGCGTACAACATATCAAATTTTAAAGAAACCCAAGGCCTCTATTTCGACAAAATATCTAATATGCGCATGATTCGAGATGAATGGAAGATGATTATTTATTATAATATGGAACCGTACCGGACAGGCTCAGAATTACTTAACAAATATATCAGCCACCTTGAAAACATATGTTCTAAACTGCAGGAACGGCAACAGTGCGATATTATCCTATTACAGTTACGTCACGGCGCCACGGAGTTACACTACAACGATCAGCTGTTGCTTGGTCAGCGTTCAGCGACAGAAATACGAGTACGACGTGGGCTTATCAATGGAGTAGGAAGCGTGGCGCGTGCGTTGTTTGGAGTCTTAGATGACGATTTTGCTGTCCAATATCAAAAGGACATTGAACTTATCAGAAAAAACGACCAACACCTAGCTAAGTTATTTAAAAATCAGACATCAGTAATAGAAGCACAGTACAACTTTTTGAAAAGAATCGAAACGTCTATTGATAAACAATATAAGATTTTCAATCAGCATATTATTAACCTAGAAAGGCAAAACTTAAACCTAAAAGATGAAATAATGAAGTTACGAGCTATTAACGAGTTCAGTTTATCATCCATCATAGCAAGCAATATCATGACCAACATGAAAACCTTTCAAAATATTCTACTCGACACCGTTACAGATATATATCATGGGAAGTTCGATGTTCACATTTTACCTCCAGATCAGCTCAAGGACGAACTCAGTTTGATCTCAGGGCAATTATCAAAAGACGTGTCATTGCCCACAGATGACATTAACAATGGCATATCAAAATTATATCATTTATTGAGAGTTAAAGTTAAGGTCACCGATCAGTATTTATTATTTGAAGTAAAAATCCCTCTCATAACTCGCGATGACTACGATATATATAGAATCATACCTATTCCACAATTAGTACAGAATAACATGGTAAGCATAATTCCAATTGCTGAGTTTATAGCAATAAATATCCAAAAGGATACATATGTGCCAATGACTGAAACAGATTTACAAGTATGCCTACCAGGAGATCAAGATAAAAAATTATGTGAGTTACAACGACCTATCTATCACATGCAAGACGACAAGAATTTATGCCTTAAAACCAAATCAACAAACAGTTGCATAACAACTACCGAGAATTGTAAAAACACATGGAAGCCACTCAATGCAATAAATACTTACCTATTTTATTGTTGCGAGGAGTGCGCATTGCGATTAATATGTGGTGGTCAGGTTTCAATCGAGCGAGTCAGCAAGGCCGGCGTCTTATCTATAGGAAACGATTGTGTAGTAAAGGGAGATTCCTATATGATCTACGCTCATAATCTCAAAACAAGTGAAATGAAGACACAACCAGATTTTATAAATATAGATATTCCACCTATCAATGACATGATCAATTTGACGGTACCCATCAGCAAACCTGTGATAGATCAGTCAGTTGAAGAAGATCTAAAGCAACGCCAGACGATATTGAAGAAGATTGGAAAACAAGTTGAGGAAATGAAGAATGCAGATGTGGAATTAAACCAAATGACATATCACGATGTGCATCATTATGTCGTGATTTACGTATTAGTTGGAGTAAGCGGAGCAGTAGCAGCAGCGTTCCTGTGGAGACGAGTGCGGGCGCACCGTCTCCGTGCGGGCCGATCACAGCCGCTGGATGCCGGGGCGCAGCCCCTGCCGCGCCCGGCACCGCGGCTGTCACTCCACGACATCCCTAGTGCATGTGCTAGTGCAAGTGAAAGTGGCTGTGAGCGTCCTAAATTATCAGTGCAATGTGAACACCCTAAAGTGTCAGTGCAAAGTGCTCGTGCACTCGATAAGGCGACGTCGCCAGTTTTTACGTCACCTAGTGTTAGTAGTGTCCGTTTAAGCGATATTGTTGATCATAATTAATTCTAATTTTAAGTTCTAATGGAATCACCTTGTAATCAGTTTAATTCATTATCATATTACTAACAAAATCATTTCATCTCACTTTCTTCTGCGGCTGGGAGCATGTACGGTGCAACCGTGCATTTTTGCAAATCTGCAATTTATGTAGTTCAATGCGGTTTACGCAATCTTATTATTCTACCAAGACAGTACACGTTTTCACCGACATCGCGACGGACGCGTGCTCAATAGCAAATCATATCATTATCATAATCATTTCGTATAGCATTTTATCAGTCCAATAAACTATCAAACCCGTACATCTTAATGGTCCTTCGAGCCGGATGTACGGGATTTATTGCATTAAGATGTACGGGACACCTTAGGATGATTGACTTGATAGAAAAAACTTGATAGTTATGATTTGATAGTTTATTGGACTGATAAAATGCTATACGAAATGATTATGATTATGATATGATTTGCTATTGAGCACGCGTCCGTCGCGATGTCGGTGAAAACGTGTACTGTCTTGGTAGAATAATAAGATTGCGTAAACCGCATTGAACTACATAAATTGCAGATTTGCAAAAATGCACGGTTGCACCGTACATGCTCCCAGCCGCAGAAGAAAGTGAGATGAAATGATTTTGTTAGTAATATGATAATGAATTAAACTGATTACAAGGTGATTCCATTAGAACTTAAAATTAGAATTAATTATGATCAACAATATCGCTTAAACGGACACTACTAAAACTAGGTGACGTAAAAACTGGCGACGTCGCCTTATCGAGTGCACGAGCACTTTGCACTGACACTTTAGGGTGTTCACATTGCACTGATAATTTAGGACGCTCACAACCACTTTCACTTGCACTAGCACATGCACTAGGGATGTCGTGGAGTGACAGCCGCGGTGCCGGGCGCGGCAGGGGCTGCGCCCCGGCATCCAGCGGCTGTGATCGGCCCGCACGGAGACGGTGCGCCCGCACTCGTCTCCACAGGAACGCTGCTGCTACTGCTCCGCTTACTCCAACTAATACGTAAATCACGACATAATGATGCACATCGTGATATGTCATTTGGTTTAATTCCACATCTGCATTCTTCATTTCCTCAACTTGTTTTCCAATCTTCTTCAATATCGTCTGGCGTTGCTTTAGATCTTCTTCAACTGACTGATCTATCACAGGTTTGCTGATGGGTACCGTCAAATTGATCATGTCATTGATAGGTGGAATATCTATATTTATAAAATCTGGTTGTGTCTTCATTTCACTTGTTTTGAGATTATGAGCGTAGATCATATAGGAATCTCCCTTTACTACACAATCGTTTCCTATAGATAAGACGCCGGCCTTGCTGACTCGCTCGATTGAAACCTGACCACCACATATTAATCGCAATGCGCACTCCTCGCAACAATAAAATAGGTAAGTATTTATTGCATTGAGTGGCTTCCATGTGTTTTTACAATTCTCGGTAGTTGTTATGCAACTGTTTGTTGATTTGGTTTTAAGGCATAAATTCTTGTCGTCTTGCATGTGATAGATGCAATAAATCCCGTACATCCGGCTCGAAGGACCATTAAGATGTACGGGACACCTTAGGATGATTGACTTGATAGAAAAAACTTGATAGTTATGATTTGATAGTTTATTGGACTGATAAAATGCTATACGAAATGATTATGATAATGATATGATTTGCTATTGAGCACGCGTCCGTCGCGATGTCGGTGAAAACGTGTACTGTCTTGGTAGAATAATAAGATTGCGTAAACCGCATTGAACTACATAAATTGCAGATTTGCAAAAATGCACGGTTGCACCGTACAGCAAGTTTTGTTGTATTTAAAACTACCTTTCTAACGATACCCCACACGATGGGGTAAGTTGAAATTTTTTTTTCGAATTTACTTTTCGCTGTTTGGGAGGGGGGGTAAAAATAATTATTTTTCGATTATTTTAAAAATCAATTCTTGAATTATCACTATACATCTCTCCACCAATTTTCGTGGCAATCGGTTCAGAAACGGCGGAGAACGAGCCAGGACAGACAGACAGACAGACAGACAGACATGACGAAACTATAAGGGTTCCGTTTTTTGCCATTTGGCTACGGAACCCTAAAAATGGGATGCATCGATAACGCTTGTGAAGTCCTAATCCATGAGTGAACATGTTATTTTCGTGTTAGTTATTATCGTGTATTATATTTGCTTCATGAATAAAAAAAAAATTATAATAATATTATCATAATACGCTGCAGGCATGGGCCCCACGCATTACTACTTCAAAGGACCTGGTATCTGTGGGCTGGAAAATAATATAATATGTTAGTAATATTATGAATATTTAAACCTGTTTTAAATGTTGATTGTGTTTATTAGTAGTACAGTCTACCTCTCAGCAACTAGCCTATTACAATGTCACCAGAAATGTCTCGCTTCAGGCGTAAGCGGGTTGTTTGCTCCGTGCAGGGCGCGCCGGCCATGTCTGAAGCAAAAGCCGTTGAGAGATTGCTCTTGTTAGCAGCCAGCAAAGGCAAGACTATAGTTATTTTAAATAATCAGTTTTTGTGCATTTCATGCCAAATTGAATAGTCAATTTTGAAAATTAAAAATGTCAAAAGACATTTAAACTATTGTTGGCCATATTCAGTAGCTTAAATAAACAGGCGTTTCATACAATTCAATCTTGCTATTAGAACAAAGAGGCTTCTAAACTATGAATACAATTATATCGTGATTCTTAATTACTTATGTGGATAAATTTGTCACTAACTAGCCTAGTAAAATGGCATGTGTATGCCAAAGTGCTTCTGGCGTAGAGTAAACGCGGGTTGTTTGCTCCGAGCAGTGCGCGCCGGCCACGACTGAAGCGATAGCGGCTCTCGAGACATTGCCTTTGTTAGTGGCCGGTAAAGGCGAGACTATAGGGTAATTTGAATATTCAGTTTTAGTGTATTTCAAGACAAATTGAATAGGCACATTATAAATTAAAAATTCATTTAAACCGTTGTCGGTTAGCCTTTGCACTATTACTGCCACATTCAGTATTTAATGTAAAAAGTCGATTCATGAAATTAGATCTTGTTAATAGAACAAAGAAGCTAATAAACTAGAAATATAATAATATTCTGCTGCTTAATTACTCACGTGGTTAATTTGTCACTCACTAGCCTTATCCAATGTCGCCTGAAATGCCTCGCTTCAGGCACTGAGTAAACGCGGGTTGTTTGCTTTGTGTAGTACGCGCTGGCCACGGCTGAAGCGATAGCCGCTCTCGAGAGATTGCCTTTGTTAGTGGCGTAGCTGAAAGGGGTCTTAGTTAATCAGTTTTTCT
The DNA here is from genome assembly GCA_958496325.1 of Nomophila noctuella. Lineage (NCBI taxonomy): Eukaryota > Metazoa > Arthropoda > Insecta > Lepidoptera > Crambidae > Nomophila > Nomophila noctuella. Next base: position 17,149,487 of record OY292482.1, read on the forward strand.
GTATTTCAAATCGATTTGGCAAATTAAAATATAAATTTATGGCTAATTCTCATAGCAAAATATATTTTTGATTAATAAAATAGAATCAATTTGGAAAGATTGTATGATTTTATTAACAACACTTCTAATGGTATTTTATTAACAATTACTCGAAACTGTTTCCAACTGACCCGCGGTTTTTGATTCCGCCTAAATTATATCATTAACGGAAAACCGACTACACAACAGATAATGATGTCAAATGAATATTATGTACAAATGATATTCGTCGGAAATTAATTAACAAAATATAATGTTCAAACTTTCACAAAATACATTTCCAAAGGCGTTTATTCCATCCATTGAAGTGTCTTTAAATATTTGTTCTATCCTTGAAACAAGACACGCATTAATTCATTACGATTTCAACGACTTCAACGCCTCTTGAGTCGTAATGAAAATGGAAAAGTACGACAAATAGATAAAGCGTCTTTTAATAAGAATGTTTGAATTGGACAGCGCGTTAAAAGTTTCATGTTTTGTTATGACGACTAAGCGTATAAATAACTTTCAATGTAAAATTAAGTAAGTGTTTATTAATAGCGGTACGAAGAACTGTACTTAGATAAACATAAATTGAATGGGTGCACCATTTCATTCTTTTTTTAATCAATTTAAGGGCAACATTGTTATTATTATGTTCAGATATCGGGTCCACAGGGGTCCCGTTATTTAGATTTTATTATTATTCTTACAGTCAAAGATGTATCTTTGTTATAGGATTTAAACCAAATTGAAGTAGTAAAAAAAAATTATTTTTAAATACACTATACAAAAATAAGTTAACAATACGAGATTTATTTGTTTTATTTATACTATGATGAGATAATACTATGTTTTCCAAATTATTCTAACCAGTCATTCCATCAACACTCATTAGTTATCAATTAAGCCGCATTCGACTCGAGTTTTGCCTCTAATCCAAAGGACTCGGAGCGAGTTGAATTAGCATATGGGGCTAGACATGGGGGGGGGGGGGCATCGAGTATTGTTTGCTCATTGAGTAGCGTAGACGTGGGGTCTTCGAGGGGGGGGTGTGTAGTTTGACGTCCTAAGCATATTTGTTGAACCAGAGCTATGCTAGTAGTTTGGATATCATTGATCTATATCAATAATTGTAGAAGCTTAATTTTAATAATAAAGTTCCTTTAGAAGCTTAACATTAATAATAAGGTTCCTTTTTACATTAATCAGCTATACGCAAATAAGAGATTTTAATTTATTTATAATCTTGGCGGTCCTCAAATTTGTAGCGAGGGTCTCTAACCTCTAGACCTGTAATCTCACAGTGTTGTTTAACACCCTTTAGTAGATTAAAAAGAAGTGACCCAATAGGGTTCCGTCCCTCATCAATATTCCACCACGTAACACCAGCACGCTTGTACTGGCAACGGTTGTCGCCGCGAGATGATCCCGCACCGAGCCGATTGAAACGCGTCGCGCCGCGGATCACGCCGTCGCACTTTATTATTCAAAACCTTGTTGTTTAGCGTGGCTTCAGTTGCAGCGATTAGAAAGGGACTTCAAATACAAAATTTTATTTTTGTACGGGGGGTTAGCGAAGTGGAGTGATGAGTTCAGTAATATGCTTCCACCGTGGTATTTCCAATCCTAACTAATTGTTTTTGTTTGTACTGAACCGATTGCTTTGAAATCTACCAGACGTAAATTAAGTAGTCTGGATTAAATAAAACGTTACTTTTTATCCCAAAAAAAAAAAGATATTCACGAGGGAAAACAAAAATGTTGTTTGCAAAATAATCGAATTCCATGTGGGCGAAGCCGCAGGCGAAGCCGCAGGCGAAGCCGCAGGCGAAAAGCTTTTACTTAATAATCGTAACACAGATTAATTTACTAATAATATCGGCGGCCATCAATTTTGTGGAAAGATCACTAAAAGCAGTGTTATAACCTTTTGCCAGATTAAAAGTAGTAACCCAATGGGGATCCGTCCCTCATCAATATTCCACCACGTAACACCAGCAGGCTTGTACCGGCAACGGTTGTCGCCGCGAGATGATCCCGCACCGAGCCGATTGAAACGCGTCGCGCCGCGGATCACGCCGACACACTTTATTATTCAAAACCTTGTTGTTTAGCGTGGCTTCAGTTGCAGCGATTATAAAGGGACTTCAAATACTAAATTTGTACGGGGGTTGGCGAAGTGGAGTGCTGAGTTCAGATATATGCTTCCACTGTGGTATTTCCATAATTATTAATTGTTTGTTTGTTTGTTCTGAACCGATTGCTTTGAAATTTACCAGACGTAAAGTTAGTAGTCTGAATTAAATAAAAAGTTACTTTTTATCCCTAAAAAAGTGATATTTCCGAGGGAAAATAAAAATGTTGTTTGCAAAATAATCGAATTCCACGCGAGCGAAGCCGCGGACGGAAAGTTTTACTTAATAACCGAACCACAAATTAACTAATTATTAATCTTGGCGGCCATCAATTTCGTGGAAAGATCGCTAAAAGCAGAGTTATAACCTTTTGCCACATTAAAAGTAGTAACCCAATGGGGATCCGCCCCTCATTAATATTCCACCACGTAACACCAGCAGGCTTGTACCGGCAACGGTTGTCGCCGCGAGATGATCCCGCACCGAGCCGATTGAAACGCGTCGCGCCGCGGATCACGCCGTCGCACTTTATTATTCAAAACCTTGTTGTTAGCGTGGTTCCAGTCCCAGCGATTACAAAAGGACTTCAAAAGAATGTTTTACGGGAGCTGGTGAAGTGGAATGATTAGTTAAATAAAATGCTTCCAAGTTTAGTCAAGCTTCGACCGTGGCATTTCCAATAATAATAGTACAACTAAATATCTAATAAATAATCTTGCTGGCCATCAATTTTGTGGCAAGATCACTAATCAGTATTATAACCTTTTAGTAGATTAAAAAGAAGTAACTCAATACGGTTCCGTCCCTCATCAATATTCCACTAAGTAACACCAGCAGGCTTGTACCGGCAACGGTTGTCGCCGCGAGATGATCCCGCACCGAGCCGATTGAAACGCGTCGCGCCGCGGATCACGCCGTCGCACTTTATTATTCAAAACCTTGTTGTTTAGCGTGGCTTAAGTTACAGCGATTACAAAAGAACTTTGAAAATGTTCATTTTGTAAGCGAAGGCAGGTGCAATCGTGGTGGGGTTAGTGATAGGCTACTAATATCATGGTGTTTTCACTATCAACCTTACTAACGTCAAATGGCAAAAAAAACGTTATTCTTCTGACAAAAGAAGTCAGGGACAAAGGACTTTGTTTTATTACACAAAAAATATACCTAAAGTGTTTTCACCATGTGGCCAAATATACTCGTAAAAGTTTGCTAATATGTCTACCTCTTCTAATTATGTCTGTCTATCCGTTCCCTAGCGTCCATATATATGATTTAAGTTTGGCCAGGCAATGGGTGTGTTAGCCCAAAGAGTTCATTTATTTATTTGTTTCTAGTTTTAAACCGCGGCTATGCCCGTCTTATTAAAATTTCTGTTTTATCACATCGTAGTTATCGGGATAAAAGTATCCTAAATTATATCAAAAATCTATTCAATAGTTTCAGTGAGATTGACAAACATCAAAACAAACAAACTTACACATTTATAATATTAGTATGATTATTTATTTCTAGTGTGACACGTTTTTGGACGCTATACATTCTCGCTGTCAGTGTAACCGCACTCGCGCGTTCACACAACATGAATATTCAGCGCTCACTCAGGCCGGAGCGGGCAAGTTATAACGCTCGGTAAATACCGGTTACAATGGACGTTACGACGCGTGTGTTTGACACCTACTTACAGTAGGGTGGAGCGAAAAAATTTTTTTTTGAATTTCGTTACTCCTGTATCACCAATGATTGATCGTCTAAAGGGTTTATAAATAAAATTTCAAGTTCCTAGCTTTGCATCTTAAGGTGGCGCATCGTACTTGAAATTTAAAGAAAAACAACAAAATTTGTTTTTTGTAAAGTTTTTATTTGAGACAAACTATTTATGAAAATGAAAATATTGTGACTTGAAATTAATTATTATACTTAGAAATAGACACAGAACATTAAATAAGAGTATTGTAACATTCGGAAGATGAACCAACAGACTCTTCTTTTTGCTTGAAAAAATGAGATTTTGTATCAAATACTGGTATATCTTGCCTTGCGAATGAATTCATCTCTGGCCTACAAAAAGATGAAGAAGCCTCAGTTACGAGCTTGAACCTACGTTCTACTGCCTACTTGTGGCAGGGATACTTTACGATTTCAAATAATTTGCTACCTGAGGAAACCACTCTTGAAATTCTGCGTCACAATTTTTCATTGTCTTCGGAGGTTCTGTTATTTTTTCATCTGACCATTCAATCAAATCATAATAATTCAACGCATTGTTTTGGTCATCTGGTAGATACAAACATCTTTGAATCATGTTAAATTTGTAAATGAATTGGACCATATTTGCAAGAAGGTTTGTTGTAATTTCAAACCAATGCTATTAGCGCAAGTCAACCACCGTTAATGTGAAAGTTTATCATGAACACCTGTACTCGACAATCTTGGAATTTCTCTAGCCTTTTCTCTATCGTCCTATAAAAACTGTTTTGTCCTGTAGTTGTACCATCAAGCCTGGTAAATAAATGACGAAGTGGCAGTTCATTTGCAAGTAACAACCACACTAACCATTGAAACTGTCTATGCAGATGTTTTTGTAATAAAGATATCACTCTCTTTTTATGTTCTATATTTGCAGCAGCACTGTCACATCCAATAGCTACCAAATGTGGCCGATACTCAACATTGGCTGAAGAAACTCAATCATATCCCATATCTTGTATTTATTAGAGCGCTCACTGCGCTATTTTACACTCTGATCCTTCAAAGTCTAATCTCCGACGATTTGTGACCAAAGTTGAGTCAATCAATCTCTTTTCGGGATACACACGCTTGCCCGAATTTCATTTGCCATAATTTCATCTGCTATAATATTCAACAGATAGAATATTGTTTCCCAGAAATTTCATATGTCATACTCATTGTTTGCTATACAAGTCACTTGCTAGAAACTTTATGTCCCATAAAGCCATTTGCAATAACATGATTTGTTATAATCATCGAAAACCATAATTATTATATGCCATAAAATCACTTGCCATCCAAATTGGTTGTTAGAAGGTTGGAGACCCCTCAATTTTATGCCGCAAAAAAGATTAGATTAGGTTAAAACATGAAAGTTGCCAGAAAGGTTTAATTATGTTTAGGTTACGATTGTGTTTGGTTTAGGTTAGGTTAGAACATGAAAGTCAACGCACGAGCCGAGCGAGCGAAGCGAGCGTGCCGCGGCAGCGGCCGGCGAAGTGCCAGATATCTAATCGTTTTTTACGTCGTTTCTTAGTTTAGGTTAAACTTAGGTATGGTTTAGGTTAGGTTAGGTTAGAACATGAAAGTCAACGCACGAGCCGAGCGAGCGAAGCGAGCGTGCCGCGGCAGCGGCCGGCGAAGTGCCAGAGATCTAATCGTTTTTTACGTCGTTTCTTAGTTTAGGTTAAACTTAGGTATGGTTTAGGTTAGGTTAGGTTAGAACATGAAAGTCAACGCACGAGCCGAGCGAGCGAAGCGAGCGTGCCGCGGCAGCGGCCGGCGAAGTGCCAGAGATCTAATCGTTTTTTACGTCGTTTCTTAGTTTAGGTTAAACTTAGGTATGGTTTAGGTTAGGTTAGGTTAGAACATGAAAGTCAACGCACGAGCGAAGCGAGCGAGCGAAGCGAGCGTGCCGCGGCAGCGGCCGGCGAAGTGCCAGATCTAATCGTTTTTTACGTCAAGTTTGTTAGTTTAGGTTAAACTTAGGTAAGGTTTAGGTTAGGTTTAAAAAAAAGGTAAGGTTAGAATTCATTCAGGTTAGGATTCGACATTAATATTTTGAATGGCATTCAAATATTCTGTTAAATAATATTATTGTAATTAATATTATGGATGACAAAGCTTATGGAAATTGTATCATTATGAAATCTAAGGTTCGGGAAAACAAGAATATGACACATAAATTATATGGTAAACAAAACATTCGGGCAAATGAAATTCGGGCAAGTGAAATTCTGGCAAATGAGTATTATTGCATATAATTTTCGGGAAAACAACAGACAACCTCTCTTTTCCAATGCAACAATCGACTGTTGCCCTGAAAGCCAACGTAACGCAGGCCATCGCTTTGATTCAGTCGGATCTATGCAGCAGAGTTATTAAAAATTAGACCTCTCGGATTCGTGCCACCATACGAAGCCACTGCGAATATTTGAACGATTTAATATGCCATCCATAATGACATAAATGGGTCTTTCAAATGAAATATATATATTATATCATTAATATCTCACATACATCGTGTTTTATTCACTTTTAACGCGTCCTTGTTGAAAGACCCATTAGGAATTGAAGCCTTGTTCCAAATTTCAACATCAGTTCAACATCAGCTGCTATCAAATCACACAAATGTTTCCCTCTTATCTCTTATCTCTATTTTAAGCATTTTTCAGTTCCAGTAAGTCATTTTTAACCACAAGTAATAATATTTTATAATATCATAATACGTTGGTAACACAAAGTCACTTAGTTTTATTGAATCACCAAACAAGGGGCATTTTAAATCTTTTCGAGATTTTGGCATTTTATTGACGAATTATCAGACTTATTTACACTTGTCGTTACGACTTTAATTAGAAAGTTTAATGAAATTTTGCAAAGATGAATAAGTTAACTCATTTAAGTAACGTAAAATATAAGTTTTGTTACACATAGATACACAATAACATTTTGGTTCAGATACGCGATAGACATAAAAAAATATTTTTTTTTCAAGTTACACTCTTAGCGCGCCACCTCAAGATGAAGTCGTACGATTTTGATTTTTTGCATGAATAAAGCTATTATGTATGGTCATCCATTAATGACACAGGAAAAATGAAATTCCAAAAAAAATTTTTTTTTTGCCTGTTTCACTCCACCCTAACTTACAGAGTGGGCAGGGGATCAATCAGCAGACTGGTGGAAGTTGTGGTACATAATGCAGTTATAGGATTTATAGGTTTTGCATGCATTACTATATACTCGTAGTAACTCGAAAGACGCTATCTTCTGTCTATCCCTATATTTATATATATACATTATTATACTATTATACAATAGTCGCGAAAGTCTAAAATCTTGCTCAAGTTGTTATCAATATTAGCAAGATTTTGACTTTCGCGTTGCATTATTACACTAGTATTATTTATATAAATTATGTAGTATATGTATACTACTTACTGCTTGACGTTTCGGCTGCGTTACAACATCCGTGGTCGCAAGCGGACGTTTAGTCTAAATAATACTAGTGAACATGAACAAGGTTATTTCTTACAATAATTAGAAATTTTAACATACACAAATGCTAAAGGTGTGTCGTTTATGCTTTCTGATTAACTGGTTACCGAGTTTTCTACACTATCCTGGACCTGTACTGTAAATTATCTATTGGCCATTGCACAGCAATTTTCATGCGATTTTTTCACTAGATAAAAATATTCAAGAGACTTCACTAGTTGATGATAAGTATAAAAATAATATGAAGTTATGATTTGCCATGTAAGATTATTTTCGATGTAAGATTAGTATAAACACTCTGTAAATACTAATCTATACTAATACATATAAAGTTGAAGAGTTTATTTGTATGTTTGTTTGTATGTTGTTTGTTTGTTTGTTTGTATGTTTGTTTGTTTGAACGCGCTAATCTCAGGAAGTACTGGTCCGATTTGAAAAATTATTTTCCTGTTGGATAGTCCATGTGACGAGGAAGGCTTTAGGCTATTGGAAATCGAAATTCACGCGGACGGAGTCGAGTAATATGACGCGTGTGTTTGACTCCTACTTACAGAGTGGGCAAGGGTTATCAATCAGCTGACGGTCGGAAATAGGGGTACGCACTTATGGGCTCTGATTACATGCATAAGTTATACGGCCCGCTTGATCCCTTACAAAGTTGGACGGTGACTACTCAATTTCCTAGGAATGTTCGCAACATTCTTGTGTTTTGACAAATATGTACGTAGTAGACTCGCGCGTCCCCTTTTTGACAATAAATATCGCTTATCCTTGTGGAAATAGTGGTTTTACACAGCTTACTTATCTTTACTAATATAATAAAGAGTTGGTAAGTTTGTTTGAACCCGCTTATATCAGGTACTACTGGTATGAATTGAAAAAAAATCTCTTGGATAGTACATTTGTCGAAGATGGTTTTGAGTGTGCGGAAACCGAATTCTACGCAGATGGAGTCGGGTCGGCCGCTATTCAAACATAAAGTAGATTTTTTTACATAAATATCGCGTATGATATTCCGTAATTTCATAGTTAGTGTTGTAAACATAAAGTTAAATGCAAAGTAAGTCTCAATAATAGGGGAGAAAATTATTGGTCTGTATTTTTTTCCATGCAAGATTGTTTCCGTGAAACAGATTGTGTAAATACTACATACATTCGTAGAAAGGGGACTGTAGTTGTATAATAACTATGCAATTACAATTGCCTGGACTTCACAAAGTTACAGTCGTCACGAGTAAGGAAACAGTACATAGTGCCGATTTCCTTTGTGTTACACTATTTTATCACCTAGAATGTACTTACCACCTGACCTAAAAATTTAAGTATCAACAAAACGCTTAAAGCAGCCCCTTATGTTCTACCGGTATTCTTTCCATTTTCAACCGACATGTATAAAATTCTAGTTTGAACTGTCACTTGCTGTTTTTCTTTTACATTGCCTACATACAATGCTTTCACAATATAAAACATAGCACAATTCCAAATACCAGAATCATACAATCTAAACTCACTTAAACAGCGTAAAAGGAAAAGCAATATTTACCGAACAGTCTGAACTGGCGGACATTTATCGCAGTTTCTCCGCAAACAGACAAGATTCAATATACATTCTTCAGTTGCTCATTACATTGCCAACTAATTACGATTTTCTAATAAAGTTAAAAACAAATTAATGACTTAAGATGTCCAGCAAACAAAATAACAATCATTACAGTACATGGTCAAATCTATAATTTTCTATATTCTCACATTTCACCGGTATTTATTTCATTTACAATCGGTTAGTCTTTCGATTCCAATAACAACTGACTGTGTTTTCTTTCACCTCAACAAATAGAAAAAAAATGCCTTCATCCGACACTAAAATATCCTAACATAATAAACCTGCGAAATAACAACAATCTTAAATACAACCCATATATTTTAAGATCTATGTATCGCAATGTGACATGCAATAAATAAATAAACTCTCTCAAACAGCATACCAGCGTAGGCAGAAAAGCAATATTTCCCGCCCAGTGTAACCTGAATTGGCGACGCTTTATCAGCCCGCGACAACCCCGCAGATACCCGCAAACGGACTGGATTCAAGATATTTAAACTTCAACACTTATTTTATAAACTGAAGGATTTTCGCGCAGATTAAGACTGCCGATGTTTGTAAATACTCGCTCGGTGTTTTATGCTCCTAAATCACAGGTCATGTGAATATAACATAATATGATTAAAGATAAATGACAGAGTTTGAATACTTCCTTTAATGAATAAAAAATCTTCTCCATTTCACTTAAAATTTAATTATTTATAATGAGTTTTATTTACTTTCAACCATTTATACTGTTCGAGTTTTTTACCATCGCGCTTGCGACCTCGGTTTTGTAACGCAGTCGAAACGTCAAGCAGTAAGTAGTATACCGATGCCTAACGGCCAAAAAGGCCTAACCGCCACTTCACAAACTTTACAGGAGAGAGGATTAAAGACGAAAAATTACGAAAAAAATCATAAGTCGTTGGGTTTTGCTTCCTAAGATTCCAAATTTTAGGTGTAAATATAAAAGATACTTCTCTTCAAAATGTATTTATTCAAGTATTACAAATCATTCATCTAAGGGTGTTTTTAGTCGCTTATGCTCAAATGGATTTATTTTTTTACAGCAAAAATGTCGTAACCGCATTTACCAAAAAAATTCATGTTAGCCTAAGCGACTTAATTGCATCTGTATTTTTATTAAAATTGCTTAACCGACATTAAGCCAACATAAGAAGTGATTGACGAAAAAGTCTTAGTGTAAGCGAAAAACTAAATATACAGGGTGTCGCAGATAACCTGTACCAGCGAAAGTCTGCGACCAGGGACACCAGTACCCATAGATTAAATCATTAATTTTGAGAAAAAAATGGGATAAGCGCCACAATGCATAGTAATATGTGATAGGGCAAATAATCCTAAGCGCCATATCTTATATTTGAAAATTGCAACCCGAAAGTTTTAAGCGACATTTTTGTTATTTATTGTTTTCAAGCAAAATTGTCTAAGTTACTTTTTCAAAATATTATATTTCCTAACCACCAGAATGAAAAAATACACTAAATATTGAGCGCTTAGGACGTAAAATTAAGGCTTCGAGCCTTAATTTACCAACCGCTTAAGCGACAAAAATAACGCCCTAGAGAGACGAAACCTAGATAGAACGACGCAGAAAAAAAAGGCGATTCCAATGATGTATATAAGTCGATTTCGCAAAAAATGTCGCTTAGGCCATTTTGGCCGTTAGGCATCGATACATATACTACATAATTAATATCGCGTTTAGTCCCGTTAAATAATATTAAAGTTATAATGCTACGCAAAAGTCTAAAATCTAATTATAACAAAATCAAAGAAATTATTTAAAACGAGAATAAAAAATAAACTATTCGAACATTTGCAACATTTAGCCGTATATTTTACCGTTTGCGTATCGTTTAAGATCATTTCTGTCTCGGTAACCGAGATGTCCCAAGGAGCAATGTTCGGCAGCTTACAGTGAATTACGTTAAATTTGAACCGGTCGGATATTCCGATTGCTCATCTCTTTCCCACAGGCGCTCTCTCGCTCCGTGAAAGATTTCCGCCGCAAAGTTGGCATCGTTTTGTACACTTTTTTGCCGGTTTAATAGGAAGTTATTATATTTGCATTTAAATTGGAGGGACGTTTAGGAAATCTTAATCAGATTTGCTGTAAGCGAGAGCTTTAATCGCAAGTTTGTATTGAAAGCGGTTTTAATGGAGATATTAAGATTCGATGGTGTGTGAATAACGAGATTTTGGCTAGCTTGATTAAAATTGGATGTAAAAGAAATGATAAATTATTACGTTATATAGTGAAAAACTGATTATTACTTTAATTACAAATATTTAAATTTGTGTATTGCAACATTTTTTCAATTAATTGGAAACATAAAGTTGTACAACTTAAATTGAAGTAACTTTAAAGCGAAAAACTAATAATTTATCACTATTCTTCTCCATCAAATATATAAAATTATCTTTTCACCACAACAGAAAATATTCATGAATTATGTTCTTAATTATAGGTTGTGATTATGAACTCACTTACTTTGACATATCAAGTAAAAACACTACTAAATACTCCATCTTACATCTTTATTTACCTTATTATTACTATCATTATTCCTAATAATATATTAACATAAGCTTTAATTGAATCACACGTGTTTATCATGTCCTTTGCCTAACAGCAATTACCATAATTAATACCGTTCCTTGATATCGCTATAATCAAGTAGATTATGTTATTGTTAGATTGTGATAATCAACAGCCGTTTGAGATACGATATTACTATGTATTCCGTAATTATAGTACCTTTAAGACAAAAGATAAACGCTTCAAGGAAACTATAATATCTAAAATAAAGATAACAAGTAAAGTAAATTCATCAAAGGACACGAAAATCATAAAATTATAATTTAAAATGTATTACATAAATGATATTTAAACAATTAAACATGTATGTTTATTTCCCCACACTTTGTTTTCTACAGTTATTACCAATATTACCTTAATAACGTAAATTATCAACTTATGGATTCAATAAAAATTTTTTTCACGGCACAAAAGTCGTTCAACGTTAAGGAGCATCAAAATACTAAAATAAAGTCAAACTTTTATACGAAGCGATAAAAGAAAACGTTAATAGTGAGACAAACAAAGTTGGATATCACAAACAACGTTACACCCGAAAACAAAAGAACATTTAAAGTAAAATCAATTAAACCGAATCTTATACAAAGGCAGTAAGCTTGCTTATTCAAGTTTATTACTATTATCCGTACTTGTTAATCTCGTAGTCGTAACTGGTAACTTATCGCCGTCCGTACCTCCCGTAGCATCACTTTGGCGGGAGTCGTGACCGCGCGCGGTCGCTACGCCGTAGCTCGTAGCTCGTAGTCCGTAGTCGCGGAAAGTACATCGCGAAGTTTGTGCTCATGTGAAGGATGGTCAAGTGTGGACGAGGCTCGAGATAAAACAGATTGTAAGTGGATTTTTGCCTTTTGTTTGATTTCGTTTAACCCTTTGTTATGAAGTTCGGAATTCATTATGTTTGATACTTGAGAGGAAAGAAAGGGAAACTATTTATTTGGAAAAAATGTATGACAGTAAATTAAATATTGTTTTATACAGAAAAAAATCCACTGCTTTTACTTCTTTTTCATTATTAAAGTATACGTGCGCATATTTAATCGCAAAGAGACATTTCAAAGTCATCAGCCGGCAAAAAGGAGAGTGATGTTCTCCCATGACAAAAACTGGCATATTATAATTATAATAAAATTTAGATGGAGAAATAAAATTTACCGTAAAATTTCATCATAATTATACTGACTGTAACTTTTTGCGTGAAAATGTAACCAATTTACTAAGCACAAATGTACAATTGGTTAAAACCCAAATACTTTTTCGTAAATTTTTGTGTTGAATAGTATGATGGTCGATGATTATAGAAAATAAGAAATATTATTGTGTTTTAAACACTGATAAACATACATACATTTCGAATATAAAACACATTGTCAAAGGCATTCCTCAAAGTAATATGACTACACCCTCGGGTTTGGAATGTTGTTTCTAACAAAAACCCGATAAGAAACTTGAAAGCCATACCTGCGTTAAACAGTATATTGAAAACATTACAATTTCTAAAAGCTATTTAATTTAAAAACATTTATACTAATATATATTTATTATCCTGTTTTTTGTACGAATGAAAAATATAAATAATTACGTTTTTAGGGTTCCGTAGCCAAATGGCAAAAACGGAACCCTTATAGTTTCGTCATGTCTGTCTGTCTGTCTGTCCTGGCTCGTTCTCCGCCGTTTCTGAACCGATTGCCACAAAAATTGGTGGAGAGATGCATAGTGATAATTCAAGAATTGGTTTTTAAAATAATCGAAAAATAATTATTTTTTACCCCCCCTACCATTCATCGAAAAGTAAATTCGAAAAAAAAATTCGACTTACCCCATTGTGTGGGGTATCGTTAAAAAGGTATTTTTAAATACAATAAAACTTGCCTTGAAACCATGTGGATCAAACAACCCAGACTCGAGATATATTAATACAAAGTTAAAATTAGAGCGTCTCCCCCCCCTTAACTTTTGAAATACTGTTAAAATAATTCTGAAAAAAATGTCCTGTATACCTCCAAGTAAGTACTTTCAACGAAAACTATAGCGAACTCTGTATCATACATAGTTATTTTTATACAACTCGACCAACTTATGACGTGCAGTTGCCCTTACTAAATGGTGTCTTAAGCGGTCGGGCCATCTTTTAGCTACGGAACCCTTTCATGGGCGTGTCCGACACGCTCTTGGCCGGTTTTTTTTTGTTTCTATTACGCCTTCTGTTTATATTCGTACGTTATTTCAATTATAAACTTTAAAATTATTGAAGGTTATTTGTGAAAAAATGTAGTTATATTTTATAAGTAAAGTTACTTTGAAACACATTTTAAAGTACTATTTTCTTTGAAATTACTGTGGTAATAACATATACATATAAGAAAATACGTTTTATTTGCAAAACGTCTTTTATTATCTTCGTCTCGGTCATTTAGTTTGAGTAAATAAATATTTAGGTGATTTATATTAAATCTACGTTAACTTACCAAGACCCAACAAGCATAGCTGCTACGTTTACAAAAGTTGATTCGTAGCAATCGCTACGTCGTAGCAGCCCGTAGCTCCGCAAAATACTTGTACATCTAAGTTAGCCGATGAATTGTTAATGTGACGGAGTGGTAAGTGGTGTCCAAGTGTAGATCGGGAAGTGTCAGTCTGGAACTTTCTTTTGTCGGTTCTTCTGTTTCAAAAGATTGTTAGGAACTTCGCACTTTACCGTTTTTATTGTTTGAAAGTGAGTTCTATGATTTGTTTTGAAAGATAAAATATGTACAAGCCATTGTTTTTAGGGTTCCGTAGCCAAATGGCAAAAACGGAACCCTTATAGTTTCGTCATGTCTGTCTGTCTGTCTGTCTGTCTGTCTGTCCTGGTTCGTTCTCCGCCGTTTCTGAACCGATTGCCACGAAAATTGGTGGAGAGATGTATAGTGATAATTCAAGAATTGGTTTTTAAAATTATCGAAAAATAATCATTTTTTACCCCCCCTCCCATACAGCGAAAAGTTAATTCTAAAAAAAAAATTCGACTTAACCCATCGTGTAGGGTATCGTTAAACAGGTATTTTTAAATACAATAAAACTCGCCTTGAAACCATGTAGATCAAACACCCCAGTCTCGAGATATATTAATACAAAGTTAAAATTAGAGCGTCCCCCCCCCTTAACTTTTGAAATACTATTACAATAATTCTGAAAAAAATGTCCTGTATACCTCCAAGTAAGTACTTTCAACGAAAACTATAGCGAACCCTGTATCATACATAGTTATTTTTATACAACTCGACCAACTTATGACGTGCAGTTGCCCTTACTAAATGGTGTCTTAAGCGGTCGGGCTACCTTTTAGCTACGGAACCCTTTCATGGGCGTGTCCGACACGCTCTTGGCCGGTTTTTTTTTAAAGGGAGTAGCAAAGCTGCCTATATTAAGAGTATATTATTTTGGAAATAACTTCAACAAATATCTCTTGCTACTAAAATTATTACGCGGTATACGTTCCCTTTGAAGTTGTTACTTAAGTTGGTACTTTCCCGTGTGTTTTGATCCTCTAGCGACAGGTATAAGCCGATTTGCTGGAATGAGTAACGTCGTATAATACTGCGCTTATTAGAAACATGTTTCTTGCAATCTTGGACGGATGGGTACTTTTTGAAGTTGCTTATTTTGTTCTTAGTATATAATATAATAATAGACTATCGGATTAATGACGCTTCCGGTGATTGGGATCGTTATCAATCGGGATCGCGGTCCCGAAATTAATTTTATTTACCGCGGTCGCGGTTAATAAAATTTTTCTTTCAGCGACTGGAATCATTAAAAAAATACAGTCAAGCAAATAGTCCGAAACTAGCCAAATAGACAAACACGTTAAGAATATCAAAATCTGAGTTAGATGTTCTTTTTGAACATCAAATGAATGCATATACAATTTTATAAATTCTGTTTGTAAAAGCAGTTTATTTTAAATGTTTGTCACTTACCAATGAAATTGAAGTTATTGGAGATTCCATTTAAACATGATACAAACTTAATGACTAAAGTATGTATTATACATTTAGTTACAATACAACCACAAAAAGGCATTAATATGAAAAATTAATCCTTCCTCCATAAAAATAAAACTAGATTCTCAACAATATCGCGAGCAATTCAGCAGCACATTTTAAACAGCCTTCACTTTTACTTAATGTCCTCAAATTCCGGAATTAAATGGGAATTCCTAACAAATAGAACTCGCAAAGCCTCGGAATCAGGGACTATCGCTGGCAGAAGCCTTTGAGCTACTTAATGTTGGGGCTCATCAGCTTATTGAAAGAAAAGGGAGTTTTACGATAATAGACAAATATTTTAGGTCATATTTATTTATAAATGGCTTTTTACATTATTCCACTTTATTGTTTGGGAATTCTAACAAAGTTTTAGTAAATTGATAACTTGTTTTGAATTCCTAAAGGTGCAATTTTAGGGTTATGTTGTCCAATGACAAAAAAACGGAACCCTTATAGTTTCGTCATGTCTGTCTGTCTCTCGGTCTGTCTGCCTGTCCGCCAGTCAATCACAGCCACTTTTTCCGAAACTATAAGCACAATACTGTTGAAACTTGGTAAGTAGATGAACAAAAAAATATTTGTATGATTTAGTTTATATCTTAATTTTTTATCATTACTTAGTTTCACAACTGGTACATAACTCCTTGTACCAAGGTATCGGTCAATTCAACGCAATTTCATTTTGTACGAGTATTGCCTGCTCACCGCAATGATTGAGTCCAGTGTTCGAGTCCGGGTCGGTGCTCTCACAAGACGCTGCACAATGCCGGTGCGATGCAAATGGGATTGGCGAGGACTTACTCGAGATGGCGTTGTTGGGAGTATAATAGCCTGCTGTGTGGTTGTGTAAGAAATAATTAATTGAATACTATGCTGACTTGGATTCATAACGGAAAGAAAAATAAAAAATAACCTTGATTCAGGAAAGAGGATAGCTCAAAAAAACCTAACGTCGACGTAAACTTCTTATATCCGTTTTGATAGGTGTTAAGATGTACATTGAATATATGTAAAATTGTATATATTCCTTAATAATGGAAGAATCTGTTAATAGTAAGAAAAAAAAACTTCGGAAATACATTGCCTCCAACCTTCATTTGCCTGATTTCCGTTTGGGGTGTTTCTACACTAACCCCTACACATGTAATTTTAACATAGCTGGAAGGTACCATATTAATTATATTCAAGCATACTTAATTTATTTTTCAAACGTCTCTTATCTCAGCGTTCATCTCAGCAGAATATTTTACAGGCATTTATATAGTAATTATTAACCGTATAACTTCAAAAACAATATCCAACAATAGAGCACAGTATCGCCAACAAGGTACTCAAATCAAACAAGTCCAGTGCAAATTCCATTTGCATCCGCACAGTGCGCGCGTCTTGTTAGCGGAACCAGGTCAGTGCAGTCTCTGGGGTCAATCATTGTACCCTGCATGCTGACAATGAGGATTGCTACTCTATTGGGCTATTCAGGCTACTGATATTAGGTATAATATGTTATTTTTATTGAACTAGCTATATAATTTAATTAAAATATAAAATGTTAAAAGCACAAACGTCCTCTTAATTATTCAATTATGTTTGAACTTACGACCGCACAAAATTCCTTTTTTGTATTCGAACCACTAGTTCCTGAGATTTTCGCGTTCAAACAAACAAACAAACGCTTCAGCTTTATTATATAAGTATAGATATAGAAATATTGTATAGATTGGGTAACATTTGTAGACCACAAAAATTGGAGCATGATTTTAACCTGGGACTAAATTATCTAATGATAATCTTATAAATATTAAACAAATATCTTAAAACGATAATTAACTCCATATTTTCCTTACAATCATATTGTTATGAATAGAGTTTGGTTTCTAGTATTCTTTGGGATACAACAAACTCTATTCAAGCAATTTTTGCATCTCTCTACCCATAAACGCATTATCGTCCCCCATGTTCGTTACCCAATTAACAACTGGCCGATGTAACCGGATCTGACGCTGATCCGCCTTTTACATTTTGAATATTTTTCTGCTTCTGATAAAATGAATAGCTGCATATCAGATTGGCTTACGATTTGATCATGTTATCATAATTTTAGTAAGGCAAATATTAATTTATTTTATTGAGGGACCAGCTAACTGAAATCTACATATGTGACAGCCAATAATAACTATGAAATTACATGCACATTTTTTTCTTATTCACACATTAGTAAAAGAAAGCTATCTCAATTCTAAATTGCATAGTTATCTCCAATCCAATTATAAACCGGACGATATAACCCGATCTCACGCTGATTTTTGTCTTTTACATTTTGAATATTTCCCCGCGGCTAAAATCGAAAGCTGTTTTTAATCTTGGCTTAGAGATTTGATGATGTGTTTTACTTTTTGTTTTGTAACAAGTACGACTTAAAATATTATTGTCAATACGTAGTAAAAACGTGCAGTTACATACTTTGGAGGACAGATTACAAATGTTGGTGAATGCATAATTGCTTATTTTAACCGCATCTGATTAAATTTTAATCACACCCTCAATCGCACATAGAACGCTGGTCCTTTTATAATAGTAGTTGTGATTGGTGATGAATTCCAATAATTTCACCAGATTCAAAATGAAAAGCGTATTACAAAAAGCGAACGATAACTGTAACCACACAAAGGAAAAGGGAAGCGAACTGAATTCAAAGAATCATAGCTCTGTCCATTAAAGCTGGACTGACACTGTCCTCAGAGCCCGTCATCCAATTAACAACCGGAGGATGTAACCGGATCTGATGCTGATCCGTCTCTTACATTTTGAATTTTTTCCTGTCGCTAACATCAGGAGTGGCATATGAGCTTAGCCTAGTTATCAATGACGTGATTTAGGGCTATGTTACCAAATAGGGACTGAAAATTTTTCCGACATTTAATACTATGCATAATATGCTTTCGTAATCTGGCTGTCACACATAATAACTAAATTTGCATTTCCTGCCGCTTAAGACTCAAACACTCCTAGTTTTATGAGCAAATTGCGTTATGCAACAATAAAAAATTGAACCTCAATAAATCATCTTAATTATTCACACAAAGGTAAAATAATGTCACATGTTACATAGTACTGTCTTCTGCACTGCTCTCGAGATTGTTATCCAATAAACAACCGTGCGATGTAACCGGATCTGACGTTAATCTGCCTCTTACATTTTCAATATTTTCCTGCCGCTAAAGACTCAAACAGTCCCATAACAGCAAATCCACGATAAACATTAAAAGAACATTACAAACACACATTTTTTTATCTTATTATTAACACAAAGGTAAAAGAAAGCCACCCTAATTTTGCATAGCTCTGTCTACTGCACCATCTCTCAAGCCCGTTATCCAATTAACAGCCGGCCGATGTAACCGGATCTGACGCTGACCTGTCCCTTACATTTTGAATATTTTCCTGCCGCTAAAGACTCAAACACTACTTTAAGATCAATCCCACGATATACATTAAAAGAATAAAATAAACACACATTAGTCTTCTTATTATAAACACAAAGGTGAAAGAAAGAAAACCAAATTTTGCATAGCACTGTCTACTGCACCATCTCTCGAGCCCGTTATCCAATTAACAACCGGCCGATGTAACCGGATCTGACGCTGATCTGCCTCTTACGTTTTGAATATTTTCCTGCAGCTAAAATCGGGAGCTGTGTGGAAAACGTCCCACGAGACATAGCTCAAGTTGAAAGAGTATAGAAACACATTAGACCGAAAAAACGCGACCAAAGTTCAGCTGGATTACGCTTGTAATGTAGCAATGGAGGATGACACACTATGCCTAAATTACGTTGCGTAAATATTGTTAAGCAGATTAAGTTCGGCCGAACTTTGATCGCGTTTTTTCAGCTAAGTGTGTATCTACAGTTATTATGAGTCGCTATTAGTGACGGCGCTAAAAGTTACCTAATATGTATCTTCTTCTTCTTCTATATCTATAAAACTCAAAGGTGACTGACTGATTGACTGACTGACTGACTGATTACATAGTGATCTATCAACGCACAGCCCAAACCACTGGACGGATCGGGCTGAAATTTTGTATGCAGGTAGATGTTATGACGTAGGCATCCGCTAAGAAAGGATTTTGATTAATTCAACCCCCAAGGCGGTAAAATAGGGGATGATCGGTAGTATGAAACTTTGTCAATTTTAAACCTATCGGGCTGATATTTTGCATACATAAAGCTACTATGACGTGGGCATCGCTTAATTAATGAGATTGATAAATTCTAACCCCCAAGGGGGTAAAATAGGGGATGAACGGTAGTATGAAACTTTGTCAATTTTAAACATATCGGGCTGATATTTTGCATACATAAAGCTACTATGACGTAGGCATCGCTTAATTAATGACATTGATAAATTCTAACCCCCAAGGGGGTAAAATAGGGGATGAACGGTGGTATGAAACTTTCTCATTTTTTAACCGATCGGTTTGAGACTTTGCATTCATAAAGCTACTATGACGTAGGCATCGTCTAATTAATGAGATTAATAAATTCCAACCCCCAAGGGGTTAAATAGGGGATGAACTTTAGTATGAAACTTTGTCATTTTTAACCTATCGGGCTGAGACTTTGCATTCATAAAGATAATATGACGTAGGCATCCCCTTTCAAAGATTATTTCAAAAATCCACCCCTAACGGGAAAAAAAGTTGATATAGAAACCAAAATCCACGCGGACGAAGTCGCGGGCGCCCGCTAGTTTTGTATAAGTTTCTTGTTCACTTTGTTGACACGTTCAATTAAACTTAGGTAAACCTAACATCATTCCGAACCAGTGGTTGAGTCACATTAAATATGTATATGTATATCATTATATTTTATATACAACATACATATTATGTATTAAGATGTATTAAATTATATTATTTTAATTTACTTAGTTTTGACGATTCAAAAGTGCTTGTTTGTATGCCTGTTTGAATAAAGATATTTTTGATTTTGATTTTAAGTTTAATTTCATTCAATTCATGCCTTTAGGGGTGCTTCGATATAATTACATATTATGTCAACTGCCAGACAAGCCAAAAGCATTGTACGTTATTTTTATGCAGTTAACATCAGATTAATTTCTTTTCAGGGCATGATGCTGAGTGGAGCCGTGGTTGCTGTTGTTCTTCTCAGCATATCAGGTAAGTGATAACTTCTTTTTTCGACAATCTTTCAAAATTACGAAACTACTGCTAAAGGCGGGTTTTATAACAGCATGTGATGATTTATAGTCTTCTGATTTTTTAAAATTAATTGTTGTATGTTTGTAGGACCATACATTTTGTTGTCATTTAAATTGACACACGATACAAATACAATTTGTAATACATACAAGTTATTTCTTAGGGTTTAACTTATCTAGACACCAACAATAAGTAATATATGTATTTCTGGTACAGCATAAGGCCAAATATCCTTACATATGATGTTGAATAAAACATTTTACTTTCAAATAACATTTGAGCATGATACGCGTGATAGATGTGATTCCTTTACGTTTCACGGACTTGACGCCGCTACACTATTTCCGATCTGTCATTTTTGGCATTAGTTCACTCGGCCGTTTAAAGGATCGAGCTCATAGACTGGAATATCGAGTTTGGAAAATATTGTGTTATTCAAGATGTATTGTTCAGATTTTTAAAACAAAACATTATTTTGGAAATTGAACATATTTATGGATAACCGTTGATTATGACACTCATATCTCTTTAGAATCAATTCATAGGAATGCGTCGTACACCTAATAAACGTTATGTTTTTTTTTTTTTTTAAATTAGACGAAACAAGTTTTTTATCAATTTAAAGTCTTCATTTTTATTATCAACAGTTTTTCATCTGATCCAATCAATAAAAATGAAATTGAATATTAACTGCATTATACGTTGTTCATCAATCTTCATCTTCTTTTTAATTACCAGCTTCCATTCTGACAAAAAAGAAATGAAAATCGTCTTAATTTCTATTAGATTCGACGGAACGCAGCGGAACCGTCGCCGCCTTTATTCGCGTTGCGATTACTTGTATTTAATTACAGCTGCATTTAGTATTTAAAGACAGGACTGCAACTCGCGACTCGTCTGGGACACTTCCGAACCAATCTTAGGACTTCCCTGTTCCAGTCTTTAGTCTATATTGCATTAATGTCTTTTGCTTTCTTTTAACAACGAGGAATTAAAAGGGACAGTTTCTTGTGACAAACGATTTGATACTAATTTAATACTGTTGTTGTTCAAATCTGTCTGATGAATAAGTATTAATAAGCATCCGACGCCTTAATAATGTAGTCAAAGCTTAAATACAAAAACACATACACTGACATTAAATCACATAACAGTGCCAAAAGAAATGCTAATTCTAGTAGGTACTCAAGCTTTTCGCCAGGATCAAACCCGGAATGACTTATCGGTGTAACAATTGACTCCCTAACCATTGAACCAAACTAGTCATTCAAAAATAACACATTAATAGACATCAGACAACATAAACACTTTTTCAATTCGATCCACCAGTTCCTGAGATAAACGCGTTCAAACAAAACAAACAAACGAATTGTTACTTTATTATACTGGCATACTCGAAGTATAATAAAGTAACTAATGCTTTAATTTTACTCCGTGGCAGTAGCACTTTAGCAACAGATATCAATAATTATATTTAATTACAGTTGCAATTAGCTGCAACTCAGGGACTCGTCTGGAACGCTTCCGAACATTCTGGAGTCCTTATTCCATTCATTCTTACTAACGCTTTTTACTTTCTTTGACAACACCTTTTTTCAACAACAACGAATTTAAAGGGACAGTTTCTTCAGAATTGAATGTTACTATTTGATTTCAATTAATGGGATCGTTGGTCAAAGCTGTTTGAAGATTTTTTTATTTAATTGTGTTATGCAGTGGCTTATATTAGGGTCAGTAAGTTTAAAACTTGAAAATTTCAATTCACGGTTCCCCAATTGAAAGAAAATTCCGATGCCAACAACTGGTATGAGGAACAATCAAGAAGGCGCCTTACATGAAGGTAGAGTGACAACTTGTCTGTCAATCGAAGCATTAACGATAAGCTAGTCTCCATCCAGCCTAAATGCATAGATCGTGCGAAGCTTAATAAAAAAAACCGGCCAAGAGCGTGTCGGACACGCCCATGAAAGGGTTCCGTAGCTAAAAGATGGCCCGACCGATTAAGACAACATTTAGTAAGGGCAACTGCACGTCATAAGTTGGTCGAGTTGTATAAAAATAACTATGTATGATACAGAGTTCACTATAGTTTTCGTTGAAAGTACTTACTTGGAGGTATACAGGACATTTTTTTCAGAATTACTGTAATAGTATTTCAAAAGTTAAGGGGGGGGGGACGCTCTAATTTTAACTTTGTATTAATATATCTCGAGACTGGGGTGTTTGATCCACATGCTTTCAAGGCGAGTTTTATTGTATTTAAAAATACCTTTTCTACTTACCCCACACGATGGGGTAAGTAGATTTTTTTTATTCGAATTTACTTTTCGCTGTATGGGAGGGGGGTAAAAAATGATTATTTTTCGATAATTTTAAAAACCAATTCTTGAATTATCACTATACATCTCTCCACCAATTTTCATGGCAATCGGTTCAGAAACGGCGGAGAACGAACCAGGACAGACAGACAGACAGACAGACAGACAGACATGACGAAACTATAAGGGTTCCGTTTTTGCCATTTGGCTACGGAACCCTAAAAATAAAGTCTACACCTCAGATGAATGAATAATGAATAGTACTACATGAATATGGGAATAATTGGACAGTTATGCTATCCTTTTTCTCCATAATTTGAATCACATGAGAAAGAGCAAGACGCAAGCATATGTACTCTCGCGGCCTATCTGTCATGTAGGATGTGGAAACTGATTTTCTCGCCCAAATTTTCTTTAGACTTAGGTGTAAAGTTAGGTGATTCTTTTACGTTTTGGGTGCTTCACTCAAACGTGACATAGGGAACATCTATGGTATTCATTAATCTGAGGTCGACACCCAAAGAGCGTTGAACACAGTTTCGTGTAAGTAAAGGCGCAATTGGTTCGACACACTCGTGCCCCCTTCGCTCTTCGCGCTCGAGTGCCCAGCTCAGCTTGGCTCGCTTTCATTGTCGCGACCGGCCTTTTCACTATTTAGCAATTTTATTCGAGTGTGTGCCGAGAGATTAACAGCAGTTTAGGGCCACTTTAGATGACAAAAAGCCGTTTGAGCCGGGCACAAAGCATTGTTTAAAGTTGTTAGCAGCATGCTTAAAGAATAAGTGTTGGAAGGGAATAAAACAAAAAATAAGGCTGATGTTTCTTGTGTCATGAGTATTTGATACCTACATACATACATATGTACCTATTTATTTTATTTAATGAATAGGAATATGACATGACAATAGGAATATGACATGACAATGTCATATTCCTATAACATGAATTGACTATTTTGAGGATACCTAATTGACATAAAACAATTACGCGTAAATGCTATGAAAATGAAAAGTACGCACTTTTCGTTTTCATGGTTAATATGAAATAGTCTTTTCATATAACTTTCACCCGAGTAAGGGTGAGACTCCACCAGAGCGTAAATGTGTCGTGAGCAGCCAATAGGATTTTGGCCTTAACTTGTGACCATGACAGCATAAGAATCCAATTGGTTTATTAAAATACATCTCCGCTCCGCTCCTTAAATCTCCGCTTTGGTGAAGTCTGACCCTAAAGACTCGGATTTCCAGAAAATAATAGGCCTTCCACATGCACACAATATAACACGTGAAAAAGAATTCACAATTTACTACTTTACGGCCGGCTTCTGCAATATTCTCGAATAAATATCGGATCTGCCACGTCGTCTTCGGAATAAACTAATCAAACGCGCAGAAATAGAAAAATAGCGACATCCGAGCGTATCTGCGACAGCAAATCGCTGCAAAAATAGCGACAAAACAGCGACAAAATAGCGACAATTGAAACAAGTGGCTTCGCGACGGCCGCTTTATCCGACGCGTCGCTTTGTGGGGCGGTCGAGCGGAGACCGGCTTCGGCTAATATTGGAATTGAATGAGAACCGAGATGTGGATGGATTGCGTTCGTATTCGAGATGGTTACGACGTATTGGGAATTCCATAGTATGTAATGCAGATATGAGTAATGTCTTCATTAACGGTTTTGTACTTTCACTGGCGTTTACTTGAGTATAATTTCAGAATTTTGGCATGCGTTTGTTAGATTTAGTAAGAAAGATAGAGAGACCAAACTGTATACTAATTGTTAACTCAACTTTCTATTATAAATACAAGCATAAGTTTTTCAGGAAGGCTAAGCTATCTATGCTACTCGATTAATCGAGAAGGTAATCATTACCACAAATTCTGTTATGTACTTTATGTAAATCGGCTATGGGAAGTAGTAAATAATAAGCAAGTTTATATAGGCGTTGTATATAAGCATATATTTCAAAAGAAACATAAA
Organism: Nomophila noctuella; assembly: GCA_958496325.1. NCBI lineage: Eukaryota > Metazoa > Arthropoda > Insecta > Lepidoptera > Crambidae > Nomophila > Nomophila noctuella. The sequence continues at coordinate 17,174,635 of OY292482.1, forward strand.
ATGCACAAATATAGTTTAAGCAAAAGGAATCATCGCTAATTAGCGATGGATATTTGACAAAAGTATCAGAAGAGAGGGTAGTCATATGTATAAGAACATATTAACCTAAAGTAAGCTTTTTATAAATAAGCAATACTATAAAAGCCTTATTAAATACTGTTAAATCATTAAAGCCATATTCTCTTAAATGTTGTTAATGAAACCCAAACTCAAATTTAAAATATCCTTTATTCACTTAGGATCCATTTAAATTACGATGATGAGTCTACCACCGATTCGGAAGGCCGTTACTGCCGAGAAAAATCGGCAAGAAACTCGACAGTAGCTTTTTTTAAATAGGATTATATTATTTACAATAGTAACGGCATTACTCATAAAAGTAATAAACCTTATTAACACCATTAAATTATAATTCCCAATAAGTACATAAACTAACCTGCCTTTCACACTAATATCTCACTAGTAATTGCACAGAAATAACACTAAAGCAACAAGGCAATAGAATAAATGTAACATAGCAAATTACTTAACTCACGTGAAGTAGCAGTATGACTGTTACACCAACAATTGTTAAAATCAAAGAGGCTGTGTGTCAGGTGATTCCCTGTTTTATACAATGTGATCACGCCACATTCGGCCAATCACAGAGCACCAAAGAATTCTCAATTCATTTTAGATCACATAGCAAACTAGAACTTAGTTTAACATAACAATAATACTTTTACATAATATAAGATCATCTTAGAAGTATTGGTTAACAGTATAAATTAATTATTATCGAATTATAGCTTAAAACAACGTCCACCAATCACAGCTCAGTCTTCAAGCCACTACAACGCAAGTTATGTTCGGAAATATTGTATTGATTGAATACTTTGTTTAAATTATGTTTTGATTGTTATAATAAGTTACTGGAATAATTAAATTGATTATTAACTTTATTTTAGAACCAAAGTAATTGCAAGTTATAATTTAATTATAGACCTTGATAACATCGTTCAGAAAGAAAGCTGTCATTGGTAAAACTATTTGCAAACAATGTTTGAATCCATTAATAATATAAAATAAGCTTTAATATGGTTTAAAGCTTACATAACAGTTAAATAATTCAGTATAATTGTACATAACCTATCACGTTCAATAGTACAGATAGCAGCCTAAACAAAAATGAAACGAAATAGCATTAATTTTCTTTTCATTTTTTTGAACGCCTCGTTTGTCTGGTGGTTTAAAAACCTGATGTCCAAGTGGAGCAATTTTTCTGAAAACAGCTCGGGTTCTTGAACACCAACCTGCATTTGGCAAGCGTGTTGATCAAACCAAAAATCCATCTTTGTAACGCCAACATGATTTAAAATAATGGAGCCCTTGTTCACCAGTGAATAAAGTATCAAATTACTATTTCGTACTAAATGAAACTGCTAATTACATTAAATTATAAACACTATGTTTACTGCCATCACAAAGCGTGATTACACGACGGGCGTAATTGCGTTAATTGGATGCGGCAAACGTTCGCGTTTTGTGTGTAATTCAGTTACGAGAGACCGAGTTTGTGTGTAATTAATAGACACAACTGATTATAATTAATTTAGTGCAATTATTGTGCTTTTTATTTGTTGGTTTTTTTCTTTTAATGTTGATTTTAACTTAGAAATTGGATGTTAGCCGTTGGTGCACGATAACGTCTGTTTCACGCATAATCTTTGTTAATTTCTGATTGCCAGTTTTGATAAGCATTTATTTACTGTATTAAATTCTACTGATACCTTTTACGTTTCAGGATCTAACCAAAAGCTTCTGATTGATGTATTGACCTAGTCCTTCAAACAATAATACTCTGAGACTATAGTAAGAAAATATGAGCACTTTATTATGTTCTGTCACAGACTAATCTCCTAACAACAAAAAATAACTCTAGGGGAGTCTAACCATAAAGTGATCAACAAGATTATCGATACTAAGTTATCATATTTTCCCAACATCAATTACAAGCGCATAAAAACAAATAAACTTTCCCTTCCCACTAATATACCCGACAAAAAATAATGACATAGAACATCGTGCACACAATAATCATATTCCAAATAAGCATTCGGAACGTATCGCTTGCCTCCGCCCAGCAAATTCATTCATCAATACTGATTTATGGATAGGACGAGACCCGACCGACGCACCTGGCCAAATAACCTCCATATCGAATATACGAGCAATTTTCAACCCTCCCCGTTTGATTGAAGGGTGGACGTGACGGCAAATGTGAAGGGTGGTGGTCAAAAGTTATTAAAACAGGCGAAATGAGTTGGGTAATGAATTGATGATCGTTCGGCGTTTCGGTCATTAGGCGGGATGTTATGACATGGCTCTTACGTGTTTGATGTGACATTTTAGATAAGTGCTTGAACACGTGTGATGGGTACATTTAATCTGGTGAATTAATCCTATCTGCATATATTTGCGATTTCTTTCTGTGGGATATACGTAATGTAAGTTAGAGACCAGTTTCCAGCTCTTAGTAGCTTTTTTGTCCAGTGTTAGGTTTCGAAAAGTGGTGAAACTGTCGATAAAATTTAATAAAGAACGATAACGGCCGTTAACAAATATGTTTTTTTGTATAATTGTGAAATATCATGTTATTTTAGGATCGTAAATATAAAACACATACATTTTTCATAAAAAGTTGGAAATAACATGCCCATCTACTATAAGTACAAAAACATGAGGTCACGCAACTCGATAAGGAGTATAACAATATATTCTAGCAAATATTAAAACTACAAAATGTTATTTAGTGATGAAGTACTGAAATAGCGTGATGTATTACATATATACAAGTACAGGTCAAAATAATACTTATAACGTAGTGCCACCCCACAATTTTCTAAAACAACTTTCATATTTAAATGCAAAGAACTAAAATTATAGACGTCCCTAGAATATTCAAAGTTATTTTGCTTCAACGTTCTTATGAATTTTGTAGCGAGGCGACAATGTGGCCGTCTGATAGTCTGTTAGATTAGCCAGGAGGACGGAGTTCCAACGTAGTACTCGCGATAAAATGTACGAAGAGTGTGGTATAAATTCTCATGAATAAGTCGCAGGAGTATATTGAGGCTTGCACCTAACGGTGGAGTAAATATAAAAATAGAGTTACGAGTGTTATACACTGATATCTTCCTAGTAGCTATAGTCCATTTCAGCTAAGATGACAGTTTGCAATCAAAAGAAAATCAACACTATTCTAAAGTCATAAGAACCTACAGAAAATCATACAACCAACTCGTGAAGACTATTGCCTTGAAATAATGTTTAATTTCTTATAATAAGTGCATATGCCACAGGGATCATATAAGCTGAAATGAACTACTTACATATATTTTAACTCGAGAGTGAATGAAGCAAACTTAGTTATCTAAAATTGTGTCGTTGCTAAAACTACATTTCAAAACTAGCAAACCACAATCGTGGGGTTAACTTGAGAATACACTGACTTAATCAACAGTTATAGTAGACAAGCTAATAGAGAAGATAAATAAACCTACAAAGTTATGATTTAGTCACAAAAAATAATGAAGTTTTAGTATGACTGTGGGCGAAGAGATAATCTGTTGTGTCTAGCCTGTTTTTCTGGATCTGAGTTAATTACTCCCACCGCCGAGATAATTATCTCATGATTTGTGTTTAACTTCTTATGACAAAACAACTTCACAACACAATAATTGGCTGCTGAGCCGAAGAGTTTATTTGTTCCGAATTTCACGCGTTAGTCGCGGGCCTATACATATGAGTCTACCTGAAATTCTGCCTCACAATTTGATATTATGATTTTTTTGGTACGGACTATGTCCATCTATCTATTTTTATTTGGAGAGTAGAAACATATGCAAAAAAATATCCATATCGCTATTATTAAGACCGTACTCATATCCTGTGTGAATAATAATAAAATTTCAACACGATGGTTCAACAAGCTCCACAATACCCTTATTTAATCGCTACCCGCTCCAATATTAGACCAAGTATATAGCAGTCGGCGGTAAAGCGTAGGCGCCTGTTCCGTCGCGAGATCGGTTTTAATATTAAAAGCTTATACTTGCGACCGGTTTACCGGCTCATATTATTTGTGAGGAACACATTTTGGCATTGAAATGCCTTCTAAACTCGAAATGTTTAAGCCCAGATAATAGTATAATAATAAATAACAATAAAATCAATGAATCGGTAGCCATTACATCGGACTCGAGCGGCTCGCTGCCTATCTGTGCGTCGCCACTCTCAAAACCAGTTTGTTATCATGACACACTAAGTTTGTCCAACGCATTGAAACCCAGCCATTCCCCAAACAAAACATTACAGTTGGTGAAAAGTAATATAGTTATGTTTTGTGATGAGTCAGGTAAGGAAATGGGCCAACTTTTAAGCTATTATTTGGGACGACAAATTATTAATCACTGTTTTCCTAACACACCCTTTACTAATATTATAAATAAATTAAATAAATATACTTTCACAGACAATACCACATTAATACTAATGGTTGCAAATCGTGGAAATGTAAACAAAAGTGTAATGACCAAATGTTTTGAGAGTCTAAATAATTTAAATGTAAAAAATATTGTATTGTTTACACTTCCATATAGCAGAAGTTTGACACAGCCTGAAAACAATCTTAGGTATAGCCTTAACTTATGCATGAATACATTGACATGGAATAATAAAAAATTTAATTTGATTGACATAAATTGTATTTCATCATTTAATATATATTTGACTAAAGATAATTATTATCTTTCAAAATATTGTAAACGACTAATAGCTACATCGTTAGCATATTATTTTAACTATACAGCCAAGAATTTGGCTACACAATCTGCTTTTATTGAGCAGACAATTGTTGACATTCCCAACACCTTGGAAAGTATTCCAAGTAATTTAAATTATTGCATAAGACAGTAGAGGATTACTCTAGCCAATTAAGTATAATTAATAAACCTAGGGAAACCTCAAATCTACTTAATATTGTACACCAAAACATACAAGGTTTTCCTGGTAAAGAATTAGAATTAGAACTAAATTTAAATAAAATGAAAATTCATATTCTTTGTTTAACTGAGCATTGGTTACGACAATGCGAGTTATTAATTAGTATTGACAATTATAAAGTCATTAGTTCGTTCACGAGAAAGTCAGCTATTAGGGGTGGCTCACTAATATTACTTGATAGCTCACTTAAGTCTAAAGATAGGAAAGATGTAACATTACTTTCAATTGAGCGAACTATTGAACTATCTTGTGCAGAGCTTGAGCAGTGTATTGTTGTTTGTGTGTACAGACCTCCTTCTGGCAATTATCCTATATTTGAAACAACAATGGAAGAAGTTTTAAAAAAGGTATGCAACTGTAATAAGAAGGTAGTTGTATGTGGGGATTTTAATATTAATATTTTAGAGGATAGTCAAACCTCTGTTAGGTTCCTAAATTTATTTAAGTGCTTTGATCTTACTCCACTTTTTAGGGAACCAACTAGAGTGACTCCCACATCAGCCACCTGCCTGGATAATATTTTCTGTAATTGTAAAATACCCTCAAAATCAATTGTTAACTTTGTGAATTCTGACCATTGCGGTCAACTTGCAGCGCTTGAGAGCCATAGTGTAGTTACTTCGTCTAGCTTTAGTTACAGACCGATTACTACAAATCGCGTCGAAAGGTTCACACATAATATCTGTAATAAAATTCCGTTAGCGCCACTTATTTTTGATGTGAACATTGATAACATGTACAAAAAATTATTCGACATAATCTCACGTGAATTTAATAGTATCTTTACAAAGAAAACTGTTTGTGTAGATAATTCGAAAACGCAATTCAGTGCCTGGGCTACAAAAGGTATTTATATAAGTAGGAAAAAATTGTTTGAATTGTATGCTCAAAAAGCTCATTCAAACAATCCAGATTTAATAGAATATGTAAGAAAGTATTCAAAGTTATTTAAAAAAGTTTGTATAGTGGCCAAGCGTTTGTATTTAAAGCACAAAATACATACGTCCAGAAATGTAATTAAATCTACCTGGAATATTATAAATAAGGAAACTTGCAGGAACAGATCACATGATAGTAAGTTATCCTTAAAAATTGATAATAAATTAATTAGTACAGATGCCGAAGTGGCTAAAGCCTTTGAGCACTTTTTTTCTGAAATTCCAGTCACTACTACTAGCTTATTAAATTCATCTCCGCATCTTGCTGAATGCCTCCTTAAATCAAAAATAGAAGAATGCAAAGTTGTTTTCAATTTCACGCATATTGATGCTTTAGTCATAATTAAAACATTCAAAGAACTTAAGTTAAAAAAGACAGAAGATCTATGGGGTATTTCAATTGATATTTTAAAAACTATTATTATTGCCATTGCACCATATTTAGCTTTAATATTTAATAATTGTGTCGACATGGGTCAGTTTCCAAATCTTATGAAACAGAGTAAAATAACCCCTTTATTTAAATCAGGAGAAAAGAGTGATCCGTCAAACTTCAGACCCATATCCATACTACCATCACTCAGTAAAATTTTTGAAAAAATCATATTTAATCAATTATTATCTCATTTTAATTCCAATTCTTTATTAAATGAAAATCAGTACGGATTTACTAAAAACAAATCCACAACTGATGCAGGAGTTTCACTAGTAAAACATATTTTTGATGCATGGGAGGCTAAGCAGGATGCTATTGGTATCTTTTGTGATTTGTCAAAAGCTTTTGACTGTGTAAGTCATGAAACCTTGCTGATGAAGCTACGGCATTATGGCGTTTCAGAGTTCGCTTTATCGCTTTTAAAATCATACCTCACTGGCAGAGTTCAAAAGGTGAACATCAATGGAACTAACTCCGATGGCGCCCCATTGATAATGGGTGTGCCCCAGGGCTCAATATTGGGACCACTCCTTTTTCTAATATATATTAATGATCTTCCTGCCTTTACAAAGGGTCTATGTGAGACTGTGTTGTTTGCTGATGATACCTCTTTAGTTTTTAAGGTAAATAGACGTAGAATACAATTTGACGAGGTAAATAACGCACTCTCACAAGTCCATCATTGGTTTACGACTAATAATTTACTACTTAATGCTAAGAAAACAAAATGTATAAAATTCACAATGCCTAATGTCCCACAAGTTATTACTAATGTTTTAATGAATAATGAACATATTGATGTAGTCAACTCAACTGTCTTTTTAGGAATAACTATAGATTCAAAATTACAATGGAGCCCCCATATTGTTGCTTTGGCTGGGAGACTAAGTTCTGCAGCATTTGCTGTAAGAAAAATACGACGCCTGACTGATGTTGAAACGGCAAGATTGGTTTATTTCAGCTATTTTCATAGTGTTATGTCTTACGGTCTGTTGTTGTGGGGATCGTCTGCTGATATACAAACAATTTTTGTATTACAGAAAAGGGCGATCCGTGCAATATACGACCTTAAGCCGCGTGATTCACTCCGTGAGATATTCAAGGAGATTAACATTTTAACTACAGCGTCGCAATATATCTTTGACTGCATAATTTATATACGCAAGAACCTACACAATTTTTCTAGAAAAAATGACTTTCATAGCTTTAATACAAGAAATAAACATAAGCTTGCCGTTCCAAGTCACAGGCTTCATAAGACTGGGAAGTCTTTTATTGGACTAAGCATCAAAATATTTAATAAGTTACCAGAAAATGTTATTGAATTTTCGAAACAAAAATTTAAGTTGTTTATTAAATCTGCTTTGATGAAGAAAGGTTATTATAAAATAGATGATTATTTAAATGACAAATATGCATGGACATGTTAATCTGCTCAGCCGCACTTATTTTGTATTTATTTTTAAGTTATATTTGACATAATTGTAAAATTGAAATTTATTTTTAAAAAAGGCAAAACTGTCTGAGTTTCTTGCGGCGTCTCTTCTCAGCAGGCCATTCACGTCGAGGCGCTGGTAGGGTAAAAAAAGTTTTGACGTGCAAAAGAATTTACTAAGTGAATCAAATTGCTGAATAAAATTATTTTATTTTATTTTATTTTTTTTTATTTATATAAAACGTGCGGGTGCACCCAACTGGATCGCGATTATAATATTTACGACCTGCATCTTTATTGACTCCGTGCTGAGGCAATTTAGACATTCTAAATAGAATTTGTTTGCGGCTACACAAAGCAGCTAGACAGTTTGCAGCTATATTGAAGACGTAGTGTGAATTTAATGCACTATTTGAGTTATTTTATGAGTGAAATATAAATAAGTAAATTGTGAGATGTATGGATATTATAGAATGATTGTATGCCTCCATTTTTCATTGTTTTGATAATACGTATTTTTATTAATATCGAAACATAATAAAATGCTACAAGCACATTCGTAAAATCCAATATCCAAAAAATATTATATTGGCGTTACTCTTTGTAACGCCAAGTCCTTTTTTTAACATCATATTCTTCTCCATTTTTTTCATTGATTTATCATTTATTTTTTATATTATAATATAAGTACAATTAAAAAGATATGTAATTTTAAAATTAGCAACAATAAGTCATTTAATTTAAGAAATTATGAATTATGAAATGTTGTGAAATATTAAAAATTAGCTATTGTGCGCGAAAATTAAAGTTTTAAAATTCATTATAAATAATAATATAATATAAAGAAAAATATGTTGCTCAGTTATCGAGTTTGCCAAACGCAAATAATTCCAGATCAATCAATATATTTTTGAAACTACATTAAATATTTTGATTTCATGTATAAGTCAAAACATAAAACTTTTTTTACTATAGAAATGTACCTTATTTGAGTGCCCAATTTCCCCAGAACTTGGCTTACTGAACTGTCGAACCCTTATTGTACATTCCGTGAATATAGCATTTGTTCAATATCGAAAATTCCGGAATGAGGAATAACAGAAATACTTACGTTTCCAATAAACAACGATTCAGTGTTTAAGAAAGGTATTTTTTATTTCTTTTCCACAACGCATTTCAACTTTTCACCCTATTTAAAACTGTCTATTTTACATGTGTAAATTCATAGACTTTGATGTTTTTATAAAATGAGATAAGTACTCAAATCATAAAATAAATGTAGTACATTCTTAAGTCAAGGTCATAACTTGAAGTTTTATTACCATCATGCTAAGCATTGAATTGAATAATCCATATTATCTGAATTAATTCTACACCATCCGAGCGGATTTAATTTCACCACTACGTCTGCTTAACACAGCCGGATCAAATTACTTCCACATCAATAAATCCACGTCAGTTACAGACCTATAAATTTACAAGTACAACCACTCCGCGAATCAACATATCTATCAGGATGCTGCACTGATATCAAAGCCGCGGTTTCATCGGTGTAGCCCCCTTCCCCACACCATCATAACCGTACACCGACCAGTATAAACGGATCTCTCCGGGGCGTGAGGCAACGCAAAAACCACATACATGAAACGCATCACTACGCGCGTTCAGAGCTCAACGTAACTTGGCTTCACACGTACCATTGCCCCACTTTTTAATTACATGCATCATGCCAGCTGAGTGCAATTTTAAAAAGGATTTCGAGGTTTTATACTTTAAAGAGCAGCTGAGTTTTTTGCTTTGTATGCAAATTAAAAACTGCAAAGTACTTCAGTTTACAAAGGCCCTGGGCTCTTTCATTTACATCTCGTGTCTGTATCGGGGAATGTATTAAAGTTTTACCAATTGATGCATAAAACAATGAGAATGGGACGGTTTAAAATGTTCTCTTTTTTCGTTTGCTTAAGCCGGGCTTGCTCTCTCTGATCGTTTAAATGCATTTTAAAAAGCGCATTAGATTTTCTTTACGAGGATACTAGCGATGGCATAATATCGTATTTTCATGTTGTGATTTGGATTTCATTTTCAAAATATCGCCGTGTTTGCAAACTTTCCATTACATTTACCATTTTTTAATGTAAAATCACCAAGTAAGTATATTTCGTTGTGTATGAATGCTGAATATATTTGTTATTTATATTTTCATCGTCTAAAACTTTAACTTTTTTATCATAAAACCGACATCGTATTTGCTATGAATGTTTTAAACGAACATCTGAAAAAGCAATGATATCGTTTACACTATTTATCTCGCGTTAAAAACTATTATCGCAATACTATTTTACATTCGCATTGTTGGAAATTACGCGTATTTCCAAAAACCAACCGCAGTGGGCACCGATGCCGGGAATGAAATAATTTACCGCAGAAGCATTAATTCCATATCGGCGTCGATTTTATATCCGATTCTGTTTTTGGTGCATATCGGTTTTTGTGGCTGGGATATTAAAATGTGAATATTTTTTCATAGAAATAGTTGTTGGTAACTTGATGCTCATAAAACAATTACTATCTCTGTTTAAATTGGTTCGATATGCTCAGGTATCGTAAAGTAATTGATACCATTGGACTAGCCATAAGACTGGATCTCCAACACTAGGTATTATGAACCAAATGCCCAAGTCTCTATTTATTTTTTAGAATATAATATAATGAAGAAATTGACTTATGTCATTTACTAATATTGCGACAAAAGACTCATATTATAATGGCAGAAAACTGATTGGGTTTACTTTTGTTAGAAAAGACATATGTAAATACGCAGATTTTTAAATAACCTGTACATTTTTATTCAATATCATAGATTACTAGAAAAAAAAATCCCATAGGGGAAGAATGTTTTCCAGTTCTGACTTCCCGTTTTCTCCTTCACTCATCCCTGTCACTACTCACCAGAGTGGTCACCGCACTAATGAAACCGGCAGAAAAGTAAAATTCAATCACGCCTGGTAAATATTTACTCGTGCGTGCTCTGCGGTGATAAATCACCCGATGTCACGCGACGCGATGCGCTCTCGCTATTGATCACGCGAGTGATACACTGCCCGCTGACCGCCATTTGAGATGGCTTCCATTTAAGATCATTGCGTTGGGTGACATTTGTTTTTGTTTTGGAGAAGAAGCACGCATTGATGCGTCATAGCTAGATGAATGGTTTGGTCGGTCATAATTCATAATAAAGAAGTTAACGATTAGACCAAGTAGTGAGTTCGATCGTCGCATAGTACAAATATTAGTTTTGATTGAACATATCGATTTGTCTTGCTTTTAAAGCCTTTGTCATCATTTAAATATATATAATATCCTAAAACTTATCACGGAGTCTGATGATTATAATGTGTGTTAATGTTTAAAGTTATAAATTAATTATCTTGTTCATGGTGTAGGATAAGTACAAGCTTGTCTATCCTACACATCGCAACACGCAAAGAATAATTGTTTTTAAGGCGGTCGTCTTACGGATTAATTATAAATTCGCGAGGCACGTGCCGCGAGTGCCGATGAGCGGCTTTGCTCCGGCGCTTGTGAGCGCTTAAACTGCGCTTGTGCTCGCTAAGTCACAGATTAAGCGACGATTTCACGATGAAGAAGTTACGTACGGGAGTAATATGAATACCAACTTCACACGTACGAATAAAAATGTGTTATCGTTTTTTTAAGTTTTACGAGAATTAAGATTAAATATAGTTTTGTTGCGAGTCGCTGAGGATCAAGTTGAGTGGAATATGTCTAGCAGTGAACTGCGATAAGCCGATGATGATGATGATGATACTTTGTGTTTGTCTATTGGGATTAACGTGATGAAAGTACGAAGATAGATGTAAGGTTACGATTAATTGTGAGAGCGTAAGAAATATAAAAAAAGTGTGAATAAGTTTAAAATGTGTGTTCAGTTAATCAAAAATGAAATTGCAAAATGTTTTCTTCTAAGTTACCGTGCCCCTACAAGCATTGTTTTTCTAATGTTACGTGGTGCTATTTCCCACCGAATTTGTTAACAATTAGGCTAATTATTACACACCCTAGATTCAGTTAGGGTCTCTGCATAGGTACCATAGTACTTAAGTACTATGGTACGTCTATATATATATATATATATATATATATATATATATATATATATATATATATATATATATATGTATTTATGTGGGTATGTAAAGACGTACTTACTAAGTAGGTAAATATTTATTGAAATAATATTCACATTCATATAAATACAGGATCTCAAATTATTATGTACGAGATGGAGGGACAGGAATGAAACAATCGAGCTAATCTGCCTATTGTGTTATATATGGAACAAGGAATAATTGTTCAAGACGGGGCCGGTGGGAATTAATTACAAATTCCCGAGACACGTGTCAGGGTTTATGATGAGGAGATTTTCCTCACGTTTCGTTTTCAAAATCATCTCAATTACGTGACTTTACTCAAAAATCTTGAGTACCCTATTACATGTATATAATGTAGCCCGTATATTGTTGTAGAAAAGCATGGGATTTCATTATACTTGTAAGTTAACTAGCAGCCGCGCGCGACTTCATTTGCATGGAGTTCAGTTTCCACACACAAAGAGTTATACTGTGTGTATTGTTTAAAGGCTTTCTAAACAAATAGACTATGCAACACAATTTTTTAATTCGAACCTGTATTTCCTGAGGAAAGCGCGAACAAACAGACACACTTTTTAGCTATAATTATATAATAATTAGTAGGTATAGATACATTCTTTGGTTGTACACATATGTATCCTAAGCCTAAACTGTACGTCTTATACCTTGCACTATAAATTGATGAGGAACGAATAGATATACCTACTTTAAGATTTCACAACAATCCAAAGCACATGAAAAATTAAAACGAGAGTCGAACTCGCGTCCGAATTTTAGGGTCTTTTATACCAGTAAAAGAACGAGTCGGTCTAATATGTTAATTTATGCTAATTATTTTATTTCTTTACCAATTAAATAAACCTTATTACGCATTAATTTAGAATTCGAAAACAAGTCTATAATATTGAAAAAGACCCAATCAAAAATTACAGGGACCGAGTTGATTCCTCGAAAATTTAAATACACAGGAAACTCATTTGCTTAAATAAAGCCTAGGACTTTGAGAACTTTGCCTTCTCATTAAAAATGGGGGATAAATTACAGTGTTTAAATGAGCACGTATTCTGAATGTAAAAATATTTTATGAGGTTCGATGTGCGTATTCTGAATTCACCTCAGTTCACAACAACAGATTGCCTTGACAATATTTTTCACATACACAAAAAATATCACATAATTGCTTTGATCCTTTAAGACGTTTGGTAATAATGCCATTATTATTCGAAAATGCTGTCATAAGAAAAAATACCCAGACAGAAAAATGATATGATACATTTCGTTCAGTAAAAATATTTTTTCCTTGCCCAGTTTTTGGTAATGGCAACGTAAGTACGAGTAATATTTGTATTACGGAATCGTACAAATACCCACTAATTTATTTTGACGATGATCATGTGACGCTATTAAACTTTGGCTTACTATGATACTTACTTAAACTATAATAGTGAATCGTGCTATTAGAAAGTCCTCGTCCATAGAAACTCATAAAAAATTGTGTCTTAACATTATTTACCTAATCATTTCCCATTACATTATTATGGGAAATCAAATGTTCAACCGTCATTGTTGAAAACATATCACATGCAGTATTTATCAATATATTGATAAATAACCGCAGCTTTCTCCTGGAACAGTTTTTGTTTGAGCGTTGCAAATAAACAAAACACATCAACTAGGAACGCTGCGTGATGTACTGTGCGCCCGTGTAGATGTTCCAGATTAACGAATTTTACAAAGAACCTGTTTGGATACTAAAAATTGTATAATTGCATAAATCAAAAAAAAATAAACGACCAACTTTATTATAAAACTAATAAAATAGTATCATCTAAAATGAAAAAATTGGCCAAGTGCGAGTCGGTCTCCCGCACTGAGGGTTCCGCACAAATTTTATTTTTGACGTATCAAAAAAACTACTGAATAGATTTCGTTCGAAACAATTTTCGTTGGTAGTTTTTATGGTCATGTACATTATATAATTATTTCAGTTTTATCATCCTCTTAGTTTAGAAGTTAGAGGGGGGGACACACTTTTTTCCACTTTGGAAGGGTCTGTCACGCAAAGTATTAACTTTAGAAAAAAGTGTTATAAGAAACCTTAATATAATTTTTAAAGACCTATCCATAGATACCCCACACGTATATGTCCAATGAAAAAAAATATTTCGAGTTTCAGTTCTGACTATGGGGACCCCCACTTTTTTTATTTTTTTTTCTACTTTCGTATGAAAACCTTGTTGCGGTTCACAGAATACATCCACTTACTAAGTTTCAACAGTATAGTACTTATAGTTTCGGAAAAAAAGTGGCTGTGACAGACTGGCGGACAGACAGACAGTCAGACAGACAGACATGACGAATCTATAAGGGTTCCGTTTTTTTGCCATTTTGGCTACGGAACCCTAAAAAGTACGTGTTAAAGAATATAAAGGATAAACAAATTACTAATATTATTGTCAACTCTTGGACATATTAAACCTATATGATCTGACCCTATAAAAAAATAATAAGAAATAAAAAATATGGCCTTAGCATTAAGTTAATAAGCTTCAAAATCCCAGCACTTGCAACTGCCTGGCAACACTAGTCTAGCCCGCGAGTGCCCTCGGGACGCGTCATCGTTACACTCGCCGGAATAATTGCGCGGACAAACAGACGCGAGCGCTGGGATCACCAGACAATTTATTTTGTACCTTGTGTTATTACATCACAGGGTTGAATGTTAATTAATTAGTTCATGTGATATTGTTGCGTCAGCTTGTTTGGTTGGACTTTAGGTAAAGAACTGAATTCTTGCTAACATCAAGCCTTTTCAGCTGACGTATGTACATTCAATAAATTAGGTATGTAAAATATTAGTTTTTTGTACACATCATTAAATTTAAAAATAACATTCCAATTTTCGTATGCATAAGTATCTAAAGTCATTGCATATCTAACACCTTACTACATTGAGGCTTGCAAATTCTGACTTAGCATTAAGTTAATAAGCTTCATAATCGCAAATACTTGTCCAGCCCGCGAGTGCCCTCGGGACGCGTCATCGTTACACTCGCTGGAATAATTGCGCGGACAAACAGACGCGAGCGCTGGGACACAGTAAACGAACAGTAGATCATCTTCATACAAACGTGCCGCTCTCGGTTTGAATGTGTGCGTGCGCTCCGCGCGCCGTGTCGGCACGCGGTTTAACGCACACGATTGCATAAAATAGTCCGGACTAGTCCGGCGCCAGTACGGGCTGTGCCGCGCAGCTGTGAGCACGCGCGTACGTCACACGACCGCTCGCGATCGTCAACTCTCGCCGGCCACTTACCATAAGTATCATGACTTCAAAAAGGGAAAAAAGCTATTGTTGTGTTTTCGGGTGCCTTAACAACAATTTCGCAAACCCGGACTTATCATTTTTCATAGTTCCTACTGAACCAGAAATGTAAATACCTCCTTATACTTAAAGCTTATTATAAAATGTTGTGTTGTATTTTTTATTTCACAGTTAATTTGCATTATTAAGAACGTAGCCGAGTCGCATTTTTCCATATAAATGTATTCCCAAATTAACTTCCTGAATACTATGTTTAAAGATAAAGTTTATTTTAAGAAGTCTATAGTTCGGCTGTTCAGAGAATGCATTCCGTATGACAAGTCGCGATTGAACTGACGACGTAAAGTAAAAGTGACAACCCTCGCGATCAACGCAAGAGTAGGCTAATAACTCGGCGGGCGGCCTTAGATAAACTACTGTTCTGTACTTACTGTGGCTGGGATCACCAGACAATTTATTTTGTACCTTGTGTTATTACATCACACGGTTGAATGCTAATTAATTAGATCGCATATCGTCGCGGTTGTAGCGTCAGCTTGGTTAGACTGACGCACATATATCTAGTATAATCTATTCTAATATAATAAAGCTGAAGAATATTTTTTGTTTGTTTGAACGCTCTGATCTCAGGACCTCAGGAACTACTTCTCCAATTTGAAAATTTATTTTTGTGGTAGATAGTCCATTTGACGAGAAAGGCTTAATGCTATAGTATGAAACTTTGTGTGCGGAAAAGGGAAACATAACACGTGACAATAACTGCCTCCTTGGTATAGTAGTAATAGCGCTGTGCTCAAATACCTCGAAGGTCATGGGTTTAAATCCCGAGGACAACTTTATTTTGTGTTGGTTTTTCCAGTTTGGTCATTTCATTTTGATATAATTTTAAAGACCGATTAAAAGTAATAAAAGCTCAATAATAACTGTTGTTAGGTAAACAAATTATCTATTCCCACACTGCTCTCAACCATGCCTATCTACATAACTACAGCAACTATCTAACTACAAGAGAAAGGCCGCAGCCAGCTGTCGAGCGGTACTGCTCTCAGGGGCCTCGTAGCAACTTACCGCCAGACTTATCGTCAGTCATTCCGAGGGTACTACAGTGTTTGATATTTGCATTAAACGCGATCTTGGTTGACTATCTAGGTTGGAAACATTATTATATTATGTTTTTTGCAGCACATAACATTGTAATGGAACAATGAACGTTGAGAAACGCACTTTTTAAAATTGTCTAATACTGGTAGCTGTCTAGCAGGATTTTATTACTTATTCCAACAAAGCGATCAAAATAAGACACTATCGGTATCAGTTATAAACTCATTTTATACTTTATATACTCTTAACGACCTATATTTAAATCTGTAAATAGTAAAATAGATCCTCTGTTCACTAGTTACAGCCACATCCATCTACATAACTAAAGCAACTAGATAGTTGATATATTTTAATTATCACCTTACCTTAGTTAGATAACTACAAGAGAAAGACCGCAGTCAGCTGTCGAGCGGTACTGCTCTCAGGGGTCTCGTAGCAACTTACCGCCAGACTTATCGGCAGTCATTCCGAGGATACTACAGTGTTTGATATTTGCATTAAGCTCGATCTTGGTTAAGTGTGAAAGACGTGAAAGTATTTTTAAGTTTTAAAACTAGCGGTTTTAAAATATTCATAACATAACAGATTATGGGTATGTATAATAATAGATCAAATGGTACAAAAAAGCCTCTGCGCTGTTGGCTTTGGCCCCACGCATGCTTCAAAGGACCGGGTCCCTGTGGACCCGAGATCTCGAAAGAGTACCTACATAATAATAATAATAAATTCCTTGGACTTACACATCAATTGCCTAGCCCCAAACTAAGCTCGAAGCTTGTACTATGGAAGCTAGGGAACGGATAGACATACATAAATACTTTTATAAACATCCATGACTCGAGTACAAATGCCGATGTTCATCACACAAACATTTGCCCCTAGCGGGATTCAAACCCGCGACCCTTGGTTTTGTAGCCAGGGTCTCTAGCCACTCGACCAACGGGCCTGTAATGTATGTTTTATTGGTAAACAAGGTGTCCAGGACAGTAGGTATTTTAAATCGATTCCTGCCTGGAGTCTGATACTGGGCGGTCCCGATTTCTATGCTGAATCTTTCTAAGATTTTGTCTAATAGCAGAATTTGTTAAATCCGACATGGCATTCAAAACCAGATTAGTCAATATGATACGAAGCTATTTCACTTTTAATTTAGTTTAAACGATCGATTCAAAATAATTATTGTTAATAGTCTAATAAATCTTCTATTTTTAGTAACAACCTTACTTATCTACATAGATATAGCCTATCTTACTACTAGAGAAAGGCCCAAGCTAGCTGTCGAGCGGTACTGCTCTCAGGGGCCTCGTAGCAACTTACCGCCAGTCTTATCGTCATTCATTCCGGGGATACTACAGCGTTTGATATTTGCATTTAGCTCGATCTTGGTTAAGTGGAGACATAAAAGTATTAGGTTATTTTGTGGCAGATTGGGGAATTAAAGAAGCATAGTTTTAAAACTACAGCGAGCGATGGTGGCCTAGTGGTACGGACGGCGCGCCTCACATACACGTGAGGTCCGCGGTTCGAATCCGGGCCCACACCTCTGGATTTTTCGAAATCTATAAGTGGATTTGCGCCATTAGCTCGGCGGTGAGGGAAAACACCGTGAGGAAACCTGCACATTCAGTGATTTCTGAATTTAGTTCAGTTAGATCTGAATGTGTAACCATGATCCAATCTGTCTGGTTCCCCTCTATGGGTTACGAAGGTCTGATGGCAGTCGCTTCACTGTAATAACCAGACTTGCCAAATCCTGGATCATGGTCGAAGCGGACCCCGTATAGAAACGGGATAAACGCTAGGAAGAAGAAGAAGAAGAGTTTTAAAACTACAGTTTTTTTTAATGGAACTTATTCTTGGTAAAACTATACATATTATTGTACATTTGTTAGGTGAACAAGGGTTTCAGAGTATACGTGATAACCTTCTATCAGGAAAATAGTTATATTATATATCAATAATTCCATATATTTACAATTCGGATGATAAATATGCGGTTTACATGTTTATAATTCCCACTTGTTCAATAAATAGTATTTATCAATATACAATATCGCCTATTATAAATTGTGTTCTATTTGATATAGTAGCTATATCAGTACTTTATGTAGTTAGCCTGTCTATCCCTAATCAAAGTTAGTGATAAGCCTTGGTCGACCAAGTAACTCGGGCCTCGTGGGAGTAGCGGGTGGTATCATTCCCGCCAGCTGCCAAATGAATCATTGTTTTGGCACTTTGACTTATGCCCTCTGCACCGAGAAACATAATAACATCTTTAATATATTACGTCTTATCTCCGCGACCCTCTGTTTCTTCTGATAAGCAAGAC
The DNA here is from genome assembly GCA_958496325.1 of Nomophila noctuella. Taxonomy (NCBI): domain Eukaryota; kingdom Metazoa; phylum Arthropoda; class Insecta; order Lepidoptera; family Crambidae; genus Nomophila; species Nomophila noctuella. Next base: position 17,193,414 of record OY292482.1, read on the forward strand.
CTTAATAGGGTCTTAACAGTTATATGTTAAGGATATAAATTGACAATGGTTTTAACTATCAGCTGTGGTCTTGAGGTTCTAAGTTCGATTCCAGAGTCGGACGAAATTTTTGTTGGTTTTTCCGAACACAGGCTGAGTTTGTTATCACCGAACCCGCATTTGCCAATCGAGGTGATCTAGCCAAAGCCTATCTTTGTAACGAAAAAAATGATGGAATAATTTATTTTTCGTGTCATTTTACATTCGTTTCCATTTTCTGAGAGAAAATAAATTAATATCGTAAACAAACTAGACTCTAACTAGTTCAAGTCTGTCCAAGCAACTCAGACAATCCTATGAAGGAAATGTCTACTGTAGCCGGTAACTTTTGTTTGAAATTATTTAACACTAGCGGCCGCCAGCGACTCCGTCCGCGTGGGTTACGATTTGCGCACACAGTCTAACTAAAAATCTATACTTATAATAAATCTGTAGAGAGGTCAATTCTGTACATTAAATATATTTTCAAAATAACTATCAGGGGGTGATTAGTGATCGATAATATCGATACGATGCCAAAACAGCAATCAGTAAAATTTTTGTCTGTCTGTCTGTCTGTCTGTCTGTATGTTCCTTATAGAAACAAAAACTACTTAACGGAATTAGGAGTCTCAGCCCGATCGGTTAAAAAATGACAAAGTTTCATACTAAAGTGAATCCCCTATTTTACCCCCTTGGGGGCTAGATTTATTAATATTATTGCTTAGGCAATGCCTACGTCATAGTAGCTTTATGTATGCAAAATATCAGCCCGATAGGTTTAAAATTGACAAAGTTTCATACTACCGTTCATCCCCTATTTTACCCCCTTGGGGGTTGAATTAATCAAAATCCTTTCTTAGCGGATGCCTACGTCATAACATCTACCTGCATACCAAATTTCAGCCCGATCCGTCCAGTGGTTTGGGCTGTGCGTTGATAGATCACTATGTCAGTCAGTCAGTCACCTTTGAGTTTTATAGATATAGATTAAATATTAATTAAAATTAAACAATAATTATTGTTGAAGATAAAAGAAAACAATTGTAAAAATACAAGAAACATTATTATATTATTACGTTAAGATTATCTAACAACCTTTTGAACAAAAAATAACATCGAAAGATACGTCAATTACAAATATCAAAGGAAAAATTACCAACAAAAAGGCCGAGTCTCAAACACACCTGATATTATTAAAACCTTGTTACGAAGATTAGTAGTGGATTAGTTCTGTCACAAAAACGATTACGGCGTGTCACTCAGGGATATTGAGCTCGGTACAAAAGTTTCACGTCACTCCCCCGAACTATTCCCGTGCAAAAAATCACGACGATCCATTACTTCGTTTTGACGTATGACGACAAACAAACAAAAACTTTCTGTGGCAGCTAGTCGATTATTTAACGTCACGGATAACGTACTATTTTCGTAAAACTTCGGGCGATTGTATTGAGGAATATTTTTAGTTTTTTTTAGATGTCTGGTGGCTCTCTAGAGCGCCAGAGTCTCTAGAGGTTTTGAAAGGAGAAAACATATCTGTCACCTTTGTAAGGTTGTTGATTCCTGCCCACGGGCCGCGGTGATCACTTACCATCTGGTGAACTTGTTGCTCCTTTTCTTTTAAAGTTACAGACGCATAAGTTAAATTCAATTAATTTATTTTCTCAGAAAGTGAGAGCTCGTTATTATAACAATACATTTCCAACAATAGCACCTCCTGCGTTGGCAAATTTTAGATCTCCGATTGGGACGAAATTTACAGAATAACCATTAGGGCTATTTGAAATCTTTGACCTAAATTTTTGCCAAAACTAGTTAAAAGCAAATATATTACAGATGATAGAATTGTTGTTTCGTTTTTTCTGTAGATACAAGGTCTTATTTGTTTCTTTGTTAATTTCTTTGAATCTAATATCCTTGCTTTCAAAGGTTGATACTGTTGTCGACTCGATATTTTTCTTAATCTAATTTACATTTTCATTATTTCGGCCAATATTACTTTCGTTGTAGCTCATATTCTGTTTCTGTGTTGTTTTTAATAGTCTTTAATGTTTTATCATTATGAAGTAAGTGTTTTACGACTATGCTATGTTTTCGTTCGGCCGAAACAAATACCTATGTAGATAATAGAGCAACATTTTTACCATAATATTTGAAGCCTGGTTTATTAGAAAGTAGTCAAAATAGTTAGAATAACACTAGAGGACAGCCCAGGGTCGTTGGTATGAGCCCTATCTTTGGTCAGAATAGACACTGTCCACCTAGTTTATAATTCCTTTAAATTACTTCTTTGAATAAGTATTCAAGTCTTCAAGTCTTTATATACATTTAGGGATAACCACTAAGAAAATTTTTATATCCTCAATGTAGAACGCAAATAGCTGTCAAACTTCAGTCAAAGGCTTCTTTCCAGAAAACCCCAAATTGAATAGCTCAATCCATCAAGCCACATCTTCGCCACAAAACCGTTACTTTCGCGACGTTCCGGGCTATAGGCAACAAAGACCCGTTGAGAGCTGAAAAAAAAACAAGTAGGTACCTACAGCTTTCGGCGCATTCACACATGGAGATGGGATACACCCACGTGGGGTAGGGTTGATAGGATAAGCATTTGACGTCATAATGCTGAAAACAGTCTCAAAAATTTTCACTGCATGTGTATTGGTGTAGTGGTTAGAGCGCTGAGCTCAAAAACCGCAGCGGCCGCGTGTTCGAATCCCGCGGGGAGCACCACCATTTTTTGTAGGTTTTCTCATTTTGGTTGGGATAGGTTAGGCACGTTTTTAATGGTCGTCGATGATAATGAGAATTTTACAATTCACTTGTTTGCCAAACGACTTTTTTTTTTTTTTTAATAATTGTATTTTTTATATAATAAAGCTGAAGAGTTTGTTTGTTTGTTGAACACGCTAAACCCAGAAACTACTGGTTCGATTTGAAAAAATATTTTAAATTGGATAGTCCATTTGACAAGGAAGGCTTTAGGCTATAGGAAACCGAATTTCACGCAGACGGAGTGGTGGGCGGCTGCTAGTTTTTGGGGTTCCGTAGTCTACTAGGAACCCTTATAGTTTCATCATGTCTGTCTGTCTGTCCCGGATCGTTCTACGCCGTTTCTGCACCAATTGCCACAAAAATTGGTGGAGAGATGTATAGTGATAATTCCAGAATTGTTTTTTATAATAATCGAAAAATAATTATTTTTTACCCCCCCTCCCATACAGCGAAAAGTTAATTAAAAAAAAAAAACCACTTACTCCATCGTGTGGGGTATCGTTAAAAAGGTATTTTTAAATATAACAAAAAATGCCTTGACACCATGTGGATCAAACCCCCCCAGTCTCGAGATGTATTAAAACAAAGTTAATATTAGAGTGTCCTCACCTTAACTTTTGAAAACTATTACAATAATTTTGAAAAAAATGTCCTGTTTACCTCCAAGTAAGTACTTTCAACAAAAACTATAGCGAACTCCGTTATATACATAGTTATTTTTATACAACTCGACTAACTTATGACGTGCAGTTGCCCCTACTAAATGGTGTCTTAAGCGGTCGGCCCATCTTTTGGCTACGGAACCCTTTCATGGGCGTGTCCGACACGCTCTTGGCCGGTTTTTTTTGAATAAGTTTAGATTCCAATAAATAGCTGATTCGGAAAAATATCGGTTTTCTGCATGAAATTAACTGTCTAAAAGTTCAGAGGCAGCTGCTCCGTTTCGGAAGTTGTGCCGTTGTGAAAGTTCGCGTTTATGAGCATTTTCACTGCGGCTGAGCTCGTTATACGAGGCATTTGAATTATAGATTTGCATGTAGTGCAAATGAAAAATGTACGCGTCCACATAAATCAAGTAGTAACAACAACAGCTGGAAATAACTAATGTAGTGAACTAGCAACTCTAGCTACACGTTAATTTTTATTTTATTTCTGGTGATTTATTGTGGTTATTTCGTATGGTTTACTTAACACCAATTATTTCTCGTAGTTGTCGTCGTCAAACGTTCATATGTCTATTTCCATTTGTTTTTAATTTTAGTTGGTAGGAGAACTTTTGAGGACTTTTGTGCAAGCTACGACATTAATTGTGACCAACTCTGTTGCGACAATGTATATGAACATAAGTTTTTTCTAAGTCTAAATCCAAGAAAACAAAAGTGGTTTCGACTTCACACCATTATTCATGTATGTTGTTAGTTTCAAGTAATAAATCTCACTACGTATCAGTCGCAACCCTATCATCCAAATAGCAAGGCATTCTGGTCTATTGTGGCCTGCCTATTATCTGCGGTCTGGCCCCCACTGGCCCACCTAAGCTACTTGCCGTTATTAATACCAGACGTACTGAGGATCTTGTTAATAACCTATGAATGCTTTCGTCTTCTAATGTAGTAGCAACCCGCTTAGCTGCTGCACAGAAATTATCAGTGTTTCTCGCTATGTTGTAGTTGTATTAAACATAACGCTTCTTTTTGAACAAATTGTTAATAAATAACGAAACGTATCACATTCTGTTGCGAAGCCTAATATTATCATAACGACAGATAGCGAGAAGCTACTTTGTAGTAATTCATTTAACATTTCTTTTAATTAAATGTATATTGGAAAATAAAATGCCTTACTGCATTTATTCAACCCGTCAACATTAATCTATAAAACTTAGAGTCAAAATCAGTTTGTGTCAGAACATCTCCCAGAAATCTCCCTGAACCCCTACACATCAAATTATCTTGAACAAGTTCAGAACACGAGTTAGTCGAAACTTTACTAAACTAAACATCCCAATTGAAGATGCACGTCATTCCCACAATGCAGAATGCGCGTCACAATGCGACTATTGTTGCATGTATGCAAATGAGGATGGGTGCGGCGTCGTGTGCTCTGACGGAGCGGGGTGCAGTTGAGTGAGCTGAAGTGAATGCTTCACGGGGGACTATGTAATTTTGATTATTTGGTTTATGTGCAATTGCGGTTGAAATTAGGTTAGTAGATGGGTAGTTGTTTCATTATTATCGTCATTCACATATCTAACTATGATTTCATCGTAAGAGCTTGAGCAGTTACTTGTATTACGGTCTTCAATATTTTTGTGTTGGATAGTCCATTTGTCGAGCAAGGCCTAAAGCTATAATAAAACACTATGTGTAAGGCAACCGAAAGCCACTGGAGTGAATTGCGGGTGGCCACTAGTGAACAATAAGACCATGCCTTACAGCATTTAAACCACCAGTCAATATGAATTTATCTACAACCCTATTAGAAGATGAGAACATCTCCTAGAAGTTTCTCCGAAACCTCTTCACATCAAATTATCTTGAACAAGTTCAGAGCACGAGTTAGTCGAAACTAGACTAAACTAAACATCCCAATTGAATATGCACGTCATTCCCACAATGCAGAATGCGCGTCACAATGCGACTATTGTTGCATGTATGCAAATGAGGATGGGTGCGGCGTCGTGTGCTCTGACGGGGCGGGGAGCAGTTGAGTGAGCTGAAGTGAATGCTTGGCGGGTACTATGTAATTTTGATTATTTGGTTTATGTGCAAATGCAGTCAAAATAAGGTTAGTAGATAGATAGTGGTTTCGATACCGTTATTTACATTTAAGTATTCTGACTCCATAGTAAGGAGCTTAAGTAGTTACTTGTATTACGGTCTCCAATCTTTTTGAGTTAGATAGTCCATTTTTCGAGCATGGCTAACAGCTATAATACTATGTAGGCGGCAACCGAAATCCACTGGAACAAATCGCAGGCGGCCGCTAGTCAATAATAGGACTATGCCTCACTGCATTTAATCCACAATTCGTAATTAATTTATCTACAACCCTAATTATTGATGAGAACACGTCGCACAATGCGACTATTGTTGCATGTATGCAAATGAGGATGGGTGCGGCGTCGTGTGCTCTGACGGGGCGGGGTGCAGTTGAGTGAGCTGAAGTGAATGCTTGGCGGGTACTATGTAATTTTGATTATTTGGTTTATGTGCAAATGTAGTGGAAGTAGGTTAGTGAATTATAATTGGAGAAGGTAGTGTAGAAAAGTGGAACCTATGCTGCAAGACAATGATGATGATGATGATATGCAAAATTCGATAGGTTAACTCACACATTTTTTAATATACAAATAAGCTTTCGAGAGGCACCTATGAATCGTCATAATTAAATTTAAATACGGATCGCAAAAAATCTCGATACTCTCTGCTGTCGATAGTAGATGGTGGTTTGTTAATATTAAATATTTCAAAGTGTAATATTAAAGTAGAATATCAAAGTATATAAAAGATACCTATTGCTACATATAAGAAAGTCAGAAATAGAAGAATAGAATGATCAATCATCATTACCTAAAATAATTGTACCTCCTAAACATCATACTTTTTGTTCAACATTTTTGTACACCATCGCTACTGATTTCCATACGAATTCCATAAAAATTCAATAGTGGCTCTATTGAATTTCACTGTCATTAAATTGAACCCAATACATTAATGCCAATTGTTATCGGATATAAACATAATTAAACTAAAAATCTGTACTTTCGTTTGCTCAACAAAATTTCATTGTATGGATAGTTGCTTCAATCTGACGCCAGTTGGCAACTTTAATAGCCTTGACTAAGTTGACTACCTGTGAGAGTTTAGTAAACCACACGAAAATTGTTCTGTAGTGGAATAGGGAACATTTTTTATATTTTAATAAATTCTATATTATTTCATTTTTTATAAAATTGTCAGCTATTTTATTTCTTGTTACGTAGAACGTTTTAGTTCCAGCAGTCAATACTGTAAACGACTTTCGATTATTTTTCTTAATTAACCTTGTAATTACAAGTAATACGAGTCTATTACACCCATCGCCTAAAAAATTATTTAATCGTTCACAAAGCTGAAATATAAACCAACTGGATTAATTCAAACAATTACTGTATTTTAAACTGCATTACGATTTAAGCTCATCACTCCCTACCAAAACTATCATATTAATCATTAATATTGAATCGAATGTATTAATAAATTTATTATTCCGTTGAAATCATAATCCGTACCGATAATCCATGTAATACACGTTTAAACACGAACATTGTAAACAAATAAATCAAACATGAATATTTGCTGTTTATGTAATTGACAACATTCTTTGACGAACCGAGTGGTCGTATGCGTTTATAATACGCAAGTGCAAACTAACTTGTTCTTTAACTAGTTGGGGAGGGTAGTAGGCAACACCTCTGCGACTCTTGTGCGGTTGTTGATGTCCAGTCCATGGGTAGCGGTGATCGCTTACCATCAGGTGACCCTCTTGTTCGTTTGCCTCCCTATAACATATAAAAGTACACAGCTATTCAACCAAAACAATCGATATTACGACGAACTTCTAGAGCATCACTAGTACACAAGTAATTTGAGCTCCGAATGTTCGTCAGATAACGGTGAAGTGCCTATCAACTGTCAAAACATACCAAACGTAAGCGCTGATATTTCATCGTATTAGACACTGGAAACTTTTGAACGCTGTAAAACTTAGCCAATAGTTCGCGAAGTTAGGCGATGCTTTGAGATCGCATCCTTCTCTGTGGTCTCGTGGGTATGACTTCCTATGTTCTTTGTACATACAAACATGTATAGAAGTATATAGCAGTGCTATAGATTTATTTATTGTTAATTGAATAAAGCATATTTTGATTTTGATTTTGATTTATACATAGTTTCTATCTTTTGTTTCAGGTAATGGCTGGCTTAGTTTGCTGACAGCTTTGATTATTTCGTTGCTTACTAAAAGTACTCATAGTAAGTCTTTATAATTATAAAAAAACTAGCGGCCCGCCCCGGCTTCGCCCGTGGTACTTGTCCACTATTTAATGGATGATATTATACATAAAAACCTTCCTCATGAGTTACTCTATCTATTAAAAAAAACCGCATCAAAATCCGTTGCGTAGTTTTAAAGATTTAAGCGTTCATAGGGACATACAACACACATAGGGACAGAAAAAGCGACTTTGTTTTATACTATGTAGTGATGTGTTATCAACGTGAATGTGTTGTGAAACGCGTGGCTTGCTATTTGAGTCAAGTGGACATAAAGTATGGCTGTAAAGAAATTTAATAAACTTTGTTGTTGAATCAAAGATGTTGAGCAACAGAATATGAAAAAGACGAACTTAACCACTTGGTAAGGTACCTGATAACGCTAGTTCTCTACACACATAACATGAAGTAACAAATAAACTATTTGGACTAACACACCAATTAACTAGCCCCAAACTAAGCTCAAAGCTTGTAATATGAATGCTCCGGAACGGATACACATTTTAAATACTTTTATGAACATGCATGACTCGAGTAAATCTCGATGTTCATCACACAAAAATTTGCCACTAGCTGGATTCGAACCCGGAACACTTGGTTTAATAGCCAGTGTCTCTGACCACTAGACCAACGGACCCTTCAAAATAGGTGAAAGGCCTGCTAACTACTAATTAAAAACCGCCAAGTCCATAGAACATACGTCCAGCTGTACCCACCGATCAGCTGTGAGATTACGCTTCACAAAGCGCGTCTGAGCCGAGTTTGATTGCTCCCGGCAGATATCGGCTCATTAATACCGCTCGCTTCGCGTTTTTCCCCGCTTTATGTCAATATGGGTGAGCGATGACGCTGTCTGTTCCGCTTTTATTGCCCAGTCTGGGAGGAGTTGTATGGGTGATCGGATCTAGGTATGTAGTGTAATTATTGTGTTTGTAAGAACTAGTAAATGTTGCGTTTTGTGGGTGCCTGAATTTTTTTTGGAACTTTACTTGATTTTTTGTCGTAAAGTTCAATAACTAGGCGGAATGTATTCGATAGTAAAATACCAATTGTAGTAATTGAAGATACTCTGAGGACGCAACTTTGTAGGCACAATGTTGCAGTACATTGATGAAAAAGAATAAAAACATGTTGTTAATCATACCGCTGATCTTATTCGAAGTTAAAATTTTCTTATTTTTTTATCTACGCTAAAGGCTAGTACCAACCAGAGTCGGCATTAGACTTTACATTGGAATGTATAACCTCATTACATCCACAGCATTATAAAGACTAAACAATTTATCGAAAACTGCTTCCTTTTAATAAAGAAACACACTAGGCTAAAATTACAAGACTGAAGTTCGGCGGGCATGCATTTTCTCTACAAAAGTACGCGACGTGATTTCGGCAAAGTGTGTGTTATCTTCCATTTGAAAAACATTGTAAACATACTCACGCCGAACTTCGGTCGCATTTTATCCGCCTCTTGTGTTTCTGCACTCATACTACATACATAGTTTTACTTTTAAGTTATTACCTGTTCTTTCAAAAGACACCTGACCTGAAGGGTGCGACTCTTCGTCCAAAGTGTGATACTGTCATTCAAACAAGCTCTTCTAAAATTCAATCCTTTTGTTTCAAGTGTACTAATTCCCACATTAATATTCCACCACAAGCATAATTGGTACAAAGTTTGATAGTCTGACGGCGGGTTAGCATATAGCATATACCAATCGAATAGTTGTGTGAAGTAGGCTCGTATTAATCCAAAATCAATACCGCAGCCATGTTTCACTTAATGTAAGCCTATCACGTCCCGTATGAATCAGGAATACACGTATACAGCCAATTATTAATGCTTGTATTGGTATTTACATTTCGGTTTTCATAAGAGCGTGTTTGCTTTGTACCTACTGTGTGTGTTGGGATTAATTTATTTTGACGGTAACTGTTTGTTAAGCTACAGATAAATTATGTAGTTAGCTGTTAATGAATAAGCTTCTCATAGGATTTTTATTACTTAACTAATAAGTAGAGCATATTAGCTAATATTTACTTTCCGTCAGATAACTCACATAGCTTGACTATCAAAAAAAGTCCTCGAGTGTGGTAGTTAAAAAACTGCCCCGAATTTAATTTGTACTACTTATAACTGGACCATGTTTCTTTAGTCACTCATCTAGCCACACTACGGGCTGGTTCTTAGGTACATTAACCGTAGTTTGACAGTTCTTGAAACCGGCCTCTCATCTAACTCAGATAGAGAACATTCTACCTCAGTACATAATTAACCCTACAATTTGCACAGATATCAATTTACACAAAATTAATTACATATCAAAACCGCCTATGTCTCATATAATGCATTCATGTCACGCACGTGAATATGGATCGCAAACTCGTCGTACGCAGCCAATTATTTCACTTTGCATTGCTATTTACGTTTCGCGACGATTTCATAAATGTGCAGGTATTTGCGTTACTCTGTTCGTGTGTGCTTTGTTTATTTCATTTGGGCTGAATACGATCTGTGTGCATTACCTTTGAAATTCGCTTTGGCTTTGGGACGTTGGTTGCGGCGGTTTTGTTGGTCAGCTGTATTATAATTGGAAATCGATCGGATATAATGTGGAATTTACATGCTTACGTATGTTTGTAGGTACATAAAGAAGTCAATTCTTTCAGCAGTGATTTCTGCACTCAAATAATTTGAAATTTACTTTACCTTTTCTTGTGTCTTAAGATTAATAGTTTTTTTGTATTGGTTTGACGTCTAAGTCTATTAACATTTTAAAAAAGTTCGATTACAAAAAGTATTTAACGATCTGAAATAGATTCTTTAAATCATGACGAGCGAAAATCGCCAGCTCGCAGGTGGTCACTTTTCAATGGCGAAGAGGTTTTATCTATTTGGAAATAAAAAGTATATACTCGCAACTCATTTAAAAAGCATTTTTTTGGCAAGAATACTGCACACATTAATATAAGTTTCCCTCGTCATCTATTTCCCACGTTATCTCCGGTGTCGAAAGTTTCCAATCAATCCGCGTGTGATTAGATCGGGGCGAGCGCATTAGGAGCGCTGACAGAGCGGTGCTTTTGTGCAGTGCCATTTGATATACGCTGACGATAGCTTCCATATTAAATTTTGTGTCATCCTTTAATAATCCATCAAGTTTGTTAGAGAGATTCCAAAATAACAGTTAGTAATTTAGCATAATTTAGCTGTACGATTCCCAGGTGGGGCTAAAAGTTTTCCAAAATCTTTGAATGCAGTTTTCCTTCTTTTCAAACATAAAGGATTGTTTTGCTTGCATAGAATGTTCTGTATACAACAGTGTAAAAAGTTCTCCCTTCAGGTAGTATTATAAAATCCATCCTGTAAAAAAAAATTTAAAAGGTAATCATGTCATCTTATTTCACACGATCTCCTTGAGTTAAATGTTTGTAATCAATCCGCTTCTGATTAGATCGCGCACCGCTAACCGGAACGCTGAGAGCTGAGAGCAGTGCCTTTATGCAGTGCCATTTGATATACGCTGACGGTTGCTCTTATACTTTAACTGTCTGCTTCTTAATTATTCGAATGAAAACCTAAAGACATACGAGTACAGTCATAGTGGTTCAAGGCTCAAGAGAAGATGTGTGTACAAAGTGGAGGTAGGTTAAAAAAGTTTGAAGTTGCCAAATACATGTTCTAATGATAAAGTTTCCTATTACACCAATAGGTTTGTCTTCGATCCTCTCACAGCTCAAACATTTGTATGCATGAACATTTACGTTTGTATTGGTCTAGGTGTTTATGTTTTAGTGTATGTGTCTTGTAGAACCGCTGGTTCCAATCCTCGTAACACAAGTCCTATCGAACTATTAAGCGATGGAATGCGTTGCCAGCGTGCGTTTTTCCTCCTTCCTACAACATGGACTCCTTCAAGAGAAGCGTGAAGAAGTATCTTGCGGGCCGGTATGGCGATGCCAACTGATGGGATACCATTTTGGTACCACATCGGTTGTCATGGCAATTAGGGCTCCTCTTTTGCTTACCATCAGGCAGGGAGGAGCCAATGTACCGCGCTACTATAAAAAAAAAAAAGTCCCTAGGCTGCATACATATGCAGTATATGTAGTATGTATAAGTACATACTTACCACGAAGTCAGATCAATGTATGTGATGTTGCCGGAATCATGGTATATGAATATGTAATCCACGCATTTCTCCAAACATAAAGACCGTTTAGTGTTTACTCCTTCCCAACAAATTGACCAAGCCCAGCTTTCATCTTTCGTTCAGACAAGAGGATCCCGAGGGTTTTTGGGAAGCCTTAAACGTCGATAAGGCTCCCGGATCAAGAGATGAAACATGTTTTAGGGATCTGCGGTATAAAGCTAAGTGGCTGAAACCTTTGGATGGATTGAATAGAAATGTGAAAGAATTTTTGATTTGCCACAAAGACGGTTAAGTCTGCTTTGAAGGGATTTAATTTGGTAGCTTTTACGATAATTATCTTACAGCAACAGCATCATCACTGATACTACTACTGCTTTTCCTGCATTTGCGTATTTTTTATCAGTAGCGCCATCGCATTCTTTCCGCTTCTAACTGCCTGGTATTGTCGAAGGACGCTTGCAACATAAAGAACCAACCATATTTGTTTCATGATAGGCAAATGATTTTCTGCCTTGTGGTCTTTACTCAACTTACAGAAATGCATTGTATTAGTGGAATCATTTGATAACAGCCTAACGCGTAGCACGTGAAGTCGAAAATGGAACGCTTTGCCATAAATCGCATCGTCTGGTCTTCAGCTGCAACCAGTTTTGGAATTTTAGGGAAAGCAAAATAATCTTTACGTCTTGTGTAGTAGAGATGGTTTTAGAGTGACGTGAGTTTGCAATGTGGGTCAACGCAGCACTTAGCCGACGTCCGAGCGGTAATCCCTTTGACGCTGGCTGCAGCCGGCAGTCGGCTGATTCGGCTAAATTCTTTTGTCTTTTTAGTGAAAGTGCTATTTTATTCGAGAAGATTCCGCCTTTGCTGTGTAAGATTGCATTTGAAGTCTAGAGGCTGTGGTTTGCATATTTTTGCATGTTTTCTTTGGTAAGAAGAAGCATTTGCATATAAGGTTTCATAATGATAAGCTTGATTTTTAGTAGGTTTAGTGATCATCACCTTTCGGAGCCAGTGGAGGTAATCTCTAGACTTGATATTAGTCCAAATAGTTAGATGGGGTTATAATATAAATCCTTTTTTTTCCCTGTCTACTTAAACTATTCAAATCTAAACTTCAGTCCACAGTGTTATGTTTTTAGGGTTCCGTCATCAAAATGGCAAAAAAACGGAACCCTTATAGATTCGTCATGTCTGTCTGTCTGTCTGTCTGTCTGTCCGCCAGTCTGTCACAGCCACTTTTTTCCGAAACTATAAGTACTATACTATTGAAACTTGGTGGGTAGATGTATTCTGTGAACCGCAACAAGGTTTTCACACGAAAATAGAAAAAAAAATAAAAAATGGGGGGTCCCCATAGTTAGAACTGAAACTGAAAAAATTTTTTTTCATCGAACATATACGTGTGGGGTATCTATGGATAGGTCTTTAAAAATTAGATTGAGGTTTCTAAGCTCATTTTTTTCTTAAGTGAATACTTTGCGTGACAGACTCTTCCAAAGTGGAAAAAAGTGTGTGTCCCCCCCTCTAACTTCTAAAGTAAGAGGATGATAAATCTGAAATAAATATATAATGTACATTACCATTAAAAACTACCAACGAAAATTGGTTCGAACGAAATCTATTCAGTAGTTTTTTTAATACGTCAAAAATAGAATTTGTACGGAACCCTCAGTGCGGGAGTACGACTCGCACTTGGCCAATTTTTATGTTTATTGTTGTCATGCACCAGTTCATAAGGTCATAGTTCATTTCAGAAAATGTAAGTTTCACCACGCAGTTGACCTTCTTAATCGACCCTAGCGAGTCAATATTAACATAAATTTAACACGTACGTATCTTGTAAGTTAGGTACAGAAACCATTTAACGCTTCCCAGCACTGTACAGACAACAGCATGTCGGATGAAACACTATGGACTTTTTACCGACCTTATTCCAGGGGTATAAGAGCTATTATTGAACTGCAAGTGTTTGCCATGAAGTGTGGCTGCCCGTACGCCGGGTGCTGCGGTTAACGCGCCTTGTTCAGTTAATTAAATCGATAGAGATAAGAGAATAGAATATTGAACGGTCTTAAGTGCTGAATGATAAAATGCTGTATTTGCAAAATGTTAATAAATCTTTTAAGAAAATAATTGAGAAACAAAGCTCAGGAATCTTAAATGTCATAGGAGAAGAAGTGACTCTCAGCTTTTATTATTAACTAGCAGCCGCCCGCGACTTTGTCCGCGTAATTACGGTTTCCGCACACGTAGTATTTTATCCCAGCTCTCTAAAAATGGACTGTACAACGCAAAAATATTTTTTTGCAATGGGTTTTAATTTTGAAACTGTAACGACAAAATAACGTAACGATCGAAACCAACCTAAGATGAGGTGATGAATTGTTTTTAAATTTAAAAATCAATACAACGTGTTCCATTTAAAATTGAAATCTCATAATAAATTTATTTTTTAATATTTAAGAATTTACGCCGAATCAATTAAATTGCGGACAGCTGATATAACGATCCCTGCAAATCGAAAATATTTCATTGGTAACGTGCCATTGTTGAATTGTTTCATTAATGTTAATTACTACGACTCACCAGGGCAATTACAGTTCAGTTATTCATTGATACATAAGCATTGAAAGCATTCCTATTATCTGGTTCAATCAATAGTTTGGTTCAGGAGAATTCGTATTATTATGATATGCAGTATATTAGGTGAAGTATCAGCCTATTGATGTCCCACTGCAATGCAATGGCTTCCATCATTCAAAATTATGTTTCGTTACAAAGATAGGTTTCGTCTTAGTCACTACGCTTGCCAAATTGGTGATCACAAACCCGTGTTGTGTTCGGAGAAACTGACACAAATTTTACCTAACCCGGAAATCAAACTCGGGATCTCGACATCACGGCCCGGTACTTAAACCACTAGACCATTAAGGTGTTGCACAGTGAGATGCATAAGGTATAATTATAACACTATTTAGTTTTAATGAATACCCTCCTAGCCGAATTCGGCCACGGCGGCCAATCTTACGATTAGCCACTGGCCCGGGATATATTATAGTGCACAAGCGCATGCGCAAGCACAGGTGCACTCCCTATTCCCTCACTCCTATGATTCGGTGGGACAGCAATCTGACACGACCGTAGAGAGATCAGGCGCAGGACCAACGGCTTAACGTGCTTTCCGAGACACGGGGGTGTAATTACTCCGCCAACTTCCAAACTCCGGACTGTATCTGTGTTATCACATCATGAAAACATAGACAAAATTTCATCGGTCCGATCCGGGATTCGAACCCAGGACCTCCGGTGCGGCCGCCGCATTAAAGTGCGACACACTAGCCACTGCGCCACGGAGGCAGTTACAATTATTTAGTGTGCAATGGCAGCCTTGTGTAATCAGATGTGCTCTTTAATTAGATTCTGCGAAGTTGAATAATACATTCACGTTTCAATGCATCATTCATTACATTAGTAGATTGTTCAACATACCTGACAATCCAATCACCAAGTTAATAGCTTACTTGAACTGGTGTTATATATTTAACTAGCGGCCCGCCCCGGCTTCGCCCGTGGTACTTGTCCACTATTTAATGGATGATATTATACATAAAAACCTTCCTCATGAGTTACTCTATCTATTAAAAAAAACCGCATCAAAATCCGTTGCGTAGTTTTAAAGATTTAAGCGTTCATAGGGACATACAACAGACAACATGACAGAAAAAGCGACTTTGTTTTATACTATGTAGTGATTGGTATAACACGAGTATAGTTATTCGGCTATCTACACAGCTAACATTATTGTCCAATTGTTTTACAAATAACACTTGGGCAATAAAAAAACAACATTTTTCAACATACAATTTACATATTTTGTTCTGGTCCGGATTTGAACCTACAACGCTAGTCACTTATTAGCTATACGCAATATCAAGTCAATCAAATTCCAGATCATTTGCAATAAAAACGACAGCTGCAGAACACCGGACCTCACGCCATCTGATTAATTGTATTGACACAAATTTAATCAATGTTCCAGTTTGCAAACAAGTTCAATCAGTCCCGGCCGTTCCATTAGCTCACCTCGTGTTTTTTGCAAACAAAACGCCCCAATTTATCGCCGTCCGAATTAACACTTGGGCCGTTCGATGAATTTCTTATTGTTTTAATTAAACCCGGTATCGATGGACGAATGTTTCATTCGATTTCGGATATTTGAATTCCGGGTTTTGAAAAGTTAAGCGATCGCGCGGTTTCATTAAGCGCGGGTATGTGAATGGGTTGAAGCGTTTGATATCAGGGGTTCTGCAATGTGATAATTTATTGTGTTATCACAATGGTGTGAATTTTTCAAAAGTAAATGTTTACTTGTAAGGTATATTTTGTATTAGCGACACTCATAGTCAAGTTTCAAAGATCAGCTCTTAATAGCTTGAGTTCCTTTAACCGTGTACATTACGTGTCCAAATTACCATCGAGGCTTTTACTATATAAACTCAACTCTCCATTATGAATGTGAATGTCATTATTAATATGCTGATAACCCTGACAACTTTCAAGTGTTTTATTATACATTTATTTAAAAGTTTTAGTTGAAGTTCGTTGATAAATATTCCACCCTAATCACTCTAACAATGATAAATCAAAATTTTGTCTACTAAAAATCAACAGTTTATTTTTGAAACTGTAAGGTCATGCGTTAGGGTTGGCGATACACGCACGAGAATAATATAACGTGTAGTGCAGAGTGTCGTGGCTATAAAAGCAATTAGTGACAATGGTAGCAAGGTAATGGGCTGTATGGACCAATGGGCGATTTGGCGACGCGCCAGCTCGGTGCGAGTGGGACGCATTAATAGGGCTGTCACTGAACTGTCAAAAACTGTCGTAGGTCATGGTATTGGCAGGACTTGGCAAGGATTTTTAAAGTGGTCGTGATTTGGACTTGGGAAATAGTTGGTTTAAAAGTTCGGTTAATTATTATTCTAACTGCAATTGGTTTGATGGTGAAATGGTCTATAGTCTTTGATAATTCTATATTTGCTGTTTTCCTAGTGTCTAGATATTTTTTTAAGAATCTTTAATCTTCTGTATTGATTCTTAATATATTTTCGTTTGGCACAAGATTTTGTTTCCTTTTCTTGCCTTTTAAGTCAACTAAACATGTCTTAATATCCATAATAACAAAAGTAAACTTTAAGAGAATTTTATTTTTGTAGCTTGATCATGACAGAATGGTGCTTTACGTTTTTTAGAAGAGTTTTTTATTTGTTGTCAACCCTATCTCCGATTCCATGCCATATCCGCGCGGGTCATTGCGAAAAATGACCGGAATTTTTCATTCGTTCCGAGTGAAATACATAGTTTTATTATTGAATATTTCGCTTTATTGCTATACACACACCCATACCTACTATCTTTGTAACATTACGTGATTCTTCAAACATGGGATTTGACTTTCGCTGAGGCCCAGCAATAGACTGCCTTAGGATAATGATACATTTATTATAAATAAATAATTATTACACACAATTATACTAACTTCATCATTTTCATCATCATTATCATCAGTCTAATTTAGTTCACT
Source organism: Nomophila noctuella (assembly GCA_958496325.1). Taxonomy (NCBI): domain Eukaryota; kingdom Metazoa; phylum Arthropoda; class Insecta; order Lepidoptera; family Crambidae; genus Nomophila; species Nomophila noctuella. The sequence continues at coordinate 17,210,987 of OY292482.1, forward strand.
GCTATGGATAGGCTTCTCATTGGGCTCTTTACTCAGCCCGATCCTCATCGACTCGCATCCAGCTCCTGCCAGCCGTCGTGTAGTGCCGGCCTGGAATAGAGCTACCCCATTTCATCCCGTGGGTGTCCTAAAAGACAGTTAGAAACGATCCGGGGGCATGGGCAGTAGCATTCCTCTGTGTTTTTACTACCATACGACGATCACCAACCCGCCTGCCCAGCTTGGTGACTATGGGCATAACTTTCTGTATGGCAGTGCAAAAGGCACTTAGTTTTTACGAGTAACTAATCAAAAACGAGTACTTTGACCAATCAAGTATTAATATGAGCTCAAGTTCTTTTTATCATACTAGTTTTCAAAGCTTTCTTACGTTTAACTGTGTTCGTTTGTTAAACTTACCGTATAAAGCTGCGGGCAATTTTCCATTTTCATTTTATAAAACTTCTGTGGTAACATTTTATTTTATCGACTGCAATTCCAGCTAAGCAAAAATAGGATATTTTGACGAGAGAGATACTACAACTTCCAAGAAAAGTGGCTTTATTCCTCGTTCGTATTAAAGTTTTATCCCGCATGAAAATTGTCTCAAAAAATAACACGGTAGTTTTCCGTGATTCAAAAAAATATTGAAGATCCTTAATCTTTTGGCCTTGCAGATATGGATGACAGTTCACGAATGACTCGTCTTATAACAAAATTTTCTTGTCCAAATTCCCCTTTTTAACGAGTGTTAAATCTTATTTAGCCAAGGGCATAAAGTTTATATCCCTTAATAACAATAACTGAGATGTCCAAACAGGATCCCGCTTCCTTATCATTACACGAAAAGCTATAATTAAGCAGGCAAATACGAAACACATTTGAAGCAGTCAGATGAAATTTTCAATTCGCAGCATTATTATACCTTGAGCGTCCTCCTTACCCCCTTTCGGAGGAGGGCGACCTCACAATGACTCTAATCTTACTTTATTACGTGCAGACGCGGGCTTCATTAATACTCGCTTGCGCACTGTGATACCGAATACCCGGGTACTCGGGTTAGGCATGTATTTGCAGGATGTTTTACCTAAGGTTAAGTTTGACAAACTGTTGTTGTCGTTAATTTAAGTGGTATGCTGTGCTGGGTAAGAAAAAAAATGAATTTATATAACATCAACACACTTAAAGACACTCTTTCTATATTTGTAAAGTTTGTCCTTTTCTAGTCGTTAGGATGGCACTTTTTATTCACGCGTTTAGGCAATTTTTTCAACGTTCGACTATAAGATAATATTTTTTTCATAAATCTATCGGAAACCCTTTCGTATTTAAGAGATTCTGCAAAAAAGACTGGTATTGAGCCCATTCATTGGACCACGGCCCATAAAGATAGCACATAACGCCGGCCCGATAATAACTTTTGCATCTTGGCCTTTTCTCCACAAAGCCTTACGGCATTTGGTGACTTATAACCTCTAAAAATTACAAAAAAGGTCGGAAGAGAATCTCTGACAAACGTGGTGAACGGTTCAGAAAGGATTCGAAATGAATAATGTAGGTTGGTGGGGAACAGTATAGTGAAGAGCCAGTAAGGCTATTTTGATAATGTTCAATAGTCAATGAAGACTTCATTTATATTTTTGTGGGCTTTTATTTAAACTAAATTAAAGTTAATTTTAGTAGCACTTAATTAAATCATGAGTTTAATAATTTTTACTTTAAGGTTTTTCGACTTGTTTCGGGTCTAATCAGCAAACTTTCAAGTGCATGGGTATTTAAAATTCCTCAAAGCTACTTTATATTAATTATTGTATTTTCTGCACAACTTAGAAAAACTCAGACAATTTTTTCATTACAATTTAATAATTTATTTACAAAACTAATCAGAGGCCTTATGCAAACAGCCTCACTGTCTTTCCTTGCACTGTGTCATATATAAGGCGACCTGTGAACGGTGAAACACTACCATCCCCCCTTCCCCCACTTTGAGCTCCCGATAATTGTCTCCGCGCGACCAAACGTGTCGTCACATGAGCCCCCTAAATCTTAGCGAGTGACTACACTGGGGGTAATTTTGGGGGAATTCCGAAGGATTTATACCGCGAATGGAGTGAGTATATTAATTTTTAGTAAGGTCCCCGAAATAAAGACCTGGAATGGTTGAAATGCGGTTTTAAATCTAGTTTACGTGTCTCTAGTGGTCTTGAAGCTATGTAATGTTCTTTTTAACTTTACCCTTTTTGCAGGCGTATAAAATTTAGATGTTATATGCTATGTTATAAGTTTTCCACGTCAAATAGACTATCCAAAAAAAATATTATTTTTTCTTCAATTCGGACAGTTCTGGACATTGGCGCCTACAAACAAATAAACAAAAAATAAACAAGCAAACTCTTCCGCTTTCTTATTTATAAAGTAAAGATTGCTGGTTAGGAGCAAGATCATTTCTGAACCAAGTTGTTTACCCGATGGTAGTTGTTGCTATAGTAGTTGCATAAAAAAAACTATAATCCATTCAGATTATATCTGGTTTTAGTTACCACATTTCTTAGATATGTTTTTATAGGCTACTAGACAGTGATAAGTCCTTGTTAGATTTATATTAAGGATGAACTTGTTCCAGGGCTTAATATTATTTAGAAGACTTTATCAGACGCCCTGTATCTTAAAAAAACATTTACATATTATGAGAAATGACGGCACCAACCACGGAAAGTCATTTGCCTCTGTTATTTAGGCTTTGTCAGACTTAAGGGCGTAATTAACTGTGTACTTTTAAAACATTATCTTATTAAGTGGTTTAAGTGGGTGCAAAGGTGTAAAGGTCATTTATAATTAATTAAATCGCGAGTGGGTGGCGTAAAAAGTCGTGGCTTGAAAACCTACGCATATAAGTTCAATCGCATCCTTCAAAAATAACGTGGCTCTCAGGGGATCGATTTGAAGGCACTGACTTCTCGTGTTAACCTAGAAACTGCACCAAATTTTACCAATATTATTTGAACAATAAAATAATTTATCAATTTCTCATCGAATCATATTACGTGATGTCTCATATTTATTTTTATTGATACATTGCGATAAAAAAATTGATGTTATAGTAACGTATTTGATATTTGTAGCGGTATTGCGACGTCACATAGCTTTAAACAAGATCTCGGGTAAGCGACGTCAGACTCTGCATCGTTTATCATCGCGCCCAGCCCCGGCCTGAGCGCTCGAGCGGCGGATATGTGGACAAAGCCATGCGAGGTATAGTTTGAAACATGCAGATTTATGGTATTACTCCTATCCTGATATATTTAGTCTCATAATTGACATCGCTGTGTCAATCGGTCAATTGGAAAATGATAATTGTGCGAACGATCCCACGTTGTCACCGCGTCTCGGTGTCAAACAGCGATAAACCCGCGTCACGCAAGGTAATTATTTGTTTTGCATAAAAAATAATTAATAAATCCCCCATCAAAAATAATATGATATCAAATCTAAGTACGCGATATCTGTCGATTCGTCCCTATTTTCGTTAGTAGTAACCCACGTCGTTGTTGTGACGTCACATAGCTTCAAACAGGATCTCGTATAAGCGACCTTGCTCGCTGCATCGTATATAATCGCGCGCAGCCCCGGACAGAGCGCTCGAGCGGCGGATATGTGGACAAAGCCATGCGAGGCTTAGTTTGAAACATGCAGATTTATGGTATTACTCCTATCCTGATATAATATTTAGCCTCATAATTGACATCGCTATGTCAATCGGTCATTTGGAATACGGTCATTGTGCAATCGACAACGCGTTGTCACCGACCCGGCTCTTGAAAAGAAGATTAGAAAATTGAACTTTCGGAATTTCACCTTTTATATATATATATGTATATTATTTATTTTGCATAGAAAATAATTAATAAATCTCCCATCAAAAATAATATGAAGTCAAACCTACGTACGCGATATCTGTCAATTCGTCCCTATTTTCGTCAGTAGAAACTCACGTCGCGTTATTGTGACGTCACATAGCTTTAGACAAGATCTCGGCTAAGCGACGTCGCTCGCTGCATCGTTTATCACCGCGCCCAGCCCCGGCCTGAGCGCTCGAGCGGCGGATATGTGGACAAAGCCATGCGAGGTTTAGTTTCAAACATGCAGATTTATGCTCATTTTTCTAACCTAATACTATTTTATCTTATAATTGACACCGTCAATTAGAATACGGTCCTAGTGCGATCGACCCCGCGTTGTAATCGCGTCGCGGTCTCTAACGACGATAGAACCGCCACATGAATGGTAGATTTCAACGGCAGACAACATTCGGAATTCCACCTCTTTAAAATAATTTATTCTGCATAATAATAAATTCCGTACCAAAAAATAATATGATATCAATCAAATGTACGTACGTGGCATCTGTCATTTTGTCATTATTTGTGTTGTGACGTCATATAGCTTTAAACAAGATCTCGTATAAGCGACGTCGCTCACTCGAGCGGCGGATATGTGGACAAAGCCATGCGAGGCTTAGTTTGGAACATGCAGATTTATGGTATTACTCCTATCCTGAAACTTTCAATCTCATGATTGTTATCGCGGTGTCTATCGGTCAATTGGGAAATGTTCATTATGCGATCGATCCCACGGTGTCATCGCTTCAAGGTGTCAAACGGTGATAAACCCGCGTTACGCAAGGTAATTATTTATTTTGCATAAAAAAATATTTTAAAAATCACCCATCAAAAATACTATGATGTCAAATATCACGTACGTAGATTGATGTCACATAGCTTTAAACAAGATCTCGGGCAAGCGACGTCGCTCGCTGCATCGTTTATCATCGCGCCCAGCCCCGGCCTGAGCGCTCGAGCGGCGGATATGTGGACAAAGCCATGCGGGGTTTAGTTTGGAACATGCAGATTTATGGTAATACCATCCTATTTTGATATTTTAAGTTTTATGGTTGACATCGCGGTGTCAATCGGTCAATTGGGAAATGTTAATTGTGCGATCGACCCCCGTTGTCACCGCGTCACGGTGTCAAATGACGATAGACCCGCCTCACGAAAGGTAGATTTGAAATTTTAGACTGAAGATTTTTACGGCAACGTATTTATTATTTTGCATAAAAAATAATTAATAAATCACTCATCAAAAATAATATGATGTCAAATCTACGTACGTGATATCTGTAATTTTGTCTTGTTGTGACGTCACATAGCTTTAAACAAGATCTCGTATAAGCGACGTCGCTCGCTGCATCGTTTATCATCGCGCCCAGCCCCTGCCTGAGCGCTCGAGCGGCGGATATGTGGACAAAGCCAAGCGAGGTTTAGTTTGGAACATGCAGATTTATGATAATCGGACTTTTTAAACCCTTGAAATTCTAATACTTTTAGTATCGTGGAGGTGTTGGTCGCAAACAGGAGTAATCATAATAAACAAAGTAAATCACAAAATTTAAAAACAGTTGGTGCCGTTATTATTATCATTTGCAAAATCCGCAATAATTAATGCGTACTAGTGACAGTAAATATTTCTGTGTAAGGGATTTACAGTTTTATTTTATTATGAAAGCAGATTAATCCAATTTAACTGAAACAAATTGAGGCAATAAGAAATATAACTGCACGCCATCACCCTGTGAAATTAAAGTATCTCTCAAACTTATACCTGTCTGTACAAATTTTACTTTAAAACCTTATCTTTTCAACCAAAATGATTGAAGTGAAAATATAACACACACGGGTCTAGTAAAACATAAAACATTTACAATATTCACGCGTCAGGCGTCACGTGCACTGCATCCATCCGCGTCATACAAAATGTGTCGCGGTGCGAGCAACAAGAATGTTTGAACAAAACATGGCCGTTGTACTTTTTACTTTGATATCCTACTAGCGGCCCGCCTTAGTTTCGCGCAGATGCAAAACTACTATATAGTTATAAACTTTAACTGCAATAAAGAGTAAATCTTCCTGACGGGCAGCAAGAAGCGACCTTGTTTACATTATAAAATTTTGTCGTAGGTGCTTCATCTCTCAAGTTATGTGTTTTGCTACAAATACTACTATACTACTGGTATTTTTACGACAAAGGTAATGAATTTTAAAGTTATAAACACAGAAAAAATCATCCTATCTCAGTTGGCACAGGCGGGACTCGAACCCAGCGCCTCTTGCAATACTTAACATGTAAATAATGCTTAAATAATAATACCCTCCGGCCGTATTCGGCCATGGCGGCCGATCTTACGATCAGCCAGGTACGCAGGATATATTATAGTGCACAAGTGAGAGCGCAAGCACAGGTGCACTCCCTATTCCCTCACTCTCATAATTCGGTGGGACAGCAATCTGACACGACCGTAGAGAGATCAGGCGCAGGACCAACGGCTTAACGTGCCTTCGAAGCACGGAGGAGCTCGAGATGAAATTTTTCGGTCACCCATCCGATGACTGGCATCTGCGAACGTTGCTTAACTTTAGCATTCGCAGGCCGAGTGCGCTAACCACTGCGCCATCGAGCTCCTCAATTGGTGGATCAATGCATTGGCGGGAATGCTTAAAATAAAATAAACAAAAACTTAATGAAACCAATACTTTATCGCCATAATCTTAAAACTATTTTCCAAGGTCAATTATCTATCTTCGAGTATTTAACAACATTCAATGCGACCAAACTTAACAGACGGCCACTTACATAGTAGGGATCACGACTAGTTATGACGTCACTGGGAAAGTTTCGGCCGGTCGGGTTCGGAATTCCTCCCGGGCGAATTCCAACGGACCCGGGATTCCGGGGAACAATTTAAAAGTTCAACAGCTGATATTACGTTGGGGTGTGGTCGTGGAGACATTTTGGATCGAGTTGAATGAGTTATTGACCTGTATGCCCTGTATCAATATTTCTCAACATCGCATACATTGATCTGACTCCGTGTTAAGTAGCCTAAGCACTTGTGTTACAGACATCAGAATCAACAGTGGTATTACAATAAATATACTTAAATAGATACAAATAACACCCAGACCAGAACAAACAGACATGTTCATGCACACAAATGTTTGTCCTTTTCGTGAATCGAACCCGCGACCTCTTGTATTATAGTCTCAAATTCTTGACCATATTACACCAAGCGGGTCGTCAGTATGATCCGCCAATTTCAGTTGATAAGCATTTATTTATGCAGAGAAAAAAATGGTTTAACATGGTTTTGAAAGTCAGAAACCTCAGTGATTTACTATCTACTTTTAATTTATTAAAAATCATTGCCTTATAATTAAACGAAAATAAACCAATATATAAGATACTAAACTGCGTCTTCTTTTTGAAGAAAAGTGTTTCGAAATTAATTATAATATACCTTTTTCAATAAAAAAGTTAATCGCTTAAAGTTTAACCCTACCCCAAGCTCACCTGGAATGTCGAAGCTATCCACGCGCCGGGATCCTCTTCATAGAAGACCGCGGCGAGAGAGTTATTGCATTTCAGTCTTTTGATTAACTTTTGAGATTGACTCGCTTGGTGTAGTGGTCAAGAAGTTGCCTATTAGACCAAGAGGGTTCAATCCCTGCACAGGACAAACATTTGTTTGCATGAACATGTCTGTTTGTCCTATTCTAGGTTCTCTGTATCTATTAAAGTATTTAATACCATTGTCTATTCTGATGTCTGTTACACAAGGACTTAAGCTTCTTAACACGGAGTCTGATCAATGAATGTGATGGTGTGAAATATTTATTTATTGTGATTCAGTGTTTTGGCTTTAAAAATAAATCGAGTCTAAAATAGACATATTTTTAAAAGTAAAACGGGCTAGCTACCACCTTACAAATAAAATTCATTTGTCAGAAACATTATCTTTAACACAATTTTGTGTTTAGTAGTATTACTCTTAGTGGAGTCAAGATTTTCGCTTGTTGGTTGAAGTGGCGAGCATTTAAAAGGTCTATGTTCAGTAGTACAACGGAATTTTGTACTTTATCTTTAACTTTAATTAAAATACTAGATTTAACCAGAAATCACGACTGCCTTTACCCCACCCTGTAGCATACAAGAATTCATTGTTGCATTGCTTGAGCGGTGCAAGCAATCCCGCGCACCTCGCTTCTAAGAAGACTCCGAATTGTTGCACTCTGATAGCATTCCACTGTTTTGGTAGAATGTTTAAAGTGTTCCTTTTCATTTGTAAGGGTGCACCTGTAGGTAGTATTTTTATCGAGTTACGTTTTTCTATAATTGATTTGACTGTCTTTATGTCGCAGAGGTCAGTTCCAAGCCAAAGTAATGTCCTTTAGAAAAATCAGTTTGAAGGGGAGTCTAGAAATTGGTTGTGTAAAAATAAACACAGCAGAGATCGCTACCGCCTCCACCCTACCCTGTAGCATTCGAGAATGCGGTGTTGCATATCACCGAGCGGTGTAGGCAATCCCGCGCACCTCGCTTCCGAGAAGACTCGAAATTGTTGCACTCTGATAGCATTCCACTATTTTCAGTACTCCTTTTGATTCGTGAAGGTACGCTTATATCTACTAGTGTTTAAGAAGATTTAAGGATTTATTGAACTGTCTTCGTGGCGTAGTAGCTAGCTTGTCGGTTTTAGTTTAAAAGAATAGCCGTGCTGAACCAAAGTCTTGGTTTTTGGAAAATCGCTTTAGTCCGGTGTCTTAACCTTTTGTATGCTTTATCACATATATGCGCCAGGCCGGTAGTCTGATTAGGCGCATATGTGCGACACAGGACAGTAGGTGGTGTAAATAATCACAGCACAAAACGCTAATGCCTCCCCCCTACCCTGTAGCATACAGGAATGCGGTGTTGCATCAGCAAGCGTTGCGGCAATCCCGGTACCTGGCTTGCGAGAAGACTCCGAATTGTTGCACTCTGATTGCATTCCACTGTTTTGGTAGAATGTTAGAATTGCTCCTTTTAATTCTTGAGGGTGCGTTCTTATATTTTTCACGTCAAAAAATTTTATTATTGATTGAAATGGATTTGTAGCGCAAGCGCTATTCGTGTTTTACAGTTTATAAAAATATCTGTGCTTGCATGTTGTGTGTAATGGCGTTATTACACCACAATGAATCCATTAAAAGCTAGGTCTAGCTCTCGTCTATTTAGGGCAGCTTGCTAAAGACTTTCCAAAATATGTATCATTGATACAAGGCTGATGAATACGGACACAGCGTCTAAAGTAATTAATAAAGGGTCTTCCTGTGTTGTCGATTTTATTCAATACACTAAATTAAGACATGGTGCAAGTTTGATCACGCAGGGCTAAAGCGATCAGAAAAAGGAAACTTTCAACGGAAAAAGTAGTAGGTAAGGTTTTGTGTTATAAATGGTTTCCACTGCACGCTCAGTGTAACTCGAGCGGACGCACCTCGGCGACTGGACGCGGATGATAAATTGTCATTTATGCAGCAATGGAGCCACGACCAGTGACGTCACAGGATATTAGTATTTATGACTGTCCCGGGCGTTCCTTTAATAACTGATTCTTCCTTTAATGTTCTTCCTTTAATGAGTTCCTTTAATGAATGAATTTAATAATTGATTCCTTTAATAGCTGACAGGGATTCCCGATTCTATACTTAGTAAAAAAGTTCAGAGTGATTAACCCTTTATGTGTATGATGTCCATAGTCTTAATATCGGCTGATTATTGAAATCTTTCTAAGGCACTTACTCTATTGCTTCAATATTTTTATAACATTTGAGCTAAATATTCGAGATATATTACAGTCCTGTGAGACAAATTGGCTGCAGCAGTCTTTTCTAACATTTTTGACTAAGGCGTCTTGAAGATACGACCTTATTTACTTTTGAAAAGCCAGCAATGCTTTAGCTACCTCCTGAAGCCGAAGGTGTCTATGGGCGATAAAGATCACTTACCATCATCTGACTTGCTTGCTCGTTTGCCGTCTCTATCATAAACAATCTAACGGACTGTTCGAGCTTTAAATGGTTTCCACTGCACGCCCAGTGTAACTCGAGCGGACGCAGCGCCGGCGACTGGACGCGGATGATAAATGACAGCAGCGATGGAGCCACGACCAGTGACGTCTCAGGCTATTAGTATTTATGACTGTCCCGGGCGTTCCTTAATAACTGTATCAGCTGACAATCCCGATTAGGTGAGCTATTGCAGAAGGCTAAGAATGATTGACTTTTACATGCATGAGATCCATAGTCTTAATATCGGCTGTTGATGTAAACTTCCTAAGACACACTTATTCTATGGCTTCAATATTATTACAACTTTAGAGCTTAAGTTATGATATGTACTACAGGTCTGTGAGACAACTTGGCTGTAGCAGTCTTTCCTAATATCGTTAACTAAGGCGTCTTGAAAAACGAGCGTTTTAACCTTTAAGTAGGGACGTGGAGTCTCACAGGCTACTCAATGTTTACGTTTTCATAGTTTCGCCTATTTCCCGCCGCTCCTCGCAATTGAGCAGCTCAGTAGCTTTTGTTTTAGGTGCCAAACTACCAACGAGGAAGGAGGTTTTGTCGTCCGGTCAATATTACGTGAGAAATAACCATCAAAAAATTTACTGGAGCCTGTCAGGCTACACGTCCCTTGTTGTCATATAATATGTTTTCTATGGGCGCTTAGGTTTGTTTCAGGTTTAGTAGTACAAAATGTCAAATATAAGTAATGCCGGTAATTTTAAATCAAAACGACCGTCTACGAGTTAAGTTCAAGGCCCTGCGCAAAAAAAATCCGAGTCGCTGATCCAACTTTCGAACAAGAAGTGAGTGAGTTGTTAGCTACGGATCAGTCAGACAATGAAGCGAATATTGAAGGTTTTTTTTTATATTGGAGTCCGAACTAATTCAAAATCATGAGAGTGACAGTGATGAAGATCAGCACCAAGATCAGGACCAAGATCGGGACCAAGATCAGGACCAGGATAAGGACCGGGAACCGGACCTGACATGTGCACTGACTGCCAATAAATTAGCGTTATTAGACTGTTGTCAATATTTTTTGTATTTGTTACCTGAAGTAGGTATTTTGTGTTTTTGGTTCCTTATATATTATATTTAAAAAAAAAAAGACTCATTTTGTTAAAGTAATAAGCTTGGCTGTTTTTATTATCTAAAAATGTAGCCTAAGTAAATTTTGACTTAAAAGTGCCATAATTTAAGATTTTTTAAATTTCTATATTTTTTTAAATGAAAGTTGATTACATAAGCACGTTATTTTATTGCTAAATCCCTTAAATTCAATATCCAATCAGTATTAAAGCAACCTTATATCAAATTCTCAAAAAAAAAGTGTGTAGATATAGGAGCCTGTGAGACTCCATGTCCGCAGTAGTGTTAAGAAAAAATGACGTCCATACTTAAAGGTTAATTCTTGAAAGGTCAGTTACACATGAGCCACTACTCTGGAGTCACGTGTGTCAATGTGAACAATCTAAGGGTCTATTCGTGTTATAAATGGTTTCCACTGCACGCTCAGCGTAAGTCGAGCGGACGCAGCGCCGGTGACTGGACGCGGATGATAAATGACAGCAGCGATGGAGCCGCGACCAGTGACGTCACAGGCTATTAGTATTTATGACTGTCCCGGGCGTTCCTTAATAACTGTATCAGCTGACAGGGAATCCCGATTAGGTGAGCTATTGTAGAAGAGTAAGAGTGATTGCTCTATACGTGCATGAAGCCAATTGTTTTAATCGCGACTGTTCCTTTTGTTGACTGGGCTGAATATGGCGTGTGGAACTCCCAGCATAAAAAAGGACGCTACTTCGCTTCGCCTAACATCTCTGCACCATAGGTGGCGCCGTAGGACGTTTCATATTCTGTGGCTTAATGAAACGAGTACTAATCACAGTGGTTGACAAATCTAAGAAATTGTGCATTCCATAAAAACAGAAATAGGGATTTGAAGAAAATAGGACAGTCGATTCGTCTTGTAAATGGTGTTAAGCTGAAATATGACCGGTAGAGTCTCTATGACGTCACATTGTGCCGAAACTTGCTATTATTCCCGCGGCGTGGCGATGTCGTTTATCATTACAACTCAGCCGCATTTGAGCGGTCGCTTCTAATTTGTTCCTGCTTTGTTCGTTAAACTTAAACTGTTATGTGTTACTTGCCTTCTATAATCTAATCCAGTGGAATATTTAGATATTAAATTAGGGGTGTAACCTATTCAACCTTTAATTCAGTAACTTTTGTGTTTCAAATAGATAATATATCTACGTATCTTCATAATTCTAACTATCTTATAAAATTATACGTATCTGATAATCATAAGTTTTACATACGAGATATTTGGTTTTGAGAGGATGGCAGAGCCTCTCAATATTTTTTAATTAGACTATATTTGTCTGGTAATAAAATACATATTAACAATTACACGAATTCGATCACAAACGAGTGTACATTTCATTAAATTTTCAGAGCCCCGATCATGTTTCAGTAGGACGCGAGAGAAAATACTGTCCGGTATAGCGGACCTTTGTCAACAATAAATTGTTCGGATTTAATTAAACTTCGCAGTTTGTTCAAGCAATTAAGTTAACATCCCTCCGTGTCTGTAGGTGCTCAAATAAATAATGCCATTGAGATGGTTTTAGAATGTGAAATTAAATCACGTGTTTATTTGTACGAGTCTACTTTTAGGTGGACGTTGTAATGTGGGTAAATTAGAAAAGGTTTTTCGGGTCTAAAACATTTTGTAGGTACGTGTTATTTCAATCATTTACACGTTCAATTCTAAGTAAAGTTGTTATGAGCTTTGTGATAAAATTTGTCCATTGTACTAAAAAAGAGGGGATTTAATTTTTTTTAAAGTTTGTACATTGATTAAAGTACAAGACCAGAGTGTTTTCCATACTAAATGTATCTAGAACTAGCGGCCAACCGCGACTCCATCCGCATGGTTTTCGGTTTCCGCACGTAAAGGTATATGCTACAGCCTCAAACCTTCCTCGTCATGAAGTATCCAACACAAAAATATTTTTTCAAATCAGACCAGTAGTTCATGACATTAGCGCGTTCTAAAATGCAAACATACAAACCCTTCAGCTTTATTATATTAGTATAGAATAGCACCTATTGCTAAATTATTTAATTACAATATTTAATTAGTGATTAGTAAAAAATATTTAAATTTTTTGCTTAGTTGTTTTTGGCACGTCTTATTCTATGGCATCCAGGGGAAGGCCAGGGTAAATATGTATTAATCAAGGCCGGTACATACACGGCACATATCCTGCTCAAATATTTGAAATAAAAACAGTTTCAGTTAGCTTCAAAATTATATTTATCACATAAAATTCTCTATATCATTTTGGCACAGCAGTATTTTCAGGAAACCTATTTTTCAAGTTTCACTGAACGTTACGTCGCTTTTTATCATACGTTGTGACAATAAAATGTATGAACCTATGAAACCATTTCATTGATATGCACTGTTTTCTGAATCGAGAATTGAGCCATGGAGCGAAATATTGACACAAATATGAAATTATTCACTCAAGTTTTATAACAGAAAAACGCATTTGTGCGTAAAAAAATCTGCAAACACTTTTTAATACAGCACTCAACAAGTTCTGATCGACATTTTGATAAAACTTAAAAGGTTGCCTCATTTTGTTTTGACATAGTTTTATAAACAATAAATATTACTTTAAAATTAATAAATTGAATGCTTTAAATATCGTTAAATCATTATTTTTCTTTATCCATTTTGTTGACCATTAATTTCAATATAAAGGTAATGTTTGTAATTCATTGTTTTTTAATATCATTCGTTTTCTCTGTAAAAGCGCTGGAAAACTTACTCAATACAAGCTAAACATAACGAACAAACAGGGAGTTTAATATAGGAAGCGTTGTGTAAGCAATACATCCCGCTACAAATAAACTGATTCAAAATATGTAAGATCGCAGCTTAAAATATACAAAGAAGATTGATTGGTTATCTCCGAATATCATTCAAGCTTTTTGTTCTTTGAATATTACACAACTGATGAACAGGGCTTAGTTTAAGTTCAGTAATTTCTGTTTTTGTCAGTATACTTATAGCAATATAATTTCTGACTTTACTATGGGTTTTGTCTTCTGTGAAACAAAAATACAAGCATCATTGACATATGTATAAGTGACAAGCATCGATATATTTTTTCTAGCGAAGTTTTTAAGTTTTCACTATTGGCTCTTCAAGATAGACGAATAACAAGTGATGAATGGCGAATGTAAAGCCGCATTTCACAAAGTTAGCCGTTAGTAATACCGTCGCCTTACTAACATCAAAAAAACTAACTGACGAAAGTTCTTCACATTATTCATCCCACGCGCATATTACAAGTAGTTAGTTCGGATTACCGTTTTTGCTGGCAAGTGTACACATATTAACCGGCGAAGAGCGATAGCCGTTGCGGGACGAGCGAATATTGTGTAGCTCAAAAGTAATTAATGGAGGGAATGTATCAAGCTAGTGGGGCGACAGTTTTTGGGACGGTAAAACCCATTGTTTATGTTACATGTACTTAGTTGGGCAGGACGTGAGAGATTACGCCGGCGGCGGATAGGGAATACGTAACTGTTTGTCACAGTTTGTGTTGTCGCCGTGGAGCTATAATGTGCTCAGTTACGTTGTAATCATCAGTATTGGCAACACGCCTGGGTGATATACACGTAAGTATTCTTGCGAATGACGAATGACTTGTTTTGGCGGGCTAATTGGTCTTGATAACTTTTGTGGTAAATTTCTGCTGATGAAAAGATCTCCATAGTATAGTCGGTAAGAATATGGGGCTTAAATGGCCGGCAACGTATTTGCGACACTTGTGGAGTTGTTGATGTCCATGGCCAATACTGATCACTTATCACCGACTGACTGTCTTACACATTTATTTAAAAGTGCCATCTATTGAAGACTATTAGTGCTAAGATAATTTTTATTCATTCTAGCTACCCGCCCAAGCAACTTATGGGTGTCATTCTGGTACTAAAGTATACTATACAGGAACAAGACACCTTGGTTGCGTAGTTTAAAAGATTTTGACATACATAGAAATAGACAGAAGAAAGCGTCTTGGTTTACTATGTACTGATGAAATTGTCTATCATGGCGACGGTACCTACCAAGTACCTAGGTACTCACGTCACGTCACCCATGTCTATATCACATGACACACAGTATCGACACGCTCCTCCCTGCACACGAGGTCTCATTAATTACCGTCGGTAACGCAATAACAGCCGACCCTTGTTACCAGTCGGCAGTAATTTGCTTAGAGCGAACATCACTCAATAACTACAGTTACCAGTCATTGCGCTTATGTGCCTCATGCGGGTACTATGTTGCGCTTTACAGCGAGTTCTAGTTCATTAAGCTGACCACAAAAAAAAAATGTTATTTTGTTAAATGCACCCAGTTATGTAGTTGGTATTATGAATACTATTCCTCTGCTATAATTCCTGATTCTAAAGTCTTATTAAAATTTTCTTTTCATGTAAATCTAAATCACCATTATTTTCCACCCATTCAGTTGCGATAGTAGTGATTATAATCACGTCTATATTATTATGAAAGAAACAGATTTGTAAATCACTTACGTTATCAAATTAAAAATAATAAATATCAAGTACAAACATTCTGCCATATTAAACGAATAAATAATTACAAGTAAACATATGTACATATTTATTTACACAGAATGTGGGAAGCATTGGTGAAATTCAGCGAAATATATTATTTGTAATATTAAACGCTGCCTGTGGGTTTCAAAAGCACACCACAATTTGTTGTATTTAATTACCATTGCATTTTATTATTTTACATTTACTGCCCGCGGAAGACTGAAATTTAATACAATAATTTTACAGTTGAATTGTAATATAAAAATAGCATTCAGTTCAATTAGGTTTACCGAAATGATCAATGATGGCAGTTGGTTTTTAAATTTAATAAGTTTGTATTTTATGAATTCATAATGAAATTATTTATCAAAAGGTAAGTGAAGTCTTTCATTTTATTCCCCTTAGGCACTTCAATTGGCCGCTGACCAACTGGCAAACTGTTTGACTAGCTGTCGACCGAATACAAAAAAAATATTACACCCGGTCGCTGAATAAAATCACAAAGAGGTATTCAATACATTTTGGTATAGTCTATAGGGTATCTATCCTATAGCTATAGCTATCCATTGCATTTACCATGAATAACGGCCGGACGTCGACACAATGCCTCACAGCCGCTGAAATATCTCATGTCGCTCGCTACTATCCATGCTACTATCCACACTATCCACATATCACACACTATCCACTATCGAACATGATAGTGCCGACTGAGGATATTATTCGTGTTGGGGTCATGTTGAAATTCATTCAAATACATTGTGTTCGAGCAAACCGTTTGGAAAGCTCGTTTTAAATTGGAATATTTGTTTCAAAAGCATTTGTTGATTGTAGATTGACAAGTCAAAACGTTACGAACCTAATTATTTATATAATAATATCTTTTATTTGATAGGTACTGTCGTTTTCGTCTTCTTGTAATATCTTCTTGTTATATATAGTGATATTATTTGTTATCTGGCTTAATGGCACAATTATTATTTGTTTAAACCATAGCAATCCTGGCACGGATATACAACGGAAAAGATGAACAATAAATTTAGTCTTTTACGAAATTTTAATCGAATTCATTGTCAATTTTGGAATTATTTTCAGTTTCTACTTCCTCTTGATTGAAAACCGACTCAAAACCTTAATAAAACAGATCCAGTTATTATTTAATGCTTCAAGTACACTTAAACAAGTCGAAATGCGAACAAATTCCGAGATAGATTTTATCACCAAGTCAACAGATTCTTCGAAGTACTCGCAGGAGGTCAAACTTAAGTTGAAGTCAAACAGACAAAGATAAATATACTCAAACCAGACCATCAAACTTTGAAATAAATAAACAAGCTACAAATTAATTGAAATTGCAAATAGGTGCCGACCTTGGGAGTTCAGATAACGATGGGAGGAGAAAGTATTGGAACCAATCAACTGGAATAAATTGATAGAAATATACAAATGAGCGAGATTTTGCAACAGACTTAGAAAAGCTTGAGTGAAATGACGGTTAAAAAACTTGCAACACTCATGCAATTTGTATTAACAAAAAAAAATTAGTTATAGTTATGCATAAAAATACACCTCACCACGTTTTCCGTGTCTGCTACCTTGAATTAAGTGGTAAACACGTTGATATACATTCCATCGATGCACAAAGAGACAAATGCTGATCCCAAAAATCCAAGTGGAATTTGAAATCGTTTTGCTGTCACAGCGCAAAATGTGAGACGACTGTGTCGAAAATTTGTTATTTATTCATTGTAACTTTACCGCGACGACACATCAAAATAATATTTGTTATAAATGCGTTTGGGTTTTTCTTATTTTATTATCACAGTGTGACTAAATATACATCACAGAGCAAAAGAACCCCATGAAATTGTTTTGCTATTTTTCTGAAGTTGTGCCTTGTAAACTTAAAATCTTAATGTTGGGCTTAGAAAGATGTATTGTCCAATGCCCCATTTGCTACCCTGGTGGAATTCTTATATTTACTAGTAATCACTGATCGTCAAGTGTATACAGTGCAATTTTGCCTCCCCCTCAAATGAAAAGGCAGGTACCTGAAAATGTCAGGGACAAAGGTTCGCAATCAGTTTTGAATGAGAAAATAAAAACAAGTAACAGAAAAGGCTTTGATGTCTCTTTTTGTTTCTCTAATACCCAGACTTTCGGCTCCGTTGCAAACGTCCTATTCAAATTCAAATTAAGTGATTGTTTAGTTTTTAATTAGGAACAGTCACTTGTCTCTCAGTATCACAAAGGGCGCGTCAAATCGGATTCGACGCAAAATAAATTAGAAATTCTCGCGCGCTGCGTTTACACTCCGTGGAGGGTGTTCAGAAATCGTGTCAAAGTCGTCGCCTTGGTAAGATATCTTATTTTAGTACTAGCGGCCGCCCGCGACTCCGTCCGCGTGGATTTCGATTTCCAATATCCTATGTGTTATTCTGATGTATAAGCTATATTGTGGTAAAGTTTCATTCAAATCCATTCAGTAGTTTTTACGTGAAAGAGTAACAAACATCCATACATCCATACATCCACACATCCACACATCCATACATCCACACATACAAACTTTCGCCTTTATAATAGTAGTAGGATGGAAGTATCCAGATTCAGATCTTCGTTTGTATTTTTTCTGGAATCTGCGTTTACCGCTGCTATTTGTTAACAATCTTGCTTACTCCTGACATCTACTGAACAAAATATGGTCAAGACTTGAACCATTTGACTGTTTTCTTCCAGCCGTCATGGTTGGTCAAACCTCCATGATAGCTGGAAATTCTAATCAGCGCGCGCATTGGTCGCTTACTACCATCACTATTCTCACAATTTTTCGTCAGTCATCCAGAAGGAGCTACGGCGCTGATAAAGCCACGAAAGAAAACCTCTTAAACCAGCGTACTTCGTCGCAGGATAATAGGATAAAGCTAATGATATACGTAATAGTAAGGTATATCGCCATTTTAAGGAATCATCGATCTCAATCCCGTCACATACAAACAATAACGCAGCCTATATCTATTTGATTTTCACTATATTTTTTTTAAAGATATTACTGCGGGAGAGGTATACTATCACACAAAATGAGAAAATACGAAATGAAAATACGTACAGTTGTTATTTAGTTTTTGTCCGTTTGATATCGTTTCCAAATAAAAGAAACGTGATCGTGCATTATAAACAGGCCACTCCACCGAATTTAATTCTCTCGAATTCGCCGGCCGAAGTTGACAACAATTATTGGAAACGCTCAAACCTCCATAAATAATAAAGCACTCAGAAATTCTTAAATCTCCATTGAGATCGCGGGGAATAATT
Source organism: Nomophila noctuella (assembly GCA_958496325.1). Taxonomy (NCBI): domain Eukaryota; kingdom Metazoa; phylum Arthropoda; class Insecta; order Lepidoptera; family Crambidae; genus Nomophila; species Nomophila noctuella. Next base: position 17,229,877 of record OY292482.1, read on the forward strand.
GAATTTCCATCAAATTGACATCTGGTGTATGTTCTTGGCCCAAAGCAAATATGTTTTGCTATGCTTTTATTATAAATGTTTTGTGATTCTATTGGGAGGAGCAGTATAAAGCGTTTTGTAATCAAAACAATGAACAAATAAAGTAAAGTAGATAAACGACTTTTCTTTGTTCAATAAATGAACTGTTCAAACACTACCAGCAAAGTTGGCGCTGTTATTTGATGTATTTTCTTTCATAGTGTTGTGAAAAATGTGACACGCTTCGAAAAGAAATTCCAGAATTCTTTACTTCTACTTTGTTCTATTTGTAATGTCATGTGACACCGTGTAGTCCCTTGATTTTGAGATTGAGCCCTAATTTTACCTCTGGCTGGATTACATTGCTTCAGAAGTGACTACAAGACATTCCGAGACGATGGACAGCAGATTTGTTTATCGTCCACCATACTGCGGTCACCATTTCGCCTGCCTGGTATGGTGTTGATAGGCAAGGATCTCTTAGACGAGGGTTATTTGAAGAACATCTTCGTACAGCACTGGACTTCAACTGTCAGTGACTGTAGATGATATTCCCATGTGTAATAGTAATAGTTAATCGCATAAGCGGTGGTCAAGCAGCCGCTGTGTGCAGCAATAATGCCGCTCAGTGCAATTGACGTCACTAAGGCCTGCTGTTTAAACTGATAGCGTCGGTACAAGTTGTAGACGACAGCAATAATAAATATTATGTGGAATATAGACGTACTAGCTTATTGCTTTAGTAGCACAAAAATGAAATTGAAAATAGTTTTAATGTCGTTATTATATGATCCTTTACAATACATTTTTATTTTGATACTATGGCCAACATCCAACTAATCAATGATACACTCAACCGAGTTATGTCAAATCTGTGCTTAATCACACATTCATCTTTAAGCCTCTTTATATCAGTCCTTCCAACAATAAAAAAAAATCCTACTCAACAGTTTTAACTGTTTATATTCTAAATGGTTTTGCTTGTATTTTAAAAGGCTAGGATAAAATTGTCGAACATCGAAATATCATTAAATTTAACAAAATATATTCTTGAAATTTCCCGTGACTTGGACTACACGCTCACTTGTCGTTTTGCGTCCATCAGAATGGCAGATGTTGTTATTGGCCTGACACTGTGATCCCACTAATGCTGGTAATGACTCGCCAGTAACCGCAGTTTTATGCTATTACACTTGGCGACGATACTATTTGCCACTAGCTTTTATTGTTCGTATAAAACGCTCTCATTCGGCTAGAATAAGAGTGTTATGTTCGCTTAATGAGTCCGTAAATTTTGACACATACACTCATAACATACTCATAATAGAAAGACGTTTTCATAGATATAAGCTAATGCAAAATTCATTACATAATAGGATTTTTTAAATGTAGGTGTGTATTAATATGACTCTATGTTTAAATTGTTTCAGGTAAGTTCCAGTTAAAATAAAAACGTTAAGAAGATACACTTAAGTGGTAATCAATAAGTGAGGTAAGTAAACTTCATTTCGTAGTTCAGAGTCAACTACGATGCTACGGCGTAGCACGTCTACGGTTGCGTAGACCGTTAGTATGCTACATCGGTAAGGGGGTAACAGTGTGTCTTTTGCATTAGTTTTAACTTAAAGATATATTTTTTTACTGTTGATCAATTACTACTAATCAGTATAAATCAAAAAATGCCTCCAAATTCCCAGACAACTCAAATATCACAACAAAAAAGTTCTGCACACAAAAAACATCAAAGAATCATTGTGATAAAGCTTCAAATTATTCGTTAACGCTATCTATTGAACTTTGCTTAAAGTCATTATTTTCTGATGAACTAATTACTCGGCCCTTAATCAGAGCAGCCGGCTTTGACTTTTTAATAACTTGCACGGTGCTTAAGGTACCCTTTGTTGGAGAACCTTTCAGCCTTTGTTACAGGCCGGCCCTCGAGACATTAGTCTGTACTTTGCGTCCTCGTAGCGGCCTTTTCTTCGGTAAACGGTGGTTTATTTCGAATTTATCATACGGATAATTTTTATCACTTGATTATCATTACTCTTATAAATAAAGCTAAGAAAGTTTACAGACTTTTTATTGATCTTCAAACGTATACGCTTAAATGCTTATAGTCGTATTTTGATGCTTAGAGCATCCCCGCTACTGTCTCCTAGGTTAAATTAATAAATTGTTCTTGGATACAGTTTCGAGTATATCGACGTTCGTACTATAGATGCTGGGTAACGGATAGACAAACTTATTAAACACTAATATAAACATCCATAAATAAAGCACAAATGCCGATGTTTCTCACAAACATTTGCCCTCAGCAGGATTCGAACCAGCGACACTGGGTTTTGTAGCCAGAGTCTCGAACCACTAGACTAACGGGCCTGTCAAATTCTATGCAATTGTGTTTATAGCTGATGTCTAAAAGTCTATACAAAACTTGCGAATTACTAGTGACCAGATGACCCTCTTTTTCTGCTAAGTCTGATCTCATAAAAAATGTCGTTAAGTAGATTAAAACCGCAGTAAGAATGCCTACTCGTAAACAGTTGGGATGCGACCGCCGCGGGAAATTGCGCGGAACATCTTTAAGTACTTGTTTACATTAAAAAGCGGGAGCGGATGCTAAATATCAAACATATGGCGTACTATGAAAGTTTTCACGTACGAGTCGCTTTTTTTGCTTTGGAAGTCGCGCAAATGCCTTTTTTGTTCGCAAGAGAACGCTTTACATGACGTACAGGTTAACAAAACCTGAAGCCGTGTGCGGGATCGGAAGTATATGCTACACTACTCACTAAACACCTTCAGTTTCCTTCGTACCCGAGCAGGGAGAGACCGGCACCCACCTTGTGAGGCAATTGACTGATCCATTTGCGCAAATGCTTGGTGGCCAACGTGAATACGAAGTCGCCTATCATCCGCGCCCGCGCCCGCGTCTGTGCCCTCGAGCTCCAACGTAAACAAGCACTAACGCAGGACTGACCGTAATGAAGTTAATGGAGAAATTCCTCTTTTCAAACAGAGGTCGCAGGTTTTAGATGCTGACACGATAAATATAAAAAAAAGATTATACATTTCTGAAAGAAAGAAGGGTTAAACATGTCCTGATGAGTAGTTTTGTTACAGTTACGAATACCTAGTGGGTACTAGACACAGTTTGCTGCAGTTAGAAAATGAGCTACATTAATCGTGATATAAAACAAATGACGACACAAGTAGCGTCCATCATCCAGACAAGAGTTTAAACTCAACCACGTGAATTAACGATTCCTAAGTGTCTCGCGTCGCGCCGAGCACTCTTTGCGAGCTCTCCGGCAGCTCTTGTGACGTCACGCAGATACATGCATGCAAATTGACGCGTGTAGGAGACGTCAAACAGTTCATCTCATTTGAAATTTAAAGTTGTCTCACTATAAGAGATGCTTTGTGGGTTACTTGATTGAAGGGAATAATATTGACTAGATGTTAAAGGTATAAACAAGTGGTTAAAATAATAGGTGAATTAAACTTTAAACTGAAAAAAATCCTAACAAAACACCATTTTTAAATCTTTACTAATATACTAAAGCTGAAGAGTTTGTTTGTTGGAGCGTAATAATCTCAGGAACTACAGGTTCGAATTGATTTTATTTGTTGATAGTCCATTTCACGAGAAAGGCTTAAATATCGAATGTAAATAATATAACACTACGTGTGTCGAAACCGAAATCCAAAATCGAACAGAGTCGCTGGCGGACGCAAGATAAAAAGTATTTGTACAATTTCCGATAAGTTTTTATCATCAATCACATCATCCACAAAGTTTAATATCTATCTCTCGGCCTATTCTTAGTATATCGCACGAAAGCAATAATTGTCGTTTACCAGTTAAATAAGTTGACACTTCAAAACTGAAAGTCCCAAAACTTTCACCGATCCTCAAAAAGCAAACGAACTCAAAATAAAATTTCTACCCTCGAAAACACGTTGACCCTGTATTAATTAAAACTTTTTCTTCCCGAAAACGGTAACGTACCGCCGTCAGAGCAAAGTGTGAGACACGGCCGACGGGCGTCACTTCGCAGATCATTAGTTCCATTTAAACTCGCAGAGTTAATTAAACTTCGCGCCCCGACCAACTTCGAGAGAATTGATAAAACAAACAGAACAGACTGAGGGCTTGAGAAAAAATAATGGCCCGTACCGCTTTTTTTATTGAATGGAGATTCTTTTTTATTCTCTTTTTCGTCGTCGCGGATTACTGGTGAAAAGGTCACTATTTGTTTATTTGAGTTCAAGTAAATAGAAACGTTTATGCTACTTACCGAGCGTACCTCTTTGTGTGTTAGAAAGAGAAAAGTTTTGATTGTTTGTTTACATTGAATAGTTTCTGTAACAATTGGACCAGTTTGGTTATCTTCAAAAAATAGAATCATACGATGGCACTAAACATTTTGACTCACAGGTTGACAAAAAAAGATATAATGTTCTGCTTTTTGAGGTTCACTTTGATGTGTCTGTATGATTAACTGTTTTGTGTAACTGGCAAAGTAACTTTTTCGATTTTTAATTTTTTTTTTATATTTGTTCAATTAAAGAGTTGTTTTCCTACGTCCGAAGTAGAACGTGGATTAAGCCACCTTGCACGGATTTATACAGGAGCTCTACGTTCAAACCTTTCTCTAACTTTAATGAATAACTCTGTAATCTGTACGGATTCAATACAAATACGTACGTTCCTATAGCAGCAAGCCTTCACCGCATTCCGTCAAAAATATTTCGCGTATTTCGCGAACCCATCGAGACATCGGAAATTTTAATCAAAGGAATGCGAAAAACTACAGAGCCGGCTCCGAGCGTCATCCATTTCTAATTAAATCCAGGGCCGTGTGTACACCGCACGGTCTAAATTAAAAATTGGCCAAGTGCGAGTGGGACTCCCGCACTGAGGGTTCCGTACAAATTATATTTTTGACGTTTTAAAAAAAACTACTGAATAGATTTCGTTCGAACCAATTTTCGTTGGTAGTTTTTATGATAATGTACATTATATAATCATTTCAGTTTTATCATCCTCTTATTTTAGAAGTTAGAGGGGGGGGACACACTTTTTTCCACTTTGGAAGGGTCTGTCACGCAAAGTATTCACTTTAGAAAAAAGTGATATTAGAAACCTTAATATAATTTTTTAAGACCTATCCATAGATACCCCACACGTATATGTTCAATGAAAAAAAATATTTCGAGTTTCAGTTCTGACTATGGGGACCCCCCACTATTTTTATTTTTCTTCTCTTTTCGTGTGAAAACCTTGTTGCGGTTCACAGAATACATCTACTCACCAAGTTTCAACAGTAAAGTACTTATAGTTTCTGAAAAAAGTGGCTGTGACAGACTGGCGGACAGACAGACAGACAGACAGACAGACAGACAGACAGACAGACATGACGAATCTATAAGGGTTCCGTTTTTTTGCCATTTTGGCTACGGAACCCTAAAAAGTGTCGCGACCGCGCAGGGCTTAATGAGCCGGGCCTCGCAGGATCCTCTAATGAACCCGTCTCGCGTGTGTACTCAGCTTTACAAAAACTTTAATTATCTATGCGCTGATGTGGAATTGCCCGCGGCGTATGGGGCGTCATTTGAATGTGTTAAGTCGTCAAAAACTTTGGAACTGAAGGTTTGTTGGGATTATTAATTAATTGTATATTTTTTCATTGAATTAATTAGTATTACTAGTGTACCTATTCGTCGTGATTGTGACAGAGTGGGCACTCCTTTATACCCGTACCAAGCGAGTTGTGTGTTTAGTTTCATAAAATAATCACGACCCCAGTAATGAATTTCGCAACTCCAAGAGATTCTAACCGACCTATTAAATATGGAAAAAAAGAGTACTAGTTCGGAAAATATTAAAACAATGAATTTATTATTACAGTACGAAAAAAACTGGATTAAAATACAAAGCTTGGCCTTATGACCTTAATTTAGTAGAAGGGAAGAAATATAACTGAGTATATCTTCATTAAATCTGTTACTTAGGGATTTGAGCCAGCAGCGTTTTAATTTCATTAGTGCAAAGTATAATATTAGTTTAAATTGTCTGTCTTGATGGCTCATTAGACAACTGTGAAAAGCTGACAAGTTAGATATGAAAGGGAAAAATAATAATCACTCTTCTTCTTTATCTTTGTGTTTGTCATGGTATCTTCCATAGTGGACACAAGAGAACGCTACGCTGCGACTATGATCTTAATTTGACCAGGCTGGTTGCCACAGTATTATAATAGTGTCCGTCTCCCATTTCCTTATAGCTTAAAGTCTTTCTCTCCTCTACAAGTGGACTATAAAACACAAAAATATTTTTTTAATTTGAACCTTAGTTTCTGAGATAAGCAAAATCTTCAGCTTTATAACATTAGTGTAGATAACTACGCTCTATGTGCTAAAACTAGCACAAGCTCAAGCCTGCCTCAATGAAAAATCTTTTTGTTATTTTTTGAAAAATCTTTTTGTTATTTTTTTAGTCGTGTGTTGTGTGCGTTGATTAATTAGTGTATTAGTGTAATTTATTTTTAATCTTTTTTTTAATTTTGTGTTATAATTATATTTTTTGTAGTATTTTTTTTTTTTTTTTGCAACGTTTTATATTTTTATATTTTTAATACAGTGCTGTACTAATTGGAGTGTTGGGTATATTAAACCGAATTTTATTATATTTTATTTTTCAAAGTACAGAGATACTTGTCTTATAGTACGTCGAAATGACTACTCGCAGCAAAACCTTAACTAAGGACCTGGAGGTCAAACTGCAGTTGGCTTTCAAAGAATTAGATGCAGCCAAAAAAACAATCCAAGACTTGTATCAGGAACGAGAAGAAAGTGAAATGGAGATTAAGAAAATTATAGATAGAAATTCGGAGCTTAAGAATGAACTTGCAAGCATGCACTCCAATTACATAGACGTAACGGGGCAATGTACACATCTTCAGGACATAATAGACTCTTTTCAACAGTGTAGTAACACACATGAGTTGGCACTGAGTCGTATCAATGAATTAGAAATAAGTCTTTGTGAATCCCAGAGGACAGTAAAGACCCTGGAAGAAAGGAAAGACCAACTGGAATCTGAGTCGACTCAAAGCCTATTTCAGGAGCTGTGTGGAAAAAACTTCAAGCAAATAATTCCCACGGTAGACTTGACATCTGACGACTCAATTGCAAATAACCATATTCAATTTAATAGTTCAAAGAAACTGAAGAAATACATCAAAATTAAGAAATTTATTGCGAAGACTAAAAAGATATTAAATGGACAACACATTATACAAAAACACAAAATTGTAACAAAAGAAAAGTTGTTATTATTGGAACAGCTCAAATCATATAATCAACAAATTAAACAAAATAATGAGTTATATGAGAATAATCGGCATTATCTTAAAAATAAAATAAATGATTTAGAAAAGTCGCTTAAATATACTCAAAATAATTATGAGTTGGCCCAACAGCAGATTAACGAGCATATAAACGCAGCCACTGAATTAGTTGACTTATGTCAATATAATGAAGAGAGACTTGAATCTCTCACCACCAAACACAAGTGCTGCTGCAGTGATGAGATCCATATTGATGAGAATAAGGAGGGCGCTTGCAAACCACAAGCTCCAGTCGAACCGCGAGACTCACTTACCTCGCCCAACACACAACCACTCAACACTACACCATCCCATTTAGGCCAACAAGTTATTGTTCTGTCTGACAAGATAGGGCAAGGCCTAGGTTCTTTGATTAATATGGAAACAGAAGATAATGTTACAAATCTCTGTTATCCGGGGTCTTCTTATACAGAACTAATTAAAAAAATTGATCATATTAGCTTAAATACAAATTCAATTGTGACTATATTATTTGGGGATAGCAGTAATATAGGAATGCCGGAGATCAACAAAAATATTAAATATCTCCTAAAAATTAAAAAAGAATATGGTTGTAAATTAATTTTAGGTGCATTCCCATATTCTAAGAGCTTAAGTCCTGCTCAAAATAATTTCATTCATCAGTTGAATGTAAATTTATACAATTTGACATGTCGTCATAGAGACGAATTTATATTTTTTGACATTAATAAATTTATTAATAACTTTACATTGACTTCGGACCCTCTGTATCTGACAATCAGATACAAGAAACAATTAGCTAGTTTACTAGTTGATAAAATAAAAAAGAATTGTTCGAATTCAATATCAGTACGCATTAGTAGATTTACTAATAGTTTTTATAATAATATGACTACATCCTCAGATTTAAACTGAGTGTTGAGACAAAAGTCAGGTCTAATTCATTAAATATAGTTCATCAAAATATACAAGGCCTGGCTGGCAAAGATTTAGAACTAGAGTTATTTTTACGCAGTAATGGCATACATATTTTATGTTTATCGGAACACTGGCTTAGGGATGCAGATGAATCTTTTAATTTAAATAATTTTCAATTAGTTAGTGCTTTTAAGAGGAAGACTGCCATAAGGGGTGGCTCTCTTATACTTGTTAAAAATGACATCCAATGTAAGGAACGTAGAGACAATGCGTAAAATTGGCGTCTTTTTTTTTTCGAGCGTCCACCAACCAAACTTGGTAATATATATTCTTGAGGTCATCACAAACAATATTTGCTGTGGCAGTATAGCTGTAAACTCAGTCCGAACTGAGTAAATCAGGTTTGAACTTTTTTTCGCTTCATACATTTTTCTATGGGAAATTGATTTTTTTTGTTTCTTGCGTCCATCGACGAAACGTGAAAATATATATTCTTGAGGTCATCTCAAACAATATTTGCTATGGCAGTATAGCTGTAAACTCAGTCCGAACTGAGTAAATCAGGTTTGAACTTTTTTTCGCTTCATACATTTTTCTATGGGAAATTGAATTTTTTTGTTTCTTGCGTCCATCGATGAAACGTAAAAATATATATTCTTGAGGTCATCACAAAAAATATTTGCTATGGCAGTAAAGCTGTAAACTCAGTCCGAACTGAGTGAGACAGCCAAAAAAATTCAATTTCATTCATTTTTCTATGGAAAATAGATTTCATCGACGAAACGTGAAAATATATATTCTTGAGGTCATCACAAAAAATATTTGCTATGGCAGTAAAGCTGTAAACTCAGTCCGAACTGAGTAAATCAGGTTTGAACTTTTTCACTCTAGGCGTTCGCTCCTGCATTTTTGTATGCGAAATTGCAACTTTTTTTTCGACCAAACATGAAAATATATATTCTTGAGGTCATCACAAACGATATTTGCTATGGCAGTATAGGCGTATACTCAGTCCAAACTGAGTGAGACTGGCTAGAACTATTTAAATGTACAGTAAGGTAAGGAATTGAGGCCAATTGATATTTTGATGTGTTTATTGACATAACTAAAAAAATCTGAGGTTATACCGCGTTCATAATATCATTAATCATTACATTAAACAGTACAAAAATGACGACAAGGAACTATTGAAAACCATTATTAAAAAAATCATTTCTCAACTGTTTTATGTAATAATTAATTCCATGAACACGGTATAACCTAACATATTTTTTTATTTCTGTAAATAAACACATGGAAATATTATCTGGTCTCAATTATATACCTTACTTTACCCATTTTAATAGTTCTGGCCTGTCATCTGAGTGTGAGTCAGTTCGGACTGAGTTACAGCTAAACTGCCATAGCAAATATCGTTTGTGATGACCTCAAGCATATATATTTTTCATGTAAATTATTTACATGTTTGGTGAGAAAAAAAGAAGTTGCACTTCCCATACAAAAATGCAGGAATGATCGCCTGGAGTGAAATCGTTCTAGGCTGTCTGACTCAGTTCGGACTGAGTTAACAGCTATACTGTCATAGCAAATATGATTTGTGATGACCTCAAGAATATATGTTTACATGTCTGCTCGATGGACGCGAGAAAAAAAAACTGCAATTTCCCATACAAAAATGCAGGAGCGAACGCCTAGAGTGAAAAAGTTCAAACCTGATTTACTCAGTTCGGACTGAGTTTACAGCTTCACTGCCATAGCAAATGTTGTTTGTAATGACCTCAAGAATATATATTTTTACATTTCGTCGATGAAATCTATTTTCCATAGAAAAATGAATGAAATTGATTTTTTTTGGCTGTCTCACTCAGTTCGGACTGAGTTTACAGCTTTACTGCCATAGCAAATATTGTTTGTGATGACCTCAAGAATATATATTTTCACGTTTCATCGATGGACGCAAGAAACAAAAAATTCAATTTCCCATAGAAAAATGTATGAAGTGAAAAAAAGTTCAAACCTGATTTACTCAGTTCGGACTGAGTTTACAGCTATACTGCCATAGCAAATATCGTTTGTAATGCCCTCAAGAATATAGATTACCAAGTTTGGTTGGTGGACGCTCGAAAAAAAAAAGACGCCAACTCCCCTAACAAAATCGGCATTGTCTTTTGTCATCAGAGCAAGTTGTGGAATTATCTTGTGTGGAACTTAAGAGCTTCATAATAGTATGTGTATACAGGCCTCCTTCAGGCGATTTTAACATATTTGAAGTGACTATGGAAGAGGTTTTAAAGAAACTGGACAGTAAGAAAAAATCCATTGTAGTGTGTGGAGATTTTAACGTTAACATTTTGCTTAATTCACCTATCAGTATTAAATTGGACTCATTATTTAAGTCTTTTAATCTCCACAGTCAGTATCTGGAGCCTACTAGGATAGCTGCTAGCTCTGCAACATGTATTGACAATATTTTCTGTAACTGTGAACCAGTGCAGAAATCAGTCATATCGAACTTAACGTCTGACCACCTAGGACAAATGATTTCATTTAATGACAATGTTAAAAGTGTTAGAATTAGTAAGACTAAATACAGGCCAATTTTTAGTACCCAATTGGATAAGTTTAAAAGTTCTTTGATTCAAAATATACCTAGGATTTCTTATACGCCAAAGGATCCAGACCAGCTGTACACAAACTTTTTTAACTTGCTAAGTAGTGAATTTGATAAAACTTTTCCGGTAAAAAAACGCACCAATAAAGATCATCTGACTTTTGGGGACTGGGCTACGTCAGGCATCTTCAAAAGTAGGAAACGCCTATATGAATTGTACGACATGAAAAGGTTTGATTTAAGTCCTCAATTTATCTTGTATGTACGTAATTATTCAAAAGTATTTAAAAAAGTGTGCATCCAGGCTAAATCCATTTATATTCGTAATAAAATTCTTAAATCTAACAGCAAAATTAAAGCTACTTGGGACGTCATAAGCCTGGAAAATGGAAGAATAAAACCTAGGGACACTTCGTATAAACTTAATATTAACAACGAAGTGCTAAGAAACAATGGGCAAGTTGCCGACGCTTTCGAAGAATATTTCACTAATATTCCCTTAAATGTAACTTCTAAATTAGATTCTTCGCCTTCGAAAGCAATCAGTTTATTGAAGAACAACATTACTGAATGTGATTCCACTTTTAAATTTACTTATATTAATAGTTCGGATATCGTCAAAGTATTCAAATCACTCAATTTAAAAAACACTCGTGATCTGTTTGACATGTCGGTGAAATTCATTAGTCATGTAATACATATTATTGCTCCTTACTTAGCGGATATCTTTAATGAATGTGTTGACACAGGCGTGTTTCCTGATTTGATGAAACGAAGCAAGATCCTACCTCTATATAAATCTGGAAGTAAACAAGATCCCGGTAATTTTAGACCGATATCTATCCTACCCGCTCTTAGTAAAATATTTGAAAAAATAATTAACGAACAGCTTTTAGTTTATTTTGTTCAGAATAATTTGCTCTACTCGCAACAATTTGGATTCACTAGAGGTCGTTCAACCTCTGATGCTGGGGTAGCACTTTTACAGACAATATACAGTGCCTGGGAGAACTCGCAAAATGCTCTAGGAGTGTTCTGTGATCTATCGAAAGCGTTTGATTGCGTGGATCACGAAACGCTTGCTAGCAAGCTTGATTATTACGGGATTAAAGGTGCTAACTTGCAATTAATTGTGTCATATCTCAGTTGCAGAGTCCAAAAGGTAGACATCAACGGCGTTCAATCTTCAGGCTCTTCGATGAAGATGGGAGTTCCTCAAGGTTCCATTTTGGGTCCATTTCTATTTTTAATATATATAAACGATTTGCCTTTTTACGTTAAGGATATTTGCGATATTGTATTATTCGCAGATGATACTTCCTTGATATTTAATTTTTAAGAGAAACAATTGTAACTTTGACAATATTAATGAAGCTCTTGCAATGGCATTAGATTGGTTCACAACAAATAACCTCCAACTCAATGCCAAAAAAACTAAATGTATAAATTTTGCTCTTCCTATTGTCAAATCTTTGGACATTAACTTATCCATTAATAATGAGAAACTAGTGATAGTAGATTCTACAATTTTTTTGGGCATTACATTAGATTCAACATTGCAATGGAATCCTCATATTGTCACTCTGTCAAAAAGACTCAGTTCTGCCGTATACGCAGTTAGAAAAATTAGGCAACTTACAGACGTTGACACAGCTCGTCTAGTTTATTTTGGTTACTTCCATAGTATTATGTCTTATGCGATTTTACTTTGGGGAAAGGCAGCAGAAATTAATTCTATTTTTGTACTTCAGAAACGGGCTATAAGATCTGTATATAAACTTAGCGCACGTACTTCTCTAAGGGAGCTGTTTAAGAAAATAGGTATTCTCACAGTAGCGTCCCAATACATATATAATTGCATTTTGTATGTACGTAATAATTTCAATACATTTAAAAAGAACAGTGACGTACATAGTAAAAACACGAGGAATAAACATAAAATTATGATGCCTCGTCATAGACTTGCTAAAGTGTCTCGTTCCTTTTTGGGTCAAGGTATACGTTACTATAACAAAATCCCGGCAGATATCCTAAATTTACCAACTCGCCAGTTTAAGAAAACAATCAAAACTACACTGTTAAGTAAAGGTTATTACTCTACTGAGGAATATATCGGCGATAAAGAAGCATGGAATCAAGCCCTTCACCTCGTAGGATAATTTTGTTACTAATATTGTATTAAGTATTTGACTTGCTTTTTTTATGCAAACGTCGTCATACATGTTCTTTCACTAACAACTAGAGTATAAGTTTTTGTTTTATATAATTGAGTTTTCCGTTACCTGTATGAAGTCGTATTCCAGTAACATTTTTTTTGAAAATATTGTATTGAAATGATTGTAGTACTAAATTGGCGATTGAAAAGAGCAACTGACCGAGTTTCTTGCTGGAGTCTTCTCGGCAGAATCAGCATTCCGAACCAGTGGTAGAATCGCATTAAGTATGTTTATTTATATTAGTATATTTTATATATCACCATATATATGTATTCAAATGTATTGAATATATTTTTTTTCATAGTTTTGACGATTCGAAAGTGCTTGTTTGTATGCCTATTTGAATAAAGATATTTTTGATTTGATTTGATTTGACTGTTTCCTTGATATAACAATGAAAAAATCATTATACGTGTAGACGCGTCTTTCTCATATTCCATTTTGTTGTTGCACTACAGATTCAATCATAGAAATCTTTGTTCCACAAGACAACGCATCATTTGATATGCGCATAAGTTTCATTATGAAGAACATGATACATTTTCAAGGCATTGTTAAAATCTCGGCGCACGTCAACGTACGTAAGCGCTGCGAGCGCTTGCAACGCTTAGTAAATAAGTTGTTTAAATTTTGCAGCGGCCGATACAAAGCGGCGCCTCGCGACGGAAGCGACGCGCAAGATACCTGATACTTTGGGATGGTCTTTTTCATAAGCTGATGGCGCTTGACTTTAAGATTCAAGTCCTATAGTGTAAAGCTTGTTTTGTTTAGATATACATTTAAACACATGAGCATCCAGTTATACAGATTTATGCCTTATTTTTTTGTAAAAAAAATGCACCGCTGTAATTACTTAGGTTCACCCAGTAAATCGGTGATTACTTCTAAAAAAAATATTCCTATTTTGGAAGGCTTCAAAATATGTCTTTGGCAACATTTGATAATGTAAATGTTTTGAAAATTCCTGAACAAAATATCTTTATTTTATTATATTTTATCTCCTTAGCAAAACTTCAAATATTTGCTCTAAAAGGCTATCAGAAATTGTAAAGTAGTGCTGGTAAATGAGTTATTTAAACAGCGTCGCGACAGAAACAGAACTTTGGCTTGTATCGGAAGCCCAGAGAGCAAGATGTACACTGGGGGTGTGGTACAAGTCACAAGCGAAGGACTTGACAATGTGAAAAAATATAATATCATGCGACATTCATTGATTTTAATGTAAAATAAAAACATATCATAAACTAAGATTTTGATAATCTAAAGTTAGTTGTATTTATTCAATAATAATTAAAAAGACAAAATTACCAATTTAAATTAAATCAATTTAGCTAGAAATTCAAAATTACATTGAGACGATAAACTTTACTATGTAGTACTTATTTTTATCTTACTATAGGCTTGATAATGAATAATTATTTGTTGTTTAGTTTTATTCGATCCAATCGCCCCTCACTTGCGCCACACGCAAAGTCTCCGCCTCCAAGCGTTCGGAAGTTCCTCAGCTCGCGAAGACAGCGATTATCTCAAACAGCATCAGCCACGTCTGACGACTCTGCATTGAGGCAGGAGAACACTAAGCGACAGTAGAGGAATATTGTTTATAGCTTATTCTGATGAGTAAAGGGTTGTAACAATAGGAATGGGTACAAGTGCCTGGATTCTTCAATATAAGTGATATTGCTATAATGTATGTTTTGTAGTCATAAGTCTACAAGTAGGTATGATGCTATAACCTAGATATAAAGCGAGTGAAGCTCGCATTCACCAGGTTTTTAAAAATAAAATCCTTAATAAGTAGCCCAAGGCTGTCAACCGAAAATTATTAGGTATGCGATATTTCCTTTTCGCTGACGTTGTTTTGCAAGGTTTTAATTAAATTCCATTGCTTTATCCCACTCATGTGAATAAGTAGGTGTTATGAAACGTATTTTGTATCGTAACAAACGTTTGCTATTTTAGTAACATTCCTTTTTATTTTTATGCAATAAAATGTGGAATACACTGTGACTATTACAAATATCGAATATTATTTAAATAAGTTTTAAATATCTTTTGTATTTCACGATCGCGAACTCAGGTTGATGGATAGTTCTGTTTAAAAATAGTTTTTTTGTTATTGAATTATTCACATAAAATAAAAACAAATCATACCAGATTATATAAATGAAAAAAAAATGACCATACGAGTATATCTTGCCAAACGGATGTTGACTCCGTCATAAAAGTATCGAGGCGATAGTAAAACATTCGTTTAAGTTAAGAGGACCACTATAGAGTTTAAAAATACCAGAAGCCAATGAAAACACTGGTCTGTGGACTTCCATTGTGTTTAAAGAGATTAAGAGCTTTCCGCTACTCAGCGGGATACTTACTTAATTCTGCTTGGAATTAAGTAAAACAAATTAAGATCTTAATAAGGCTGGCGGCGCATTAGTGACTTCGCTGGTGTTGCTAATGCCTTTTGTCTTAGTCTTTGGCAGCAGACGTTTACCAAACAGGTATACTGTTCCTTAAATACACATTTCAGAAAAAAAACTATGTTTTTAACCTCCGGACTCCGGAACAAATAATAAACAAATAAATACTTTTTTCAAGTAGCTAAGGCGCTTGTGTTACAGATATCATTTGTTTATACTTCTACATATTACACCCGAGACAAGCAGACACCTTCATGCACACAAATGTTTTCTTGTGCGGGGATCGAACTGAATCGAACAAATATGACATAATATTTTTTCCTGAGATTAGCGCGTTCAAACTAACAAACACACAAACAAACTCTTAAGAGTTATCATATGAGTATAGATTTGTATCGAATATCAAGGTAATGTTATTCAATAGTTAGTAAAAGCTGTGATTTGTAACAGTAAAATTTAATAACAGATCTGAATCATCTTGTCAAATCGCTTCATTAGTTCAGCTTCAAACTTAATGAAAAACTGACAAATTATTTCATCAGATCGAGGAGATGAATAATCTCGTTAGGGACTGCGATACCAATCCGAGGCGTCCAGGCGTGATTAGTTTAATTGTTATTCATTATTTGATTATATATTGTACTATCAAAATAATTAGTACAAGTAGATATTATGATCGTAGAAAAAAGTTTATTTAAATATTAATTTTATCATCATAATCATCAAGCAGTATTGGAATGTGCAAAGTAAAGTTTTTATTTTATTTCATTTTAATTATCTATACTAATATTATAAAGCTGAAGAGTTTGTTTGTTTGTTAGAACGCACTAATCTTAGGAGCTACTTGTTCGAATTCAAAAATTATTTTTGTGAGTGGATAGTCCACTCTTCGACGAAGGCTTTAAACTATAGTATAACACTGTATGCGGGAACCTAAATCCCTGTCGAGTCGCAGGCGGCCGCTCTTAATTTAATTTATTAAATCAAGTTCATCTGCTTTTACCATAATATCAGCGGTATTTGTGGATCAGAGCAAATTGCAATCATGCTGCCAGCCTTTGAAGCTTAGGTTCTACTGTAACTCACGGTGTAACATACCGCGAAATTCCACTTTACCTACTACATTCCTGTGAGATCGTCATTCGTCGAACCGATGACAGGTACAGGATATTTGACAAACCTTTAGCAAGGCACTACAATCCAACAAACATTTTGTCAGAACCAACCCATTCGAAAAGTTGTAGGGTGGAAATACGTCACATAGCCACAGTTAGATAGAAATAGACTTAAATACCGTCCGGTGGTGTGTGGAGAAGTTTCCTGGAAGGCACCCCATGAGCCATTATAACGTTTGAGTGGCTTCTAATTGCGTTCCGAGAGCCTAACAGTTCCCCGCTGGCGCACGCGTGTCTGTGTTAGTGGAAACTTTGCTAAACTGCACTGAACTTTTCTATTTTACATGGTGTAATTGAAAATAAGCCGTTTTTTCTGTAAACATATTTTACTAATGTTACCAAATCTCTATATAAGTAGGGAAAAGCTGGGTGTCTTACAGCGCTTTATTAAAGACTAGCGGCCGCCCGCGACTCCGTCCGCGTGGATTCGGGTAAACCTCAAAAATTGTAGCCTATGTGTTATTCTGATGTATAAGCTATATTGTGGTAAAGTTTCATTCAAATCCATTCAGTAGTTTTTACGTGAAAGAGTAGCAAACATCCATACATCCATACTTACAAACTTTCGCCTTTATAATAGTAGTAGGATGAACAGGAAAATTGCATCTCCGTTGTTACTGGTAAGACATAGAATGGAGTTACATGAAAAAAAAGGAAAGTATTAAAGAATTAAATTCATCAAAGTTTTTACATCGTTCGAATAATAAATAGTTTTATTCATGTTAATAATCAATGTCTTTTTTTCTTTAGTAATATTCGTTGAAGGACAGATTCGGTAAGGATAGAAAATAAATGTGGGACAATTTATTTTCTCAAGTTCATTCAGTTCAACTACCACCAAACCTGTTTGAAAATACACTCCCGCATCGTACTCGAAATGATCCAGTACAGTCGTGCACGTGTCGAGAGCGGTACAGGCGCGCGGGAAGCAATTAGAGCAAGCGGAACGTGTAATGAGTGACGCCGTCGGACGTGGGGGGGGGGGACACTCGTGGTGGAATTACCGCGCTCCAGCGGCGAGCCGAGCCCTGTTTGCGACTAGTGGAACGAAACGTAGTGTTTTAGCGAGTACTAGGTAGCGATGTGTAACACAACTTTTTGTTTTACTCGACATAGTGGAAGTTGGTGTTTCATTCATTAGTCCTTCGAGCCAGATTCAGAAATAGTGATGACATCAAGTAGCTTATAGCGGATTTACATCGCTTATATTAGAAGATTAGTTAAATTACCTTGAAACTTAGGTACATTCAAGTTAAATAGTCTCACCAAAACTGCTTGAACAGATCCAGTACAGTCTCGCACGTGTCAAGAGCGGTACAGGCGCGCGGGAAGCAATTAGAGCGAGCGGAACGTGTAATGAGTGACGCCGTCGGACGTGGGGGACGTGGGGGGGGACACTCGTGGTGGAATTACCGCGCTCCAGCGGCGAGCCGACCCTTGTTTGTAGCTGGTAGGACGAGACGTAGTGTTTTAGCAAGTACCAAATACAAATGTGGAACATGGCATTCCATGGCATTCACCTTCCTATTGAAAGTTGGTCCATTTATTGGCACCGGAGCCGGATCACAGCTAGCAGCTTATAATTTTGAGGTTTTAAGTTTGGGGCAGCATGTAAAATAGCGGAAACAAGATAATAAAATAATGCATCATTATTCCATTTCAAGTTGCTTATAGTCTAAGATCCCGCCATACTAGCACCTTCATCGAGCTGGTTATTGGATGAGACCTATTTTATACACAATTTAACATGTCAATAATTATATTGCACAAGGGTTGCCTAGAAAATTTCAGTCCAGGATGTGATTAATTTACACTTAAAAAAGTATATTTTTTCAAATATTTCATCGGCTTGGTTATTGAACCAATTCCATACCAATCGAAAGTATGAAGCCTATATAATACGCAAACGTTGGGTTGCCTTTTGTTTTCCAGTCAGAAGTCTCGGGTTGCCGGGTATACCTAGTCACTTGATAGGAGCATTTTGCATCGGCCTGGTTATTGAATCAAATTTAAATGAAAATAAAGATTATTTCATTATGAACACGGTGGTATAGGGTTGCCTGCGAAAAATCAGTCCAGAATGGGGGTTGCCGGATTTTGAAAAGTGAAATATTGCCGCGATGAAAAACTATTTTTGATAGTGCAAATGACAAGGATAACGATAGATTTAGATATGCTGTGTAGTAATATTTACTAAAATTGAAGAATTTTAATTTTATTTTTAACTAGCAACCGCCCGCGACTCCGTCCGCCTGTGTTTCGGTTTCCTCACACAGTGTTACTATGGTTAGCTTAAAGCCTTCCTCAACAAATGGTAAGTGGACTATCCAACACAAAAGATTTTGTCAATTCGAAACATTACTTAGTTCCTGAGATTAGCGCGTTCAAACCAATCTGGATCAGGAGTTACACGTGTTATTGTGAGTCAACCGGCGGGGTATTTTGTAGGCAATTTTATGTAGAATATTTACGTCGTACATGATTTTAATGTTACTTAATGTAAAACACACGCAACAGATTCTTTAAAAAAATTAGTAATTTCTCCCTTTTTCCCAACATTTCCCTTCACTACGCTGCTCCTATTGATTGTAGCGTGACGAAAAGTATCCTATAATCTGCCCAGGAGTGTGAAGAATAATGGTACCAAGTTTCGTCAAAATCTTTTGAGTTGTTTTCGTTTCTATAAGGAACATACAGACAGACAGATAGACAGACAGACAGACAGACAAAAATTTTACTAATTACTTTTTTTGCATCCGTATCGATCGCTTATCACCCCCTGATAGTTATTTGAAAATATATGTCATGTAAGTACAGAATTGACCTCTCGACAGACTTATTATTAGTATAGATATAGATTAATTATAGAAATATTAAATCGTAAAATGTTTATTTGCTACAAATATACTAATGAAGAATACATACAATACCAAAAAATCTAAAATTCACACGAATAAATCATGAACGAACACAACATTAAAACAAACACATTAACAGTCCTTCTCATCTCAAATAAAACAAAACTAGAAATTAAAACTAGCAGTTTTCGGTCATGACAAAGATCTCGCATAACGGCCACTGTTATTTACATATATATTGTATGTAATATAAAAGTATGTATACTTCTATAGTAAATTATATGTTACGGGCAACATTTAGATTCAATTAGTTTATACATACATATTTCCTAACAACATGATTAAAACGCCGGTATCAGAAGCCTTAATTAAAATGCTTGCGCCTGGTTTTGCTTTAGAAGCATGAAAAACAATTCGCGTAATCAGCCTCTTCGTGATGACATTCATAATTTCTCTCTTAATTTTTTATTTACGGAATTTTCTTGCTCATCATATGAGTAGCAACGATGGTCGACCTTTAAAAAGTTTGCCAAATGATCGTTCTCCCAATAATCAGCCAGAAAAGGCACCAAAACCTCCTTAAAACCATAATTTTCTAACAAAAATAGTTTTTCATCGCTGCAATATTTCACTTTTCAAAATCCGGCAACCCTAATTCTGGACTGATTTTTCGCAGGCAACCCTGTACCACCGTATTCATAATGAAATAATCTTTATTTTCATTTAAATTTGATTCAATAACCAGGCCGATGCAAAATGCTCCTATCAAGTGACTAGGTATACCCGGCAACCCGAGACTTCTGACTGGAAAACAAAAGGCAACCCAACGTTTGCGTATTATATAGGCTTCATACTTTCGATTGGTATGGAATTGGTTCAATAACCAAGCCGATGAAATATTTGAAAAAATATACTTTTTTAAGTGTAAATTAATCACATCCTGGACTGAAATTTTCTAGGCAACCCTTGTGCAATATAATTATTGACATGTTAAATTGTGTATAAAATAGGTCTCATCCAATAACCAGCTCGATGAAGGTGCTAGTATGGCGGGATCTTAGACTATAAGCAACTTGAAATGGAATAATGATGCATTATTTTATTATCTTGTTTCCGCTATTTTACATGCTGCCCCAAACTTAAAACCTCAAAATTATAAGCTGCTAGCTGTGATCCGGCTCCGGTGCCAATAAATGGACCAACTTTCAATAGGAAGGTGAATGCCATGGAATGCCATGTTCCACATTTGTATTTGGTACTTGCTAAAACACTACGTCTCGTCCTACCAGCTACAAACAAGGGTCGGCTCGCCGCTGGAGCGCGGTAATTCCACCACGAGTGTCCCCCCCCACGTCCCCCACGTCCGACGGCGTCACTCATTACACGTTCCGCTCGCTCTAATTGCTTCCCGCGCGCCTGTACCGCTCTTGACACGTGCGAGACTGTACTGGATCTGTTCAAGCAGTTTTGGTGAGACTATTTAACTTGAATGTACCTAAGTTTCAAGGTAATTTAACTAATCTTCTAATATAAGCGATGTAAATCCGCTATAAGCTACTTGATGTCATCACTATTTCTGAATCTGGCTCGAAGGACTAATGAATGAAACACCAACTTCCACTATGTCGAGTAAAACAAAAAGTTGTGTTACACATCGCTACCTAGTACTCGCTAAAACACTACGTTTCGTTCCACTAGTCGCAAACAGGGCTCGGCTCGCCGCTGGAGCGCGGTAATTCCACCACTCATCCAATAACCAGCTCGATGAAGGTGCTAGTATGGCGGGATCTTAGACTATTACCATGTGATAAATTTTCTGAATCAAAATTGCTTCACACCATTTTCAACATGATTACAATTGCTGAAAAGCAATTAAAACGGACCCGGTTTTAAATAATAATTACTTTTCATACACCTCTCCCGTTTAAAATCTTGTTAAATTCAAATTAACTGTGTTAATACTTAACGATACAACAGCTTATTTCACATAACATTCAACCCGCGCTATTTTTATTTAAGAATACACTAATTATTCGTAATCATAATAGGTTTTTATGGTTCAAGTTTCATTAAAAACATATTTTGTTTTCATAGCTTCAATACAAACTATACCATTCCCTACATAACAATATACGGAATGCAAGCCTATGAGCATTTTTTCAACTTTTTATACTTAGAAGGTATCAACCTGATAAGATAAATAAAATTTTCGCAGTGTACGACGAGTGTACACTTAACAATAAACCGGTTTCTACTCGATTCAAGTATCTACTTCAATCTAGTTGTAACCGGTTTATAAGATCTCTTCAGAGCCGGTTTCCCAGTAAATTACTTGTAACGTAGGATTTAGTATTACCCGGGTAATCCGCTGTTAATGAAGCTATGTTACTCGGCCTTTACACAAGATAATATCATACTTAACTTTTTATACCATCGTAATCTTCATTTGGGTTCCAGAGATTAACTTTTTCCTTATTATTATGATGATTAGATAATACTCGTGACATTGTTATTTTATTTTTATTCCATTATTATTTTGTGGTTTGATTACGCGTTTGATAGTGAATCTATGTTGGTGTTTAAAATTTTACTAGGATCAAATAGGTAGTGGTAATTTTCTGGGTATACAAGCAGGGAGTGCGGTGACTTATGTTATAGAATACATTTGACAAAACAGGAATCTTAATTCGGAAATCACTCTGAAAGTCGTAAACAAATTTTGATGTCCTAATTCCACATGGGCAAAGCCGCAGGTAAATGCTAGCATGCAATAAACATATTTTTATACCCACTTATTTATCCTTTATTATAGTTTTCTCAGATATTAACCATCAAATACGATAGTTAAAATGAGAAAATGGCGTCGGTCGTCCATTAATCGTGGATTACGCAAGGCCCGGGACTTCATTACGCCGGATCAGCTACTGAGTCCCGGAACTAACAAAGGCGTGGTAAAACTGATAACCCGGAGTACTAAGTTCGACGGGTCTAGCATCCTACTTGGTAAACCGGGTTATACTCCAGTCAAAATAGACATTCCAGTTTGCATTAATTCCCAACAAGCTGGATTTTTGTGCAGGCCTTGAATATGTCATTACAAATGATATGTCAAAAGTCCCCATCGATCCCGCTTGTGCGTTGTTTTTTATTCGTGGTCAAAGGGCCCAAATTTGTGTTTTTTACTTATATCTCTGAAACTAAAAGAGCTATCGAAAAATGGTTCAAGTAAAGTTTGTAGATCGAAAAATTGTCTACCTAAAAGATTTCTACACTTTTCTTGTACAAAGCAGCGCTGTCGAGATATCTTGACTTTAAGCCGCAGGAAAGTCGTATTTTCGAGTAGCCCACATTATGCAAATACAATAAATTGTGTTGAGTAGTTTATCTGGAGCAGGTGGCAGTTAAGCATGGATTGGCTCTAAACTATTATTTACCAATTTCCAGCTCAAATTTTCACGATTTAGATCATTGAAGTCAAAAAAGACAAAATGATGTATCAAGCTTGCATTCATTCCCAACAATGGGGACTTTTGTGCAGGCATTGATTACGTCATTACAAATGATATGTCAAAAGTCCCCATCGATCCCGCTTGTGCGTTGTTTTTTATCTGTACTGGAAATCTTCGGATCCTATTTTTAACCGTTCTGGTAGTCAAACCTCAATGGTCCCCATAGAGACTTTTACTCCTTACATGAAATAGGATCGACTGGCGCGAAAAAAAAATTTTGGAATTTTCAGTACAAAATGTATGGGAAAAGTTTTTTTTGTTTTTTCTTTGCCAATCGATCCAATTACATGTTAAGATTAAAATACTCTATGGGACCATTTGAGGTTTGAGTACTAGAAATGTCAGAAATCGCAAAAAAACTTTTCCCATACATTTTGTACTGAAAATTCCAAAAATTTTTTTTTGCGCCAGTCGATCCTATTTCATGTAAGGAGTAAAAGTCTCTATGGGGACCATTGAGGTTTGACTACCAGAACGGTTAAAAATAGGATCCGAAGATTTCCAGTACAGATAAAAAACAACGCACAAGCGGGATCGATGGGGACTTTTGACATATCATTTGTAATGACGTAATCAATGCCTGCACAAAAGTCCCCATTGTTGGGAATGAATGCAAGCTTGATACATTATTTTGTCTTTTTTGACTTCAATGATCTAAATCGTGAAAATTTGAGCTGGAAATTGGTAAATAATAGTTTAGAGCCAATCCATACTTAACTGCCACCTGCTCCAGATAAACTACTCAACACAGTTTATTGTAATTGCATAATGTGGGCCACTCGAAAATACGACTTTCCTGCGGCTTAAAGTCAAGATATCTCGACAGCGCTGCTTTGTACAAGAAAAGTGTAGAAATCTTTTAGGTAGACAATTTTTCGATCTACAAACTTTATTTGAACCATTTTTCGATAGCTCTTTTAGTTTCAAAGATATAAGTAAAAAACGCAAATTTGGGCCCTTTGACCACGAATAAAAAACAACGCACAAGCGGGATCGATGGGGACTTTTGACATATCATTTGTAATGACATATTCAAGGCCTGCACAAAAATCCAGCTTGTTGGGAATTAATGCAAACTTGAGTCTTAATTTTGTCTATTTTGACTGGAGTATTATGAGTTTTAGGTTAGTGTATTGGAGATCAGCATGTACAAACAGTATATTGCTGAGCCATAGCTTACTTAGAATTAAATAAATTTGAATTTTATTCAAATATTTTATTTAAAGAAGCTCATTCATTTGTGTCTAGTAATGTAAGATCAGTATTTTGAACTTATTATGCGTTATGTGACCGTTATAGTAAATAGAAAATGAGTAGTTTAATTTTTTCATAATTTGGTTTAAATCTTCGTTTTTATGTGCGTTCTACTTTGACCAACACAAAAAGGTCGGGCTTTTGATCAAGCCTCCAGCCAACACAAAAAAAATTCATTTAAAAAAAATCGGTGAAACTACA
Source organism: Nomophila noctuella (assembly GCA_958496325.1). Taxonomy (NCBI): domain Eukaryota; kingdom Metazoa; phylum Arthropoda; class Insecta; order Lepidoptera; family Crambidae; genus Nomophila; species Nomophila noctuella. The sequence goes on from OY292482.1 coordinate 17,254,436, forward strand.
TATTTATTTTGCTATCGATAACTAAAATCTATAAAGAATGGCTTGAACTAGTCCATTAACCGCGGATTACCGACACCTCATTTCACTGGTTCATCTATCTCTTTAAGTCGTTCAACCGCCCCTGAGACAGGTAACGACCATTTCGAACTGAACTTATATTGAACTAGCGGGCGCCCGCGACTTCGTCCGCGTGGATTTTGGTTTCTATATCAACTTTTTTTCCCGTTAGGGGTGGATGTTTGAAATAATCTTTGAAAGGGGATGCCTACGTCATATTATCTTTATGAATGCTAAGTCTCAGCCCGATCGGTTAAAAATGACAAAGTTTCATACTAAAGTTCATCCCCTATTTTACCCCCTTGGGGGATGGAATTTATTAATCTCATTAATTAGGCGATGCCTAAGTCAAAGTAGCTTTATGAATGAAAGTCCCAAACCGATCGGTTAAAAAAATGACAAAGTTTCATACTACCGTTCATCCCCTATTTTACCCTCTTGGGGGTTAGAATTTATCAATCTCATTAATTAGGCGATGCCTACGTCATAGTAGCGTTATGTATGCAAAATATCAGCCCGATAGGTTTAAAATTGACAAAGTTTCATACTACCGTTCATCCCCTATTTTACCCCCTTGGGGGTTAGAATTTATCAATCTCATTAAATAAGCGATGCCTACGTCATAGTAGCTTTATGTATGCAAAATATCAGCCCGATAGGTTTAAAATTGACAAAGTTTCATACTACCGTTCATCCCCTATTTTACCCTCTTGGGGGTTAGAATTTATCAATCTCATTAATTAAGCGATGCATACGTCATAGTAGCTTTATGTATGCAAAATATCAGCCCGATAGGTTTAAAATTGACAAAGTTTCATACTACCGATCATCCCCTATTTTACCCCCTTGGGGGTTGAATTAATCAAAATCCTTTCTTAGCGGATGCCTACGTCATTACATCTACCTGCATACAAAATTTGAGCCCGATCCGTCCAGTGGTTTGGGCTGTGCGTTGATAGATCACTATGTAATCAGTCAGTCAGTCAGCAATCAGTCAGTCACCTTTGAGTTTTATAGATATAGATAGAAGATTCTATGAGTTAAATCTACGAGTGAAAAAAAGGAGCTAACTTTACCTTTGATATGCTGTTAAATAAAAATAAATGAAATGAAAAATTTAATCATTTATTTCGGACAGGATCGATATTTCGCTAGTGAAAAATTTATAAGTTGAATAAAAATATAACGAAAACTCGAGTGTATAAATCGTAAAATATCTTAATTCAGAATGTTCACAATCAAACCATCATTTTATCGTTACTAGCGGCCGTCCACGACACCCTCCATGTGGGTTTAGTTTTTCACCCACATAGTGTTTTACTACAAGCTCAAGCCATCCTCGACAAATAGATTATCCAGAAGAAAAAAAACAATTTGTACTAATATTTCCTGAGATTAGCGCGTGTAAACAAACACAACACTTCATCTGTATTATATTTAGTATAGATATAACAAAATATAATGAATTTATATTTTTTGAATTAATGAGTCAGTTTACAACATTTGAAACACTCGAAATTTAGACCTATCCACCCATCAGAAGGGAAACCGAAAATACTATTATCATGCAACATGCACGGTACAGCTGCCGTGGTATAAATGATGCAAGCAGTTGTGTTCAGCCCTGCGGACAAAAACACGAGGCACGTATTTGTCCAGAGAGGTGGGTATCGCGCACGAATACCGGCGGGACATGAAACATGCAGATCACTGTCACATTACTTATTTGTTATTTTTTGGGAAAGAACACCTTAATTGTTCCGTGTTTTATTTGGCACGTGGTCTTGGACATTTGCAGTTGAGGAAAACTTTTTAAGAGCATAGTAAGGTTTTGTAAAGCAATTGTGATATGACACGATTGAATACGATTATGAAATGATCTAATTCATCCATTCAGCAATTCGGAAAACTTTATGAAAATAAGCAAATTAGCAAGAACTTTGATAAATTATCTCTTACTTTGATGACTCTATTCAGCCACTCATTCTTAATTAATTATTTTTTTTTCATATGAAAACACCCCTGTATCTCAGAAAGATTGTGGTATTGGCACTTATATTTTACAATCGTGCGCGGTAAAGTATAGATGCATTGTTTCCGGCAACATTGTTGGAAGTTCAACATTGCAACACCGTACTATGGGGATGTTGACATCATCAGTAATTAGATATTTTTTTTATTTACTGTCAAAACGATTTCAAACTATAAAGTTTTTATGGGAATAGCACATGACACTGTGACGTCATTATTTAAGGAGTCAACTCAGTAATAATTAACTACATAATTTTAATTTATTAAAAATTCTAATCTTAGATCATATAAACGAAAACTAAAAAAAACATTAGATACTAAAAGGCGTCTTCTTGTTGTAGAAAAATGTTGTGAAATAAATAGTGACATAATGTTAACATACCTATTCGTTTGTCAATGTGCAAACGCTCCTATTGCTAAAGTTCAAAGCAGAGTTGAACGTAAAATCAATGCTGCAGCGTTGGTTGAATTTGCATTCTTCATGACTCGTAAAATGCATGACTGCACCTGTTTGCCAACAGGGCCGGCCAAAATATTACAAATAGCTGAAACGCTATAACTGAAGCTGAACAATATAATAAAATTTCAAAAAAAAAACCGCATCCGTACCCGCGTATATCCGCAGGGAAAAAAATCCGTATTGATATCCGTATCCGTTACTTTTGACGCGCATACATCATCATACATCATGTATGTATGCGACTCAGTGTCATACTAAACTTTTAATAAACGCGACGCATGTCGAAACATTTCCTGCGTATCGTTGCGGCGAGATAAGTGTCAACAATGTTTTTAAAGTCACTTGCGCCTTTACCGTATCCGTATCCCGGATCCGTGGATCATGACACTGAATATCCGCTTTCAGATCCGTATCCTACGTTTTTAACGAGCTGGCACATACTTAAGTAATAACAATCATCATCGGCCTACTTTGCAGTTCACTGATGGACTGCAAAAAAGACCTCTCCCATGTGGGTTAAGTCCAATCAAACCTTCACCTGGGGTTGGCCACAAATAGCTTAAATCGTTTTTTATTATAAGATTTACAAAGGAAACTTGTTGCCCATCCCACCAGAATGTTTCTCAGTCACTTCTTACGACACCTGCGGCAATAAAAGAGGTAGGTTTGGCCGGCACTAAGTAATAAACAGTAAAAAATAATTAATGCCTCTTATGTTTTATTCATCTTTCAATTTTAATGCGTGGGTAGCTCTAATGCTTTAAGTAAATAAAGTGTAGAAACACAATAAGGCCCAAAAACCGAAAAGGCGACCGAAGATCGGCGGGATCACGCCTACAATGTATTTTAAATGGAAGATGATACACGTTGCAAAAACTTCGCCACATAATAATGTATAGAAAATGAACTTTGGTCGCGTTTTTCCGCTTAATGCGTCTACACTATATGCCTTTTCTAAACGCATTTATACTATGAATTTCTGACGAGTAAAAGTATACAAAATCCGTCCATCCACCATTTTACAACACAATAACAACAACGGCGACTCGCGTGTCTAATTTTTCTCATGCGGCTCCGTCGTGTTTGCGGCGTTTTGAGGCGCGGTGGCTTGCGGCGGCTTGCGGCGCGTGCAATATAAATGCGACCGCGGCGTGCATCATTGATGGCGCCGCACCTGCCAGGTGGCTACGTGCGCTGAGCTCGTTTTTGTCCGAAAAGTGGGTCAGCTCGCCCGAATTTTTCTAGTCGATTGTCATTTTCTTTTTTGTAAATGTTGGAACACTATTGTGTTTTGGAGCCAAGAAAGAAATGGGAAAGCTGTTGCGGGCTTTTATACAGAGTTATCGCAGACTAGAAAAACTTTGAAATAGGATGAACAGTCAAGTGCCGCAGTCGTTTCAGGCATTCCAAATAATGTTTTGTTTAAACATAAGCCCCAATTTCCTAATTTCGTATAAGAAACGTCATACAGAAAATAAATATTACTCTCTATCCTGTCGTATCTATAGGCCGTCGCACCCGTTAATCTTTCTAGCATAATATTAGAATGCTTAATTTGTGTCATTAAAGGTCCTTAAAGACATCAGCATTGTCTATCTGCCTATTTAAATGACCATGAGGCAAGCTCATGCTTTGGTAGCGCTTATGCAAGGAAAAACAATCTTACTTTAAACTCATTCGTTACATAGTAGCAAAAAGGACGACATAGTTTATAACGGTACCTCGCTTCAAAATTCCTTTGTCGGAGTCGTACGTCATCGCAAAGCTGCGCATTGTCGGTGGATGGCTGTGACGTCACTCGCGCTTAATCTATTCAATCGGATTTGGTCGCGCGCCAAGCGGCCGCGTGATGCTGCGACTTATCGCGGTTATCGCTTCAGACCCGCACTGAGAGGTGGGGCAGTAAAGAAGGAAAGAAAGAATTAAAGAATTTATTCACGTTGCATCGGAAGTATCAGTTTTGTAGTTCTACTTTTTACACTGCAATGGCATTCTTGCCTACCATCAGGTGAATCACTTACTCGTTTGCCGCCTCTGCCATAAAAATAAATATTATTTATTCTCAATTTATAGAAAGAACGACTTACTCTCTTAATGCCATTGCATTGCAATTAACGAACTTTCAATATACAATAATCAGTTTTTAAAAGTCCACTCTTCAACGCCGTCTACAGAAAACTAACTTTCTTACTCACATGTTCTTGCATGGAATAAACCTTGTAAATGTCTATGGGTCAACGTAAACCTGTGCATTATGATTTTGATATTTTCAAATCATGAGCAGTCCGCTGTGCTATTAAAAAAAATTGGTCAAGTGCGACTCGGACTCCCGCACTGAGGGTTCCGTACAAATTCTATTTTTTACGTATTAAAAAAACTACTGACTAGATTTCGTTCGAACCAATTTTCGTTGGTAGTTTTTATGGTAATGTACATTATATAATTATTTCAGTTTTATCATCCTCTTATTTTAGAAGTTAGAGGGGGTGGGGCACACACTTTTTTCCACTTTGGAAGGGTCTGTCACGCAAAGTATTCACTTTAGAAAAAAGTGATATTAGAAACCTTAATATACTTTTTAAAGACCTATTCATAGATACCCCACACGTATATGCCCAATGAAAAAAAATATTTCGAGTTTCAGTTCTGACTATGGGGACCACCCCACTTTTTATATATTTTTTTCTATTTTCGTATGAAAACCTTGTTGCGGTTCACAGAATACATCCACGCACTAAGTTTCAATAGTATAGTACTTATAGTTTCGGAATAAAGTGGCTGTGACAGACTGGCGGACAGACAGACAGACAGACAGACAGACAGACATGACGAATCTATAAGGGTTCCGTTTTTTGCCATTTCGGCTACGGAACCCTAAAAACACGTTAAGAAAGACACACTTTAGATTCAATAATTAACTTTATTTAAATAACTTAGTTTTTAAACACATCAAAAGCAATTTTACACCGGAAAAATCACTTCTTCACTGATATTCTGAGCAGTGTAGCAACCAGTGATTCCGACTTATCGCAGTTATCGCTCCACCGGCGTTTTTCGGATCAAACGCAGATGGTATTTTACAAAGTTGCGGCTGAATATTTTATTGGATTCGTACGGGAACGACCGGCCCGAATCCAGTTTGTAATAACTCTTTATAAAGCATTTACCGTTGATTGTACGTTCAGCGATTCCTTTTAATCTCGAAATGGATTTTTTGTTTTATTTATTTCGTTTCTTTGCCTGCACGGGAATATTGATAGGGCGGGCGGATATTTATTAATACTTTTTTGTAGCAATGCCGAAAAATACACAAACGTGTGTGGGAGATGTGAGGTCTGTTTCATCTTCTCAGATAAGAGTTCAGTTGAAAGAATTTTCTTCTGATGCTTTTACATTTTAAAACTTTTTGTAGATGACTCACAGTAGAAAATGAAGAAAACTTTGGTAAATATGGAGATAACTTTTAACTTTTACTTACAGCAACGAGACATATATTTACAACAGCAGTTTGTGGCATATAAGTGAAAAATATTGTAAACTAAGTAAGTAAACTTAAACTTTAACAAAGAGGCAATAAAAATTGCCGACCGAGGCTAGTAAAAAAATACAGATAACTTAATTTGTAAGTTATTTTTAATTTAGCGCTATAAAATTAATAAATTAAAATCAAGTTTTGCGTTGCTTACACATTTTGTTACTAAATTATTGCTTAAGGGAATGCTTGTTAAACTCAACAAAGTTTTCAATTGAAGCGCTAACGGAATTTTGTAGTGTACCAATAAACAAACGACGGGGCTAACATTTCATTAATGACTACTTGAACAAACGGACTGTTGCAATCGAAATTGAACTGTGTGATCAATTCAGTACCTTTGAGGGAACCCGTCAGGGAGTTCCAGGCCTTGTTTAATGCTAATTCGGTGCAAGTTTCGACTGCTTTGTCTTCCACGTCTTAATGTAAGCTTGGCTTAGTTTGGTGAACTATTTAATTGAGGATTAGCTAAGCGAAAATGAGCAAAGATGTTGAAAACTACGAAACCACGAAGTAAGCCGTTGAAAACTTACAATTTATAATTAATTTTTTTTTTGTTTTTTTCGCATTAAGAAGAATTTAGGGTCTTAGTAAAAATAAAACGAACACTGGTTTGTTTCGTTAATATTTAAATGTTTCTTCATTTTACTTCAATTTGGTAGAGTGAGTATTTATTCTGAAGTTCTTAACTACGAATAAAAAAAACCTTTGTGTATTTTTACTTCAAAGTTTTTTTTCATTACAAAATTTTCCAGCAGTTCAAAGATTAAGAAGAAAATAAAAGCAATAAGCTTTGTAAAAGGTCTATCTAAACTACTGTTCACTTTAATTTATTATTATTGTATCCATGAAATAAGCGTTTAAGTAAATCTGAACTATTAACCAAGGTAGTCTCTATTACATAGAATGTAAACTATTTAATTAAACTTAGGGATGATTACTCTGTGATGTCTTTTGTTACCACGAATGCTCTAGTTCACCTTTGGAAGCAAACAGTCTATTGAATCAATGCCCTTGGAAAGGAGATCTTCTTTAGAAGCCTAACATCTCACAAATGTGTTTTACAAGGTTCAAGTCTGCAATTGCTTTGTTAAGTACCCAGCCCTGTAAAGCAAATGCCTATACAAATATTAATACTAAAGTCTATTAATGTCCAAGGTACTGTTTAGGCTTCAGACCTCATCGACATCATTTTATTGTGTAAATATGTATTGCAGAGTAATTAGTAATTTTAAACAATGTTTGTAAAGTAAAACAATGTTCTTCTAAAATCTAAATAACTACATTATATAAATGATTTAGGAATGATTATAATCGTTGATGACGGCTTACAAGCATGTGTATTTATAAACAGTCGCCAGTACGTAAATATCCTTTAATGTTCCTTGTTAATTTTACTCAAAATCTATGTTTTATCTAAATTACGACCGATTTTCAGTGACGCAGGTTGGAATTATTGAAACTAAATCCACTCATAACTCACTACTGGCACATACGTCGCTGTTGTTTGTAATACCAGGGCGTATGTGCTAAATAACTATTGGGTACATTTTATGCTCGCCATGTACAGTGTCCACGGATGCTAGTTAAGCATTTCTATTTTACCTTAACTTTTGACTTAAGTGAAATCTTTTTATTATAGAACATCACAGTAAGATATTGACTTACTTAACAGTTTACTCGACTTTAAAATACACCAAAATGACTGTACATTTCTTGGTGGTATAATTATGTTGATAACCATAATTTTGGCATTTATTTATTTCAATTGATTATGTATAAAATTAAAGTATAAATGCCACTGCAGGGCAAAGGTAAATGTGGATTGGTGATCACGGATCTGGACTGTGTTTAGAAAAAACCGGCACAAAATTGCCTGACCTGGAAATAGGCGTTGAACGCTGACCAGTTTTCAATCAACAAAGTTGCGAACTAGTGCAATTAAATCACTAATCAAAGTGCGGAAGCCGTCGTTAGAGGACAATGCTGCCCGAAAGTTTGAAGACTAATTTGCATTTAACAGAAGGACCATAGCATGTGTGCGTGTGTTATCCATGTACAAGTAATTTATTATGAAAGGAGATGGCTAAAACCCATACACTAAAAACCTTCAAAGCGGACCCCGTACAGAAACGGGACAAACGCTAGGAAGGACACTAAAAACCTTCAAAACTGAACAATGACGATTCTGTCAACCCTAGGTTTTCTGGAGCTAAGAAAATATTTCTGATTTACTGAAATTGATAAAATTGGTTTGAGATTTAATTGATTTCTATATTAACAAATTTATTTATTTGTTCCAGGTAAAACTGTTTCCTGGGGTATAATCATTATTTAATTTTGTTAACTATTTATTAAAAGTAATGCAATAATGGATCATACATATTATCGCAATCATTTTTAATGCTGTATATTTGACGGGTTTCTGCATAGCTTATTATCCTAACCCTAAAAACAATTTAAAACTCAAGATCTCCCCAAAATACTGAAACTTACAAGTCTTTCGTAAAAATGGTACTTTCAGCTATGTTCCTACTTAGACATGTTCCAAGGTACAACAAGTCTTAGATGTTCCGGGACCGCAGCGGCTGGTCCAGGCTGGTTTATCACGCCGCAGCCCTTACTGCAATTGAAATACCAAGTGTTCTCCCCAACATATGACGCACTGAATATCACAAGTCTTTCGTAAAATTGTACCTTACGCCAATGAGACTTGTTGTGCCTTAGAATATGACTCTATTTAGAACTGGCTAAGTAGAGCCATGTTCTCAGGCACAACAAGTCTTGGATGTCCTCGGACCGCAGCGGCTGGTCCAGGCTGGTTTACCACGCCGCAGCCCACCCGTTCCGCGCCAGACGTCGCCGCGAGTAATGGCGGCATGTTGGGACGCAAACCACGCCCCTTGAGCGTTTTGACTATGGATCTTGTCTGTCGCAAGCCCAAGATTTGTAGATTACTGCAATTTAATAATACCAATAGTCCTCCCCAACATATGACTTACCGAAACTCAAAAGTCTGTCGAGACAATTGCGTACTAAGCTGTTGAAACTTAGCCATGTTCTAAGGCACAATAAGTCTTGGATGTCCTCGGACCGCAGCGGCTGGTCCAGGCTGGTTTATCACGCCGCAGCCCGCCCGTTCCGCGCCAGACGTCGCCGCGAGTAATGGCGGCGTGTTGGGACGCAAACCACGCCCCTTGAGTGTTTTGACTGTCGCTGTGGTCTGTCGCAAGCCCAAGATTTGTAGATTACTGCAATTTAAATATAACAAAAGCTCTCCCCAACTATTATAAACTCACAAGTCTGTCGTGACATTTGCACATTAAGCTATATTAACTTAGCCATGTTTCAAGACACAACAAGTCTTGGTTGTCCTCGGACCGCAGCGGCTGGTCCAGGCTGGTTTATCACGCCGCATCCCGCCCGTTCCGCGCCAGACGTCGCCGCGAGTAATGGCGGGGTGTTAGGACGCAAACCACGCCCCTTCAGCGTTTTGTCTGTGGCTGTTGTCTGTCGCAAGCCCAAGATTGGTGGATTACTGCAATTTAAAAATACCAAGAGTTCTCCCCAACATATGACGTACCGAAACTCACAAGTCTCTCGTGACTATTGCACATTGAGCTATATTAACTTAGCCATGTTTCAAGGCACAACAAGTCTTGGTTGTCCTCGGGCCGCAGCGGCTGGGCCAGGCTGGTTTATCACGCCGCAGCCCGCCCGTTCCGCGCCAGACGCCGCGAGTAATGGCGGCGTGTTAGGACGCAAACCACGCCCCTTGGAGCGTTTTGACAGTTGCTGTGGTCCTTTGTAAGCCAGAGCGTGGTAGAGTAACTATAGGAAATAAATAGACAGTCAGTATTTATTACTATAATTCTTGGCACTACTAGATTTTTTACATTTTATTAACTTTTTAATGCTATTTTCAATTTTTCATGAATAATATACGCTCCCATATTTTATCTATAAACTGTAGGTCCTTCTCCTCCCCAAGTTGTATTCCTCAGTACTGAGGATGGTGATCATTGCTAAAACTGAAACTCTCAGCAGCTCTCTTGGCAATTTTATGGAGTGGTCTTCCATTAACTTCTCCATGAAATGTAGGTTACCTATTTAAAATATATTTCGATTTTGATCAAATGTTGGTATTTACAATGTTCACGACAAAAATGTTTCAAGACTAATTAAGGACCTACTCGTAATGTGCGCGTATTTTTCAGTACAATAAAGATCACATTGAACTCTGCAAACGATTAAAGTAACAAACATAATTCACTCCATGACACCATCTCGTCAGCCGTGAACGACGCTTTGAAGGCCAGACTGCCCAGCGGTGGGCGATCTACATAAATTTACCTTTCAGTTCCACTCCTGTGATCGCAAACTGGCGGCGCCCCTTCTGACCTGGAAAGGGATTTGTGAAGGTGTACCCAAACTAACCAAATATTTATTCCTTGCAAAATAATGAAACTTAAATCCTGCCAAAGTTAGAATCGAACATTGTAATTTAAGGATATTTGGCGGCAGTGAACGCGTATTTTATTTACGGATAACTTTAAAAATATATATTTTTCCACTTAAAATAATTTAGTAGATGAAAATTCTCCTGTAAAGGAAATTCCCAAAAAGCTTTTTTAATTGAATGCAACACAGTGAAATTTTATCTTGATGGAAATCCCTCTTATATTGATTAAAAGAGTATCTCGACTATTGTGTAAAAGGAGGTAAACACGTATATAAACAAAAAATATCCATGACGTGCATGCTCAGGAGTGTTCATTTAATGTAAGTTGAATAATATAAATAACAAAACTATATTTGTAAACTTAAAATCTCAGGAATTACTGGTTCTATATGAAAAACATACTTTTTGATTTGGATAATATGTATATTACTATGTGTGCAGAAACCGTCAGTTGGTATCATAAACGTAAAATAAAGTTTGTGCTATGCGGGCATCAAACTATTAAAAATTAAATGTCTTTGTAGTCAACAAGGTAGAAGTATTTGTCTCTGTTTTTATCGAGTCATGATAATACAATGAGCTTCATTTAAATTGTTCAGCCGACCGTCGCGCTCTGCCACTCAAGGCGACGTGACAGCTTGAATGACTTTGATTGCTTTATTTTTCGCAATTTGAGCACCAGTGTAAGTTCAATGGACACCTTAATTTTCGCTGAAATCGTAAATGAAATAGTGGGGGAACAACCTCGGTTTTTGACTTGTAAGGTCTATCTCGTGCCGTGGTCGGCTTATTGAGGAAGTTCCATGTTTACATTAACTAGTAAACCCAGTTTAGCGTCCGGAATTAAATCAGCAATACCATTTGCATTAAGCTAGTTTTGCGAGAGAATGGCAAAGGAATACGTGAATGCAAATATGCAAATGGCATTAATAAATCGTTTTAAATGCTTATTTTAATTATTTGTATCTTTTTTGCGAAAAATTAAATCAGCTTTACATTTTTATATTCCGCTAGGTAATAAACCGTTCCAATTGCTTATTTTAATTTTGTAATGTTTTTGTTGCGCACAACTAAATCAAATAGGCATTCTTTTGTTTCGCCGGTATACAGTAGGTAAATATTTGCCGCCACAACATGTTTGAAAGTTAACTATTAAGGTTAGTCTCTTTATTTCTTAGTGAACGATCTTAGCACTCACAAACAACAGGGGTTCCTCAACAACGTGTGGAACTAATTCAATTAAGCACAACTTGTGCAGCCGATTCACAGTCAAGTAAACCTCTAACTTTCGACCCTACGAGTATATAATTAGCTTCACCACTTCATAACGATCGTATTGTTATTGATTAATTCCCAATAAATCTTATTCTCTCGTTGTTGTACCGACAGCGGCATTTGCTTATTGGATTATAATGAAAAGATTAATGTTTAATCAATCATGACTCATTCATTCCTTGGTGCTTTTTTTAATGAACTTCCTAGCTTGCAAATTAACAATAACTCCAACAGCGTAATAGTTTTCTTGCTAGGTCAATTTCTTTGCATACGAACAGAAAATGCTGTTTTTCAACTATGGCGGCCGATCTTACGATGAGTCAGGTACTCAGGATATATAGTGTGCAAGCACAGGTGCACTCCCTATACCCTCACTCTCATAGTCGATGCATCAGCAATCTGACACGACCGTAGCGAGATCAGTCTCATGACCAGACCGACGGCTTAATGTGCCTTCCGAAGCACGGAGGAGCTCGAGTCGATGACATGCCTCTATGAAAGTTGCTTAACTTTGCAATCATAAACATTACGTCGCTTTGTTTCAAAGCTTTGCTTAGTATTTCCTCAAGTCTGTTCTTTGATCGTATATTTTGAGTGATACCAGCCTTCACATTAACAACTTTATAATTCTTCTATGCATCAAACAAACATAAAAGGATTATTCAATAACACGTGGAACTAGATCAATTAAGCACAACTAGTGCAGGGGCGGACGCGTAATTCCGCGCAACTAACTCCGGCTCGTTGTGCGGTCAGCGGGATTTGCTTATTCGGAAAGTTCCGTGTTTACAACTGGCCTGTTTGCATCAACTTCTAAGTCGGAGTGGTTAACTGGTTAACGTCCCGGGTTAAAATTAGTGCGATTCGCGTTCGGTTTGTTTTGCGAGTTTAATTTGTGGGAATATTGGTTTTGGATTTGGCGGGACACTTTAGTGTATTAGAATAATGAATAACATTTATAATTTTTTTGTTCTCAAATTTAAATACAAATCTATGCGCACATTCATAGCTGAAGAGTTTATTTGTTTGTGTGAAGGCATTGTTAAAGTATTCGAATCAGAAGGTCCTGAGATAAGGAACTACTGATTTGAATTTGAAAAAATATTTATGTCTTGCATAGTCCATTTTTGTCGATAACACAATGCGTAAGGAAAGCGAATTCAATTAACATTAAAAACATCAGAAAACGAGTAGGGGTTTAAATTTAAGTAGACTCAAAAAATATTTTGACCTACTGTAATGACATTTTGTGCAGATGTAAAGTCGACCGTTTATCCAACAAGAAAAACACCACTCACTCTGTCCGCGCAGGCAAAGCCACTCACGAGAAGCCTCAATGTGAACTAGCCAGCTTGCAATAAATTCCAAAGCAACAATGTCAGTTTAACTATTCGCTGCAGTTAACAGCACGCTATTATGACCTTTCACGTTTAGTGTCGATTTTTTCCACCATCACATATGCTTCATGTGCAATACATTGATACAATGTCTGAGTTTACGTCTACGCTTCATAAACTAGCGGGCTCTAATACTGCAACTTTGTTCATTTACTACCGAGCAAGCACTTACTAATGATGATATATTTGTTTTAAACCTCTTTGGTAATATTGCTATTGAAGTACAGTCGCGGGCAGTAGTGGCAGCACGCGGGTATTTTTAATTATTCTGATATAGCATAATCGGTTCTAAAACATGTTGTAAGATTATACCTTCTTCCTAGCGTTTATCCCGTTTCTGGGCGGGGTCCGCTTTGACCATATCCAGGATTTGGTGAGTCTGGTTATTACTGCTATTACTGGCGAGCATGTTGTAAGATTATTATTACAGAAAAATCAAGATACAGTTTGAAAAGGTTTTGTTAGCCTATTAAATAATACTTAATAGATAAAGGTCCTTTTGAAATAACTTGCCTTACCACGGAGTCGGATCAGTGTGTGATATTGTCAAACAGGTGCTTAAAACAAACATAGCGTGATTATAATTATGTTACCGTAAGAAAATTATGAGTGCTCGACTGTACAGTTTCCTCTTTGAAATTCCTTCCTTTTTGAAACCGGTTAAAACTACAAGGCTAGAGTGTTGCCAACAACGGGCAAGTTTGCCCAAGTCCGCACTTATTTCCGCGGCAATAAATAAACGGCAACCCCCGCTTCCGCTCGAACTGCGAACTTTTAATTAACTTGCCGCGAACAATGAAACTAATGAGTTTAGTTGCACTCTCTACTCGCAACATTTTCCAAATTAATTCCAAGTGCCTTGCCATTTCTGTAAATTGGGGATTATGTTGTAGTGGTCATGTTGGATCAAAATTTCATCACTGTTCCGTATGTGCGGTGAACCGCAAAAGTGTCTAGAACTATAAATGTGTAATTAGTTTATTGTTATAAATATCGGAATTGCATCGTGTACCATACACAGATCTATACTAATATAAAAAAACAAAGAGTTTGTGTGTTTGTTTGTTTGAACTCGCTAATCTCAGGATCTACCGGTTAAAATTGATTGAAAACTTTTCGTGTTCGACAGACCATTAAATAAATCAATAGTACATATAACACTATTTATGCCGAAACCTGATTCCAGGGAGACAAAGTCCGGCAGCCGCTAGTCATCTGATTAAGATTCAAAGTCTTAAAATGTAGAAATCTTCATAGTTTTAAGAGTAGATGACCGTTGCAAGATTGGCTAGCCAAGTTAAAATAAGGGTGTTAATTAGCAATTCGTCGTAAAATCTTAAACCGCCGCTGTATAAACTTGATAAGTACTTATCTACCAGTTTTATAAGCTTACAGCCGAGTCTTAAGCCGGAGAAACCTTTCATTGTTTACAAATGGAAGCTAAGCCGAGCAGTGTTGTGGAATTATTTCTATTTCTTATTCAATGGGAAACTTTAATGAAAAGGATCGTGATTTTTTCGCCTTGGAATAAACTGTCTGACTGTTAAAACTATTTTTTTTGTTGTATGTGTTGTAGAACTTGGCTGGTAATATTCTTTATTATCTTATAGATAAAAGATACGGCATGCATCGGATAAGGTTCACCATAAAGGACTTAAAGTCCATATTGAGTAAGGGAACAGATTTTTATAAAAGCAATTCATTTTTATTTGTGTGTGCATGAGTATGAAAATAATAATTTGTGTAATTTCCTAACAATATGAAAATATTTTTTCTACGGCACACTCCATTAGAACTATGCAGCAGGTAAAATACGCTACACAATTGTTTTTTAAGCCTGCACATATTGCGCCCACGGCTTTTAATAATGCCCGGCTTATGGGAACCGAGTCATATTCAGATGCAGACGGATTGTTTGGCCCCATGGCTCGCAGACACCATTGTGGAAGCTTTTGTGGGTTTTCATTTCGCCGGGAAAGGTATGTATTTGTTACAACGGCCATTTTTGGAATTATACCTTTATGGTAACTTGTTGTGTAATTGTTTTTGTTTCATTTTTTTTTCCATCCCATTACGAGATGGATGTGAAATGAAGATGTTTTGAATAGTAAAGAGTTTGCCGTGTGAATTTTGATTTTTGTAAGTTTAACCCTTAAAACTAGCAAAACATTTGGTGATACAGATATTATCATTATACATGAGTGCATGTGTGTTTTGCGTAATGGTTGATTAGAAGAAAGAAAAAGAAAGAAAGAAAGTCATGTCAAAGTCGCTGATTATTATTTTTATGGAGCAATCAAGGAATTCATCAACAATTTATTCGAGTATTTTCACCACAAATAAAATTTTGGCACTAACCCAGTTTCGCACCCTCGTCCTCGTAATTTGATGACGCAGCAATTTACACGTAAAGTACTGAGTGCAACTGCAATCAAAAATTAGCATTGCAAACGTGGACGCGCGCATCTCGGATGCATCTGATGCGCTGCCATGGCGGGGTAATGGGGCGGTGGTATAATAGCTGGGACACGACTATGCTTGAATTACAGTCCAAAACTGCATTTGAAAATACTCTAAGCGAAAAACTAGGTTGGATTGCTTAATTAATCCGAAAAAATATGTAACCTTAATATTCAGATATTATTTTGTGTCATTTGGTGCTCTCACATCTCGTGATGAACACCGGCATTTGCACTCTATAACTTGAGTGCAAATGCCGATGTTCATCACACAAATATTTGCCCCTGGCTGAATTCAAACCCGCGACCCTCGCTTTTGACTAACCGGAAAGACAAACATACTGAAGCAAGACAAGGAAATGCAATGACGAAATGAAAGACGATGCTTAAAAAATGGGACAAGTTTACTTTACGGTAAAAGTTCCAACTTCCGCTGTCTTCCGCAGTCTTTGTTCCGCGTCCCACAAACCGAGTAGCCGGAGAGCTGTGAGTCTCAGATTACATATCATTTATTATGATATTGGTATGTTTGTAGTAGTAAATAGGCACACAAAGTGAATGTTTGAGTCTACGGTAACTATACAATTTTGTTTTAAGAACAGCATGATATGATCTCGAATTGATTAAAATGCTATGATGTTCATTATTCTTGTAGGTATAACATATTATGTTTGTATTATGTTTAATAGATTATACGGACGTTACTGTATTTAATTATTACTTATGACGACAATCACCTATCTACGCTGTTTAGACGTGCCATTTTAGATAGGGCCGATTTAAAAATGAAGGACATCATTAATTTTCAAAATCTTCATATTAATAATAGGTACATCACTTATAACCCAGGCTCCTTGTCCATTCCTTCATCGCATCGGCTGGTGCAGCATACAACACACAACTTAGCAGCACTAAGCACTTCTGCAAAGTTGTGACACTTGCTAGCGAGCTATTAGTAATCCGTCTTGCTGGATACTTAGCCAACAAAAATATAACACGAAATAGCTAAATTTTGGTCCTGCAGAAAACTTAAGCTTAAGACAATAATGCTGTGACGTTCAAACAAGATTATGTAAGAAAAGTTTGTTTAAGAAACATATTCTTTTAAGTTGCTAAGTAGTTGTTCAAGTTTTTGGCAGGAGGTTATTTGTGTAGTTCCTTCAGTTCCACTAAGATCATCTTTCGTGTAAATACTTAATTACCTATGTTACATTTGTTAAGTGCAAGTTTTGCATAATTTGTATTTATTGCACACCAATCAAGAATCTAAATTTATTTTTTTGTTTAATATTGTATACAAAAATAAAAAGTGTACAATATCTTGTTTGGTATTTGCTATGCAGTTTCTACTTTGCAGTTGGTTTACGCAATAATTCTTCAAAGGGAATTAAGCAATGCATTGGTAACGTAGAACGCAATACCATTGCCATTGTTTCCGCGGCGGAAATGTGACAGCAATGCTGGAAACTGGTCATTAATAACCGCAGTATCGTCGCTGTTTGCCTTCCGGATAATGTGTAATCTGATTTTGGCAGAACTATGGAGTAATCATACTAATATTATAAATGAGAAAATGTTTGTTAGGATGGTGGTCCATCAATCACTATGAAAGTACAGAACGGATTGTGATGATTTGGCATGCAGGCAGGGAATTGACTGACATAGGTTGTAGGACTTTTTATTCCGATCAAATGTTCCCATGGGACAAAACAGGAATCTTGATAAAGCGAGCAAAGCCGCCAGTAAAATACCTTCAATAGATTTATTTGTTATTCTTATAAAGGAGCAGAACAGAGAGATGTGAACGGAATGAGTCAAGACTGGAGCTAAGATTTTACACAAAATTAACTCACGTAAAACTCTATATTGTATTGCCTAGTTATTCTTCCTGAATTTACATAAATGAACCGAAGAAGCCTTTGATAGTTATCTTATGTGTGCTATTCAAAATATGCACATTTACTTTATGTAAGCGCTGAAATAACACAGTTGAAATCACGGTCTATGCTCAAAGCTTACTAAATAGGCCATCTCTTCACATGTGAAATGGGCCATCGAGCGAGTCATGCTCTAATTACTCTGTGCGAGTAATTATTGCGTGTTTACCAAACTGACAGGCTTTATGTACATTACCCAGTATCCCAGACTTCCGATTTTATTTGTACATTCGTATTTGTACCTCCAAATTGGTTTTCGCAACATGTTTATTGCCTTACGGCCGTAAAACATTTAACCGTATTCATGTATAAAATATTCAACCATCCGTGAATGTCCCATTCTCTGCAATTTGCTTATTCGGAATGCATTCCGTTTTTTATACTCGAGGCAAATTACCGATGTTAAAGTTTCATAGTAAATACACGCGCTATATTCAACGTTAATAACAGTAAAGTTAAAATATTACCAGTGAGGGTTTTCGGATGAATTCAGTTGGTAATCGAATTGAAATATTGATAGGATTATCATGAATTTAATTTGATATCAATACGAATATGAAATGCATAATATGTTGCAGTATCTATTGACAATAAATAATTTAGTTTTATTAAATAAAGAAACATTTTATTGAGACTAGTGTTAAGCTTTTAAAAGCCATGATACTTTCAAGGCTTGAGAGCTTGCTTTTTTTTATACATAGTTAGCTCTTATTTATTTTGTGCAAGTAATTACTCTAATAATTCTGATGTTGTGTTATTTCGTGTTAGTAATTCTATACAAAAGATGATGAAGTTATTTGTATGCGGCGCGTTATTAAGATCATTTGTTTTTGTCACTACGTTGTGGGCAGTTTCTTCTTATATCCGTCGGCGCTTAATATAATAACCGCATTCAATCCTTTCTTGTTAAGCATGCTAGCACTATATGAACTAGCTACCACACGTTCCTTACATACGTTTCTTGATATGCTATGGTTATATCTTTAAGCCGCCGAAAGAAAAAATATGTATAAAACATCATAACATCAGTACATTAACGGCCAAAAAAGTAAGTAAGTATAACAAATGCCGATCAGACAACCATTTCACTCAGAAAATTTCCAAGGAAGAGAAACAAAATACCTAACAAATTAGTTATCACCCAAATTAGATTTCACGTGTTTGTTAACAACAACTCCTAATACATAATAAACTGTAAATTGACGTACATATACGTAAGATGATCAAGTAATTTGTATGCGGGGCGTCGCCGAGCCAAATTGAAATTGAGACGGTCTGCTTTTGTCACCGTTGCGGGCACCCGCTTATCTCACTAAGAGCGAGGCACCACTAGTGCTTTGCGACGTCGCAGAGACGACGCTGCGCTTTTTTTTCAGGAGAGTGATGATTGGGCTGAGTGGAGAGCCCTAGGAGAGGCCTATGTCCAGCATTGGACTGCGATAGGCTGTTGATGTTGACGATGATAATTATACACACGATTTAAAGAGCGGTAAGGCTAAGTGGGGATTCAACCCAAGGTTTTACTCCACCTCCACCACCACATACAGACCTCAGATAAATAGCGATTCATAGCTGTTGGGCTTCTGCTAGTAAATGAGTTTCAAGAGCTAAGCGTAAGTAACTCTTGTGGGGTTAACGACATGTTGTACATAAAAACCATTCCGTCGTCGCGTGCAATGTTTCATCGGATCATCGGACTGGAGACAAAGCGGTCGGAATGGTGTGTTATCTGAGCTTTGGTGGGACGTCCAGACAATGTCGTGGGTCATCGCACCATCCCTTGATACGTTGCAACAACGCACTACAACACACTAGTGGGGCCACATTTTACCAATAGTCGATCCGTTGCGTCGGCCTGTTTCCTTAAGCGTATCCGTATCCTTCTCTGCGTTGATCTGTTGCCACGAAGCAGCGCACTAGTTGGGACTCACTCTTATCTCACCACGGCTAATCGCACCCAACCCTTTCTTGCCAGGCGGCACTTAATTCCCTTCGTATCAACAATCTATCTAGTTTGAGTACACCCTACAACCTCGAGTTTGTAAACGGTATCGTATGGAGTTAGGTTTACGATCAAAGTTTATTTATAGCGTGTATGTGAAGTATTGCTTAGAGTTATATGTTCAGAGACTGGAATCAATGTGTTAAATAACCATAATATTTTCGACTTACATGAAATAGGATCGATTGGCATGAAAAAAAATTTTTGCCACTTTCAGCACTTTTTTCTGACTGTAACTTTTTTCCAAAATATGTGAATGTAGGTCATAATATCTCAAAAAGTTGGGGATGGTTGCCTAAAGACGTTTTCTTGTAACTGTAACGGTTAATGTACCTGCCCAACAAAACCCATTTCAAGATTCCACCCTGTATAGTATAACTTACACTATGTGTGCGAAAACCGAAATCCATGCTGACGAAGTCACGGGCCACCGCTAGTTATTCACATAATCTCCATACCGGATGAGGGATTAGTGACCACAGTCTGAACAATAAAATAATGGTAAACGCTGCTGCCATTACCACCCAAAATGTGCCAATGTCGCTTCTTACGATTCCCACAGGAATCATACACTATGTAGTCAATTAGACTGTCAAAGATCTTACAACACTAGATATTTGCAATGAATAATTATCGGCAGGTCTCCAAACGGTCTAATTTGATATTCTCCCCATATTCCTAGGAATATTAAATTTTATTCCCCGAAATAATGTTCGTCCTAAACCCTGTTTTATTGCTCACGTACATTGTAGTTACAAAATACACACTAATATTAATGTTACGGGCGCGAACATCCGGGGAACGCGACAGGACACAGTATAAGGAGTTATAATCAGTGAAGTGATTGCCTTTGGTCAGTTTAAATACAAAGTAGATAATGATATAATAAACCTGAGAGTTTGTTTGTTTGAACGCACAAATCTCAGTAACTTTTCGGTTCGAATTGAAAAATTATTTCTTTTTTGGATAGTCCATTAGTCGAGAAAGGCTTAAAGCCTTAAATTAAATTAAATTAAGAGTTTTTATATAATAAATAAATATAAATAAATATTTCACAACATCACATATGTACATTGATCTGACCCCGTGTTAAGTAGCTTAAGCACTTGTGTTACAGACATCAGAATCAACAGTGGTATTACAAATATACTCAAATAGATACATACAACACCCAGACTAGGACAAACAGACATGTTCATGCACACAAAATGTTTGTCCTGTGCGGGGATCGAACCCGCGACCTCTTGCGTAATAGCCAACCTCTTGACCATTACGCACCTATGCACTGCATTCTTTTGGTACGTACTCTTTTGTTGATCAAATTGTAATTTAAGAACAAATATATTAAAAGTTTGAACAGTCTTCAACGTCACGTTTGCGTACGTGTATATTTTAAACATAACTATTCCTTTTCGTACTACGATTGTGTACTACTATTCCTCACTGATCCCCATTTTACTATTCCGCCACAAAAGCGCCCGGCAGCCCGCCCACATAATTAAATTTAAGTGTAATCGCGCTACCTGAGTCACGCCGGCCTTTGTTGTGCGGCGACACGTCTTTGTGAGCAACGTACAACAAGTTATTCTGAAAGTTATCCGTGTCGGTTGAAAGTTGAACTGGCCTGAGCTAACAACGTCAGAATAACATTGTTTCATTAAATGATATAAACGTTTTTAACGGTGCCATTCTCTTCCAGCCTTCATGGATGTTCCAGCCTCCATGATGGCTGGAAATATCTAACCAGCGCACTCACTGGCCGCTATATACCTACCTTTCAAAATTCAAAATTTGTCAATGAGAATCCTACAGCTACCACGGAGCTAGATACAGCTCTTAAAATTATTTTTACTATAAAGCATTAATAATAAAATTCACCTAATATCTATGAACTCTATAATAACATCTGCAACAGTAATAAATAAAACCAGTTAAACAGTGATCTTACATATTATTATCTTACTTTTACTCTACCACCTACTACAATCTATACGGCTACGGAGTGCTTAAGAACCCCATGTGACAGCAACCCGTCGCACGTTTACTTTATCAAGACCAGGCTATGGCAGTCTACTTCTGGATGTAGGCCTTCATCAGATGGGGGTTTTAAGGTTAATCGAGTCATCTATCCAGGACAGAATGTTTGATAACGGCGGTGTCGTAGGCGCCGCAACTCGTAATAAACATCATAACCTAAATTAAAAAAAAAGTTAAGTGTAATCGCGCTACCTGAGTCACGCCGGCCTTTGTTGTGCGGCGACACGTCTTTGTGAGCAACGTACAACAAGTTATTCTGAAAGTTATCCGTGTCGGTTGAAAGTTGAACTGGCCTGAGCTAACAACGTCAGAATAACATTGTTTCATTTAATGATATAAACGTTTTTAACGGTGCCATTCTCTTCCAGCCTTCATGGGTGTTCCAGCCTCCATGATGGCTAGAAATATCTAACCAGCGCACTCACTGGCCGCTATATACCTACCTTTCAAAATTCAAAATTTGTCAATGAGAATCCTACAGCTACCACGGAGCTAGATACAGCTCTTAAAATTATTTTTACTATAAAGTATTAATAATAAAATTCACCCAATATCTATGAACTCTATAATAACATCTGTAACAGTAATAAATAAAAAGTGTTAACCAGTGATCTTACATATTATTATCTTACTTTTACTCTACCACCTACTACATCCTATACGGCTACGGAGTGCTTAAGAACCCCATGTGACAGCAACCCGTCGCACGTTTACTTTATCAAGACCAGGCTATGGCAGTCTACTTCTGGATGTAGGCCTTCATCAGATGGGGGTTTTAAAGTTAATCGAGTCATCTATCCAGGACAGAATGTTTGATAACGGCGGTGTCGTAGGCGCCGCAACTCGTAATAAACATCATAAACTAAAATAAATAAAAAGTTAAGTGTGATCGCGCTACCTGAGTCACGCCGGCCTTTGTTGTGCGGCGACACGTCTTTGTGAGCAACGTACAACAAGTTATTCTGAAAGTTATCCGTGTCGGTTGAAAGTTGAACTGGCCTGAGCTAACAACGTCAGAATAACATTGTTTCATTAAAGAAACAAACGATTACTTCGTTTAGGCTATGGGAGTCTACTGCTGGATAAAGGTCTTTCTCAGATGGAGGTGCTACGGTTAATCCAGTCTCTTATCCAGGGTAGAATGGTTGAAAACAACGCTATTTTAGGCGCCGCATGTAACACTCGTAATAACAAGAGAAGGTGAGGTATATATGGGAGTATAAACGTCAATAAAGTAAAATGAAATAAAAATGTACGAAGCTTGAAAACTTTTCTTCCGCTAACAGGCTAACAGGTGTGGTGAACGGAATTCATGAAGGATAAAATGCTGCCGCACCTCATTTCTAGGAATAACCGTCAGTCGCATCTAACCACAACCATGCGGAAGGAATAGGCTATGGCTAAACTAGACCGCAACTTGACGAAATTAAAATACGTTTGTGGTAATTCTTACTAACAATAAATGCGGAAGTAAACCTCTGTCTGTCTGTTACGCTTTCCCGCTTAAACTGTTCAACCGATTTTGATGAAATTTGGCACAGACAATCTTGAGACCCGAAATACGCCTTTTATTGAGAAAAAAGGGATCTGAAATCCATGCGTACGAAGTCGCGGATGACTGATAGTTTTTAGTAATTATATTTTCCAGCAATCACGCAAAAAAAAATTAAGTTCAGTAGAACCTCGATAAGTTAAAGTCCAAGGGAAACACAAAATATTTTAAGTTATGGAGGTTTTAAGTTATCAAGGGTCTATGTTAGGTGAAGGTTAATATGTATATAGATATAGGTATATACGTAATAGAGGTAGGTATGTACGTACATATTTGTATGTACCCTTGCTCCTATTTTTACTAGAATGCATCAGAAGGATCGGTTCATCAAAATACTGAAAGTTAACTTTTTAATCATATTTATTCACATTACATAAAAATAAAACAACAACACAAGGGTTAGAGTACTTATAAAAATCTGTGATTTTCTTTTGTTTTAATCAATTCACAGTTTCGAAATCGATTTGATTTTCAATGGCAAATCGGGAGAAGAATACCTTTTCTTTTATGTTTCTACACTGCTCTATAGATGATTAAACAGTTGTTAAAACTTTTATTATACACTTGTAGATGTAGTTTGTGGCTAGATCAAAACCTTATGATGCAAGTAGGTAAGTCGTTGCCACAAAGCTAACCGCCCGCAAAGCTTTGAAGAATTAAGATAAAGCAAACAATAGGAAATGTATTGTTTACGTTTACAATACATAGTAAACACGTGCAAGCAATAAATACCGATACCATTTGTTTTTTGAAACTTTAAAATGACTCATTGACAAACAATTTTATGAAAACAATTTTTAGAGGTTGTGGAAACATTTTTTTAAGTAACTGAGGTCAAAAACAGTGATTATTTATTTAAGTTATAGAGGTTACATATTTTAAGTTATAGAGGTTTTGAGCTCTGATGGGAAGGGAACATATTATTTTTTGAAGTTACAGAGGTTTTTATGTTACCGAGGTTTAAGTTATCGAGGTTCTACTAAACGTCACCAGAGTTGGTCTTTGTTCGTCGGCAATATGACTTTGTGTGCGCGAAACGTAGTCCAAGTTATTCTGAAAGTTATCCACGTTGAGCAGTGTGCGTTGTTGTTTGAAAGTCGAGCATGCAATGCCATACTATAGTAGTACCATTAAATATCTTGTGATATTTTTGAATAGACTAATTCCAAAGCAGGCTTGTTTTTGTGTGTGTAAAGCCCTATCTCAGTGTTCATTTATTACACTTCTGTTATGAAGTTTCAAAGAAATTCAACATTATTAAGATATTAGGAAAATATCTTATTGTAACATGAATTCGTTACAGAAAATTAACGAATAGAAAATCAATCAGGTATTTAGTAACTGCTTTCATACATAGACGGAATACATCCTTTATCTATACTTATAATAAATCTGTAGAGAGGTCAATTCTGTACATGAAATATATTTCCAAAATAACTATCAAGGGTTGATTAGTGATCGATACTGATGCCAAAAATGCAATCAGTAAAATTTTTGTCTGTCTGTCTGTCTGTCTGTCTGTATGTTCCTTATAGAAACAAAAACTACTAGACGGATTTTGATGAAACTTGGTATAATTATTCTTTATACTCCTGGGCATATTATAGGATACTTTTCATCACGCTACAATCAATAGGAGCAGAGTAGTAAAGGAAAATGTTGGGAAAACGGGAGAAATTCCTCCATTTTTAAAGCTTCTGTCGCGTGTGCAGCCTTAATGGTAAAAGTTACATAGAAATCATGTAAGACGGAAATGTTCTAAATAAAATTGCCTAAAAAATATCGCTTGACAGCATATATCTATCTTTTACGGTTTACTTACACTAACCCGTGTAACTGATCCAGATAGGTTTGAACGCGCTAATTTCAGGGACTACTGGTAGGCTAACCAAGATGCCACTTTGACGAATTCGCCATACGCTTTCGTCGCGACTTATAATAATATGTATTGCCACCCCGTACACGAACTGCATATTTATGTGAGCGGGATGGAGATATAAGTCGCTACGAAAGCGGATGGCGAATTTGTCAAAGTGGCTAGCCTATCAGTTTCGAATTGACAAAATCTTTTGAGTTGGATAGTCCACTTACCGTTTGTCAAGGAAGGCTTTAAGCTATCTATAGTAACACTGTGTGCGGAAACCGAAACCCACGCGGACGGAGTCGCTGGCGGCCGCTAGTTCATTATAAACAAACATCAAACAGTAATTTGAGAAATTAAAAACGTTCAATAAAAATTTAACTTGTCTGCATAATATTTGCAAAACCGTTTTATTCATCAATTAAAAAAAGCAACCCTAATTAGCATTTAATTGCTCCAGTCTTTAAATTATTTCGCTTTAATCATAATTATTTTTGATGAAATAAAACTGCAATACATGCGACGGCATTAATTAAAGCTGTGTTTACATGAATGTTATGTTAAATGGAGCACATTTCATATTTGTTCAATGTTATTATTTATTACTTAAACGATTTTTATTTTGTAATTTATTGCGAAAACTACAACCACTTTATTATGAATTTCTTTATTCTTTGTGAGTTCGGAGGCAGTCATATTAGCTAAGGTTTAGCGAACTTAAAACGAAAACAATAAATTATGCCTAAAGATGACAATACTTAGATGCGATTGACGGGCCCGTTGGTCTAGTAGTCAGAGACCCTGACTACTAAACCGAGGGTCGCGGGTTCGTATCCTGCTAGGGGCAAATGTTTGTGTGATAAACATAGGCATTTGCACTCAAGTTATCGATGTTAATAAAAGTATTTAAGTATATCTATCCGTTCCCTAGCATCCATATCACAAGCTACGAGCTTAGTTTGGGGCTAGACAGTTGGGTGTGTTAGTCCAATGAATTTATTTATTTATAAAAAAATATATACAAAGCTAAACCGATTTAAAAATCTCCTTTCCTTTATCATTTTTTCTGCTCAACGTTAAATAGTTATTCTATCCCCATTAATCGTAGGCCTTAACCCCGAACTGTCGGATGCCAGGCCTCCGGCGTTGATGCAAATTTATGAGACCGCAGTGAAATGCAACCGAACGCGACGAGCCAACACTGGGTCAGATTAATGCGCCTATTACAAGATTAATCTATTATTTCTAATGACATCCGCGAATGTTTAGTACTGAGAACAAGAAATAACTAACAACAATAAGAAAAAAAATATGAGTAAGAAAAATAATAAATAATTTGCAAGTTTAATTTATTTATTTTAAGAAAATTTCGATATGAAGAGTATTAAGTTCAAACAAGAACTGTAAAGGAAACACTTTGAACTTCATAACCCTTATGTAACGTGCATAAGTTACTATTAAACTAGAAGTATTTAGTGTAAACTGCTGGTGTCTGTACAGTTTATGTTTTACCAGTTTTTAAGTGTACTTAAAGTATTTGAATAAATTCACGTTTTGTGTAATGTAATGGTGCAAAATGTCTCTACTAATTTGATGGGTGGTTTAATACCGTGTAAGACATGAGTGAAATTACAGCCCAAATGGTTTTACCCTAGAAAGAATTTCTATAGTGAAAAAAGGATGTATAATTTGAGGCCAGTCCCAAGAGGGTCGTACGAGGGAAGAGCTATTACGTGTGGTAATAAACTTGTCGTGTCTTCGTCGTTATTACCGCCAATGTCGAGTGACAATTGGTTTAATACATGTACATTATTATAATTAAGTTTATTGGTACATTTTGTTGCTGTAAAACTTAAGCGGCGTTATAAAGGATCGAAGAAAGCTTGTGGTGTTCGTAGGTGATAACTGTATGTTTAGAAGACCAAAGCGTACAACCGACCCTATTATTCATATCAAAATGTGAATTGGATCAAATTTTCGAGTAAAAAGTTTTTTCAATAAAAATGTTTCCTGCATGGCCTATTTTATTAAAGTGCAAATCAACTTACGTCAACATACGGGGAAGTGCAAATTGAAAATGCCATTGATGGAGGGGAATCGCTAAAATTTATCTTCGACAATAAATTTTACAACTATTTTTGCCCATGAATATTACGTAAAATTTCTAGATAGAAAGCTTTTTTCTCGACACTCGTTTCACTATCCTAGGATATGAATTAGCATTTATACTAGATTCTGTAGACTTTTCTCTTGAAAGAAATTGTCACGCTTTAAAAAAGTTATATCTGAACACGTTTCATAATGGTTAAATATGCTTCTGTGAATATTTGTTAGCAAATGTGCTTACTCGTAATAATTATTCGATGTTTTTTCCGCTGCAAAATACAGTCTGATTTTGTCTTGGACTGTGGGTTTGTCATCATCATCACTTTTTGCTTTTTAAAGTCCACTACTAGACAAGGCTTGGTAATGGTGGAAGAAGCCAATACTAAACTGTCTCATCAGATTTATTTGATCTAGGAAGTAGGCACAATTTCTGGCACCGTTTATTTTTATAATTTAGATCGCTGCTTATCCTCTTCAAAAAACACATATAATAAGAATAAGGGTCTTACCACAAAACCTAATACACGAGACCAACCCTTGCACGGAGCAAAAATTAAGAATTTTCTTTTATAGTGAGTTGCAAATTAGCTCCACTCTACCTGACGGTGAGGAGCCCTGATTGCGACGACAATGGATGCGGTACCCTTTGGTACCGTATCCGTTGGAATCGCCATATACGTCCGCAAGATAATGTTACGTAAAAAAGTATGTTTGCAAATTAACGGAAAATGTCACCTCCACACAGCCATTCCGATGATGGGAGTGTTTGTAAAAATTGAACATCTCACGTTCGTCGGTCGTAAAGCGTGAAGTTATGGCCTCGCGGCGTCATAAACCAGCGATATGTTTAAGCGTTTAGCAGTAAAGCCAGTTCATTAATTTAGTTTGCGCTCAGCTCGAGGCGAGGCGCAGACGACACTCGAGTTTATGTCCGTGAAGCTATTGGTATGTGCGTCGGTTTACGGTGGAGCGATTAATTTCTAAAGCACATACTTTTACATCAAATGACATGCACGTGAAATGTTGAGAAATAAAATTGTTAAAGGCTTTTGATTAATTTGATAAAACATCTTGGAAATGACTAAATTTCTTTGGAATGTTTGTCAGATGATCGATTTTAAGTTATCAAGATGTGCAAACAATTGGCTTCAAATAGAATTAATGTGCTAGCGTAAACAGCATACCCTCAAAGTCACGAAAATATCCAAATCCTTACATACAAA
Source organism: Nomophila noctuella (assembly GCA_958496325.1). NCBI lineage: Eukaryota > Metazoa > Arthropoda > Insecta > Lepidoptera > Crambidae > Nomophila > Nomophila noctuella. Next base: position 17,282,827 of record OY292482.1, read on the forward strand.
CATAGCTCAGCCCAAGATTCAAATCTAGGGCATCACGATCACGGCCCCGTACCAAACGACTCGACCACCGAGGCACCACAGCGTGAAAAACTTAAACGCCTTTGAAAGTTCTAACAAGATTCAACGTTTTAATCATTAGGAAAACTTCTCAGATGTCTACCGCAGCGCACTTAAAAAGACTTACCTACAATCTTTAGAGACCGACACCGCACTTCCAGCTTGACACATTGAAGTTGAGCTTAAGTGAAATCTGAAAGCTTCAGTCATGACCAGTGACAAGCTCGAGCTTAAAAGCACTTAAGGATTCCTTAATGAGCGGGGGACGACGCGAAAAAAGCTCGGACTAGGAATTATCGCTATCCCTTTTTCTTTAAATGATCCCTTTTGAGGTTTGAGCTGACAGAAGCAGGGATGCAGAATTAAGCGGTAGGAAATGAATATAAATGCCTTGGACTAACACACCAATTGCCTTGCCCCAAACTAAGCTCGAAGCTTGTACTATGGAAGCTAGGGAACGGATAGACATACTTAAATACTTTTATAAACATCCATGACTCGAGTACAAATGTCGATGTTCATCACACAAACATTTGCCCCTAGCGGGATTCGAACCCACGACCCTTGGTTTTGTAGCCAGGGTCTCTAGCCACTCGACCAACGGGCCTGTCAAATGGTCAAATGGTCAAATGTCAAATGGTGATCAATATCCGTAATCTTCATAAGGACAGAAATTAAAAGAAATGATTTTATATTACTGCAGTAGTTATGCCACTAAGACAACATCCTCGTCATTAACTAGTCTTTAAAAGTTTGGTGGATTTTTATTAATCTCGCACGTAAAGCATTAAAAAGTGATCAAACTCATGGCCCGCTTATGGGAAATGGCTGGTAATTTTCTTTTGTTTATTTAGTTTTTGGAGATAGTTTCATTGACGATCAACATACTCGTAGCAACTTAAATTGTTTTAACCAATGATAATTACGGAAGGTTCTCATTTGTTGTACAAAATGTACTCAACACGCAACAAGCTAAACGTGACCGAAATACTGCCATCATAACGCAACCCATTAAGTTAAATTGTACAATCTCAGACTAGCCTGAAATACCGCCGTCTATTATGAAGTTGCCGCGCGCAATATTAACTCTCAACTCGATATAAAGTTGACCTCCGTATCCATTACCGCTTTACTAAGTGTAGTTCGCACCCTGCTCCGTACTTCGCCGGCTATGAATACAACTGATTCAATTACGTACCGCATATTACAAAGTTGCCTGGTGAGCGTGACCCTTTGAAGGTAGGGTTGGTGAATTTCAATTTGGCGTCTTAGAAGCATGTCACGCATGCTTATTGGTATATCAAAGACTTGGATTGGCCCAAGCGACCTTGTACTTTGTCGTATATTGCCAAAATATGACGAAATACGCGTGTGTATTGGTATAAAAAAAATCATATGTTATACATAATTATTATGATTTCGATCTTAGAGTGGATGTTTATATATTTTTTTGTACTTGAATAAGCTTTTATTGACTAGTGATAAGGTTTAGTAGCTGTTAAAGCCCCGTACTCATTTCTGAAATGTTTTCCAAGTATTCTGTAAAGCGCCAATGTCTCCCAACATTAAACAAGTTCATTTATTTATCTAAAGGCATTATTTTCGTCGGCATGATCATTTCCACAAATGTTGTCGTATATTGTAATAAAGTTGGTCCTACGAAAAGTTTATATACTCGTTACAAAGTGGCAACAAGTTACTAAATATAGAGTTATGAAAATTTTATGTACATAATACAGAGCTTACCAGATTTCCAACTTCGGGGAAACTGAGCTGTTATATACCGCTTGGGTCTCAGTTCGTCAAATAAAGTTGCATTGTTTGTTCCCGCTCACGTTTGCACCAAACCCGAAGGTCGCTTGTTTTGGGCACTGCCCCCAACCGGAGGGTTAAATGGTTTCGACGTGGATTACGACATTATTAATGAAGTTTCCAAATATCAAGTGCGTGTTGTATGTTGTTACTGAAGGGTTAAAACTTTTTATGTGAGGATTTTTGAGGGACCTTTTTAATCATTAACCAAAAAAGAATAAGGGCATGGAATTTAAATTCAATGATAACTTTTTCTATGAGCTTATTAAATACTACGATGTCATTATAAGTATGTATGTTTTTGATCAAGCACTCATTAGGTAATTTCACATCTGTCATATGAACTCTGAACAAGAGCATTATGCAACCAAACTAGACACAACTCGGCGTGCCGGATCATATATCCATCTGCAGCATACAAGCGCAACCTAACATATCACTTTAATATGCAAATCGGATTGGATTATTCCATTAACATACTAATCCTCGCGGTACTAATAGTGTAAGTCCAGAGAGAGTTGATTGTAGGTGATGTTGATCTTAATTATTTTTGATTAATCCTTTGTATTTTGATTAGGTTTTAATTTAAGATAAAAATTCATGCAGTATGTCAAAAAACTTTAAATCTTCATTTCAGGAATGCAAATGACGAATTAATAAATATATGTATAACGCATGTTATTGTTGACAACACGGCGGGGCGTCTTTAAAGTTTTATCCTGCAGTAGATTTATTAAAAAAAAACTTAGTCATTGAGTATTTCATTATAAAAACTTTATGCAACAAATAAGCCTCGTAAAATATAATTACGGTAATTACCACTTTCCATCTCAAATACCTCTAAGTACAACTACCAGGAAATTCCAAAAATATATTTTTCCTTCAAAGGTGTTCCTTCAAAGAATTATAATTGTGTACTTCAATAGCGTTAGCTGTACATTTAATATCACGTGTGGGAGCGAAACTTAATAAAACGAAATTACACGCCAGAGCTTAGGAGGGCTCAAGACAGGAAACACTCAAATTTACTGCCCGTCTCCTGGACTATAAAAAGAGCGTTTCGTCGCGTTAGGCGGGCGTAAAGGGCGGAACTCTTGGTCAGGTGTTCTAGGGAGGTGGGGTTATGATTGTAATGACTGCTTTTTTAATCGCAGAGATAAAATATCTCAGTAAAATGTGTTTTTGAAGCAGCTATTAAAGCATTCTGGGTATTGGTAGAGTTGGATAAGTTTTGAAGGTGGGGAAAAACACGAACAAATGACAAATGATCATTTGTGATTGTGGAACGCATTTATTGTACATAGGCCTCTCCTAGGGCTCTCCATTTAGCCCGACCCTCCAAGTATGTACATAGTTTAGATATTATCCCTGGACTGTGTGTATAAAAATATGTATTTATTACAATGGTATGCTATTTCAACACAAAGATACAGGTACAACTTATGCTTGACATTTCATTGCAAAATCTACCTACCTACTCAAAATTCTACTACCAACATGGCACATTTACATCCTCTTTTAAAACTAAGTTTCTCCTAACTTTTCCAAACATTTATTCCGAGCAATGACTGCCAATCCTTTACGCGGCTGTCCAAAATCGTTAGCTCGTCCTTCTCTAGGGATTTTACTCACACGTAAAAGGCAAAGCAACTTTATATCAATGGAATTGGATACAGATTCCCTTAACTCGATTTCAACTTAGTTCGCAGATTTCACCTGTGCGTATTCTGCTTTATTAAAATTCCTGCGAACCTGTCACACAGTTATGGCCCTAATTGTCGACAACAGTTCAACTATTTGGAATGGATTCTGCTCAAAGCATTTCTAACATTCTAGTTGCGAATGTGTTTCACGTACTGTCGATGTTTTGGGTACATAATATTTTACGAGTATTATGTTGATTCTACATGTTATTGGATTTGGACATGAATTATTTATCATTGTGTTGTTATTTTTCAGCTCCAGGAATTGAGTGACCTATTAGGCGTTTTTAAAAAGTGTTTCTATTATAAATAAAGTACCAAATACATAACTACTTTTACGTGTGTGAATATCTATTTGAGTGCGCTCTTGAAGTTTTGCTTTTTACTAATGATTCCCCAGGTAACTTTATCATCATCTTAACTATGTTTTTTTTATGTGATAGGAAGGCAAGCGATCAAGCTGATGGTAAGTGATTACCGCTGCCGATGGACATCAACAAACGTACAAGGGTCGCGGATGCGATGCCTGCTTTTAAAAAGCCCATACTCTTCCCAACTAAACTTTGGCAACCATACTCACCAGCAGAAACATAGCACAACAGTTACGAAGTACTACTTCACTGCGGTCTTTTGTAAGGTGGAGGTACTTCCACCGACGAGCGGCTCATTCGAGTAGAAGTTCCACAAAGCTCTACTCCTCTTAAAAGTAGTAAATAAATGCAATGTAAATATACAAAAGCATTCTCCCAAAGTGATAACATCCACCTTTTATGCAGTAAGCATATTATTTGCAAGAATACTTGAGTCCCTTCATTATCCTATTTGAACAGCTTGCAACAAACGACGTCAACTCGACTTTTGCCGGCGCGAAAGGCACAAATATCTACCTGGAGACAGAGTCAATTATCTCTCTGATTCGGCGTAAACAATTAAACTCGTCTTAATTAGCCTCCCTTCCATACCCCTTTGTTGGAGGCATGTGTGACCTTAAGCGATTGAATTTTGTTTGAAATTTCACTCCGAAGACTTAATTTTGAACGAAACTTCGTTCAAACTCGTAGCGACGAGGAAATTAATTTATAACTGTTTTCTTCCCTTTACGTTAACGAGTTGTACTAGAGAATAGGCCCTTTATTGTTTACAGCAGAGAAAAGGATTTCAGTGAAACATTTTTGTATATTGTTTGCGATTTTAATGTATTTTTTTTTTTTCTTACTTAATATAATATAAAAAGTAGTTTAGTCTTAACTATCCTGCACAGAGAAGGTTTCCTTAGATTGAGAAATGAAAGCTAGATGGCAAAGCATGAATATTGAAGAAGATAGAATTTTATTTTAAAGATACTTATTTCATACAGATTTATTGGTTTTTAATTTTATAATTATTTGGCGAAGTCTAGACATTTGTTTTGTGCAGACGTGTGATACCGTCGTATTGTAAGAACGCATTTGCCAAAAACGCAAAATACCATCTATCACTATTCAATGACGAGCTCATTATAAGAAAGTCAAAGGCCTTACAGAGCTTACGTTACTATTCTTGACAATCAAATTGTTAGAGACGATTATTTGACAAATTCAGTGCTCAGTCTAAGGTCTGACTGACATCACAGATTTTTAATATTAAAGCCATTAAAATAATGCTTTAAGTATTCAGAACATTTTGATGTTCTAAGGAATAGTAGACTGTTTTATAAGGACATCGTAATAATTCGGCTGATATTGTATAGTATAGTAAGTAATATGTAGTTACTTGCCGAGTATGCTGTAAAAGCTCTGAATTTATATTAAAAGCAGATGAATTCTTAAGTCAAATTATAAAATTAATTTTGTTTTGTAACGACACTTTTTAAAGTTTTTTTTTTAAATATGAAGAATGAAGTTATTGTTTTGCATTTGTGGAAAAAAGGAATTTCATTCCCAATTAAGATTTTTTTTGTATTTTTTTATGTTCAGCAGAACCAAGAGGCCAGAAAATTCACTGAAAGACACTTTCTGACCTTTACCTACAATGAAAATTAAGTTTATCCCACTCACTCGTCACTTAAAGTTTATCCCACCAATCTTGTCACCTGATATTGTGCGTTAGAACGATAATCCTTTACCATCGAGCCAGTTTAAATGTTTCAAGTTCGTATTTGTTGTCCACAGTGGCGCCGAGCTCAAGCCAGCTGATCTTCCTCATGGAACCTCCTCCTCGGCTGTCGTTCTCCAACAGCACGGGAGCAAGGGTCTCCTGCGCCGCCCACGGGACTCCGGCCCCCACTATATCCTGGATGATGGAAGATGGAGTCCCGGTCACAGATGTTCCTGGGCTTAGGTGAGTAGCTTAATTACTTTTTCATTTTGATAACTAAGTTAGTAGTATGACAGACTGGTAACCATTTAAATAATATTTATAAGCGCCAATGAAAATATAATCGGAAAGGTTTTCATCCTTAACGTTGCGTTCGGGAACTAACGTTGTTGATAGAATCAACTAAAATTAACAAAAATAAAAGAATATTATTTAAATTTAACGGTTTTATCTGATATTTTAAATATTGATTTATATTTAAATTTAATTTAATTTATACCAACCTGCAGAAGTACAAAAATATGTATATATATATATATATATATATATATATATATATATATATACATATTTGTTGAATCAGGCTGTTAGGAATTCTGTAAAATAATGCATAAGTTCTGCCGATTGTACATTAAGTCACTTAAGCTTGAACCGTACTGAGAAAACTTTTTATACATATATAATACAGTCAACCACCGCTCTCGATACATTCCTCTATTACTTTAGGTCTGTACGTACATAGTTTGAAACTGTACTAAGAGCATCAGAGACGTGTGCTCGTCGTAATAACCATTGTATTAGCGCTGACGCGACGCGAGCGGACGAGCGGCGGGTTATTGCGTTAACGAAGACAAACTGCGCCGGCATCGGGCGAATATGAACTGCTAGGAGGAACCAAGTCGAGAGCGGTAGCGATAGCGATATGTAGTCTTAGTAGTGCCTGCCTAGAATAGTTCTTACCCGTTTCTCTTGGGCAACGTAAGAAGCGACTGAGGAAAAATTCCGAGGGAAGGGCAGCATTCTAACCCAGATGAGAGGGGTGATGCCCAATGGTTACAAAGCTAGTTGGTGACCGCAGAATAGTGAACGACAAATTGCAGTGAATGCTACGTACCTATGTACATACTTAGTTTGAAACTGTACTAAGAGCATCAGAGACGTGTGCTCGTCGTAATAACCATTTTATTAGCGCTGACGCGACGCGAGCGGACGAGCGGCGGGTTATTGCGTTAACGAAGACAAACTGCGACGGCATCGGGCGAATATGAACTGCCAGGGAGAACTAAGGCATGGGCGATAGCGATAGAGCCATGTAGTGTAACTAGTGCCAGTTTAAACTTGTACTAACCCGTTTATCCCGTGCGTGTTGAAAGAAAGGACTAAGGGGAATTTCGAGGAATGTGCAGCAGTGTTTTCCTGTGATACATCGATCATCATCCTGCATGTTTATGAGTCTATCACAGTTTTTTGTAACATACTAGCACAGGTGACGAGAGTTATGCTTTAAAGTCACAACATTAGTTGGGCGCGTTGGTGACCGCAGTACATGCGTAGTTTGAAACTGTAAAGAGCATCAGAGACGTGTGCTCTTCGTAATAACCATTGTATTAGCGCTGACGCGACGCGGGCGGACGAGCGGCGGGTTATTGCGTTATCGAAGACAAACTGCGCCGGCATCGGGCGAATATGAACTGTGAGTCGGAACTAAGTCATTGGCGATAGCGATAGCAAAATAAGCGATTAGTATTGCCTGCTTAGAATATTACTACCCCGTTTATCCAGTACGTGTTGAAAGAAAGGACTAAGGGGAATTTCGGGGAATGTGCAGCCGTGCTTTCCTGTGATACATCGATCATCATACTGCATGTTTATGAGTCTATCAAAGTTTTTTGTAACATACTAGCACAGGTGAAAAGAGTTTGCCTTATAGTCACAAACTGGGTGGACGCCAGCCGTTAGGCGAATGTGTAACTATGAATTGCGAGGAGGAACCAAGGCATAGGTGGTAGCGATAGCAACGTACTAGTAACGACCCGCTTGGTGTAATGGTCGAGATGTTGCCTATTACGCAAGAGGTCGCGGGTTCGATCCCCGCACAGGACAAACATTTGTGTGCATGAACATGTCTGTTTGTCCTGGCTGGGTGTTATATGTATCTATTTAAGTATATATTGTAATACCACTGTTGATTCTGATGTCCGTAACACAAGTGCTAAAGCTACTTAACACGGGGTCAGATCAATGTATGTGATGTCGTGAAATATTTATTTATTTATTAATTTTATCTATTTATTTAGTAACATAAGTAGTAGCAGCTCCTGCTTAGAATAGTACTTCTCTATATTTCCCGTGAGTCGTTACACAAAAAATGACAAAATTTATCGCTAACTGTCGTGTTTTAAGACCATTATTTCATTAATCTTCTGTAGGTTTGGTTCTTTGCTTAACTACAAAGTCTCCTGGATAAAATGTTGACTTTGATATTTATTTATCTTCATCATTGCATCATCATTACCTATTGCAGTCCACTAATGGACTCAGACGTCCTCCATGTATGCCTATCGTCACCACTCTGGAAAGGCAAAAAAATGTAACCACAGAACGCGGTGAACGATAAAACGCGGAGGAGGGCTACATTACTTTAGAATGTCCTTTAGTCTCTTCTTATGGCACCCACGGGACATAATAAAGAAGTACTCTTCAAGGCCGGCACTACACAGTAATAGAATGTAAACAAGACTACGGTTAATCCGATGATGATCCGTTACAATTACGCTGCTACTCTTTAATATCTCTTTGGATCATTCCTTATTCTAAGTAGTATCAGTTCTTTCCCACGACAATTTTATTCAACAACTAGCGGCCGCCAGCGACTCCGTCCGCATGGGTTTCGTTTCCGTACACAGTGTTACTATAGAAAGCTTAAAGTCTTCTTCGACAAATAGTAAGTGGACTTTCCAATACAAACGATTTTGTCAATTCGAACCAGTTGTTACTGAGATTAGCGCGTTCAAACCAATCTGGATCAGGAGTTACACGGGTTATTGTGAGTCAACCATGAAAGATAGACATATACTGTCAAAGAATATTTTTTAGGCAATTTCATGAACAATATTTCCGTCATACATGATTTTTATTTAACTTTAACCATTAAAGCTGCACACGCGACAGAAGCTTAAAAAATGGAGTAAATTCTCCCGTTTTTCCAATATTTCCCTTCACTACTCTGCTCCAATTTATTGTAGCGTGATGAAAAGTATCCTATAATATGCCCAGAAGTATAAAGAATAATTGTACCAAGTTTCGTCAAAATCCGTCCAGTAGTTTTTGTTTCTATAAGGAACATACAGACAGACAGACAGACAGACAGACAGACAGACAAAAATTTTACTGATTGCATTTTTGGCATCAGTATCGATCACTTATCACCCCCTGATAGTTATTTTGAAAATATATTTAATGTACAGAATTGACCTCTCTACAGATTTATTATAAGTATAGATTTCTATGAAAGCGTCGTCCCTCCAATAAACAAATACTATGTTATCTTTACGAATACTCGTCCTTGTTTAGTTTATTCAAAGGAATTGTGTAGACAAAGATTTTGCGTATTACGAGTATTTGCTCATGTCTTGTTTCCACACGTGGAAGTATTAAAACGTTTCGTTTTCAATTTAGATTTTCTATCAAAATATCAGACCTTTTAACGACATTTCTGCTGTACGTTAAGAATTTTTTTCTGCTCTTTCTTGTTTTGCACTTATTTATTATTTGATACGGTAAACCCACGATGAATTCCGTATATTGAACGTCGATGATTCTTTTACATAAATAAATAGGCTTTGATACACGTGCTGAGTACGGTGGGCTAGTTTGGTATATAAATAAAATGATTGACTGGTAGGTTTATTTTTAATCTTTCGTGTTTTGATCGGTAAAGTATTTTTTTAAAGTGTTGGTCAGACGCAATTAGTTTATTTTTGTCATAGAACGTAGACAAGTTTGAAAGTACTGAAAGATTCAACTAGAAGTGTTGATGACCTTTAAAGAACATCAGGAGACAAAACAAAAATATAAGATAGTTTACGTTCTCAAATTAAATTCCGTCGACGATTCAGTACATATATCCCTTAGTCAAAATAATAAAACCACAGAACACTCTGCCGGGAAAATTATCCTCGTCATATTTTCTTATTACTTCGTTCTTCTCCGTTCGGTTTCCCCTCATATACATAATTTATCAATCATTTACCATGAGTGGGGAGTCGCCTTGGCGATGGCGCTGGTGAGTCTCTACCTGATAGATAGCGGTAATAAAGTGGCTATTAATAATCATGGCTGGTGATTTCGGGAAACTCGTTCATTAGTATTTTTGGAAGTATAGAAAACAAGGTTTGATTAACATAATAATGTAACTTGTAAGGCAGTAGGGTATTACTATTATAAGTAATACCCTTTGTCTTTATAGAAAGAAAGACAAAGACAAATGTGTGAAGTAAAGAGAGACCTGTGGCCACTTCGTTATAATTATGGCAGTGGTGATCATCTGGGTGACTTACCAGTATTGTAACTTTTTTTGACAGTATTTATGCAGGTTAAATTTGTTATCCTCTAGTATACCCTCATTAACCCCCTTATTTTAGCTTTCAATTTATGACGACGATTTTTAAGAGCTACCAACATACTGCCAAATCTGAGTTCTTTAAAATTAACCAAAAATTTTTTCCATTGCCTCAACTGAAAACAATGTTGTTCCCACTCAAACAATCGCACTCAGTGAAATAATCAGTTTCCAGTCAACATTGCCGGGCGAATTTCACATTCATCGTTCTTGAGCTGGTAGTTTATAGGTCGTTAATCTCCCGACCCTTCCGCGCCATCGCTCGCCCCGGCATCATTTGCGACGAATTAGCGCCGCTGGACGCGTGTGGTGGAAATACGCAACTCGAGTGCTGTTGAGTTTAGGCGAAGTTTGTTAGTAACAATGGTTATTTGGTTAGCATAGAGAATTTTCGATGTATCTGAACTGTTGTATATTCAATGTTGTTGGACGTAGGGCTGATCCGAATGAAGGGTTTTGTCAAATGATCGAATCACAAAGAAATACAACACGGAATTGTTTGGGTCAGTATAATTTTTAAAACTGCTTTTGGGTTGTTCTTCTTTTTTATCGACAATGAGTTGTCCCCATGACACAAATGTATAATATAAAACACAACTATGAGTTCCTACTTCAAACTATGATAATTTTCCTGATATATGATAGATTAGGAATTATGTTATCATGTCGTAGATACTTCTCTTTATTATTTAAATTATGAAAAAAGTTACATTGCGTGACGGAGGTGTAAGAGGTACTATTTAAGTACTATCTTTGAAGACCGTGACGGAGGTGAGCATTTTGATTGATATTGTTTGCTTATAAATTAATTTGACCTCGAAAGATAGACCATCTGAAAAGTAATATCGCACTTAACATTTTGGCAATATTACCAAAGCTTATTAATATGTTGTGTAAATGTAATTTAATGATTCATCAGTGATGTCCATTGTCGATAAAAAAGAAGAATGACCCTTTTATAATAAACTAGCGGCCCGCCCCGGCTTCGCCCGTGGTACTTGTCCACTATTTAATGGATGATATTATACATAAAAACCTTCCTCATGAGTTACTCTATCTATTAAAAAAAACTGCATCAAAATCCGTTGCGTAGTTTTAAAGATTTAAGCGTTCATAGGGACATACAACACACATAGGGACAGAAAAAGCGACTTTGTTTTATACTATGTAGTGATGATACAATTTAGGTTGGGACAGCGACTTTACAAGGCTTTTAATGGTAAAGCCTGACCCCCACCCCCCAAACAACCAAGGCGAGAAAAAAATATCCAGGAATCATAAAAATACGATCAATACAACAAATTATTATTTTCAACTTTATTTTAGTAGTTATGGTCAATCGTGTTCCTTTCCACCAAACCATCGGGGTCATGCTTAACTAAGAATAAAAATCTCATAACATCACTTACATTGATTTGACTCCGTGATAAGTAGCTTAAGCACTTGTGTTACAAAATCGACAGTGGTATTTCAAATATACTTAAATAGATACACATACTCAGACCATTAAAAACAGACATTGTTCATACACACTAATGTTTGTCGTGTGCGGGGATCGAACCCGCGTCCTCTTGAGCTAATAGTCAATTTTTGACCATTACCTACACCAAGCAAGTGGTAAAAAAAATGTACTATCTAAATAACAAAACGTATTTGCAATGAATACGGTTTCTACTTACGCATTACAGACAGCAAGCTTGTCGAAGTCAATCGGATAACGATCGCTCGTTGATTGATGGCTTTTTTCAGCGACTTTTGATGGGAATTAGTATGTCGGATCATTTACCACACAGCGGATCGTGTAATGTGGTATGAATATATCGTTGAATCAGTGTTTAACTTAGATATATGTAATCTTGATGAAGTGATCGTCCACCTTGCGTCGTATTCCTCGAAAATTAAGGTCGTGACCGCTCTTCAGCATCAATCGGTCTCGGACGATAAAGGCCTCGGAAAAGGACCTCCAGACCTCGGCCCAATACATAAACCACTAGACCATCGATGCGTTATTTATTATAATTTATTAATAAAAAAATATACAAATAGATAATGACCGTCATAGTAATATGGTTGGTCTTTTATAGACAAAAGAGAACTACATTTAACATCTGGCTTAATCGCTAACTCCTCAAGTCCGATAGAGCCCGGGTCCGCAAACAATGAGCTGTGTACCGGTAAACACTGGAACTTTGCCATGGCCCAACTCGCGATATTTGCCGGCAAGGATCAAGTCCGAGTGTTTGAGTTCTGATTTATGTAACGAGTTTAAGGTTTGAAAAGACCTTAAGGAATTAGGGATTACTTTTTTTCTATTAAACGTTTTGAAATTTAAATATAAATAAAATATATGGCAAGATAAAACAAAAACTAATTGATCATCAACTTTCTTCAGTCACTTCTTAAAAGCTTGTTGTTGCGTTGATTGAAATAGAATTGGTTTTTTTTAATATCTTGATAGTTTTTAATATACCCAGCAAGAATGGCAAGACAGCATCCCAGTAATACGTTGTTATTACCTTTTGTGGTGTGAGCCATCCACTCCCACAATAGTCCGGTTAAGCTGTTGAAGTCGCCTTCAGATGCCAACAGCGACATCCATTCCAAAAAAAAAAAAAAACATGGTTGTTACCAATATTCGTGTTCTTTTTTTTAAATCGGAATCGGATCAATGTTTTTGTATATAAGTTAATAATGCACATAACATCTAAATTTTTACAACCAGGAGTCAACGAGCCACAGTAAAATCTCAGCCATCGTCTTCTCGTTAGTAAAGAGCGGAGTTTACGCGAAGTTGTCGCTCACAAATTGTGTTTAGCGTGACGTCACGCTCTTGCGCTCGCTTCGTAAGGACCAACAATTTCATTAAGGTCTTGGCGCCCGAATAGAGGCTTATGGTACAGAGGAGGTCAAAATTCATATTAATACAAATGAATTCATGTCGGACCAAATGAGAGAGTGTTTTGGATTGAGCAGAGCTTTTAGCTATAAGTCTTGGGTCTTCTTGAATTTTTCTGTTAAAAAATTATGAAAAACAGCAAATTGCCATTATTGTGACTTGTGACTTCCCATTTCTTCAATAAATGGATAATTACTAACTCATCACAATTCCTCCATTTTTATTCTAAAAAATATAGGATTCATCTCATTTACATGTTGTGTGAAATAATAAAGTGATTTTATCCGTTTAAAGCAGATTTGTTTTATAATCTTTATTTACAAAAATCATTATACTTAGAATTAACAATCTTTTTTAATAAATTTTAATAAACTTTTCGGTCCCTAATATAAGTTTTCTGCATTGTGTAACAAGGTCGGATTCATAATACATACATATTTGTTTGTAAGATAGATTACTTGTCTAAGTTTTTATCAGATTTGCTTTTTAGGGCTCCGTAGCCAAAATGGCAAAAAAACGGAACCCTTATAGATTCGTCATGTCTGTCTGTCTGTCTGTCCGCCAGTCTGTCGCAGCCACTTTTTTCCGAAACTATAAGTACTATACTGTCGAAACTTGGTGAGTGGATGTATTCTGTGAACCGCAACAAGGATTTCACACGAAAATAGAAAAAAAAATAAAAATAGTGGGGGGTCCCCATAGTCAGAACTGAAACTGAAAATATTTTTTTTCATTGAACATATACGTGTGGGGTATCTATAGATAGGTCTTTAAAAATTATTTTAAGGTTTCTTATATCACTTTTTTCTAAAGTGAATACTTTGCGTGACAGACCCTTCCAAAGTGGAAAAAAGTGTGCCCCCCCCCCCTCTAACTTCTAAAATAAGAGGATGATAAAACTGAAATTAACATATAATGTACATTACCATAAATACTACCAACAAAAATTGGTTCGAACGAAATCCATTCAGTAGTTTTTTTAATACGTCAAAAATAGAATTTGTACGGAACCCTCAGTGCGGGAGTCCGACTCGCACTTGGCTAATTTTTTATATTTTCATTTTGCATTTTACTTAAGCCGATTATATCTATTTTTATTATACATAAACAAATCTAGCTTCTTGGAACTTAAGCTGATTATTTGCTAGACGAAAATAGAACTTGTTACCTTGAATATTATAATTTCCAAGATAAAGATATTAACCTTCCAACCCAAGGATGAGCGTAACAGAATAGTATCCAGGAACAGGTCGGAAGGGTTCGCAGCTCACCCAATTATCCGCCGGTTATTGTCGGAACGAAGACAAACGACTCAACTACGTGGGGTATTGCTGGCGATGTTGATGTTCTAGGATATTAGAGGTGTCAAATATATTTAGCTATATATATTTTATCTATATTATTAATGTACTAATATGTTTGAAATTTCAAGTTGATAACTTTGTTTGTATGGGTTATTTTTCGGTAAAACCGATTCAATCATTTTCATTTTGTTGAAACCGATTTTGTGTGATGGATGTTGACTATAAAACCATGAGGTCGGGGTTTCATTTTTACACTAGACAAACACTTTATTCATAAACAAATATATTTGTTATGCCAGCATTGGTATCTCTCGATTAAGATTTTATGTATGTGATTGTGATGTTATCATAAATTCATTTATTTATCACTAGCGGCCGCCCGCGACTCCGTCCGCGTGGATTTCTTTTTTTCGAAATAAAAAGTAGCCTATGTTCTGTCTCAGGGTCTAAAGATTGTCTGTACCAAATTTCATCAAAATCGGTTGCGAGGTTTAAGCGGGAAAGCGTAACAGACAGACAGACAGACAGACAGAGTTACTTTCGCATTTATAATATTAGTTGGGATTTATCATAAATTTTACTTACAAAAACAATATATTACTCGGGGACGAAAAAATGCGCAAGGGCATTTTTTGGTAATAGGACTTTCATTTCTACCTAGTAATTAAGTTGATTTCTTATCTGGAAAAATATGCTATTTAGGACAGGCAAAATATAAAGCTGTATAAAAACGTTAACCTGCAAAAATCCCTGTAGTCTAAAAGTCTCTTTAAAGTAAGACCTCCTAGCCGCAGCCGCGGAGGCAGTCAAAAGGTAATGGTAGTCAATTATTGGCCTCAGTTATTTCAGTAACGAAGACAAACGACTCGCCGGCGCGGTGTCGGGACCGAGACAGGTGCTCCTTTTAAAATCAACGGAGGAATGTCTTTATATTCAACGCGGTTTAGTTGATTTTTTTATCTAGAAAAAGATGTTCAGTTAAGTATCAGTCTATTAATGACCCACTGCAGGGCAAATGCCTCCATCATGTGAAATTATATTTTCGTTACAAAGATTGGTAATTACCACATGCGGATATACCCGGGCTGTGTTCGGAAAATTCATATGAGATTCTTTGAATTACTTAAAAGGTTGATTACATCTTTAATAAATGGATTTACTGAAATAATTTACCATTACTCAAACATTACCTATATTTAGGTGGTGAGAATAATGATTGCTTATCGTGATTTTTTTAAAGAAATTATTATTATTTTTGCATATTACTATGTACTTTTCTTACTATAATTATGTTGTTTTAACCGAGTAAAAAGACGAGGTTTTATATCATTTTTTTTTTCCTTACTAAGGCACTTAATTTTCTAGCCGAAAAACTATAACCTTTCCCAACAAAAACCTCCTTTTGTCGGCAAAACCGTTTTTTACGTAGGATAAAACATTCAGTTCCCTGTCCTAACCCAATTATTGTCAGCTCGCAGTAACGAAGACAAATGGCCGTTCTGCGTGTCGGTTCAGCCGTGTTAATGACGCGAGAGTATGAGCCTCCTGGTGGTCTTATTGGTAGTAAAGGTTCTGTATCTAAAACTTGTGAAGTCGAGTATCACACTAGAGATCGTGAGAGAGATCCCCATTAGGATACAAAGTTCTGTGTTAAGTTTGTATTGATATATTTTAAACAATGTATTATTACATGCTAGCTTTGTTTTCCTATAATTTACAAAATCTTTATTATCAACAACACAATATTTGTTTTAAAAAGTCGTGTTCTATTTTACTCTTTAACGTCGACCAAAAAAAATTGGCTTAATGACTTACAATGTAGAAGGCTAATAAAGCAATACAATTAAAAAAGTTTTCAAAAACCAAACCATGTTGAACTACGCTTGCTTGCGGCCATATAAAATTGAACAGAAACGATAGCGTTCAATCGGAACGCAGCAAAAAGCGTAGTCATCGTCGAGTCGATAGTTCCGCCGGACCGATAATTGTGCACACGCGTCGACGGACAACAATTTTCGCGTAAATTGTAAAAATCCAGCAAACATGCGGTATGTTGAATGGGGAATGTATCTTATGTTCGATTGCAATTGTTTGGTATGAGTAGCATCTGTTAGAAAACCAATGTGACACTGTATATAAAAATGTAAGCGTCCGTATTGCGATTGCTACGTCGCAGGCTTCATTTAGGTAAAGTTAGCCACTTCCCAATTGAATGGTTTATACGTCTTATCGTTTACTTTTTCTTCGAATTATATTCACCATCAAAGGACACAAATAATATCTCATAAATAGAACGACTAAAAATAGTAGTCATCGTCGAGTCGATGTTTGTACGTAATGCGATTGCTATACTTCAAGCTACATTTAGGTAACGTTAGACACTTAACAATTGAATTGTAGTTAAAAAATATAGAATACTTTTCCTTTTTGAAATATATAAACCATCAAAGGACACAAATAGTATCATATAAATAGAACGACTAAATAGCGTAGTCATCGTCGAGTCGATAGTTCCGCCGGACCGATAATTGTGCACACGCATCGACGGACAACAATTTTCGCGTAAATTGTAAAAATCCAGCAAACATGCGGTATGTTGAATGGGGAATGTATCTCATGTTCGCTTGCAATTTTTTGGTATGGTTTGCATCTGTTAGAAAACCAATGTGACATAGTATAAAAAAAAATATACGCACGTAATGCGATTGATTGACTTCGGGCAACATTTAGGTAACGTTAGCCACTTACCAATTGAATTGTAGTTTATACTTATTGATAGAAAGATAGATAGATAGATAAATAATTTATTTGCATCACACAACACACAATAATGTTACAATAACAGAGAACATAATAATAAAATGCACAAACAAAATTAAAATATTGAATATGTTTTCTTCTCGAATTATATTTAGTATCTTATAAATAGAACGACTAAATAGCGTAGTCATCGTCGAGTCGATAGTTCCGCCGGACCGATAATTGTGCACACGCATCGACGGACAACAATTTTCGCGTAAATTGTAAAAATCCAGCAAACATGCGGTATGTTGAATGGGGAATGTATCTCATGTTCGATTGCAATTGTTTGGTATGAGTAGCATCTGTTAGAAAACCAATGTGACACTGTATATAAAAACGTAAGCGTCCGTATTGCGATTGCTACGTTGCAGGCTTCATTTAGGTAACGTTAGCCACTTCCCAATTGAATGGTTTATACGTCTTGTCGTACTTTTTCTTAGAATTATATTCACCATCAAAGTACACAAATAATATCTCATAAATAGAACGACTTAAAGCGTAGTGATCGTCGAGTCGATAGTATATAAAAATGTATGTACGTAATGCGATTGCTATACTTCAAGCTACATTTAGGAAACGTTAGCCACTTACCAATTGAATTGTAGTTAATACATATTATAGAATACTTTTCTTTCTTGAAATATATATAAACCATCAAAGGACACAAATAGTATCATATAAATAGAACGACTAAATAGCGTAGTCATCGTCGAGTCGATAGTTCCGCCGGACCGATAATTGTGCACACGCATCGACGGACAAAAATTTTCGCGTAAATTGTAAAAATCCAGCAAACATACCGCTGAATGGGAATGTATCTCATGTTCGATTACAATTGTTTGAAAAGAGTAGCATCTGTTAGAAAACCAATGTGACATACTATAAAAAAAAAATACGTACGTAATGCGATTGATTGACTTCGGAAACATTTAGGTAACGTTAACCAAATACCAATTCAATTGTAGTTTATACTTATTGATAGAAATATATATAGATAGATAAATCATTAATTGGCATCACACAATACACAGTAATGTTGTAACAATACCAGATAAAAACATAACAATAAAATGCCTAACAAAATTTTAATATTGAATATGTTTTTTTCTCGAATTATATCGATACCTTAAATCTCAAATGGCGTAACCACCAAAACACAACTTTTCAGGAGAGCAAAAAAACAAAAAAAAAATATTTGTTTAAATCATAACTTTATATATTTTAATACTATAAAAATGTTTTATACATCAAATTTCTTAGAATTTTGAGATGAAGGCTTCAGTTAGAACTATTTGCACCTATATCTTATATTTAAAAAAATAGAAGTCGGTTACGACTTCTGAAAATATGACAAAAAGGCGCTTACACCCTATAAAAAACACGATTTTTTTGAGATTAAGGTCGTATCTCCCATTAAATTCATAAAAAAATACAAAATGAGGGGTATTTTCTACTTATTTTATTGTATAATTATATTAATATAATATTTACGTAATAATCAACTTTAAAATTCAATTAAAGTCCTAATGGAGTTAGAAAAGATTACAAAAATTGTAATAATTTAAGAATTAATTAATCAAGTAGCTACGCCACGACCATTGCGATGGGCTCTTACCTCCCATCGCAATGGCCGACATACACATTTAATCAGCAAGAAAGACACCACGACCTTATATTGTCATCGTATCAGCTCACTCTGATTTCCTAAATTATTATTAAAATTGTGCACAGACGGCATTATCCCAAAAACATATCATGAAGAATATCACCCGCGATTACCAACAGCAGAAGATGTGCCAGATGTATTACCAGGCACTGATATAGAGGACGGAGTTACAGACACAGAAAAATACTGTTTTTTTATGTTTGATTGTTTTTGATAGTTTCAATTTAATTTTTTTGACTGATTATTTTAAATTAAGGCTTTCTAAAATCTCTTACTTTTTGAACGTAGCTACTTGATTCATTGATTCTTAAATAAATAAAATTTTTGTAATCTTTTCTAACTCCATTACGACTTTCTTTAATTGAATTTTAGAGTTGATTATTACGTAAATATTATATTAATATAAGTAGAAATCATTGTTGCTAAGAATAAGGGTCGTTTTTCTACCACTACACTGCTTAATCGAATTAGGCCTTCTTATTCTCTCGGCCTTGGCTTTTTTTAGATTTTATTTTGTTTCCTAAAATCCTCTTACTCGTTTAATGTACCAAATTCAATAAAATATGTAGAAAATACCCCTTATTTTGTATTTTTTTTATGAATTTATGGGAGATACGACCTTAATCTCAAAAAAATCTCAAAAAAATATGTTTTTTATAAGGTGTAAACGCCTTTCAATAATAAAAATTGTGTGTGGTGTAAACGCCGAAACAGAAAAATGATGTCCCTTACCCCCGTGTGTTTTTACTTTTTTTTTCACTTTACAATAATTTCTAAGGGCGTAACCACCAAATAAAGTTGGCTATGTGTGATACGCCATATTAATGTATTAAAATATCTCGTTACGCCCTGACGTTGTTCATGTATTAAATTTATAGCTGCTTACGACCTCTTTACCTTATTAAAAGTGTTCAAATCTATAAAAAACATCGGGTCGTAATGACCATTTTTTTGCGAATTTCAGGATTTTAAATATACAGATCGATAGAGAAAAAAAAACTGAATAAAACTGCATTCAAAAGTCATTTTGACCAATTTGGCGCTTACGCCATTTGAGATTTAAGGTATCGATATTAAGTATCTTATAAATAGAACGACTAAATAGCGTTGTCATCGTTGAGTCGATAGTTCCGTCGGTCCGATAATTGTGCACACGCATCGACGGACAACAATTTTCGCGTAAATTGTAAAAATCCAGCAAACATGCGGTATGTTGAATGGGGAATGTATCTCATGTTCGATTGCAATTGTTTGGTATGGTTTTACCAATGTGACTCTGTATATAAAATGTACATATGTACGTAATGCAGTTGCTTCGTTGAGGGCTACATTAAGGTAACATAAGCCACTTGCCAATTGAATTGTAGTTTATACTTATCGAATATTTTTTCTTTTCGAATTATATACACTATCAAAGGAAACACATAGTATCATATATGTAAATATGTAGAACGTCATCGTCGAGTCGATAGTTCCGCCGGACCGATAATTGTGCACACGCATCGACGGACAACAATTTTCGCGTAAATTGTAAAAATCCAACAAACATACCGCTGAATGGGAAATGTATCTCATGTTCGATTGCAATTGTTTGGTATGGTTTGCATCTGTTAGAAAACCAATGTGACACTGTATATAAAAATACATATATACGTAATGCGATTGCTATACTTCAAATTACATTTAGGTAACGTTAGCCACATACTAATTCAATTGTAGTTAATATTTATTGAATATGTTTTCTTCTCGAATTACATTAAATATCTTATAAATAGAACGACTAAATAGCGTAGTCATCTTTGAGTCGATAGTTCCGTCGGTCCGATAATTGTGCACACGCGTCGATGGACAACAATTTTCGCGTAAATTGTAAAAATCCAGCGAATAAACTGCTCGACAAGCAATGATCTGATGGTCGATTGATATTTTTTGTGGTTTATATGAAGAATACAAAAGCTATATAGTCATATTAAACATAAATTAATGATATTATGAGAAGGCGATTTTCAAAATTTTGTGCTGTAACAAAAGTCATCATGCAATCGTAAGTTGATCATTAACAGCCACTGTTTATCAATTCACCAAGTAGTCATCATCATCATCCTCGCGCTTCTCCCGGTTGCATCCTCGGCCATAACCTTGGAGCCCAGGGTACGCTTCGACTATGATCTTGAGTTGCATGCCTCGTAATTACGTGGGAGCGACTGTTGTCTGACCTCTGTTACACGTAAAAGGGGAAACGGTTTCGTTATACAAACCACTACACTAAAACACTTACAACAGAGAAAATTCAAGAATTATTTATCCAATGTCGCAAAACGAAACGTTAAACTCAAGGCGTAAATTACGAAGTTTTTAAATTATCAATTTTGATAATACGATAACTTTGGACCGGTTCAAGTTTATTTCAACGCCGGTTACTCTTGACTGTTGTTCGATAGTTTTTACGAGCGGAGCTAAGTCCGCAGCACTCGTTACCCACTCAAACTGGCATAATACCAGTTGGCACAATCGCCTTTGAGAAACTTCAGCTTTCCGTATTAACTTTGTGGCAGTGCCTTTCCTTGAATGCTAATATCTTGTAGGTTTAATAATCACTTTTTGTATTTGTCTTTAAATTAAATTTAGTGCCGGGCATATGCGGCGATGAATTAGCTATAATTGCCTATGTTTCAAATAGAATATTCACACGGAAACATTTTTCAATGTACTGTGAGACTTTTCTTTAAATCCATTTAACAACGATAGCATAGTTTCTCAAAATTGTAAATATTCCGTTTAGAGTTCATAAGTTGACCTTTTTAGGGTTCCGTAGCCAAAATGGCAAAAAAACGGAACCCTTATAGATTCGTCATGTCTGTCTGTCTGTCTGTCTGTCTGTCTGTCTGTCCGCCAGTCTGTCACAGCCACTTTTTTCCGAAACTATAAGTACTATACTGTTGAAACTTGGTGAGGGGATGTATTCTGTGAACCGCAACAAGGTTTTCACACGAAAATAGAAAAAAAAATAAAAAGGTGGGGGGTCCCCATAGTCAGAACTGAAACTCGAAATATTTTTTTTCATTGAACATATATGTGTGGGGTATCTATAGATAGGTCTTTAAAAGTTATATTAAGGTTTCTAATATCACTTTTTTCTAAAGTGAAAACTTTGCGTGACAGACCCTTTCAAAGTGGAAAAAAGGTGTCCCCCCCCTCTAACTTCTAAAATAAGAGGATGATAAAACTGAAATAAATATATAATGTACATTACCATAAAAACTACCAACGAAAATTAGTTCGAACGAAATCTATACAGTAGTTTTTTTAATACGTCAAAAAAAGAATTTGTACGGAACCCTCAGTGCGGGAGTCCGACTCGCACTTGGCCAATTTTTATGTAACATGCCTTAATCCTATTTGTTAAAGTTTCATCTAGCCTAAGCGTTGTCGAGGATAGGCGTAGGTTATTCCCCAAGCAAAAAGATAAACATTACGGCCGCATAAGGGTTTCATCAAAAGTTTTACGATTCACCCACATCAAAACTGAATAAAAACGAAAAGTTCATGGGAGATTCGAATGTATGTGTCGGCGAAAATGCCTTAAATTGAATATTACGACGTAAGTAAACTCTCGCTGCTTATGTGATTTCTTATTTGTCGTTTGTTTTTGTAGCCGCATTTAATATAAAAGTTTGCTGAAAAACGGTGGCAGTTTTCAAACGTTTTGGTTTTATTATTGCGATATGTTAATACGTTTTGTGTGTATTAACGATCATTTTCCCATATAAGAGTACATATTGTCATTTTAATATTGGCTTACCTTAAAAATAATAATTGTTTTTAATGTTTAATCTGCTTTGTGGTTTCCTTATCTAAACCATTCTAGATGATAATTGCGACTTCCGCAATAACAACCATTTGTTATTGAATAGCATCCTATCATGGTGTGCAAGGTCAAATGAACATCCTCAAAATGTTACACGTCTAGGTTGGTCGTATAATATTGATTTATTTATTAGGAGCCTAAAGTGTCCCAATGCAGGCAAGGCCTTCCTACCCTCGTTCTATAAGCGGTTCTGGTCGTTTATAAATCGCAGTATTAATTTAACAAAATAAAGAATTAAGCTAGTGAAAAGAGATGTCCCATCCCAGGCCCGCACCATGTACGTGGTACCAAAAAATCGGTAAAATATTGCTATTTCCATTAAAAATACAATAAAAAATTTTTGGTCCGTAGTTTAGTGGATTAAAAATAAAATCAAATTCATAATTGTTCACTTTACTTCGTAAAGATGGCAACTGTAATTTTTTTCTTTACTGGGATTTACAGCTTTGACCCAAGCCTTTTTAGGTCGTTTGTAACCTAAAAATATAAATACTTTGTGAAATAAACTGCATACTGTCAAAACAAAAATAAACTGACGGATAAACGACATGAACGTCATTCAAGTTTCAAAGATGCGTCTTGGTATATTTACTTTACTCTATGGATGCGTCCTCCGCCATATTGCACTGAGTTGCAATATTGTGGTTTAATTTGTTGTTTCAGCCAAAAAACTAAGGTTTTCCATAAGAATTGGAGTAATTAAAACTGTAGTACACTTATTCGCCTATATTTAGGTATAGCGTACGTGGTCCAGGCCGAGGCTTCATACATTTCTGGGACATCTCTTTTTAACATACAGCCGGCCATCGCGCCAAAGGCTACTGGTTAGAAAAGAAACATTAAAAAAACAATGTTTTAAATTAAAATTGAAAAATATAGTTTGACGTTGATTCATTCTTTCTCCAAAAAGAATCGTAAAACTGCGTTCGCGGACTCACAAAGCGTCTGCCAATAGATATGACGAGACCGTTGACAGCCAAAGGCCTGCGCACCGGCATTTCGGTGAAATAAAATCCACAGTATTTGATATTTTCTTTCCGATGTTAGTTATTTACTTTTTAGATTGCAATGGTTTAATATCGCTATGAAACCGTCATAAAATTTTATTTCATAAAAAATATGGTAAATTGTTTGGGCAAAAAGTTATTAAACGAGTTGCATGAAACAAATAACCATAAAATAGTTGATTGCGTCCCTCCCACAAAAGTGTTACTTCCACGTCTGATAATGATTATGTATATTTCACATTGTCTCAATATTCATCACGTGTGTTGTTGGTTTAACATAAATAAAAATATGTTTCTTTATCAATATTGACCCTAAAACCTTTGACCTAAGTAAATGGCATCAGATTTACCCTTTGATTTCTTAAAACACGAAAACAAAGTAAGCATTTTGTCCGCAAAGAAAGCAAGCATGATAGGCCAAACGAGGTAACTTCATAACATTGACCCTCGGTCGGTCAAAGGACAATCGGCTTTAGCCTGTACACGTAGAGTTTAATTTTGTCAAACGGGCAGGGCAGCGTACAGGGTGCTCCGTAAATGTAATAAAGCGCGTCCGTCGCTTTAACGAACGGCCGGCGGCGCGTGAACGCTCGCTCGCTCCGCTCCGCTTCGGATCGATGAGCTATCGGAGCGTTATAGCTTTTGTCGATATTTGCCTCAGTGACACTCCCTGTGTATACTGAATTACAAGAAAAATTGAATCATGATGGTATTTCTGTTTTTTCTGCTTGATTGTAATCCGGTTGATGATTAATGTGGCATCGGCGAAATCGAATCGATTTGTCAAAAATAAATGTAATAATGTCTTGTTACGATGCGGTAACCTATTTTCTTTTTAAGAACAAAAGTGTTTTAGATTTTCTCATTATTGATGTGGGGGTTTTATCTTTTATATATTATGTAGAATACTTATTATTGATGAAAGCAGAATTGTACCCGTGCGGAACTGAGACGGCCCACTATTACATTTGTCAGCATGACTGACGGTTACAATAATTCTACATTAGCACTTTATTAATCCTAATTTCGTTCGAGGATGTCCGAGCGAATGCCCACAATAATTGCCCAATTCCAAATATCTCAAAATGAATTGTATTTGCAATATAAATCTAATGGAAATAATAATTATAATCATAATCTATGGGCATTGTTAACTAAGTGCTAATATACTCAGTAAACACTAATACCATGCACACTGGACAATGGATAAACATTAATTACGTAACGCATACATACTATGAACATTTACGTATGTTAATTATGCATGATGTGTAAAGTTATCAAACAGGGAGGATCCAGTCAAATACAATCGGCAATGGACTCGCTCCTAAATGTTTTTCTTTTACCGGGATCAAATCATTATTCTCTTTCTAATCTTGTGTTTCTGTAACTCTTTTAAATTGAAACACAAAATGCGTCGTATTCATTACAATTTTGTAAGGAGGAGGAATGGGGAGGTGTTCGTTAAAAACATTCAGCAATTATTTTTCTCAGAATGACGAAAGATCAAATGCTGATAATACAAAAAAATCGTTTTTTTCATTATTTCATTTTCTCGAACTACGAAAATCCCAAATTGATCTTAAAGTACGACAACCTAATATCAATTCTATTGAGTTTAGCCCTTTACAAACTTCCACACGAAGGAACTCTACTAAAAAGAGCCTGGGTAAGGCTAAATGGTTACGATTGGATACTTCCAGGATCGTCATGGTCTTATTAGGTGATTTAATCAAACGGTACAAGTTTTATGTTTGTATGTATAATCGAGGATAAC
The DNA here is from genome assembly GCA_958496325.1 of Nomophila noctuella. Taxonomy (NCBI): domain Eukaryota; kingdom Metazoa; phylum Arthropoda; class Insecta; order Lepidoptera; family Crambidae; genus Nomophila; species Nomophila noctuella. The sequence goes on from OY292482.1 coordinate 17,308,416, forward strand.
GTATATGTATTATACAGACTTAAGTATTAACTTAAGTCTGTATACATATAGTAATCTAAATCTTGATTAAAATTGTAAGAAAAACCGCCTTTAAAAATGCATACTTTCAGGGAAATTTAGTAATTAATAAAATTAAATTAAATTTTAACAAAGGGTCCGCCTTTTGTTCAAATGAATGCCTCATGGCATTTTCTACCAGTCAACCGGAAGTGTTTGTAACAAGACAAACAATTCTTCATTATGTTTATTTACTAAAATAATCACAATTATTTCATAGCAATCGGTGGTCCACTATAGCAATCTTCTTAACACGGTTTAATTATTAAATGTTGCGATTTACAAAAAGTTTAGGATAGTTTGAACAAAAAAATTATGCTTGTGAAATTCAAAAAATATACATACATAGTTACAATATACTATTTTTATGAACTTAAAATGTCCAAAATTACTATATCATCAATGATCACAATTGTTGGTCGCTTTAGCACCACTTTTTGTTTTATGTTCATTCAACTATAATTTACTTAAAGTACAATTTCATCAAAGATGGCGGCGACCTTCCAAAACAATCTTCTCATCACATTTGTGATCTAATAACAATCACGCTTACCCAGATTCAGTGACATACGTAACCTCGACATCCTCCGGTTCCTTCTCGCATATGAAGCGCAGATACACCCAGTCGCAGGAGACGTCGTTGACGACTCCTCTGTTGAGCATGGTCCCGCAGCGCTCGCCGTGAGGGTTGCGGGAAGTGCCTTGCATGTTTCATTATTTTGAGAATGTTCTGATTACAATTATAAGATGTCGCTATTTACAAAAAAGTTTTGCATTCAAAAGCTTTTTTATTTTTGTATAATTTTTATTCACTAAAAATGTCAAAAAGTTATATTATCAATGATCACAATTTTTGGTCGCTTTAGCACCACTTTTTGTTTTATGTTCATTCAACTATAATTTACTCAAAGTACAATTTCATCAAAAATGGCGGCGACCTTCCAAAACAATTTTCTTATCACACTTGAGTCCAATAACAATCACAATGACCCAGATTCAGTGACATACGTAACCTCGACATCCTCCGGTTCCTTCTCGCATATGAAGCGCAGATACACCCAGTCGCAGGAGACGTCGTTGACGACTCCTCTGTTGAGCATGGTGATGATGATGATGATGATGAGCATGGTCCCGCAGCGCTCCCCGTGGGGGTCGCAGGAAGTGCCTTGCATGTTTCATTATTTTGATTTTATTATTATTACAATTTTAAATGCCGAAATTTTCAAAAAGTTGTGCATAGTTTGAGAAAAATAAATTAAACGCGTGATATCAAAAGATATCAATATTTTTGTACAATTTTTATTCACAAAAAATAACAAAACTGCTATATCATCAATGATCACAATTTTAAACGCTTTAGCACCACTTTTTGTTTAATTTTCATTCCCATACAATTTCATCCAAGATGGCGGCGATCTTCGAAGACAGTTTTCTTATCACACTTGCGTCCAATAACAATCACGATTACCCAGATTCAGTGACATACGTAACCTCAACATCCTCTGGTTCCTTCTCGCATATGAAGAGCAGATAGACCAAGTCGCAGGAGACGTCGTTGACGACTCCTCTGTTGAGCATGGTCCCGCAGCGCTCCCCGTGAGGGTAGCGGGAAGTGCCTTGCATGTTTCACTATCTTGATTTTATTATTATTACAATTTTTAAATGCCGAAATTTCCAAAAGGTTATGCATAGATTGAGCAAAATAAATTAAACGTGTGATATTCAAAAGATATCAATATTTTTGTACAATTTTTATTCACAAAAAATAACAAAACTGCTATATCATCAATGATCACAATTTTAAACGCTTTAGCACCACTTTTTGTTTAATTTTCATTCTGATACAATTTCATCCAAGATGGCGGTGACCTTCCAAAACAATTTTCTTATCACACTTGCGTCTTACAATAATCACGATTACGCAGAGTCAGTGACATACGTCTCCTCGACATCCTCTGGTTCCTTCTCGCATATGAAGCGCAGATACACCCAGTCGCAGGAGACGTCGTTGACGACTCCTCTGTTGAGCATGGTCCCGCAGCGCTCGCCGTGGAGGTCGCGAGAAGTGCTGTTGTCAGGTTGACCGCCTGCCCAGTTGTAGGGGATTGGGGATTCTATTCGTTTACCTGTGAATAAAAAATATATGAAATGATACAACTAATTCAGTAATTTGATTCACTTAGTAAATTCTTTTGCACTTCAAAACTTGTTTCGCCCTACCAGCGCCTCGACGTGAATGGCTTGCTGAGAGGAGACGTCGGAAAAAACTCAGCAGTTATGATTTCTTATAAATTTCTATAAAGAAACCAACTTCTTAGCTATCCATTGATTCTCCGTGCGGGTGCTGGGTCCATCGCGTGGAACAGAGAGGAATGTCAGTCGGCGCCTGGGACTTTTGACCCAGAGTGTAGGTTTAAGGGGCCCCTTTAGAGTATACTAACGATCACCTTCACCGAATTATATGCTTTTTAATGAGTAACAGTCGCGTGAACCTAAGAAAAAAATTAGTTATACATAGTTCAAATATGAGCGTATAAACTCACCATGTATCGTGTACCATTGCGGTTCATCTCCCCACTGCCGCATTCCGATAAAGACCTCGTCAGCTGTCGTGAGAGACACGTAGTTCTTGGCAGTCTCCCTGTAGTTCTTATTGAAGATGTCTTTGAGTACTTCTACTTCTTGAGCATCGTCTATGATGGCCAGATAGCCACCTTCGGCGTAACACTGGGAGTAGGCCTGCCGCCACGACTTTGCATGCTGGTGGAACTTGTAACAGCTTCCAGTCTGCTTGTTCAGTTTATATTCTGTAGGAAATATAAATGAAAATTTAAATTAAATAAATTATTTGGGAACTCACACCCAAACTAAGCTCGAAGCTTGTACTAGGATGCTAATGAATGAATAGACACACATACATAAATACACTTTTTATAAATGCCGATGTTCATCCCACAAATGTTTGCCCCTGGCGGGATTCGAACTCGCAACCCCGGCTTTGTAGACAGGGTCTGTGACCACTAGACTAACTCGTATGTCATAGATATAGGCCAATATCAAAATTTTAAGCATTGATGACAGGTTTGGTAGTTGCGTTATGCTCTGGGCCAATGATTTAAGGAAATATTTTAACGAAAGAACAGTATACTTAATTAATAAATCAGATACCACATTGGACTGTGGTATGATTTGTATATTCTAACAACAAAGGCACAATGCATTGTGCCATTAAAATAATGTTTCTTTACGTTTATTAAATAGATAATGCATCAAGTAAAAATAATCTACTTATATTATATGTAATAAACAAAAATATAGATAGCTCGATTATATTTTACCCAAACTCCAACTCAAAATATTCTTTATTCAAGTAGGCTTCGTAGATGCACTTATGAATCGTAAATTACAATTAAATTATGATTGAACCAAGGTACCACGTGGTTTAATGACTTACCTTACTTACTGACTTACTGACTTACCGTCGTCGGTAGTTCCGCACTCATTCTGGTGTATGCTATGAGTTTTCTTCCTGTAGCATATGTAGGGGTAGGCCTCAGTACAGTTGACGCTGGCCAGGAACCCGTCTGGAAGCATGACTACGCAGCCTTCCTCAATACTGCGGCCTATAGGCTCGTCCGGTGCCCATTCTGCAGGGATCCTTTCTATTGGGATACCTGGAAGATGTATGAATAGTACATTACTTTAAAGAAAGCCTGTACGAAACGAGCTATCATTCTTAGTGTTGGATGTGGTAACCTATTTTATGATTGATGTAATTCGTCGTATTCATCGATGTAGTCCGTGTAAATCTTTTTTAAATGATAATAATAAATATAAAATATTATAAAGAGGAAAGATTTTTATTTTTGTATTTTTATATGTAGCGAATAAACTCAAAAACTACTTGACTGATTTGAATAACTCTTTCACTGTTGGCTAGCTACACTATCCCCGGTGAACATAGGGTACTTTTGATCCCAGAAATATGGGGGGAAGGGGGAGATATTTGAAAAAATAAATTACGCGCGGTTGAAACCGCGGCAGAAGGGTAGTAATAAAGCAACTGCATACATACGCCTACTTTTAAAAAATATGGAAATGTTTTTATAATAATCTTGTAATGAATACATCTGCTTAGGTATGTATTGCGTAGTCTGAATTTTTTTATGACTTGATAATGTGACTCAATGTTTTTTTTACAAAAAACATGAACGACAACATCGTTATATTATTTTATCAATAATGGCATATAAAACAAAGATGTTGCAACGAAATTATTAATGTTTCTTACCTTCAACAGTGGTATAATCTCCCTTAGATATAGTAGCGTGAATCCCGGTGTACATTGCACATGTTATTTTGTCAGCAAATAATTCTTTAATTGCAATATGGATGCCTTCATCGTAAGGTGATGCCAGGACTGTACCTGTAAAGAATAATTTGTATTTTTTAAATAAATCTTCATTCATAGTTTAGAGAATAAAACTACCTCTTATTGTTATTGTAATTTGAAATATTTTCGAAAAGTTTAATAAAATCAAAACGAAAATATGTATTAACTAAAGCTTCATTATAAACTATAACTATGTATAATGCATCATGAGTAAGATAGAAACAGTGTTTATGCAAACACATCTGATAGCTGACAATATTGCATGAAGTTATCTGAGTCCGAGATAAGAATATTAACAACTCACACGCATATTACGGATATTAATACTGAGAATGGTGTTTATAATACGGAAAAATACTCAAATATATAACTTGATACCTCCAGAACAATACAAGAGACATGTTTTTCGGCGCTATCGAAACTTCTACAGTCGGTTTTATAGTTAACTCCTTAATTACATAATATTCAATTCAAATATATTAAATTATATTATATTATATATTAAATTTGACGAGCTGATTGGTGTAATGGTCGAGAAGTCGGCTACTACACCAAAGGTTCGATCCCTGCACGGTACAAACATTTGTGTGCATGAACATGTTTGTTTGTATCGGTCTGGGTGTTTCTATGTATAATATGTATGTATTTATAAAAAAAAAGTATATAAGTAATGTTTATCCGTTGTCTGGCAGCCATAGCACAAGCTTATGCTTATTTTGAGGCTTGATGGCGCTGTGTGAATAATGTCCAGAGATATTTATTTATTTATAATCAGTCATACCTTCAGCATCGCAACGTAACATTGCTTCGTTGAAAGTAGCAGGGACTTGGTGTAATTTCAACCATCCTTTTGCTAATTTGGAAAACTTGTAGTCGGGACGAAAGCTGCTTCCGTCTGAAAGAGTAATTAACACATACTGTATAATATATAACAACATATTCCGCGCATATAGTGTTATATCTTAGCTTAAAGCCTATCTCGAAGATGGACTATCCAACACAAAGTTTCTGAGATAAGCGCGTTCAAACAAACAAACTCAGCCGTTTTATAATATTAGTATAGATTAGCATTACTATAGTGTCATCGGAAGTAAGTCATAACAAAAGTTTTATATTAAGAAAAATAATGCTCTTTTTTGAAGTTTGAAGAAAAGTATAATATTTATGTTTGACCGGCTTTTAGTATGAAAGGAATATTAGCATTAAATGTTAGTTGTTCTGGTTGAATAATCCTAATAAAATTTGATTGAACATTGCATATGTATGATAACATTTTATACAAATCAACATTTGCAGATGTTTTATGTAAACAAACAATGGTCTTTTTTCCTGGGTTGGATATACACAATACCGGTGTTATACACGAGTTATTCCATATCTGGCACACAGAACAGTGACATTACCGACAAATAAAGTACTTACATGCACTCCAAAACTGCAGGAGTAACACAGATGCACTAAGCACTAACTTAAACATCGTGATATAACTGCATTCAACTATAAAATGAATCAAAGTAATAATTTACAAGGCATATTAATATATATAGGTATTGAAAATAATTTTATTATGACTTCACACAAACGGGAAACACGGACGTTGATAAGGATTATATTATACATACATGTATTTGAAATCATTTACAAGATAAACTTGTTGAGAATAAACATAGTTTTAAATTATTTTAATTTTTTTAAAACTTTTATTTGCAAGCTAAGTATTCATAAACAGTATAAAAAGTCACTGACTTAAACTCACTAAGGCAGGGAATCATTGGACAATCTGACTTCTATCATGCTCTACCAATAATAAAATTCTAGAGTTGAAACTCAATAGCTATGCAGCAATCGCTTATTTTATTATAATTAGGGTTCTGTAACTTCTGAAAAGATTTTGATTACACTAAAATAACAAAATAATGAAAATTGGTTGACCGGTTTTTTTATATCGTTTGGGAAAGTTGTTAATAGTGCATAATAAATCTTTACCTTCTACTCGTAGTATAGCATATTATATCATGTAGGTATATAAGCGATTAGCGATAAACGGGTCATAGTAACTCGCCCTTTGATCCACGATCGTGCTCTCACGTCCAAGTATAGACAGATAGTATGTTGCCCCAATCGTTTGGATTTCCACCAAGTATTTTTATTCAGCGGTTGGAAACCCGTAATTGTTTGTGGATATAATGGATAAACCCTATATCTTTCAATAAAAATTCCAGACTTGACCTTATAAGTCAGTTGATTATTTGCAAATAGTTTTACGTTGATGTTTTTTATATTTTCTTCGTACTTCATAACTGCATGCAACTTATTTACGATTTACATAAAGTAACATATAATTTTTTTACCAACTATTTTCTAATTGGGTCACTGTTGCATGGAAGGGAAGGGATATGTTTCATAGGTTCGAATAAATAAAGTCAGTAATTTTGCAAAATTATATTCAATTTTAAGATTCACAATTCGTCATCTGACAACAAGCTTTGCGGGTCTTTCTCGCAAATAAACGCAAAACTTATTATATCGCATGGAATGTCATTGTACACCATCGTCTTTCTCATAAGGGAAACACAGTGCTCCCCAGTGGGATCATTACTTGTAGAGTTGTCTGGTTGGCCCGAGGCCCAAGTAAATCCAATGTCTTGAAGTTTTTGACCTAAAAGAAAAAGAAATAAATATTATTTCCTGGCTTCTGTTTTAAACAAGTAAATTATGCCGCAAGTACATACTCGCATATTCATCAATTTCGATCAGAAGATAAAAAAAAACTAAGATCAACTTTAATTCCTGTTTTGTAACCTTCACCCTCTTTTACATAATTATTAGAAGAGCACCCAATAGCATTTACTTAATATGTCATTGCTAGAACATGCACAGCTTAAATTCGAGTTGACAACCAAGCCCCGCGTGGTTTAAGTCCTAATCTCACTCTCTTGGAAGACTCTTACAATAGGAGTGATAATATATAAGATTTTAGACTTTCACGTTGCATTATGACACTAGTATTATTTAACGGGACTTAACGCGATATTAATTATGGGGGTAGAGGAAGAACTTTCTCAACCGCGCCCGAGCAGACGACGCCCCGCATCACCAGTCCGCTTGCGACCACGGCTCTTGTAACGCAGCCGAAACGTCAAGCAGTAAGTAGTACACATATACTACATAATTAATATCGCGTTAAGTCCCGTTAAATAATACTAGTGTCAGGAGTGATAATGTTAATGAGCTGAAGATTATGGTAAAAACATTTGACTCACCATGCACAGTAAACCAGTGTCCCGTTTTACCCCAGTCTAGAACGCCAACGGATGTCTGCACTGTGGTTTTGGATCCAATGACTTTATCTTCAGGATTCTTCTCCAAAATTCCTCTTATGACTTCCATTTCGTTGGCATTATTGATGATAACGAGGTAGGCACCCTCGGCAAGGCAGATGGAGTAGGCATTCCTCCAAGTTGTACTGTCGCGATGGAACTTATAGCAGCTGCCAGTACGCTTGTCTAAACTGTACTCTGAAATGGAAAGTGTAATGATTAGAATATTTACGATGAATAACAAATAGATCCAACAATGAGGAAATAATGCTAAATCTGTCACGCTTTAGTGATATTTCCACAATTACCACGATTGTGGAAATATCGCGTGAACAATTTAAAGTACATGCTGATCTAAATATCCTTGTTTTCGTTCGAAAACTTACATTTATTTAATGAGGGACCAGTTTAAAAACAAAAACACTAAAACACACTAAACTATTGTATGAGAGGAATGATTGTGACCGGACTACGCTTCCCTGTACGACTGATCTGCACAAATTAGGTGTCTGGTCTCATGTTGTGGTTTGGTCCTTAAATATAAAGGGTAAAAGTACAATAAATGTGCCGTTACAAAGTGTAAAAAATATCATGTAAGTTGTTAATGTTATTACTACCGGCGTCAACAGTTCCACACTCGTTCATGACCATAACGCTGGTCTTCTTCTTGTAGCAGACGAAGGGGTAGGTCTCGTTGCAGCGGACGCCGGCCAGGCTGCCGTTGTCCAGCATGATGAGGCAGCCCTCATCCTCGCTGTAGTCCCGGGGCTCGCCCGCCGCCCACTCCACGGGGATACGGTCCAGAGGGATTCCTGTACACAAATGCATAAGCATCAGCACTTAAGTTGTAATGTGAACATATAAACTCTAAGCGGACGCGAAAAAGTCGTAGGAATCGACTGAGAGATTTTCTGGTGGATCAGCGTTGCAGCGATGCAGCGTTTCCATAGTTCATGGAAACGCTGCTGTCTATCCCCGTAGTTACCTTACTGCTTTAATGCGATCACCAATCCGCTTTCCCAGGTTGGTGACTATGTGCAAGCCCCTCCATATTGGGAAGACTTATTTATGTCCAGCTTTGGTCTGTATTAGGATAATGATACTATTAATCTAAATTCCGTTGATCTAGTGCTTAGAAACTCTGACCAAAAAACCAAGGTCCACGAGTTTGATAGGATATGGTTTGTGTGTGATATGAACAAACAGAATTTGTATTTTAATAATGCATATTTGTAAAAGTATTAAAGTATATGTACAAGTATATGTATGTAGGTGAATAATCTTACTTGATCAGGAACATACCTTCGATAGTTGTATAATCTCCTTTGGATATCGTCGCATGGATTCCGACATACAGTCCAGTGAAGACCTGGTTGTGCAGGCCAACTTTAGGATGTTTTATCTTTAGAGCTTCAAGAAGACCTTCATCGGATGGTGATGCCAACACTGCGCCTATGAAGTAATGATATTATTATTTAAATTTTGTAAATACATTTCTGTCATAAATGCGTATTTGTTATCCTTTTTAGGGTTCCGTAGCCCAAATGGCAAAAAAACGGAACCCTTATAGATTCGTCATGTCTGTCTGTCTGTCTGTCTGTCCGCCAGTCTGTCACAGCCACTTTTTTCCGAAACTATAAGTACTATACTGTTGAAACTTTGTGAGTGGATGTATTCTGTGAACCGCAACAAGGTTTTCACACGAAAATAGAAAAAAAATAAAAAAAGTGGGAGGTCCCCATAGTCAGAACTGAAACTCGAAATATTTTTTTTCATTGAACACATACGTGTGGGGTATCTATAGATAGGTCTTTAAAAATTATACTAAGGTTTCTAATATCACTTTTTAAGGTTTCGTAGCCAAATGGCAAAAAACGGAACCCTTATAGTTTCGTCATGTCTGTCTGTCTGTCTGTCTGTCTGTCTGTCTGTCCTGGCTCGTTCTCCGCCGTTTCTGAACCGATTGCCACGGAAATTGGTGGAGAGATGTATAGTGATAATTCAAGATTTGTTTTTTAAAACAATCGAAAAATAATTATTTTTACCCCCTCCCATACATCGAAAAGTAAATTCGAAAAAAAAAATTCGACTTACCCCATCGTGTGGGGTATCGTTAAAAAGGTATTTTAAATACAATAAAACTTGCCTTAAAAACATGTGGATCAAACACCCCAGTCTCGAGATATATTAATACAAAGTTAAAATTAGAGCGTCCCCCCCCCCCTTAACTTTTGAAATACCTACTATTACAATAATTCTGAAAAAAATGTCCTGTATACCTCCAAGTAAGTACTTTCAACGAAAACTATAGCGAACTCTGTATCATACATAGTTATTTTTATACAACTCGACCAACTTATGACGTGCAGTTGCCCTTTCCAAATGGTGTCTTAAGCGGTCGGGCCATCTTTTAGCTACGGAACCCTTTCATGGGCGTGTCCGACACGCTCTTGGCCGGTTTTTTCTAAAGTGAATACTTTGCGTGACAGACCCTTCCAAAGTGGAAAAAAGTGTGTCCCCCCCTCTAACTTCTAAAATAAGGGGATGATAAAACTGAAATTATTATATAATGTACATTACCATAAAAACTACCAACGAAAATTAATTCGAACGAAATCTATTCAGTAGTTTTTTTAATACGTCAAAAATATAATTTGTACGGAACCCTCAGTGCGGGAGTCCGACTCGCACTTGGCCAATTTTTGGTATTTTGGTGTCATCACAATTTTATCTTGTGTTTGTAAATTGGACTATTATACTTTGAAACATATCGTGGTTTGAAGTGTTTTACCAATCCGACCAGCCGAGTTGTTTATTTAAGTAGCAGACATACCAAGACAAACTATTCAGTTTGAAAACATTTCATAAAAGATGTACATAATCATGTTAACGTTGGAAAGATGGGCTTTGTCTTGATCACTTCGTGCTTGCCAAAAGCGGATCTCAATCATGAAATGTGTTGCGGAAAATCCGGCACAAAATTACTAATTTATTAACAGAAGTTAGTAACGCAATCGTATTATTGACGAACAGCCGTCTGAGACTGGGTCAGTGTAGATTTTGGTTTCCGCACGCATAGTGTTCACACATATCCTAAAGCCTACCTCGACTAATGGACTATCTAACGCTAAAATAATTTTTCAATTCGAACTTAATTATAGTTTCTGAGATGAACAGTTCAAACAAACAAAGCAATATTTATGTGTATTTTTTATGTAGTCTGTCATATGTTAACTAGTTAATAAGAGTAAATTATTTTATTTTAATAGCACTACCTACCTACTATTCACTTTCTGTTTTGCCCTAAGGTTGACTGGTAGAGAATGCCATGAGGCATTAAGTCCGCCTTTTGTACAAATTTTATTTCGTGCAATAAAGTTTAAATAAACAAATAAATAAAAGCAACAAACTCTTCAGCTTACCTTCTAATTCGCATCGGAAGAAAGCTTCGTTGAATGTAGCCGGGACCCTGTGCAGCTTGAGCCATCCTTTAGCAAACCTGCTGTACTGGTAGTCGTAGCGAAAGCTTGCATCTGAAAGATGACATCATAAATAATTCTTCCAGAAAAAACAACTCAATAAATGACCTGACGCGACAGTCCACTTGGGCCAAGCTATTGTTTTGGCGAATATATATTGTTCCTTTTAAAATAATTATTTTTGCTTATACACATTTAAAACACGTAGGAAACCGCAACAATAATGTAAAATGATAATCAAAACGTTTGCAACAAAATTATTCGTTTGCATTAAATGCTAGATTTAATTTAAATTTGCAAAACAATGTGAATAAGATATCATCATTATAATATGTCGTTAGAATAGCAAATTGCTTGAACTTACTTGCACTCCAAATGAATAACAGGATAAAATAAAAGCACAACATTGTGATGCACTGTTTGATATCACTTTTTGCACTATGATGTGGTTTTTGCAATTTGTTTACATCCTTTTATAGTATGTCAGTTGTGTGAAAAACCACAGACCTTATTATCTTATTTAACACAACATCCTGGTATCCAGATATTCAATCAAAAGGGGCACGGTAGTGCTCTTGCCAAGACAAGCAAAAAAAAGGAAAAATGTAGTTGTAATTTTTTTTTTGGTTAAATAATATAATAAAAGAAGTAACGCTAGTACATTTTAATCAATCGATTTTAAATTTATATATCATATCTGAATTTTTCTTTTTGCCGTTCATTTACTGATCGAGCACCTAAACAGATAGGCACGACTCGCAGATGTTGGAGCAAACTTTATTCAAAGATATCGTTATACCATCGTATAATACAATGAAGTAAAAAATAAATATTCATATTTAGGATATCAAGTCCCCGAACTAGTCGATCATGGGTTTCAGATAGAAAAATCTTTTTGTTGTTTTATACCAAGAAATAAAAGTCATCGTTTTCTGTTCTTTTTCTTAATCACCGTTTATTTTTTAAAAATTACAAATCTTCATCTGAAAGCAGACTGCGCGGGTCTTTTTCGCATATGAAGGCAAAGTTCAGGTCGTCACACGGTATGTCGTTGTAGACCAGAGTCTTCCGCACGAGGGCGACACAGTGCTCGCCTGAGGTGTCAAAAGTCGTCGAGTTGTCAGGCTGGTTGGGACCCCAGTTGTTGAAGCCAGTGTCTACGAGTTTTTGACCTGAAGCAGAAAAATAAATACGTCTATTATATATAGTAATATAATAAAGCTAAAGAATTAGTTTGTTTGTTGGAACGCGCCCATACCAGAAACAATTGATTCGAAAAAAAATGTTGGATAGTCCATTTAACGAGGAGTGCCTTAGGCTTTTGTATAACACTATACCTATGTGAGGAAATCCAAGCAGGCGAAGTCAGCCGCTAGTTGCAAAATAATATTCGTATTCATTGATAGTTATGTGACAAAAAATATGTATTGCAGATATCAGAATTATCAGCGGTATTACAAATATGCTAGCTTAAATTATATGTATAATTTATACAACGGACATACAAAATACCCAGACCAGTTTAGACAGTCATGTTTGTTCATTGCACAAAAATGCTTGAACTATTATAACCTCTTCTGCAGATAAGCGTTAAACTACAAAACCACGATCGTTTTATGTAGGGTGCGTAACGCATTCCCTGCATTAGAGGGATACCTGAGGCGTCAAGGTCCCCGATTGACTGACTTACTGTGTAGAAACGGAACCATTAAATAGGGTAAAATACATAATATTTGACTCACCGTGGACGGTGTACCAATGCCCAGTTTTACCCCAATCCAGAATGCCTACAGAGATCTGATCAGTTTCTTTTGTTCCGATGGTAGTTTCCGATGGATTTTTCTCGAACAAATCCTTCATAACTTTGAGCTCGTCGTCACGGTTGATGATGGCGAGGTTGCCGCCCTCAGCCAAGCAGACGGAGTATGCCTTCCTCCAAGTCGAGCTGTCTCGATGGAACTTGTAGCAGCTACCAGTACGTTTGTCAAGACTGTACCCTGAAATAGTCGGATTTGTTAAACTCGTTGACATCAGTATCACCCGATCTGGAATACACTCTCAAAACATTTGCTATAACTGACTTCTTCTATTAGGGCCTCCCATTTTCACTAGAATCTAAAAATATCCTCAAAGACATTTAATACGCCGTATACTTTTAAGGCCGCCTTTCTAATGGAGCTCTCGAGAAAATATTTTTCTATTAAGAAGTGTTCCAAAACTTGGAGCTCTCGTCGTCGTCATCCAACAATTTTAAATTCAGTGTCCAAAACAGATCGGAAGCCTAGAGGTACGGGCGCCGCTTCTCATGCGTGAGGTCGGCGGTTCAAATCAGGACAGGCACGCACCTCTGGATTATCAATAATAATAAATAATAATAATAAATGCCTTGGACGGACCTTCATTTCATAAAATGATCACGACCCTCAGTAATGAGGAATACGACTCAAGAGTCCCAAACTCAATTTTAAGTCAGTGCCAATTCTAAGCCCGTGAGTAATTACCGCTGTCGACAGTTCCGCACTCGTTCATGACCACGTTGCTGGTCTTCTTCTTGTAGCAGACGTAGGGGTAGGTCTCGTTGCAGCGGACGCCGGCCAGGCTGCCGTTGTCCAGCATGATGAGGCAGCCCTCATCCTCGCTGTAGTCCCGGGGCTCGCCCTCTGCCCACTCCACGGGGATACGGTCCAAAGGAACACCTGTTAAACGGTAAATGTTAAAAAGACAACTGTTTCTTATCTCTGGTCTTTCGGGTTTGGAATCGAATCTACCGAAACAAGCTTTTGGGTTGAAATTAGTGTACGTTTTTATCTAAGGCTAGTAAAAATAGTTTACTGCCCACTAATTTTCCAAAAATAAAAAACAGCTTCAACATTTTCCTCAACATCTCCAAGCAAAGCTTGAATCTGGTGTCTTGCGATCTTGCTTTCTATTGTATTATTCCCCACTTGTCCCCACTACTTAAGCTTCACCATTGTTTAATGCTAATTACTGCATCAGGAAAGGTGGAGCCAATATATAGCACATTATTTCATCAGTATTTTTTATTTTTATTTTTTATTTTAAGAGCACTACCTACCTACTCACTCTCTGTTTTGCCCTAAGGTTGACTGGTAGAGAATGCCATGAGGCATTAAGTCCGCCTTTTGTACTAATTTTATTTGTGCAATAAAGTTTAAATAAATAAATAAATAAATTCTTATTTATTAATCTTTATTTCGTTTAAAAAACAAACCTTCAATGGAAGCGTAGTCCCCTCGTGATATAGTGGCGTGGATTCCAGTGTAAATCCCGGTGAGAAACCCCCCGGCTTTGCCTATTTTAGGATGCCTTTGCTTCAGAGCTTCGAGGAGACCTTCATTAGATGGTGAAGCTAAGACGGCACCTGTTAATTAACAATAATAGAATAGCCGATTAGTACACGCTGAACTCTCAATTTTTTATTTGCAGAAACGATAAACATTGTGTTGTCATTAAGACTACTAAGGCGGTGTTCAGGCTTATGGAATGGTAAACGGTTACCATCTTATCTATCGTATCGTCTAGTTTTACGAACTACTGGTTCGAATTGGATATGTGGAACATGTGGAAAAATAATGGAAGTTGATGAAGCCACGACAGTAGCCTTTACCAAGAATACAGTTAAGAATTCATTACAATATATACCTTCTTTGTTGCATCGCAGGAAGGCATTGTTGAAAGAGGCTGGAACTCTGTGAAGTTTGAGCCAGCCATTAGCAAGGCTGCTGTACGTGTAGTCATAGCGGAATTTCGCATCTAAAACAAAATCAAATAGTTCTAATTAGCTTGCCACAGAACAATCTTAACAATTTACTTTTAAATAAATATAGACTTCGGAGTAAAAAGTATATATTTTATTAATAACTATGACTGTATGTACGAGTATAGTTTTTGCAAATGGATGAAACTACAGTGAAAACACTACCACGACAAAAAATATTAGATACACAATACTTACTTGGCTTAGTCCGTAAAATGCATCAAAATATCACCAAAATACTTATAGAAAAGGAATCCGAAAAGAAATAACAAAAGTGTAATACGTCCTCAGGCCAGGTAACTTGCTTTGTGCAAATGATAAACAAATATATAACACGAGTTTATGGCGATGAAACAAGTTCAAAGAAGTTCAAAACACTTACTTGCACTCCAAAAGAATAAAATAAAGATATAAAAGAGCAACATCATTCCGGACTGCAGATCAATGCTAAGCACAGAATGAAGGAAGTTAGGTGTTTTAGGTCTTATAGTCTAGTTTATATTCCATCCAAAATGTGGAAAACCGCAAACTTTATCATAAGTCCAAAATATTTTGTTTAAAATATCTTCACAAAACGACATTATATATTTTTGCTATCGTAAAGCAATGTAATAAACAGCTAAATAACATTGTTACGTAATTTATTTCCCAAATTAATGAGGATCAATCTACGAGTATAAATTTAATTATGCACAAAATATTTATCATACATGTATTCAATATTTATGTAATTAGGATGGCTTTTGTGATTATTACTCATGCTCATAGTCATGATCAAACTCAACCATGTCTTAAATTATGTCGTGTTTTTCATAATTGCTTATTATTAGTCTTATCATTTTTGTGTCCAACGTATTTTGGTGTGTCATACCTATTTATGCTTAATAAATTTAACATTAATATTCATATCACCAATTTTCCTGCTA
Organism: Nomophila noctuella; assembly: GCA_958496325.1. NCBI lineage: Eukaryota > Metazoa > Arthropoda > Insecta > Lepidoptera > Crambidae > Nomophila > Nomophila noctuella. The sequence continues at coordinate 17,324,369 of OY292482.1, forward strand.
TCGTATCCAAAATTTATAGTTTTTTTTCACAGTTGTTATTTTTATTACACCAAAACTACAACAACATAAATTTTGTTTTAGTTTATGGATTCTAATACCATTTTTTTTAAAACTGCGTACCTTTCTTTCTATTAAAGGTCTGTCTATCTTAATACTATGGTTAACGCCATGTAAAGGCATATAAATTTGTTAAAAGAAGATCATAATAATTTTAAATATGTTTTGCTACATAATTCTCGCTTGATGCTTGTATAGATTTCACATCCATGACATAACCTTCAGAAGCATAGTCAATAGCCCAAAACGTATTTATGTTACGTTCTGCTTGTTTGTTTCTTTATTGTCATCATCAGCCTATTGCAAACTAATACAGATCTTTGCTCCAATTGGCCTGATACCGTACAAATCTTCCAAAGAAATAAAAAAAAGATCAACTGATATTAACAAGAGAGCAACTCGATCAAGGTAATTGTTAATTAGAACCAAGCTAAGTGTAGAGTTCGTCTGTCAAACAGTAAAGAGATCGCTTGAGTTGTTCGCAGTTAAATATTAAAACAACGTGGTCGGAGATGGAGCAAGGAGATATTATGCAACTCGCGTAATTGCCGGGGAATTTCAACTGAGAGATGCAGTTTGAATATTCTTTATTTTATGAACAAACGCCCGTTTCGCTTCTGGGACTTGTAGTAGTCATTGCTTAAGAACAAAATAGTAGCTGTAGTCTTCACGAGAGCGGTATGGTTCTTTGCTTATTATACATTCGTGGGATCTTGCTTACGTTCTCACACGCAAGTCAAATTGCATTCATTTAGATTATAGTTAAAGTAAGGTCGAGTTTAGTGGAACTTCCACACGATTGAGCTACTCGTGTGGGGAAGTACCTCCACCTCACAGAAGACCACAGTAAATTAGAACTCCGTAAATCTTGTTCTTTGTTTCTGCTGGTGAGTAAGGTCGCCAGAGGTCGGTGGGGGAGAGTATTGGTTCTTGACCCTTGTGCGGTTGTTGATGTACAATGTACAGTCATGAGCACTAACATGTATACAAACACATTCAAATAAGAACTTTACTGCCTTGACATAAGAGTCAAGGTGTAAACATGTTATTGCTCGTGACTGTACATGGGTTGGTTATACCACATTCTATCAGGTGACCCTCTTGCGCGTTTGGCAGGCTTAAACATTAAAAAAAATGCAGTGGCATATTGTTCAGGGAACAAATATTTTGTGCCAAATCAAGTGTATTTTATCGCTATGAGATGTAACGGTTAATAACTATAATGTTATTATGTTTCTTAGGAATTCTATTAGAATTTTTTTTTCACTCATTTTACGAATTAGAATCGAATATTGTATAGAATAAATATAGTCGAATATTGCGAAATAAAAACCGTTTTGGTTTATTTCGCAACGTTCGTCAATTTGGATTCAATTCTGGAAGGGCATGCATTGTTTACGCTGCGGGCACCATCAACGGGAGAAAGTCAGAACTGTTTCGACCGCAGTGGAGGCGGTGTGTGCATGTCCTTTAATTTAACTTTTATTCGTGCTCTCTCCAGGGCCTTAATTTCAGTTGCGAAATTTGTTCTTGCATGAAATAGGTGCGGGCTGCTTTGTTATTTACTTTCAGACAACTACGGAGCATGGGATCTTTTTTGTGGGCTGTTCCCCTCAAAGGACAAAGGGAATACGCTAAATGGTTGGAAATGGAAATTAATGGCTGCACTGTGATGTACCGCTGGTTATTTTAGATTCGGAAAGCAGATGCGTTGGACGAGATTCAACAATGAGATTGCACATTGCATCCGTTAAAAGGGGTTATTTCCCTTCTCCAAGCATATAAAGTGGTTCCAAATTCTTAGTTTCGGAATATTTCAAAATGATGTGCCTATAATTGATCACATCTCGGGTATGTTTCCACCATCTTAATTATAGCATAGTGTATAAACCAAAATTCATCATAGTAAAAATTATACCACGATGTTATTAGACCTAATAATATGTTTGGGATATTTCAAGTAGGTGGTATCGCAAGGGTTTATACTAATAGTTGTGCCTCACAAGAATATTGCACGGAGTATAATTTTACAAAGTTCAAAGATTTCACTGAAAAAGCATGAGTAGAGTAGCTTCGGAGAATTGTAAATGAGAACTCGTATCTAGCAAATTGACCGAGACAAAGGTAGTGGGGGGGCTGAAGAGGAGGGAGGGGGGTTCATTGTGCAAACTTCAAGTCAAGTGGCTGCTCTACGAAATGGAAAAAGTTTAATCCTTTCACAGTCTATTTTTCGATTACCGCCGCATGTTAAAACAATTATTAGAACACTCTGATTTAGCTTTGAAAGTATACTCGTGTACGAGTTGAAAAAAATCTTGTTGTTGCTTTTATTGAACAAATAATAATATTATCTGGAAACCAAAAGACAAACGAAAGATGGTCAATTTCTTGGTAACTTACGAGTATTTAGGACAGAAATTCTGTCAACACTTTTGCCCAAAAAAATTGATTATCAAACATCTGATAGCACACGGCGTATTCTACTGAAGGATCTTCAACGACAAATCGTCGGTCAACAAGCGACCGGCAACAAGTTCGACTATACCTTACAATAGAAATAGGCTTTTGGAAAAAAATATAACCACGTTGTTTGAACACTCAATTGAATCTTTTGCAGCATACCCTATTAAACTTTTCAATTCTCGTTCTTTCTTTAAAAAAAATATGTTTTCATTATAAAGGTTGCTTAGATACGTTTAAAATATGCCTGGCCGTTATCCGGTTCATAATGGAAGGTTATTCTCCGGGGTTCCTTCAAAAATTGCGCGGTAGATGTTTGGACAATGGTGGGTTTGTTATAACGGTTTATAGCCCTTCGAGCCGGATGCTGGTTCTAAAATTATTTTTTTCTTACGGTAACAGGTGCGGCTCTTTTGTCAGTGCTCTGTTTTTGTGTGAAACCGTCAACGGTTATCACGCGGTATTTCAGTGACTTCCCCCCATTTCGGCCGCTCGTAAATCTTAAATGGATTTGCGAATTTTTCCGTTGGTCCGTTATTAGTTATTGCCGTTTGAATAGGTATGGGTATTTTCCCGTCCCTTTTATTGCGTGTCAAATATTTACGAAATTCTTGCAGGAAAATTGATAATATTATCATAATAAGATTGGGTCGATACTGTAGGATGATAGCAAAATAGTTGAATTTGAAATTTTGGTTACGTTCTCAAAACATTATTACGAATTATACTTTTTTTACTTGGCCTCTTCTCAAATATCATCCTTGCCTTGGGAATACAAAATTGATATTTTACAAGTTTGTTGCACTTGTTTCCCTTTCAACACAATTCGTTCATTCATAAAACAATGTCTCTGAGGCCTTCTTTCATTAGTGTTGGCTAAATCGTTTGATTTTTATCAACTTCTAATGTGCCTGGTCCGATATAAACAATACTGGACTCAGACCAGTCGTTTTAGGCTTACACCATAAATTTAACCTTTCGCGTTGTATTATAATTTAACAACACAGCGATACTACCGCGTTTAGTCCCATTGTAATGTAGCTTACAAAGCCTAATAATTATTAAACATTTATTAAACTTTGTAAGTGTTTATGAGTATATTTGGTTAACCAAAATATCGGCCAGAAAGCCTATTAACAATTTATCTAGGAGTTATTAAATAGGCTAATAGTTACTTATATTTAAGTTTTGACGTTAATTGCATTATTGATATACTAACTTCATTTTTCATGGCTAGAAGTCTACTACATGATCTTATTGAACAAACCTAATATATTTTCGTTTAAGATTCCTTTTATTTTTGTGCAAGCTTGAGGTAAGCCTATCGCTTTCATTTTCATTAGTTAGGCGTATTCTCATTTTCTTTTTTATATTAACCGAGGCTGTATTTGAGCCGTATAATCCCACTTTAGTATACCGTTGATGCAGGGTTCATTATTAAATTCTAAAATACCATAATAGCTCAATACATGAAAAAACAAATTACTGTATGTTTAAATTATATAACTTTATAAGCTCGTTAATTTAATATAATTTCAGTAGACAACAGGTTTATTAGGGGAATGAAAAATCTAAACGAAACTATTAAGTGAAGGCATCTTCTTTACTATTAGACGAACTTCTTAGCTATCCATGGATTCTCCGTGCGGGTGCCGGGTCCTTCGCGTGGAACAGAGAGGAATGTCAGTCGGCGCCTGGGACTTTCGACCCAGCTTATAGGTTTAAAGGGCCCTTTTATAGTATACTAACGATCACCTTCACCGATGACATTCCTCTCCCTTCCCAACCATATTTGGTACGAGCCGAGTAAAGCGGCTTTAGTTGCTTTTTCCAGTAAGGAGCTAATGTTAGATCTTGGTAATCCTAAGTCCTTCAGTTGGTAGTAGAGTGATTTTGCTGGTATACCTCTCGCACCCACTTCCACAGCATACAACCGTGCTGTATAACCATTTTTAGTCATCTCGTTGGTTAGGTCATAATACTCATTTGTTTTAAACGCGTGATCTTTGGGAATGTTTGTCTCCCATGGAACAGTAAGTTCTACCAACAGTACGCGCTTAAGTTTTCTAGAATAAACGAGAAGGTCTGGTCTAGACGACGATAACGCAATGTCTTGTGTGATAACGCAGTGCTTTTCATACGTGTCCATCATGATCTTTCAATCTGGCGCTACACTAACGATGGAGTAAGTTTTGATTACAACAGGAATTCATCTAAATTTATATAGATTACACTTTTTTAAATTCAGCTTATCTAGCGTGTAGTCTAGCCACACAATCCAGCCTATGCATTTTAACACGTTTTGAAGTAAGTGTGACGAGTCACACTTGGGAACACAGGTTTAGTAAGTCTACCTTCGTGTCACAGTGCGACTGGTTGGGAATTATCTTTCAAAGTTTTCCCACTGAGCCACAGTGTTGCAAGTTTCAGTGGAGTTGGGTGAAAAGACTCCGAGCGCACTTTGGGTTTGAAACAATAAATGAAACAAACAAATCAGGAGGACCAAGCATGTATATTAACATTCCAAAATGCCTATATACATTCCGAGAAAAATCTCGTCATCGCGGATTACAATAGTTCACACTTCGCGATATCTTACCGCCATCTGTTATGCCAAATGTGCACTACATCTAAATTGACGTTAACAGGGAACAAAACACACTTGTACGTACAGCATGGTCTTGTCCCAAAGATCCGCAGATGACGCGGTGACTCGCGGCAGATAATTCAATACTCCCTCGTGAATTATTCATGTGAGACAGGATTACTATGTAGAGCGGCGTTTTATTCCAATGTCGGGATTACGGCTGTAACCACTAAGGCTTAGGGGAATAGATGCTGAAACGATTATTGGTACGTTATGTTGTGGTGGTATTTGGTGTGGTATGGAAATAACTGGAAATTTTGGTATAATGAGATCATTTAAATTTTGTTGTAGTAGGTAGCTGATTTTTAAACCTAATTTTTGTGGTCGTAAGCATACTAGGACTATCGTTATGCCACCTGCAAGGGAAGTAACCTTAATACTGTTTATTAAATATTTGACGCAAAGAAAACATTTCTATTTTTTTCGTAAAGTAAAAACAACTGCGTTCAAAAGTGTATGTTAAATATTTTTAAAATTAGAAATTTGTCTTTATCCAATGAATTAAGCCAAGTAATACATAAACAATTAAGTACATATATACATTTTCCTAACTTATATGTAAGTATGCAAATATTATTCATCATGCTTAAATGAATAATATAACATACGCTCTGCAATATGAGGATAAAATAGACTTGCTTGGCCTTTGTTGCCAAGGTAAAACATTGAAAGAAAATATATTTGTATTGATTAACACAAAAAAATGTTGTAAATGTTGCAACTACATAATTGATTATAATAATATGATTTGCATCCAAGTAAACGAGGAAATCAAAATGGATGTAACTTGATTTAAATCAATTATTTTAAAATAACCAGTGCTATGTCATCGTTAAGAGACATGAACATTTTCCTTAAATGAATTGTGTTGGTAAGAATTCAGTTTAAGTCAATTTGGTGACACAAAAAATAAAAATAAAACAAAAAGAAAATCATCTAGTGCAAATCATAACCTTTAATTTCTCCACAACCAGCGCACGGTGTTGCCAAGAATGTTATTTTTTAATCGCAAAATAATCTGTTGTATTATTTTCTTTCTGGGGTTTTGAGCATTGTGAGCATTCTCAGGCAAATGTTTTTTTTGTTATGATAATTTGATCAAAAACGCCAGATTTTCACGGAGTACGTCAGTTTACTCATAACCCTGCAACATTCGAAGTTCGTAAGCCCGCCAGCCGCTGGTGGCCGCATGGTTCAGAGGATCGGGGTCGCACTATCAAGCCCGCACTTTACCACGCAAATGTTTGCTCTGGACAAAGCAGGGGCACTCTGTCATTACTGATGAAGTTTCGATTGGTAATCTTACTAGATTATTTTGTATATGTCTTAATGTCACACATTCGGGTCTAAATATATACAAGTAACCTGGCAACTAAATAATATAGGCATATTATTTCTCTAGCTACGATTAAAGGAAAAAAAATACTTTTAGCATTTTTCTGTCAAATACTTTTTTCATCAAAAACCATCAACCAGGAGACGTTTGCATGTTTTTTTTTTATTCTTATAGGTTGGAACCCTATATTTCAAACATGGAGTAGAGTCTTTTCTTTTCATGATATCAGTATAGACAACATTTGTACAAATCTAAGTGGCCAGGTCAAAGGGAGGCACAATCGGCCGATCTCGCACTTCGCTAGCAAATGTTTGTTTGGGACAACACCCGAGGTGTTGGCATGAAAATACATATCGATGGAAATTTAATAATCTTACACCTACAAACAACCTCATCTTCTGATGTATTTTTCTTTATAATAATGCATTGCTAGCCGAACTTGCATTTTAGATTGTTTGTCAATTTGTATTGATTATAAAAATAATTCAACTGACGGCAAATGTTGTCCACAGACACCAGTGCGTATAAGATTTTTTTCTTTGAGTTGTCTCTACACGCACGCATACTTAAATGGTACAAGTATGCTTAAATGGACTAAATTCATTGAGGTATAACTATTACTAATACTAATACCTCAATCATGTTAGTTCATTTAATCTTAATTTTTTATTGCCTACGGCTTCTTATTGTTCGAAATATTTCGGCGCCCAATAAATTTAAATTACTTTAGCAAGCAAGCTGTAACTGTTTATCTTTAACCCTCCACCGCTCTCGAAGTACGTAAATTCATCAGGCCGCATCACCCGGGTCAACGAGGCCCGGCATCGGTCGAGCCCGCACTTCGGCGCGCAAATATTTGCTCGGGCCAATTCCGCACTAAGCATCAGGCAGACGGTGTAGTCAACTACTTCTCGATCACTACAACGATATACGCGCTTGCGATTTAAATATTAGATTTGAATTAATTCGTAGCCAATATTTTTTAGATATTTTTATTTAATTTTTCGAGTCTTGTTAGTGCCTTTCTGTTAATTCTTTGATTCTAGTCCAAGTGTATGCCAAAATATAGCCAGAGAACACGTTTTCGCTTGCCAACGAAGTTGCTCTGAGGTTGTTGACTTCTGATACGTTGAATCTGGTGATCTAAGGTGTGATTCGAATCTATTACCTCTAAGCTGATCCTAAAGCTTCATAATAATATCACTAACTAGACGGGAACTGAATCCATGACTTTTGGTTTTACCGATATAACCTAACTAGCATAACCACCTCAAGTGTCAACAGCGAAGCGCCGCGTCATTAAGACGTCGCAATTAGCAGCAGCAGTCAAGTCATATTTACCTCCTCCGTTTGATCAATGTAATGAAAGCGCACACAGCGTACTGGCTTTTAATTACTCTCGGTTTCGGCGACACCGTGTACGGAGCGGCTAGGCGGGTGTAAGTAACATGGTTAGAGAGAAGCTATGCGGGATTTTTAATAATCTGGCGTATTAAATATGATTTAACGTTATTAATTAAGACATGTCTATCTTCGAACGCACCCGGCATTCTAAAGCGTACCCTGATAATATATTGAAAACTTACGTCCGAGAGGTCCTGATAAATAAAACACACTTCCAGTTTAAACTATCATGATAAATGTATAATTTTAAAAATTTATTAGAGTAGTTGTAAATACATACATATTATATGTACATAGAAACACCAAGACCGATACAAACAGACATGTGCAATTGTGCATGCACACAAATGTTTCTACCGTGCGGGGATCGAAGCCGCGACCTTTGGTGTAGTCGAATCGACTCGTCAATATAAAACGTTTGTTAATTTATTTTTATATCACCTATTTATTCAATCGTGCAGGAGTACATTGTGTGGTACTTACTTCCTTGTTGAGTGCAGTAACCTTCATAAAGTGTCCTTAACCTGTCTATAAATAACCATCACAGCATCAAGGAAGGATTGTCATTACAACTTTGTCAACACTGCGTATGAAGGCATTAAATTATTATAAATTTAACGAATGTTAAACAAAATACTGATTTCAGTTTATTACCCTTTTGGCGTTCCATTTTTAGTGTTTTATTTTTTTGTGCCAAGGTTGTTTTGACCCATTTTATAATAATATGTTTTTCTTCATTCCTAACAAGATTCTATTAATCCATCCAACATGTGTAACTGCTTCTTATACGATGACAACATGGTAATTCACTCAATTACATTAGTATAAACGATTCCCGCGTCATCGATTCTTGAATAGGCTTACGGTCTAGGAATGAATAATTCATGAATGTTTGACTTCTGAGCGGAAACACTATTCAATTACATGGAATTACATAAATCTGGCTTAGCAATTTTCCGCGAGGGAGGTTTGTTTATGTTTATGTGCGTTTGGGTCTAACCTGTCATGTGGGAATAAGAAATAAGTTATAAAAAAATAAGGCTTTTTTTATTTAAATATTTTTGTTTTCCTTGGTCTCAGCATCGCATAAGTTTTGTATATAGGGACAATTTTGGTTTCTTAATTTCACATTCACTGATGACTTAACAAAAAACCAAATACATTAAAGAAATGGAAAAAAAAGTGATACAGAAGACCTACACGAAGTGGTAATGTTCCCTGCGGGATTCGAACACACAACCTCCGCGATTTTTAGGCCCAGCACTAACTACTACACCTCGGAGACAGCAGAACAACAAGTAGCTAACTTAATGTCACTCCGCCACTATAACTTTGTAACAAGTACCTCTGTAGGTAATTCCATCGTATGTTACTCTGTAACATGAGCATAAGCGTTAGAAGAAAGTCCCTTAGCAATAATAAATAAGAATGGACAGAGAGTTGTAAAATAGTTTTTATTGTGTCATCCGCGACCCGGAGGCCAGAGTTTTTTACTGCCCGACGTATTAACATGTAGGTCGCAATAAAATACGAAACAAATCTAGTCCGTCAGCGAATGTGTCTTGGCAGCGGTTTCACTCAAAAGAAACAACTTTGTGTAAACAAGTAGTAGTATTGATGTCTTCCACATTTTACTAATCTTAATAAAAGAGGAGGTATTCTTCATACAGACAGCGATGCCAAAAGATAGAAAGGAAGGGTACAAAAATTAAGCACTTACGTGAATTAGTATTAAGATGGGAAGAACTATATGGACTCTTAAATACAAAAACAATATTCGACTAAAGGAAAAAGGCTCTCGTCATTATTTTTACTTTATATATATAATACGGGTTTAATTTTCACGACTACTAAAATTCAGATCTCCAAGATTATTACCAAAGTAAAATATTAACACTACTTCCATGAACCAAAAGATTTTAAGATGACCCATTTTACTCTCATTGGCAGAAACAAAACAAAGTCTAAAATAATATTCGCATTAAAGCATTAAACAAGAGTTAAATAGGGAGGGTGGTTGGACCAAAGTAATATTTCAATGCCTTAAGCAGAAGTCTGTTGAGTGCGATGGTTGATGACAATAAGTCGATGAGAGATGATAGCCCAGTAAGCATTTGCGGTCGTTCCATTTAAAAGAAGCATCCAAATTTGTGGTTAAAATGGTAACATTTTATTGTTGAATTATTTTCAATTATCAGATAAATAAAAAACATTTTTACTGGTCTACCCAAGTTATGTAATATTATAAATTCCATTGGAGATATTTATTCTGTTATATTAAACCTACATAAAACCTACAAAGACTGGGTTTCTGGCATGATCAGGCAGTTTGTATTTGAACACGTGATCCAAAGCCTATAAGGAGTTCTTTATAAATTAAATTCAGCTTTTGCAATAATTCATGCAAGTGACAGAAATACTCAATATAATTTTATTGTTAATTTTGAAAATTTACGTAAGTGAGCAGACATTACACAAAGCTTTATAATATACATATGTGTTAATGTCATGTTTTAATTCCGTTGAGTTTCATAGCTGTGAAAATAAATAAATTAAACATTTTGCTATTAACGGTTCACAAGGACCCAATGTATTAACGCATGCAAACATACAATAATTTTCGAGGTCGAGATGTTTTTGGTGTACTAGTTTTCCTGTCATCTCTGCAAATAGCTTAGTACTTACGATATTTTCTTTCAAATAGGGATCAAAGGAATAAATTACAAAGATGTCAGTTATATGCGCGTGGTAATGTCTTCTTAAATCCTCCAGAAACCGGTTAAAGAATCCATTAATCGTTCCCCGCTATCATTATAAAACGGCCGATATTAATGATATGAATCCCCGGCCTGAGTCCAGCTTCCATTCAGACCGATGTTTTTCTTCACCAACCACCATTTTTTATCCGTTTCCAAACCAAAAATCGCTCATCATTAATCTTATTCACAAACGGGATTCTATTAAGCGAATTCGCATTCAAAAATGGCACGAATTGAATAGAAATAAAGGCGATCCGGATTTGCTTTGATTAATCGCGAACACTGTCTTTTGTGACTGTTTCTGTCAAAAAAATATTTGAAAGAGCGTAATCGCTTACTCGAGCCTGCATAAAGCGTTTTGAAATCACAAAGGAATACGATGAGTAAGGCTTTTCCGGAATTCGTCAGTGTTGAAGACAAAATAGTTGTTCGTTTGTACCCATAGATGGCGGTGGGACCATCGCTAGTGTTAAATCGCGCTAGTGTAATTTTTTTAGTTTGTGGAATATAAATGTTTTCATCTGAATTGATAAACGAGTAAACATACGTATCAGCGAACTTTGCGATACTTTTGAAAGATACTATAGATTCAACCACAGCCGGTGCAAAGTCAGCTTTTAGGTTTCGTAAACCCATTATCTCATAGAGTATTCTTGTCCACAGAGGAGCTTTACCCAACGGCACGCTCTGGCTTGGCGCGTTCTCCGCTGCGCAGTACCGGAGCGACGTCCACGCCGCCGTGTACCGGTGCCGCGCCGCGAGTACTGTCGGCGCTGTGCTGTCCCGGGATATGCGGCTGGAAGCTGGTGAGTACTGTCAAGAGAGTTCTGGCTGGGCACGTTGTCCGCTGCATAGTACCAGAGCCGTGTACTGGTGCCGCGCTGCTATAACCGTCGGCGCTGTGCTCTCCCGGGGCATGCGGCTAGAAGCTGGTGAGTACTGTCCATAGAGTTCTAGCTAGGTGTGTTTTTCGCCGCGCAGTACCGGAGCGACGTCCACGCCGCCGTGTACCGGTGCCGCGCCGCGAGTACTGTCGGCGCTGTGCTGTCCCGGGATATGCGGCTGGAAGCTGGTGAGTACTGTCAAGAGAGTTCTGGCTGGGCACGTTGTCCGCTGCATAGTACCAGAGCCGTGTACTGGTGCCGCGCTGCTATAACCGTCGGCGCTGTGCTCTCCCGGGGCATGCGGCTAGAAGCTGGTGAGTACTGTCCATAGAGTTCTAGCTAGGTGTGTTTTTCGCCGCGCAGTACCGGAGCGACGTCCACGCTGCCGTGTACCGGTGCCGCGCCGCGAGTACTGTCGGCGCTGTGCTGTCCCGGGATATGCGGCTGGAAGCTGGTGAGTACTGTCAAGAGAGCTCTGGCTGAGCGTGTTCTCGGCAGCGAAGTACCGTAACGACTATACCAGTGCCACGCTGCTAATTCTGTCGGAGCTGTGCTGTCCCGGGATATGCGGCTGGAAGCTGGTGAGTACTGTCAAGAGAGCTCTGGCTAGGCGCGTTCTCCGATGCGCAGTACCGGAGCGACGTCCACGCCGCCGTGTACCGGTGCCGCGCCGCGAGTACTGTCGGTGCTGTACTGTCCCGAGATATGCGGCTGGAAGCTGGTAAGTACTTTTCAGTGTCCGCAGATATTTGGCTGGGCGCGTTCTCCGATGCGCAGTACCGGAGCGACGTCCACGCTGCCGTGTACCGGTGCCGCGCCGCGAGTACTGTCGGCGCAGTACTGTCCCGGGACATGAGGCTGGAAGCTGGTGAGTACTTTTCAGTGTCTACAGAGCTCTGGTTGGGAGAGTCCTTCGCAGCGAAGTACCAGAGCGACGTCCACGCCGCCGTGCACCGGTGCTGAGCCGCTAGTACTGATGGCGCTGTACTGTCTCGGGACATGCGGTTGGAAGCCGGTGAGTACTGTCCAAGTGTCCACAGAGTTATGGCTAGGTGTGTGTTTCGCCGCGTAGTACCGTCACGAGCGATAACATGTATGCACCTCCACTCTTATGTCAAAGTAGTAAAGTTCATATTTCAATGTTTTTGTATAAATGTTAGTGCTCATGACTGAACCGATGCCGCGCCACTAGTACTGGCGGCGCAGTACTGTCCCGGGACATGCGGCTGGAAGCTGGTGAGTACTTTTCAGTGTCTACAGAGCTCTGGTTGGGAGAGTCCTTCGCAGCGAAGTACCAGAGCGACGTCCACGCCGCCGTGTACCGGTGCCGCGCTGCTAGTGCTGTCGGCGCTGTCCTGTCCCGGGACATGCGGCTGGAAGCTGGTGAGTACTTTTCAGTGTCTACAGAGCTCTGGTTGGGAGAGTCCTTCGCAGCGAAGTACCGGAGCGACGTGCACGCCGCCGTGTACCGATGCCGCGCTGCCCGTACTGTCCCGGGACAAGTGATTGGATGCTGGTAAGTACTGTCCAGAGAGCTCTGGCTGGGCACGTTCTCCGCTGCATAGTACTGGAACCGTGTACCGGTGCTGCGCCGCTAGTTCTGTCGGCGCTGTGCTGGCCCGGGACATGCAGTTGGAAGCTGGTAAGTCAGTACTCACAGTTGATAGTTCAACAGAGCTTTGGCTGGGAGCGTTCTCAGCAGTGCAGTAACGGTAATTAGTTATACTAATATTTTCACCATTCAATGCAGGCAGTTGGTGACAGGAAAACGATGAAAGCTGCTGTTCATCCGTCGCAGCGTCCCTTAGTCACTTCTTACAATACCCCCGAGAAGATATAGGAATGTTCATTTATTTTAAGCTAGCCAGAAGAAACCTGTACGTACAGTGTACGTTTTATATCCCAAATTACGTGTTCCAACATGAATAATGTTTATTTGCTCATAAATAGTAATCAACGCACTGTCAGGGAATAAAGATGTGGTCGTTTCACCAAATAATTTATATGCAAATCAAAGCCTTTGATTGAAGTGTGATGGTTCGTCCATATTAATATTTCCGGTAGCAACATCAGATTTTACTTGTCGAAGTAGTTACTAGTGGCATTAAATTGGATTAATTAATCGGCGTATCACTATTTCGATTTTTTTTTATTAGATTATTACGCTTTCAAATTCTTATAGTAAAATGGTAATAAACGAAATGCCGTGATTTATATTGTTTAAAATTATTAAATTTCAAATTTACTTTTGTTAAAAAAAATCGAATTTAAAAATTATTATAAACACTATAATTAATATAAATCATAATACGTACATACTTGAAATTTCCTTCTAGGTGTTTTACTTACTATTCGATAAATAATTAAAATCTGCATACTAACAAAATAAAAATAATAGGCAGAGTTATTGAAGTGTAAATCCGGGCAGTAGTATTTGTGCAGCGAGGCAAACTAATAAATCACAAACAGTGTGAATGCGTTTGCGTGCACATTAATTGTGGGAATGCGGCCTATTTCACTAAGGGATACTTTACCAAGGAGCATTGCAAAATAACCTGCCATATTGTAGGCCCTTGTGTCCTTTAAACTTTAAGCTAGCTATTTTTACTTCTTGTTCTAATAGTAATTCTGGTTGGCAAATTAATTGTTGTAGTCACGTGCCTTGTAGTCCCGGCCTGGAATAGTACTACGCCATTTCTTACCGTGAGTAACTTGGCGATGTGCCTGGGAAATGGGCAGCAGCGTTGTCCTGTGTTTTATCATTTTCCATAGTGCCCGGTGGTTAGTGAACATATTCCTTTGTAGATTTTGTAGGTTTATTATGGAAACACAATAGGCCAAAAAAAACTCAATCGAAGTTCGATGCGACTACGCCTGCTACTCGAATGTATTTTAAATTTAGAAAAATGCCGAAATTACTTAAATTTAACTTCGGCCAAACTTCGGTCGCGATTTTTCCGCTTAGTTTGCTTCTACACTAAAAGCAAATCCATCAAATATTATACCACTCGATCAAAATGTTGGATGCATCATTATTACTACATATAATAATGATTGTAGTCATCGCACAGTCGGCTAATAAAGATATATCACGGAATAATTGATATGTTAATTAGAGCGTTGTATTTGCGAGGCGAGCTAATAAATCACAAACAGGCGGTCGAATGCGTTTGTGCACATAAATTGCGGTGGAATATCGACCATTGGGGTCGCGCTGCGTTTGCGTCTACTCGATGATGAATTAATGATTTATGAATTGCTAACTACATTTCTACAAGAGTAGATGAACTGCCACGGACTACATCAGCTTAGTTTTGTATTGTGTCTGTGTGGTATTTTTCTAAAAAAACAACCATTAAAATGTATTCATTCGTCTCCAATTTACTTATAATTATAACATAGTGCGTGTTAAAATCCTGTTTGGTTCTTGACACGGAGGTAATGCTAGGAAACAACCTCAGACTTAAGCGACAAAAACAGGCACACTTCTCATATTTTTCAATATTTGTTTCTCACAGCTAATTTATTGTTTCAAACGATTAATAGTTATTTGGTCTTCATGTTCACACGCTTCCCTTACTTTAGTAAAGCTACGTACCTATATTTTCACATGATTTGTGCTCCTATCTTGTGCTTCAAAAGCCTACTGCGGCAAACATGTATGTGACAACGGCAAGTATAATGGCGCGGGCGGCGGTTGACCGCAGCCCGAGCTTCAGATTGTACCGCAATAAAGCGAATTTAACCGAATATTCTCGAATTACTGCGTCATCGGCGCTGGGCCGGGATGCGAGCTTCGAATTGTACTGATTAATTAATCAATATTAGCGCATATTATTCACATAGAACCAGTTCAAACAGGAGTATTTGTGTTGATTTGAAATGTTAAGTTTTTATGTTAGACGCAAGCTTGCATTTATACAGCTCACCTGATGGTACCTAAACCAGCAATATAAGTGGGTTTCCAGCCTTTACGCAAGTTGTGGGTTCTCTTCATGAGAATGCTAAAGCCTTACTGGGAATAAATCTTCTTACGCAGATGTAAAATGAAAAATGGTTGAGAACATGGATCAAAGAATCCGTTTGGAAATACCGCGGGAAGCTGATTGATTATACAGAACTGTCTGTCAAGACGCTCATAGAATCAATAATGCCTTACTAACCGGGTTTTCCTTTAGGCAGCTATAAAGGTAATATAAAAATAGAATTTAGAGCGCCACCACGCCACATTCACTTTAGTCGGTCGAAACGCCAAGAAAAACGGGTCGGCGAAAAAAAATGTCTCCAAAACATTATTTATTTATCCGATAACGTCCACTAAAAGAAATGAATAAACGGCAGCCTCCGCTCCGCCGAACGTGACCTGTGTGTTTATATTCAATCCACCGGCTAAAGGGACCGTCCTGTGACGGGAATTTCAAATCGACGACGTCCTTCGAAAAAAAATCAGCCAATACCCTGTTGAGACACCTGGGTAGCGGGGTTCTGGAGGCAGACGCGGAAGAGTTTGCACTTACCTTACTCGAGCTCAGTATCTTTCTAGCATCTAGAGAATAACGGAATTAGATTTTTGAAATGTATTTTCACTTGAATATCATTCATAATGAAATTTAATTGTCAAGAAGTGCGCGGATAGGCATTATTATTTCCACAAAATAAAGATATGTGTAGCTTTGACAACCTTACGAGGTATTATTATTTTTGGTAAGGGAAAAATAATTTCATAAAACTCAAACAATAGAAATAATAAAAAAAAATATATGAAAATCTTATACAAACCTGAAAGTACAGGTTATACTTTATATAAAACCTTAATCACCTTTACCATCGACAATAGACACAACAAACTGTGTCAAAACAATATGCTGCTAACTTTATTGAATTTGGCTTAGCGCAGGAATCAACATTATTTTTATATTATATCATGTAATAATAATGAAAATAGAAAAAAAAACAATAGAAAAACACCATTAATCACAAAGGTTCTTCACCAACTTCAACGGGACTCTAAAATTGAAATCGAGTGCATGTGCCGCCCGCGCTGACAATTTGGGCGGCATTTGTAGTCATTACACGCGGCGGAGGCTTTGAATTGGGAATACCTAGTGTTTGTAGTGAACGGTGCCTGAAGAAAAGTTCGAAAAAAGGTATTTGCAATAATCTCTTTTTGTTTTGTTTAGAAAGTTTTTGTCTAAAACAGGTAGAGAGAAAAGAGAGATTGGAAATTAAAAAAAAACTCAAGGAATGAGCAAATAGTGGTCTACATTTTTTTGTCACCACGTGTGTTTCCCACAGTTTGCAATATAAAAAATTGTGTAGGTACTTACATATACCTACACTACACAATCCAAAAGAATATTGTCTGATTAAAAATATCCACAATTGAATTTTCCTTGGTGAAAGTTATTGCTAATTCATGAATCATGATTCATGGAGCGTAAAAGAAGCTAAATGACAACTGTGACTCGAACTCGACGTTGATGGGTCAAAAACTCGACAAATGAAAATATTTTCGTGAACAAGGAAGAAAAAATGTATCGATCAAAACATCGTCCTAAGACGGGGAAGGGTGGGGGAAAACTTGCTTAAGTGCTTATTGGTGCAAAAAGGTTCTAATGGAACGGCAGATTGCTCCTCAAATCGAAGCGTCGGTCAAAGAGTCGTTTTCGTGTAGATGGGAATTCGCAGGAAAGTTCAGATAAGGTTTGCCGACGTGGTCTAGTTGGTAAAGTGTTTAGCTGTGTCTTGGCTTCAAATCCCGGGTCAGGAAATATTTGTGTCGGATTTTATTCAAATAATACTATTTTATAATATATTACTATAATATTATATAATATTTTATATAATAATACTATTTTTTATTCGGATTTTATTCAAATAATACTATTTGAATAAAATCCGACACAAATAAATGATCATATAAACCATAAAGGCCGTATGGCCTTTATGGTTATAATCCATAAAGGCCGTATGGCCTTTATGGTTTATATAATGGATGACAGAAAATAAAGTGGTTCTCTTCTTGGGATAATTTCAGTTTAGGGAGACCAATTTTTACTCGTGATTTAATTTGACATAAAAATAATAAATAAGGTACTTACGTTACAGCTTTGAAATTAGTTTTTTTTGGTTGAGATCTATGTTGTACCCGCCCTATACCCATGTTGTATAAATATGGCCCTATATCCATGTTTATATTAGTTTGTCAAGTACGTCCTTCAACGTATGCTGAATAAATTCCAGTCCATAAGACGTTTCCTATACAACACTCGAACCTGGTCCACTCTAACACGATTTCCCGGTCCAGTACCTCGTCAACATTACCAGAAAATCACTTACCGTCCTCCGTGCAAAACTTGACTCTGCTCCGTCACCGCAGAGTCGAGATTGGCTTATCACCGTTCTCCTTGACCTGGCATATTGACATTTTCCAAGTCGGGATCAATCTCTTCAGAGGTTGGAATGCAAATACGATTCTTTATGGAGGCGGTCGGTAGCAGTAAAGCGCTGAGATTGAACCCTCGGCAATATCCCGCTTTGTAGAGGCGCGAGAAAGGGCCCGTTAATGGAATCAGGTCGAAGTGCAAGCCATCCTCATTTAGCCGGCTATTCGTGGGGATTTCTTTTAGGCGATAGTACGCGGAGGTACAAATGGGGCCGTTGCGATTCAGATTGGCGATCATATCGTTCCGCTTGATTGGAGATGTTTTTTGAGGGTGGACCGGCGTGAACTGAAGCGTGTTTTATATTACAAACTGGTTTTACATGTAAATTTTGTACCGCTTTTCAACAAATATAAGCGGAACGTTTCACGATATTTTTTTTGCAATTGGGACTGTTAAGTTTTATTATTTTATGGTGTCTCTTATGTAAAGTTGAACTCTAATCGGTCTTTTGCAGTCCACTTCCGGACGTTGGCCAAAGTCAGTCACTCCCGGATAGACCAAAGTCACTTTGATGGGCAGGTAGATTGGTGACCGCAGCATGTAAACAATAAAAACAAGGCATATTATATTGCTGGCCATCCCCTGTATGGTATGATCCTTTATTGCTTCTTACCAATTGGGAAGAAAAGAAAGTGAAAAATTTCCTTCCAATGGGTTTTAAAAGTTAATCAAGTAGAGGATAACCGATTTGACGGTCGAGTAGTATCTCAACAACCCTTGAGGAGTCCATTGTGTTAGGACAATAGGAGCACTGATACGGGGACTTGATTCTAGTGTTAGAGGATTCCGCCTTGAATTTTCAGGCTGTTTTTAGGGTTCCGTACCTCAAAAGGAAAAAACGGAACCCTTATAGGATCACTTTGTTGTCCGTCTGTCCGTCCGTCCGTCCGTCCGTCCGTCTGTCAAGACCCTTTTTTTCAGGAACGCGTGGAGGTATGAAGCTGAAATTTATATCAATTACTCAGGTCTACTGTCCCTTGAAGCTGTGAAAAAATCAAACTTCTAAGCCAACGCAATCAAAAGATACAGCCGTTTATGCCGCAAATTTTCGACACTTGCAAGGGAATCAAAACCTACAGGGTGCTTCCCGTGAACTCAGAATCTTGAAATTTGGTACGAAGCAACGTCTTATAGCATAGATAAAGGAAAAATTACGAAAAATATATATTTTTAGTTACATCACATAATATATATTTGTTTAATAATTTTAAACTTACTACCCATTTCCTCATAAACGCGTAGAGGTATTAAATTGAAATTCATACCAACTACTCAGGTCTATAATACCTTTAAGCTGCAACAAAATCAAACTTCTATGTCAACGCAATCAAAAGAAACAGCAATTTAAGCTGCATATTTTGAAACTCGCAAGTACTCGCAAGGGAATCAAAACCTAAAGGGTACTTCCAGTCGACCTAGAATCTTGAAATTTGGCATGAAGCAACGTTTTATAGCACACATAAAGGAAAAATTCCGAAAACCTTAAATTTTTGGTTACATTACAAAATATATATTTATTTTTTAATAAATATAAACTTATTACTTTTTTCCTCATGAACGCGTAGAGCTATCAAGTTGAAAAAAAAAAACTAAGTCAACGCAAAAACGCAAAACGATAAAGAGATCTTTGTCTTTAATTTATGTTCCTCCATCTTTCACCATTGTAATGTTATGAATTTCATTTTGCAATAAAAATACAATAGTTATGACTCGATTGTCGTAATGAACGAACTTTGTAAACCTTGCAGGTTTGTACGGAACCCTCGTTGCGCGAGTCCGACTCGCACTTGGCCGGTTTTTAATTTCGGACTTACATAACTTAGCTCAAATTGATCGAATGGTTACGTACCTTTTTGTAATATCTAACCTTGTCAAATCAAACACATAGTCTTACCCTGGTATTTACAATGGATTTAGCCGGGAAAAAAGCAAGTATATAAAAAATGGAAAACACTTACTTACTTTTTCGTTACTTTTCCGATTGCAGTGATGACGTATCACCATAAAATATGAACTGTGTACTTGTTTGCTGTTAACTTGGCATAAAAACAAGATATTTGTTCAACCGGCGCTCACTTCTGGGCGACGGATCAGCGATTTGCGAGTCGAGCGGTATCTCAACGACTCTTGAGGCGGCCATCGTTGGAACAATAGGCGCAATGTGGCTCGGCAACAAGACTTTTGTGTTGGGAACGTGCCGCGGTCTCGTACCACGACGGCATGGTTTAATAGGTCGCTTGTAATGAAAGCGGTGATGGTTTAAGCATCCGGAAAATAAACTGATACAAGAGGGCTTGAGAGATATGTATTTACGTACCTTACAGATTTTAACTAACCTTTTTTTCAGTAGTTAATATTGTCTTTAACCAAATCTAAAAGTGTTAACGCTACTCATCACGGAGTCAGATCAATGATAATTTGATGTAGTGAGATAAATAATTAACTACTTATTTACATCATCCACACGTTTATGAATTGCATTGGCTTTTTAAATCATTCAAATGATTGGGGTAGATGCAAAGTTTATTCAATTCAAATGACACTTACCCTCATAGTTATACTTGTAGGCAATATACATTGACCCGTCCATCCATTAAACCACTAATGGGACTTCAATAGGTAGTTTCACAAGCGAATTCTTCGCATCGGTGTCCCATTGTACTTATCGCGTGTTTACAAACATTTCTTTCTGTTGGACTCCGCCCGTTTCTTCTCGTTCCCGCCGGACCAGCGATTTGCCGTTCGAGCGATATCTCGACGACTCTCGACTGGAACAATGGGCACAATGGAACACGGCGATCCTTGTCTCGGCCCAGTCGTTGACTTGTGAGTTTGATTGTACGTACGTACGGGAGTTTTGGCAATTCGAAATGCGATGTAGAAGCGTCATTAAAGACACTCTGCTATAATGTAAAAACACATTACATAGTTTTGATTTGATATGGTGTACTAAGATTCTCAAGACACAAACCAAGATATTGTCAGTTTTAAAATCACCGTTTTAGATTCGATGAAGTAACTACAAAACAATGAGGAATTGACTCTTAAAATAGATCGGCACTTGCTTCGCAAGTTGTGCTCACTCGTAGTTGCCAATTGAGTCCATGTTACAAGGGAAACCGAAACGATTCCATACATTCTTGTGTCTAAATGTAACGAGATCATTTTTTTGCGCATTGCTCTATCTTTTAAAAGGTTCTATCTTTAACGAGTTTCTTCCTGAAATTGTTTCAATTTTAGACCATCTGGGAGCTGAGACATTAAATGTGTGATGTTTCGTTAAAATAAAAATGAGATGCAAGCCACTGCCGAAACACTAACAGAATTGTAACGTTGTCGAAGGGTTGGTGGCCCAGTGTAATGCGGTACCTTAATGGTTGTTATCCCGCAATTCACACAGCGATTCATAGGAAAAAAAACTTAATTTTGGGACATTTATGAAATAATTACGGTGTTTGAAGATAATTAAGATTTATTTATTAAGGTGATCGTTAGTATACTATAAAGGGGCCCCTTAAACCTACACGCTGGGTCGCAAGTCCCAGGCGCCGACTGACATTCCTCTCTGTTCCACGCGATGGACCCGGCACCCGCACGGAGAATCCATGGATAGCTAAGAAGTTCGTCTCTATACATATTTTATATTATAGTCAGTTTATTGGCTAAATTTTTCATTGATTAAAAAAACATTTATCTTATTAAATCGTAGAAGTTTAACTGAATACATCTGATTGTCATCCACAAGTAGAACACAAATAGGTTTTAAGTCAGATGAATAAAAAAGGACGAAAGTTTCCATTCTCTCAACCTTCCATTTCAATAAATAAGATTTCCAATAAAACACTTATCGCCCGAGAAGGGCAAAACTTGTAGACCCACATTAACAAGTTTTACGCACCTTTTCTGGGTAGCAAAGTTGTATACGGTAATGGGGAAATTTTAAAAGTTCTGATTTTTTCAATTTGTGTACAAAACAGTCAAGTCGCTTGGGTCTCAGTATTTGAAAGTCTTTTTTTTTCTAATCGGATCTGTCAGATTTTTGACGTCGACTTCCAAAGGAAACTTTCTAAATATTTATTAAAACAATAACAAACAGTAACACTTAGTTTGACGACCTGCTTGGTGTAGTAGTCAAAAAGTTGACTATTATACCAAGAGGTAGCGGGTTCGATCCCCGCACAGGACAAAATTTTTGTGCATGAACACGTCTGTTTATCCTGTTCTGGGTGTTAAAAGTATTTACACCATTTTTTGTACCACACGTGTTTTAGCTACATACCTTGGAGTCAGATCAAAGTAAAACATGCTGTGAAAAAAAATAAAATACTTTGGCATAAGACGTCTCTAAGGAAAAACACCAGGAAATAAATATACTGGTTGTTTAATTAAACACTAAAATGTAGAATTAGCTCGCCGTAAGTACAGAAGTGTCTAATTTCAAAAGGACAAAAAGAATAATTCAAGTCCGTCTGAATATCTCATTTCTGGAGTAAATTGGAATACGCGGTGGATTCGCAAAGCCTGAAATAATAAATTATAATTCCTTTTTGAGAAAACCAAGTCAGTTTGTTGTCGTCACAAATTAAAAACGTGTCTCCACTGCCAATGGGAGGATTTGCCGCAACATGAAAGAAGATTCATTAATTCATTAAAATGCTAATGGAAAATTAAATGTTTCGAGTCTCGCGGGATTATTTTCAATCAATGGTTTGGAATTTGAAGAGAACTCATAATCGTTTTCGTACGCAAGGAAGGCTTAAAGCTATTATAATCTCGATTATCTGTTGATTTTGTCCGAAGATTATTTTTTCCTTCTGTAGGCTTAATCGTTTCAATAAAGTATTTATAAAAACAAAATTCAAGCACAGATTGATTTGTAATTAGATAGAGACCTTAAGTGAAGTAGTTACTTTTATTGGATCACAAGCGGCCGCCCACGGCTCCGTTTGCGAGGATGTCGGTTCCCGCACTCTTCCTCGTCAAATGTTTTATCCAAAAAAAGTATTTCATAGCAGTAATACCTGAGATAAGCGCGTTTAAACATACTCATCACCTTCATTATATTGATATAAATTTGATTTAATGCAGAGATAAAGGGATTTAACGAAGTTGACAAAATTAATCGATATAAAAACTTTCCTGGATAATGGTTGGATTTTTCTATTGCATTTATACATAAATTGCTAATCACAATTTCGTTACAGCGTGGCATATATTTTAGCTCTCCTGATATTGTATGCTTCCTACAGGTCACGTTTGCATTAAGGCAGTGTTTTTGCGTGCGCAAGTTAATTACTCGGAAAGCAGCAGCTGCCGCGTACTGCCGGTGCGGGCTACATCATGCAAATTTACTGGAATGATTTGATTTTTACTGCTGCCGTTTACGGAAAAAAATGCAGAGAAACTTGAGTTAGCTACTTGTATTATACAGCACTAGGGGCCGCCCGCGACTCCGTCCGCGTGGATTTCGATTTCCAATATCCTATGTGTTATTATGATGTATAAGCTACATTGTGGTAAAGTTTCATTCAAATCCATTCAGTAGTTTTTACGTGAAAGAGTAACAAACATCCATACATCCATACTTACAAAATTTCGCCTTTATAATAGTAGTAGGATTTATACGTAACTGATTGACCAATCTTAAATCTATATTATGTACTAACTAGCGGCCGCCCGCGACTCCGTCCGCGTGGATTTGGATTTCCAATATCCTATGTGTTATTCTGATGTATAAGCTATATTGTGGTAAAGTTTCATTCAAATCCATTCAGTAGTTTTTACGTGAAAGAGTAACAAACATCCATACATCCATACATCCATACATCCATACATCCATACATCCACACATCCACACATACAAACTTTCGCCTTTATAATAGTAGTAGGATATAATAAAACTAAAGAGTTAGTTTCTTTTGTTGGTTTGAACGCGGTAATCTCAGGAACTAATGATTCTAATTGAAAAATATTCGTGTGCTAGATAGTCTAGTGAAGGAAGCTGTAACATAACCTGTGTGGGAAGTGTAATTCACGCAGAAGGAGTCGCGGGCGGCCGTTAGTTAATGAATAAAATTGTAGAGCTACATTTCAGATGTTTTAATTAAGATGGAGTTGTTAGGTCATTTTTGGCCACCCTAAAATAATCTACGACGTATTCAAATTAATGGGGAAGTAAATCATGCACGTTACGTTAATATTATAGATGGATGACACATTAATACCGCAATATCGGGCAAGCAACATTTATCTGAAAACTATTGAGTGAATGTGTATTCTGCTCTAGATTCAAAGTTAAAGCTTCATCAATTCCGTTCAAAAATAAAAAAAGGCCAAGTTAATTCTATGAAATATCCATATTTTTTTATGTTGAATGAGTTATCTTTTATGTTGCGCACAAAAAGGCAGCAGAGAGTGCTCGAGGCGAGAGGCGTTTAGCCGCCGCTTTTGTTCCAGCGCAGGAGTGCTGATGCGAGCCACGCTGCGTTTTATGAGTGGATAATTGCTACCATTTTTTTTCTACGTTGTTTACGCAGTGGAAATTTGTAAAAAAATATTATGCTTCATAATTATATACATATTATAAACATTTATTAGATGCTCTTGTACCTATTCGGATCAAGGCACCTAGGTAGGTAAGGTAATTAGTAGTATTAATCCACATTATATAATAGACTACGCGTTGATATCTATACACGTACGTTGGAACTTGGAATGCAAAGAAACTTGGATTTTCGTACTAAGATTATGCGCACAATTTTTTAATTATTAAATTAATTCTCATCCGATTGAATTAACAATTCACAGATTGCCCCCGTTGTTATTCCACCAAACAAAGAATTTAACTCGAATATTAATTACAGCTTCTCTGTACTGTCGGTTTTGGGTACTGTCTGGGGATGGCATTCGTATGAAAAAGCCTGCAATTGAGCTGAATGTGTGACAACAAAAATGAATCTTCATTTTTAGGGTTCCGTAGCCAAAATGGCAAAAAAACGGAACCCTTATAGATTCGTCATGTCTGTCTGTCTGTCTGTCTGTCTGTCTGTCTGTCTGTCTGTCCGCCAGTCTGTCACAGCCACTTTTTTCCGAAACTATAAGTACTATACTATTGAAACTTGGTGAGTAGATGTATTCTGTGAACCGCAACAAGGTTTTTACACGAACATAGAAAAAAAAATAAAAAAATGGGGGGTCCCCATAGTTAGAACTGAAACTGAAAATATTTTTTTCATTGAACATATACGTGTGGGGTATCTATGGATAGGTCTTTAAAAATTATATTGAGGTTTCTAAGCTCATTTTTTTCTTAAGTGAATACTTTGCGTGACAGACTCTTCCAAAGTGGAAAAAAGTGTGTCCCCCCCCCTCTAACTTCTAAAGTAAGAGGCTGATAAATCTGAAATAAATATATAATGTACATTACCATAAAAACTACCAACGAAAATTGGTTCGAACGAAATCTATTCAGTAGTTTTTTTAATACGTCAAAAATAGAATTTGTACGGAACCCTCAGTGCGGGAGTCCGACTCGCACTTGGCCAATTTTTAACATGATTTTTTGTTTACTTTAGGCAATAACAAAGTCTGTTACATCAAACAATCTTTATCTATATTTATGTAAAAGTTTGATTCAAGAGTATTTTATTACTTTTTAACGATCGGACGTATTAATTTTTTTAGGAACTTTTATCTCTTTCAAGTTCAATTGAGAGATAAGCACGAAAGCAACCATACTGTTAATTAACGGGAATCACAGCGTATTATAACACCAATAATAATTGTTAACAATATAATAAATTTAAATAAACTTAAAAAAATCTTTATAAATCACATTAATGAAATCTTAGACAATATTGCATGAGCAGAAGCCCAGAGAGCCAATACGCCGGTAATGCAGGAAACCGCAGCTAATAAGGTGATAAGAGTGACAGTAACGAACCCGTGAATAATACACGCCCTGACCATTTTTTGAAGAAGTTGTGAGAGACTTTTTTATTTTTATGAACTTCCAATTATCTTTAGAACAGGCTTTTAACTTTTTGTTTAATTTAGTTGACGGACGAGCACACAACCCTTCTAGTTACATATAAGGTCGGCAACGCAATGTAGCTCTTCTGGGGTTTCGGGTGTCCATGGGCGGCGCTGATGCTTACCATCAGGCAATCCGTCTGCTCATTTGCTGCCTACTTCCATAAATCACGGCCTATTCGATACTTTTTAACAAGCACAGACACTAATTGATCTTCACTTATGTAGTAGGTACTTTATAAAGCTGACCATAAAAAAACATTAATGAAATCTTGGCCAATATTGCATGAACACTTGAACAGTGGTCCCTCTGAGAGCCAATACGCCGGTCGGGCAGTAAACCGCGGCTAATAAGGTGATAAGAGTGACAGTAACGAACCCGTGAATAATACACGCGACTGGCCGGTGATTTCCCCCGCCGCCGATGCGGGCGAAACAGCGAACAACTTTCACTGGATTTCACTGGCTGCCACTGGCTGTTGAAGCAGTAAAACAGCAGTGAATACTTTGTTTTGTTTTTTGAGGGATATAAAATACTTTGTACGCTTTGAGGGAAGAAGGCAGTATAGCTAACAAAATTTGTTAATTTAAAAAGAATGTGTTAAGTTAAACTTTATGGAAAACATGGTGTTTTGTTGCAATTGTCTTTTCAAAATCTGTTTAACATTCATATCCCTTTGCAGTGAAAAGCTTAAAGTTAATAAAATTATTTTAATTAATATAATTGCCTGTTATATCAATAACAATAACTGAACGTGACGATACTCGTTAAAGCCAAAAAAGATACGATTACAATACAGGAAAATCATATCATACTTATCATACTTAATCGCCACGTTCGCAAAATATCCCAGGTTTAAAATATGTTCTTTGCTGCATATGACTGTGCTCTTACTATACTGTAACATGAACAAAACAATGTCTGATTTGCTGCTTTTATTCGGCTGAAAGGTTCTCAAACTATGGCGTTCTTGTTTCGGTAACCTTCTGATTTCCTTTTTATATAAACTTTCATAAAACTCCCATCCCCTATTTCGGAGGGTGGGGAAACAGGATAAGATAAAAAATAGCCTACATCGTACCTTTCCTTTCTACCACACTATATAATACTTCTTTACAATATACAATCTCATTTACATAAATAATAATTAGTATTATAAAAAAAGTAAATGTTATCGTTACTTGACCATATTTTGTTTATGTCAGCCTTTGAATCAAAAACAATAAGCGACGGTGAAATTATACATTTCATTAATCCAGTTTGACAGCAATAGTATTCAATTTAATAAGGCACAAAAACGAGGATAAATATCTAAAATATATGTTTTATATTTGCTTTCTTCAGATATCAGTTACAAGACGTAAACATTTTTAATTAGGACAGCTCGCCTTTGTTCATCTCATGTGATCGAACGTTCCTTTGTGTTTCGGATAAATTGTATGTGAAATTAAATCGACTGTTCTGATCCAAGGAATTTATAAAGAAGAATTTAATTAATCTCTTCGATTCCAGTCGCTTATTTGACACGATGTCATGTTCGAAGTTCAAAAGTATCAGTATTTATTATGAGTTAATAAAAATACACATTGTCAATAACATTTATTGTTTTAATCATAAAATTATTTTACTACGTTTTGTAGGTACAATGTAGGTAGGAAGCTATGCAAATAGCCAAGATATAATTTTTTGAATACATTTCTAATACATTTTTGATTTTTGGTTTACGTATCAAGACAATAAAATTAAAGTAAGTAAGTAAAGTATGTACTCAATCATGGTCAGATAATATGCAAATCCACATCTGACTCCGTGTTAAGTAGCTTAGGCACTGGTGTTACAGATATCAGAATCAACAACGCTATTACAAAAATACTTAAATAGATACATTAATATAAAAAACAGACCACGCCAAACAGACACGTTAATACACATAAATGTTTGTCATTTGCGGAGATCGAACCCGCGACCTCTTGATACAATATTCAACTTCTTGACCCACGAGT
Organism: Nomophila noctuella; assembly: GCA_958496325.1. NCBI lineage: Eukaryota > Metazoa > Arthropoda > Insecta > Lepidoptera > Crambidae > Nomophila > Nomophila noctuella. The sequence goes on from OY292482.1 coordinate 17,352,397, forward strand.
CGTCAATGATAAAGGGGGACGCCGGCTGGCCATAGAAGTGCAGGCCCACAGTGCACACATATGAAAGTACTATGGAAATATAGAGTAAATAGTCATTAGTTAACTGGCGAAAGATAGGGTTTAAAAAAAGTCTGTGTTTTTGGGTAAATGCATATTTATTATTTTCCATCAGTAACACAATCTACGATTTCCACCATATTAGCTGTTGAAGGTTGTAAAAAGTATTTGTTTACCTGCTACGGCTGAACCCGGATCGTCGGAGTCAGTATTCATGATGAAGTTGTTTATTTTGAACGCACGAAATAAAACCGATCACTTTGTTTATGCAAGAAAAACACAATTACTTTTTGATATTTTGAACTTTGACAGTTGAATTGGCAGTTAATTTGGTGTTTCCATTGCGTAAAAAAATATCGATATTCGATTTTAGATCTATTCGATTATAATATCCATACTTTTACTTATATATATATATTATAAATGGGAAAGTGTGTCTGTCTGTATGTTTGTCTTTCTTTCACGGCAAAACGGAGCGAAGAATTGACGTGATTTTTTTAGTGGAGATAGTTGAAGGGATGGAGAGTAACATAGGCTACTTTTTAACCGATATCCACGCGGACGAAGTCGCGGGCGGCCGCTAGTAGTTTTATAAAATAATGCAGTCTTAAATATACGTTTGATTCATGAAAATATTTTACTAAGATTATAAAATATTTAAAAGATAAATAGGATAATTACACTGAAATATTTTTATTTTTTTATTTTAGGTTTGCTACCCCTCATGTCACGATCGTACGGGATCGTACGGGTATCTAAAAATTGCAACCAATTATTCACCTCATTTATGTAGATAAATTGTAAGTGGTATTTTTATTTCTATTTTAGCTAAGATCCACCAACGTAATAATATTCGATATTCTCTTATAATCGATTATCTGAAATTATATTTCTGTAGTGGCAACTCTTAACACACACGAGCCCGCCGCGGGTCGGCTCGATACACACGAATTTGAGCTTTACTTCAATGCTGATAGGGCGTAGATAGATTTGTTTACACGTATCTGTCAAAAGGACGCAATTCCGGTGGGGTTAATAAATAGTTTAATTTCTTTTAATTTTTGTTATATTAACCCCAACTTTTAGCGACATACGAATAGCGCGAATAATTAAGAACGAATATTTTAGCAATTTCTATAAATTGGAACATCGTGTGCACTTCTTGGCCTAATTCCGGCATCCCTCTTTTGTGACCAAATAATATAATTGAAGTTCATTGACTAAAGAATTATTTGTGCCCAAACTCAGCACACAGAGCTCGGGACTCCCACAAAGGCGAGTCACGCGGCACAATTACCCACAACTATTCACTCGCATTCCGCCGAGGATCACGCTTCCACGCGGGATCCTTTGTCGACGCGATGTGTGACGTGTCAGCGTGACAATGACGTGATAACTCGTGGCGTGATTAATTAGCGGGATCGCGTGCATTCGCAGAGCGACGCATTGTGCCCGCTTGCATAACACGTTGTTAGTGTCAGCTTCAGTAAATGCTGCTCATTAGATCGACGTCTATTTTTACTCCGATATTGCGACTGTTTCATAATACAAAAGGGTGTAGAATGATACTTTCGATAGCTTTTAATTTCAATTTATACATACTCTGGGTACTAAAATTATTGGAATAACATTGAGGTATTACTATTACTACTAAATAAGTAATACCTCAATGTGGAATGTGGTGAAATAACAAGGTTTACCTGAAGTTGTTTAAAAGTCTTCTTACGTATTGAATTTCAAACGCGGTGGCCATTTTTAAACGAAAATTAAAAATGTAGAAAAAAAAATTATATTCGTATTTCTTTTTACGTACGGCCGAGGTGTCAAACCTCCTTAGTCAGGCCTTTTTAAAAAGAAAATGTGCACAAGCGCGGGGGACGCCGCGCATTCGATTTTCAAATATCGCGCGTCAATTGTTTTTATTGTGTATTTTTTCTTCCTTCTGCGTAATGTCATAGCCATAACCTGTATTGATTGTATTTAATTCAACATGCTGCTTGATTTTAAGTGTTTTGTGTATCTATTAAGTGTATTTGTGATGTAAGTGTTCATTCTCATATGTGTATTACAAGTTTAGTGCTCGAGCAACTTACTAGGAATCAGATTATTGTTGGTTTGTAATGTTATTATCAGATATATAGTAATTTAATGAGTATCATAGTAAATAGTCACATTACACGATCTCACTACTTATATTTTTAATGAGTTTCTTTGTTAAGTTATTTGTCCGCGAATCACGCTGAATCTACTGAACGGATTTTGATGAAATTTGGTATACAGGCAGGGTATGGTCTGAGTTAGGTTTTTCTCATTCTTAGAAAAGTGTTGTGAATTTTATAGTGGTACTAGCGGCCGCCCGAGACTCCGTCCACGTGGATTTCGATTTCCAATAGCCTAAAGCTTTCCTCGTCAAATGGACTATCCAACATAAAAACAGTTTTTCAATGCGGGCCAGTAGTTCCTGAGATTAGCGCGTTCAAACAAACAAACAAACACAGAAACAAAACAAACCCTTTATTTATTAGTATAGATGTGTCAAGATACCTGATATTTTTGAAAAACGATGTATTAACCCGCCATATTCCCTTTGTTCCAGTGATGGAGGTCCCGTGGGAAGCCCGCATCCAGCCCAGCCACAGCGTGGCGGGGGGCTCGGCGCTGCTCACGTGCTCCGTCCCCCCGGCAGTCAGGAACCATGTCACCGTCACCAGGTGGTTCAAAGATGGCGCCGTGCTTGCTCCTATTGCCGTGGAAGCTGGTGAGTGATTTGATAGTATAATTCATTTTGGTGTAATTATTTATTATTCATAATAATATCTTCGGCGGAGTGAAGCATATATCTCGGTCGGTTATTCCGAACACGGCCTGTATTTGTGATCACCAATCACAAGCAAGCGTGGCGATTAAGCAAAAATCTATCTTTGCAACGAAAACATGATTTTAATTTATTACATTTTTTAATCAGACCAAATACCTGACGTTAAAACCTAACTTCGGGGACCAAAATCTTCGCAATAAAATACGACGTCAGACGTGAAGTCGCCAGAAGTGTTCTTGAAATCTTTCATATCGTTTTCCAGCTACCGCATTTCGCTATAACACCGTTAGTGCTTCCCCGCATCCCTGCATTCCCAGCGGACGCGATGCTTACTACCACGGTTAACATGTTATTGGCTCGCCTTTACCGCGCGGAATTGTTTCTGCTACCTACACTTTTATTCAAATAAAATTCCCCAGCTGCGAATACTTTTCGAACTATGCCGCGGGATTGATGCAACGAAAATGTGTGCCGGTATTTTGCTCGGAACAGCTTTCGCTTGAATTTTACAGGCGTATATTTGACGCCGAAGTTTTGCGGGAATCCCGTCTGTGGTGCATTTTTCTACGGTTATTTGTTTAAAGTTTAATACGAAAGTCGTTGTGCATTTTACGTTATTACCATAATGTAGTTAAAATATGTCGTATAACTGGATAAAAAATATTCTTTCCGAAATGCGCACATATACTATATTGTATACGTCAAACGGAATGAAGTTTTGCAAAAAAAAACTCTTATTATTGAATCAATTAACTAAATTACTTACTTTACCTACAGAAGGTGAACATTATTGTTTGGTTTATAGATTTTTTGTAAATAAGAATATGAAAACTTTATCTTCGCTATAACATACGTTTTATTAAACCAATCAAACGTCTGTTATTTCTAAGCTCATATCTAAGCAGCAACTTATTTTAAAAATATGAAACCAAAGTCACTACGCAGACCATATTAAACCTCGGAAGAGTAAGTGCTACTTTCCCGGCTTATTGCGAATCCATCGCCGGCGACCAACTCAAACACAGATACAGGTCTGGAGAGTTGCCAGCGACGGAACTTATAGAATCGAAATTAATTTCAGAGCCGACAACGACCAATTATTGGCCTCAGATTAAGGATTTTTCCCTCGTCGACAAAGCGCCTGTCCGCGGCAGCAACAAGAGCCTTTCTTTACGACTTCTAATTCTCTCGATTAGTCGGGAAATTCGATTAACTCGAGTTTCTATATCTTTCCGATTACGTGGGTATGATGAGTTATTGCAGTATATAAGTTAATATCTTGAAAATTGGCGTTACTGGTAACTTATTTTCTATCTACTTATATGGCTTTTTCGATAGAATAATTTATGTTTGATAAAATGAGATATGTGTCATAAAATGTCTGAGTAAGACCAACATTAAAAAATAATTTATTTTCATTCTTGTATTCGTTAACATTAAACACAGGTAAAAGGTTTTTTTATGTTTATCAATATTAATAATTTTAGTTTTAAGTTATTAATTTTGTAGGTCACAGCTCAGACGCCGAAGGGAAAAATTAAATTATGTTCTTAATTAAATTTTAAAGTTTTTTATTGTAGGTCTGATTTATTAAGAATTGGATCTTGTTCAATTAAGCAGCTGTCGTTGACAGCAGAGAACAATTTCGCGACTCCCGAATTCTTTCGATAAGTCTAAAAATTCGATTAGGCCGGCGAGTTTCCATTTCCTTTCGATTGCTCTGTAATTAGTAATTAGAATCGGAAACCTGTCAGATACCGCGATTGCTTTTTTCGCGTTGATTTACAAAGTTTTTTGTCGCTAAATCTTTCATGTTTATCGTCGGAAGAAGTCAAATTGGACCAAACTTCGCACAGAATTGTTTCTCACTTTGTTTCGAGATTTTATTGAAGACAAAAGTTTAAATGAGTTTTTTAAGCATCGATTTCAAGTACGAGTATCATTAGGCACGCTTTTGTGAGTAATGAAGTAATTGCGATTTTATGTTGCTGGCAGAAATGTGTTTTTATTTGTGTTACAGAGGGTGGCTTTTAATTAAAGAATGTTTGTACCCGGAAAGCTAACAGGATGTTTTTGTGATGTTAATAACATCATCATGTTAATAAAGTTAAGGTTAATAGATGTTTGGTATATGTTTGGACAAGCTACAAAAGAAATTATTTAGATAATTGTAATAGAACGCCTACAGAAGAGATGAAACAACTTGACTAAAGATTCTATGGATATAAATAATTGTAAAATATGTGTAGGTGTCGTTATCGATGGTACAAATTCTCTAACCTAGGTATTTTCAACAAACGTTCTAAAATAAATTGTCCCAACTATTCTCTTTCAAGAAATTAGAATTGAAAATCTATCTGGAAACAAATTATTTTCACGAGTTTCCATTTATATCTAGTACTGGGCTTGATTGAAATTTTAATGAAACGTTTCAAAATCTTGGCCATTAATTTCAAAGGTATTCAGGGATCTACGATCCTTTGTTTTCTCTAGATAATGACAGATACGAACAATATTAAATCAGTGAACGCTTAAATTAATAACTACGGCTCTCCGACAGGGATGAGGGGCGCGATAGTTATCTCATCACCCCACTGGCCGAGTTACTACTTACTCACAGTATAAGTAGAGAAGAGTGAAAATTCTCAGCGAACAACTTGTTACTTTTGAACTTTAATTTTTAGCTTTTAATTTTCTAAATAACGTATAAGATCTAAAAACACACACATTGCACAATTTTACTAATTATTTCTAATATTTTTTGTCAAGTCGTGATAACTCTACTTATTTGTTTAGCCTGACTGTAGCATTTTTTTAATAATATTTATTTTAATCTTCACTGTACTACATTAAATATTGCACAATAGGGGGACTTAACGCCTCACTGCATTCTCTTCTAGTTACCCATAGGGGAAGCCAGAAAGTGAAGCAAGAAATGCTTATAAAATAAAATAAACATAGAAAACAATATTTTAGGTATGTAGAATAAAATTACTTCCTACATACTTACATAATAAAGACATAAGATATTATACATCTGTACATGATTAAATACGTAACATAAATAAGTCGTTATTTTATCGTTTTAAAATTGGTTTTATTATTAAACTTAAAAGTACAAATTGTTTACAATGCAAATCATGTTAAATTGTAATTTTACTACGTTTATATTGCGTTATACTGATACTTATTTTACTGTGCCTTTGTCAATGACACCCACTTGATGCCCAACGCGCTATTATTAACGATACTTCGAGCCGATAATAATATCAACTTATTCATAGATGCCTTGTAAAAACAGGGACTGACTCGCAATAATAGCCCAAGTATTACTCGGAGTATCATAGCAGCTTGACCGCAAGTGAACTAGAAAACCACTCTTTAATAGAAATTAATTTAAAGGAATCTTTAATTTTTCACGGAATTGTCTACTAATAATAATATGTAATATTAAAAGCTATACCTTTTTATCCTTGGTGAATGCCTTTTTGCATTCTTCGCTCATTGAACGGAGTTTGTGGGACTTCCTGAAATAAATTATTAAATAAATAATTATCGATTTCAATAATTTCAACTAACTCTCATACTTATATTGTAAAAATACAGCAGAAATATTAAGACAGCGTAATGTCAACAAAGGGTTCTAGACTCAAACAAACCATAACCAATAGACCGTAAATACATTAATCTTCAGTATTCCACAGATCTTAAGATTGCAAACTCACTGAAAGCAATATCTTTACATTACGTGTAACACAAGAAAGAAAATAAATATGAAAAAATGGCAACTATACGGAGACAGTTTCAGAACTTTTAAATAAGAAGAATAGCTATTGTTCGTTAAAAGTAAAGACAGCGTTACAAAGCAGACTACCGCGGACGGAATAAGATTCAAATTTGAAAGTTTCAATAAAAGTTAAGCTGCGCTAATGCAAGTTTAATGTCCGTCGTTGATGCAGTTGCGAGGAATTACCGTAAGCAACAGATGCATCTGGTTGCGCTGGAAGGGATATATATTTTGGTGTCGATTTTTTTACCACTTAGATGACTAGGATGTGACAACTGCAATCATCAACAGCATATCGAAGTTCACAGCTGGACTAGGCCTCTCCTTTTTTTCGCAGGGAAACAAATTTACGTGCCATAACTGTAGGCTAGCTAGACCTGCAGCCATGTGTGTGTAGGGCTCGGGATTTCGATCCCACTACCTACTAAAACCCTGTGGTTTCCTTCTCACCCCTGTAGAGGGAAGGACCAGTGCATAACGAATGCACAGTCAAGTCCACAGCTGGACAAAGACCTCACATAGGACTCTCCGAGATTCGGGCTGAGTGGAGACTCAGCCCGAATCTCGGCGACTCGAAACTCTCGACTAAAGCCTAAGGACACAAACTGTACTATCGTTAAACTTTGCTGTTTTAAACATGTAATGTATGTTTCGCATTGACACTATATTTCATTTGTTTGTGTTTTGCGTTGTCTAACGCCTGTAATTTTTCTATTTCTTGTTATTCCTATAACAAATACCTAATTCAACTAATACAAATTCATAAAATAACTATAACGATTTTCTAATGGATAAAGCTATAACCAATAAAAGGGTGAATGATCATCAATTTAGAAGCCGCACTTTTAAATATTTCCGAAGCTCACCGCCGACGCGGGACCATAAATCTCCTGCGCAAGACGAATGCTGCAAGTGATAAACGTACTCCGGAATGGATGATCTTTTGAATGTGCCCGTCCGTTGATCTTACTTAAATATTATACGGATGGTTCAACTCCGCTGTTTTATTTGTTGTTTTGGGAGAAAAGTGAAAAGGAATTGTGTTTTTTTGCAGTCGGTTATGCTACAAAAAATATAAATTAATGTGGTGCTTGTAGTAAAACCAAATATAATTTATAGATGCTTACGTGTCAAAATCATACATGCGGAATTTGCCGATTCTTATCAGTGAATAAAACAATCAGAACAAAAATGCCAATATTAAATAGGGATTACTTAAATGTGATATTATTTTTATGCCAAAGGTATTTAAATTATTGTAACTGAAAAAATTCAACATCTAGTGACCTCGATGAAATGTTACGATTAATTTTAACATTTTGCATTCAAGCATTTTGTTGTTGTCAGATTGTAAAGCATAATATCAATATTATTAAAATCGTCGTTCAAACAGTAATGTTATAATGTAGATGTAGCGTTATGTAAATGAGATACCTAGATTAATAGACGCAAGTAAAATCAAGCGAAACAGCAGTAGTATAAAATTAAGTGCCGCTTAACTAAACCAGATAAAAATAATCTTTACTCTGAGAACAAAACGATCTAATAACGGCTGACGGGCGTAAAACAATACTGGAGTTATCATTTAAAACCAGAAGTGGGAATTTCTTTTGCTACTCATTTGAAATAATTTCAAAAGGTTCTTGTGAAATAAACCGCTTACGTTTCAACGTTATAAAAAATAAAGAAACGCTCTGAAAGAAATCGATCTTTATTTAACTTGCTTGGGGTTTGGCAAATGAAAAGACGTTATCTTAGGAATCATCCTGGGTTAAACAACCGGGACAAGCTTATTTATGAAAACAATATTGTGTAGAGTTACTTAAAGATTTAGGCTAAATGATCAATACTGCAAATCGATATGGATGACAACAGTATAATTTAAAATACCATAACATCCCCAATCAGAACATTTTTGGCCGACAGAAACGTAGTACTTCATTTACGAAGTGCTATTTACAGTGATCTCCTATTTACTTGGATGGTTTCGAGATAGGCGGCTCATTCAAGTGAACGATTATCTCATCAGGAATGAATCAACAAAAACACATAAGGTAATCAGGACCACGATTTCACTGATCTGCCAATAAAATTATATTCTTACTAACATCAACATAAGTTTTACTTAAACCAACAAATGATTTTGGGTGATCGAAATAAATTGAATTCATTTATTTTTCAATTGATAGAAATGATAGAAGAGACCCTAACTGTTTCAGAAACGACGTGCTTTTGTAGGGATAACAGGAAAATAAAACTTTAACTACTTTATTACGTACGTTTTTACCCGCGGATTTGTCCGTGTTATCAAAATACGTGCTTTTAGGAGCATATCACCCCCCTCCTCTCTCTCTCTCTCTCTCCCTCTCTCTCTCTCTCTGTCTCTCTCTCTCTTCTTGCCATTTTCCTAGGTAGGCCTTCTATCACCTAAGTCAGCCCATATCGCCTGTAGTTCCAGCGTGATTGACAGACAAACAGACAAACTAAAAAACTTTTACATTTATAATATAAGTGTGATTATCCATTACGGAGGTATGCTTTGCTCCATCTAGGCGGTATCTGGTGTCTGTGGAGCTCGTCTCGCGTCCCTGTTTATGCAGATTACCAGCGCTTGATTTAATACAGCCGCCGCCACGGGGCGCTCACACAACTTTTGCTGCACTCGAATACCCGATTAGTAAATACAATCGCCATTTGATAAATATTAAAGATTTATATTTAACCAAATATTAAAACGATATTTATGTACAACTGAAAATAACAATGTATAGGTATGGCATAGTTATACAAAGCTTTCATTTTATCTGAGTTAAATGTAAGCGGTTAGTAACGTAGTATAAATTGTGTTTGATTGTCACAAGCTTCCTGAAACTCACATGTTTAGTAGTTTATTTTGATAAATTATTGATTTATTTTTGAGATAATGATATCACGTTTAAATGACTTAAAAAATATTAAGTGGAATAAAATTTGTAAGTAGTACCTATACTCTGACTGCTTGGGAGCTTTACTTTTATTTTAAATGTCTACCTGCCATGAAGTGCCATTAGTGCCAAAAAAATACCACCCCAATTCATTCATTGGGTGTCGTATTTTAAGTAATTTTCGATCGCATAAAGATTAAATGAAAAGTTTAGAGAGTTTCGAGTGATAGAAGATGAGTTGCAGCTAGCATAACTGAGATGTCGGCTAGACGACGGCAAAGACGACGGCAAAGACGACGGCAAGACGACGGCAAGACGGTGGCAATCAACCCCCAAGCGCGGTGATAGTCCGGCGGGCAGTTCCGTGTTATCTGCAAAAAACAGACGCCGCGCTCACGAGTTTTACCTCTATCAGCCGACCCGGTCGCGACACAGTATGTAAGAAGTGGAATGATACTTAGATGTTTTTATTTTTTGCAGTTTAACGTGGATTTGATCCATTTCATCAGATATTTTAAAAAAGCGGCCGCCCGCTTCTTCGTCCCCGTGGATTATATTATAGATTAAAGCCTTACTATACATTTGTCGTGGAAGGTTTTTTTTTCAATTAGAACCAGAAGTTTCTGAGATTAGTGCGTTCAAACAAACAAACGAACATTTCAGCTTTGTTATATTACTATAGATTGATATCGATAGTTATAGTCTGAATAGCAAAAAAAGATTTTCATTGTCATGGTGGTAATAACCTTAACATGAATTGGACTGACAAGAAGAGATATCTCGCTGTCTCTGGGTTCTAGCAATAGGAGATCGAGGCCTCCTCACAGCATTGAACTGTAACAGCTTGCTGATCAAATAATTCTGATTATTTTTACGGTCAGGTTTTCAGTTAATAATAACCTACTGCTTTATTCCGTGCTGTGCCTTTAACGACTGACGATATACATTTACGGCTTCGACATTTCCTTTTATAGGCATTTGATGACGAGCCGTTTATAAGTTTATAAGGCGGCTATAAAACAAGACGGGATGTATTTACCTATAATGGATATTAAAGAAGTTGGAGTATTACCTAATGAAACAGTTATATCTGGTGAGGAGGATAGAAATTCTATTTTGAACGTTCATTTTGATATAGAACTGAAATGTAAAATGTCACCAAAAACTTGAAATAGTAAATAGTTTTCTAGAAATAAAAAAATAATAATAAAATGTTTTATCAACTATACACGATTAATACAATTGAAAGCGATTAAAATTTTAGATTCTTCTTTAAAAAAATAAAGCATTCATTTGGTAATTGAATCTTGTTTGGCTCTCAGGTAGCAGTAATGTTGTGGGTGTCACATATTTGTATGTGTAACATATGTATATGTGCATCTGATTGATTTTTTGATATATATTTTTGGATTTACTTCTAACATATTTGTCTCGTAACACCTCCATCCATTACATTTTCTTCTGTCGCCAGTAAAGTCCGAATGCAAGCCTGGTCCCTTAATCTCCAAGTCATGAGGACTTTACGACGCCCACTCCAATCGCCCGATGTGAGGGATCAGTAATGGCGGGCCAGCATTGAATACAGTAGTGCTTCCTGAAAGTCAAATGGGAAAGTCGAGGACCTGAGGAAAAGGCCTGAGTGTGGAGTGATGATTTCAACAGCCTTTGTATTTCCAAACGTTGAGACCATTGATAATGTGCTATATGCTATTATTACTAATTTGAATAAGACATTGAAAAATAAAATATTAAGAAATCTACAACGTAACAAGATAGGTGCGATTCACTAAGCGCAAATGTCATAATCTCACGGCTGTGTAACCGTTGAAAGTATCAAATTACTAGTAAATTACGACTGTCGCCGATGACAAAGCGTTGAGGTTATGACATTTGCGCTTAGTGAATTGCACCTAAGGTGACAAAAACAGTTTTAGAAATGGAAAAATTATGAATTCCTTTTTAACCAACGTAAAAATATAAGAGGCGGAGAAAATTATCTCATGTTAGGCAACACTCTTTATTAACATGATGATGACATTACTTTCTTTACGTCCTTGTTGAATTTCCAAACATGTGCTTAAACCAAAAATTAACTTAATATAACAAGCTCCAGTACTTCGTAGTAACTGCTGAAATTGATGGCATAACTGCACCGTACAGCCTATCATGAAAGTTAATAGGGTTTTAGACGAATCTCAATTTGGTTTTAAACAGGCGAGGTCGTTTGACAAAACGGTGCCTATCTCGTTGTCACTTTGACGCGCTCAAATCGAATAAAACGTTTAAGTACTGCTTTGAAGATGGTTATCCAGTGGAGCTGTTGGGAACGTCTTTTGTACTGCCTGGAGCTCAATCAAGCCGCGTTTATCGCGAATAAACATCAAAGTAGATTAGTAATTTGATATAGCACTCGCCAGAAATCTCTCGAGTGGAATTTTCCACCTCTGAATCACTGAGGCGTAAGTTAAAATTCAAGTTTCATTGCAGCTTTGCACATTTTTGTTTGGGCTTTGAACATTATCAGAGTCTAATTATTGGCAGCAATTAGAAGAGCAGAACTATTAGTTAACTCTTAGTACAGTTAGAGTTGATAAATATTATTTACTACGCCTTACATCCTTTATCAGAACAGTCAGATACTCAAATTGTTCCGAGATCCCCAGCCCACCACAGTGAAGACTCAGAAAATACACAGTACGACCGTGGAACAACAATGGCTCCCAAGTTAAAGATTCAGCAATAAACCATTTGCTTGCAGCCAGCCGCCGCATTGTAGGCTCCGGGCTCTCACCGCTGCGATCAGATAACTTTCAACCGGCGCGTTCCAATGAATTCTAAATGCGCTCGGCGGAGGGACACAGTTCTAACTTGTCTGCTGTTTGGTCACTTTGTATTGTAGCTTTGAACGAGGGGCGTTTCGAGTGGATTGTGATTTTTGAAGGACGCAGTTTTTTGTTATTCTGACAAGCTTGAGCATATTGTATCTGACTGCTCCATGCCGCATTTTTTGGGGTACATACATACATCATGCACACTTTCCTTTATCATTTGTGAAGATTGTATTAAATCAATGTTACTGCTTTTTATAATGATGGATCCCATATTGATTTATTAATTTTAAACAGCATGATGAATCTGAAGTCACATTCTTTATCATTGTATGCGTTACCTGCCATTTAAATTCCGCGTTCTTCTTGTACCATCAGGACACTTTACTAACTGATATATTCATAACTAGCGGCCGCCCGCGACTCCATCCGCGTGGATTTCGATTTCCAATATCCTATGTGCTATTCTGATGTATAAGCTATATTGTGGTAAAGTTTCATTCAAATCCATTTAGTAGTTTTTACGTGAAAGAGTAACAAACATCAATACATCCATACATCCACACATACAAACTTTCGCCTTTATAATAGTAGTAGGATATTACAATAATGAAGTGCTACTTCAATTGACCTTTAAAACAACACTCACTTTTGACCACTTTGACAAAGTTCTGAATCATCCCGTAACTAACACGTCATCTAATAAGCCGATATCAATATTCAGAATCATGAGTTAAACCGAATAGATGTATTCTTGCCGCAATAATTCCGTGGCGGTTAACGAAGCGTGCCTATCCCGGCTTTGTCTTAATGAAGAGGTTCCGAGGGACACGCGGGATTATCCTGGCGATTGCTTTACGTTGTTTGGATGAATATTCACTAGGCTTTACAGGGGACGGGGATAGTTTGATAGCGTTAGTTTGGTGACCTTTAGTGAGGGGGATATTCGCTAGTGTTGAAAGTTTGGATAGGAGTCTGTAAAGATGGTAATAGTAAAGATATTAAATATCACTATCGCGAAAACTTTGCAGTATGGGAAGATAGTGTAACTTAATAAATTCGAAATTCGTGTTTCCTATGTAATATTAAATACTCTTCCGACCGTTTTCGGCTATGGCGGACGATCTCATGAGCTACCTGTCTGCTCATGAGATCGTCCGCAGAATATACTGCACAAGTGAGGGCGAAAGCACAGGTGCAAGTCTTATGAAGTATCAAGAATCTAAATTAACTTTTTTCCTATATTTAATTCATTTTAATAATGTTTGCAAACAGCCCACTCCTTAAAAATAAGGTATTTACAAAACATGTCAGAAATATTAACTTGTCTAGCATCTTCGCAACCTTTGCCAAAATCTTCTGATAAACAAATATCACACAGCTCCGTGTAAAATCCTTTTCCTACAGTTGGTAATCACGTCTCTCCCGCGATTTACACTATCAAAGTAAACAGGAGTATTATATTACGGCGACGGAAATTCACATGTTTGCGAGGTAATCCACCTTGTATGTTTATTTAATGTTCTAAGCCTCGGATTCACTTAATTGTTTGATGTATTCATTTAAATTTCTATGTTATTTGCGCGAACTTTGCTTTTGTAGAAAATGTTGAACCCTTTTATTTATCCTTCTGCCTTCCACGAGGGTATGTACCCTTTCAGAGATGAAGTTTGAAAAAGTTGTGTAACATAAATTAAATTATTGGATCAGGAAATATCATTTAAATATTACATTGATTTGGACTTCGGCTTTAAACAGATAATGATTATCTAGGTTAATAATTTGATAAGGGTTTGAAAATTAATAAAAATCTCTTTGTACGTTTATCCTAGGTTACAAAGTTGTAACTTTGGTATTTCTTCTATTTTTTCATAAAATGAACATTTTGCTAAGAGTTTGTCTTAAAATGCTTATTAACTCTAATAAGGGGATATCTAAGAAATATCAAAGAGTTCTTTCGTTATTTTTAGAACTTGTGGGTAGATATTAATCGAATAATATTTAGCGATAATGGAAATGTTTCTACTTAAGCTTATTTTCATGTTTTCATCAAAAACATTGAATTATCAGATTTTTCCTTGACTTTAAAGAAGCAGCTCGGAAAAACGCTATGATGATGAAAATAATGATTATAATTCTACATTGACCACTTACCATTAAGTGAGTTATCCCCGTCACCATTATGGCAATCACACTTTATCATAATTAATTCAGGCGATGCCCCACTCACCCACTATATTTACGCACTGGTGGGTGGAGCAGTTACTCCAGTTTTTTTTTGTGGCCGTCCTCCCACTGCGTCGAGCCTGGATGTAATATCGATGTATTCTGTCGATAGGGAAAAACAATATGGACGATAAATGAAATCGCTTATTAAAACGAACGTTAACACGACTAAAGGGGACTATTTCTTCCTCAGTAGGACAGTACATCATCGGTGGTAGCCGAGGAGACGTGCTCGTGGTGAGGGACGCGCGGCCTGACGACACGAGCTCGTACTCCTGCGAGGCGCAGCATTCCCTCACTGGGGAGAAGAGGAGGAGCTCACCAGCTATGCTGTCTGTTGCACGTGAGTAACATTGTTTACTTATAAATATAATTTTTTATACCTAAAATAAAAGTGTTAATTTGTTCTACATATTAGCAAAACTGTACGACTCTGTGGCTAAAACCATCATAAGCAATTGCTAAATTGTAAAACAATATGGCATTGGGAAAAAGCAGCTGTTGTTGTAACTGCACTCTTAATAAAAATGCTTACCTATTTTAATAAAGAATACTTTAAGTTTTAGTTTTAGTTCAAGACTAGAAGGGGGAAACATCTATACCATTTATGATGCCAAAGAAATCGATGTCTCTGCAAGAATGAGCTTGATTCAACACTGGATAAATTCGACGGTCGAGGGACAAATACCATGGGAACTAGATGGCTATCAGTATTTCCCTGATGTGCTACTATTTTCCATTCGTAATTTGAAAGTTAATATCTCAATTATATTTAAAAATTATTAGGTTTGAGAATCTTCTTTTAAAGTAGAGGGTGCTGATGTGATGTGCAACATAGGTCTTATACTTCTTAATAATTTGGTTTTAGATTCAACTGGTAGTATGGCTCCAAGAATGCTGGCCATCTCGGAGGATGAAGTAGTACCTCAAGGAGGTGACATTCGACTAGTCTGTTGTGCAATTGGAAGTCCTGCTCCTACATACAGGTACCATATATCCTACTACTATCCTACTACTATTATAAAGGCGAAAGTTTGTTTGTGTGGATGTATGGATGTGTGGATGTATGGATGTTTGTTACTCTTTCACGTAAAAACTACTGAATGGATTTGAATGAAACTTTACCACAATATAGCTTATACATCAGAATAACACATAGGATATTGGAAATCGAAATCCACGCGGACGGAGTCGCGGGCAGCCGCTAGTATCTTTATAATTTGCCAAATATTGCTAGACACATTCTACATTTCAATGAAATCTACTAATGGTTTTGAGAGCCTACTTATTAGGAAACTTAGGAAAAGCTTTTCCAAAAATATGTTTATTTCAAGGAAAAATGCTATTAAAAGACACCAAGCGCGTTTTAAGCGTCATATGTTTTGTTTCACTCAGTTGGTTCCGCCACAACAACGGCCGCCTCAGCCCAGTCTCCAACAGCATCAGGATCTCCGTCTCGGAGCAGGTTCTGATCATCCGACGCGCGCAGCTCTCCGACAGCGGCGTGTGGACATGCCGTGCGCACAATCAGTACGGCGAGCAACGCCGCGACTCGCGCTTGCGCGTGCGTTCGAGGCTACTAGTGACGGTGCAACCACAATTGCAGGTACATACTTTCTTCTACAGTCAAAACCTTCGTCAGTATTAACCTAAGACAGTCCATTAATGGACGTGCCA
Organism: Nomophila noctuella; assembly: GCA_958496325.1. Lineage (NCBI taxonomy): Eukaryota > Metazoa > Arthropoda > Insecta > Lepidoptera > Crambidae > Nomophila > Nomophila noctuella. Next base: position 17,368,714 of record OY292482.1, read on the forward strand.
ACTCAGCTATTGGGCCAACGGTATTGGAGCTTGTCCTGATCATCCGGCGCGCGCAGCTCTCCGACAGAGGCGTGTGGACGTGCCGTGCGCACAACCAGTACGGCGAGCAACGCCGCGGCTCGCGCTTGCGCGTGCGCTCGAGGCTACTGGTGACGGTGCAGCCGCAGCTGCAGGTACGTGCTTCTACAGTCAACACCTTCGCCAGTATTAACCTAAGACAGTCCATTAATGGATGTGCCAACACAGCTGTTAGGCTATCAGTCCCGGAGCAGTTCCTGATCATGCGGCGCGCGCAGCTCTCCGGTAACGGTTCAGCTACAGCTGCAGGCAGGTTCATCCAGTCAGTAGGGTCCTAGATGACTGACGGGATGAACCAATGTATGGTACCAACAGCACTACGTGCCTTGAACTACCCCATCTCTTCACGTGCACATTCCGGGGGATATAAACTGTTGGGGGTTTACTTGTGTAATGGCCGTTCACCATACTGTGGTCACCAACTTTGCTTATTATATTATAGCTCAGCGTGGGGCTACAAAAGACTGCAAATGGTTCACCTTTCACATCAAAACTACATCGATCTGCAAAGATCTTTTATTACCCATTTGAAAACTTTTCCATCGCCTGTTACACACTGTGAAAACAAACCTATTAATATGCTCGTAGCGAGTTCTTGACGTTGTTAACACAAGACGGGACACGTGCTCCTCATCCGCACATCACCGAATTCGCGTTACAGCCTCATCGCCGTTGGAAAAATTGAAAAATAAGTATTCAGTCCGCAGAGCGTCCCCGAGACATGGCCCGTGCTATTCCGACGCTCGCTCGGTGAATTTTGACGAGCCGTGTCGCTGCAGGGATGGATTTGTACATTATTTGCAAACAGAAAGCTTTGGCGGGTGAAACGAGTTTTTCTTTCGAAAAAAAATTGCATGTAAGACAATTATGAAATAAATTGACGACAAAATATTTGAGATAACAAAATTTTATTTCTGTAATTTGGCTTTCTCAAAAGAGTAGCAATTTTTATACGACACTGTACATGTATTACTTACGCTAGTAAATCATTTAAAATCTCAGTCAACAAAATATAAACTTCGTCGAAATAAAAAGAAAATAATCTAAAAGTCTAAGTTTTCGTAGCACTAACAATATCAACTCTTGGTGATAAGATCAGAGGACTCCAATCCAAAGTCTAGGAACAAACTTTGAACGGTTCCTACAATTCCTGACACTTCGAAGGACTCCAAACTTATCTAACTCGTTCTGCAACAAACAAATTAACTCAATCACCCAACTGTCCTGAGTGCAAAAAGTCGCCGAGTGACCGGGCCCAAGACAATTCCCGCCGAACCATGAATAATTCACGCGGCGGGAACTCGATTACGATCGAGTGTTCCCAACTCGACTCATCTTTGTCGCGAGTTGATACTGAACTCGTTAAAACTAGTGATGTGTGTGAGGCGATCGGTTTTATAGCTAGCAAGCTTTGTGGGAAAACTTGCTATTATTTTTATAAACACCTGAGAATTCACCTCAGCTTGGTTATACGTGGCCTTGTTGATCGTGAAGAAGGAAACTATGGCAGTAAATATTTTTTCTAGCATTGTTAAAGTGCACTAACTATGCTAACATAAAAATAAGTTTCTTTACAAAAACACTGTTATAATATACTGATTACTCAATCATAATTACTGATTTCATGGTGTACATAATTATACTGATTACATGTTTTATAATCCTATCAGCATTTACAGGATATTATGTATGTATGCGCACAAGCAACAGTGTAAGCTCAGGTGCAGACCTCACTCTCATACATAAAAAGTATACATAAAAAGACGCACGTCATGTCGTTCGCTATCGACATCCATGATCACGTTACTGTTATAGCGTTCTTCGTAACAGAGCGTACGAGCCTCGAATATCGACAAATAATGGATGTGTTCAAAATGGCATTTGCTAACAGCATTAGGACTTTGGCCCGCTTACTTGAAAACTTTACCAGCCCGCTCAAATGTGATAGCTAATGAGATTTCGCAACAGTTGTTAACCACAACATTGTCGACGTTCTATAAATACGAATATTAGTTTTACTACCAAGTTAAATATCCTCAATGCCGACAATGAAGCAATAATTGGATGAAATGAGGAACTCAAATCAATCGATAACTTTTTATTATAATTTAATATTTAATGTCGAATTTATTACTATCCTGAGAAGTATGGAGCAAAATATTACTCTTATGTCAAATGTAAGGGTAAGTTTTTAAATCTTTGTATGAAATACAATAATTATTTTGTAAAGGCGCAATTTCTTTGTTACATGCCTTGGTTATGAAATGTTAAGCACCCACTAGAGCATGTTGCGTTTGACTGTGAGCATCCCTTAATGTGCATCCTAGTGAACCTTCAGCCCTTCAGCTTCCTTTGATCGCTTGCCCTTTCATTTAACTCACTGGTAAGAGCTAGTAAGAGACTCATTTCACTAAGAGAAATAAATACAACGATAACGAAATCCGTCTGTGTTATATATTAATACGAAAAGTTACTCAGATTATATAAAAATCTGTAAATTTAGCGGTGTTATTAAAATGTGAAACTATCTTAATCTGTTTTTCTATGATTGTATGAGTGTGACATCCCTCTAGGCAACTAGAGTGTAAACATAGTACACCTAGGCTTACATTTAGAGGTTAGATGACTCCGTCTCTAAAGTGAGTTAGGAGAATTTGAAATGATACTCGTAACAAAAAAGCAACACGCCGGATTCGAGGAAGTAATACCGCAGGTTTATTTGCCAACAGACTCTCCTCGTTGAATTTCAGGTAGATTCTCTAATTCCATTTGTATATTTCTCTCACGTTCATCATTTCCACCATCGGTGCCGGAATAAATAATTTTGTATTGCAAAATGTTATTACATTTTCGTAATGTGACGAGGCTGAAAAACCTCTGGGGAATGACCTAAATACTTTAATTTCTTAACGTAGGTAACATTGTGCAGGAGGATCACACTTTTTAGCTCTTGTTTGAATTCTGTTCGGAAGGAACATATTTTTGAAAGTGAATAAACCAAAATAAATCCTTTTATTTTTATTTAATATATGCTTTTTTTAGAACTTCACATAATATTAACGATGGTTATTCTTGGTTTCATCAGTCACAATTTCCAATTAATAAGCAGCGGCAATTTCTAGTGTTTTCGATTTTACCATACTGCTGCGTTCATTCCATCCACTTGCCCATATTCGTGATTTTAGGCATAAGGGGAGGCTTATCTATCAGTGGCCTGAAATAGAGTGATGATCATGATGATAATCATAACCCATCTACTATACCATTCCTGAATTATCCATGAAACTGATTCAAGTATAATTATTTCCACAGGTAGCAAACTCAGGGAGTTCAGTGGCCTTCAACTGCTCGGTCGAAGGCGGCGACGCGCGGATCCGATGGCTCCACGACGGAGTCCCAGTGGGGGGTGGGGAGCGCATCCTCAGGATACATGGGGTGGTTCGAGCCCATCGCGGGATGTACCAGTGCTTCGCCGAGAGAGATCTGGACAGTGCGCAAGCGGCGGCGGAGTTGAGGCTTGGAGGTCAGTTGCAGTTTGTACTACGATTTTTAAAATATTCCAGATTGCTTAGACGTAACCCACTGGTTTTATGTTTTACGTTACCCAAAAAGATTTCTCCATCAATTTTTTGATTAAGCACGTACGTAAGTAGGTACGTAGATGGGTTCTGAGCAAGGGATATTACATTTTTGCAAACTATTTATGTTGATATAGGTAAAAGCGAGTAGTGCTCTCCTAAGGATATTGGCAGAAACGCATTGATAGATCGTAAATCGATGACTACTCCGATTAATCATTTTTTTTTAAATACATTCATATCTCAAACATACAAGAGACTTATTTTACTAGAGCCTGTTGTTTATCAATTGTAAACAACAGGCTTTTGTTAATTCATTCTGATACAATATGGTGTATCGGAATGAAATATTGATTCGTATACAAGGCCGCAGAAAGTGGTGAAATACAATCTCTCCCAAAATGAAACCTAGCATTTCAAAACCCTTACGCGCCTACATGATGAGTCCTAAACGCTATCAACCATGCTTCGACGGAAGGCTAAACGTCATTCGCCTTAGCCTGCTATCTCGACTATACATATCATCAAAACACCTGCACTTTACACGGCTCTTTCAGATTTACTAACGAATATGTACCGTCATTTGTTTGCATAGGGTCCAAAATACTTTCTCGTGTTTCTGAACATTTATGGTGAGCTCGTTAGGGAGCCCGCTTAGCTCCTCACCTCGAGGTATCATTTCCACTATCGCTTTGAAGGTCTCAATTTGTTTGGGTGGAAGACTTTCGCCTCGTTATCTTGCCTGTTCACGATGTTTGCCAAGGATCATAAAATTTGTGAAGAATAGCTACTTTCTTAGCGACGTAAATACGATTTTGTAAGTTGCTCCCCATAGTTTTACCTTTGGGTAAGGGATGAAGCCTTGAGTGCGAGACTCTAGGGACCGTTTTATGCTCTAGGATTAAAGCGTTCTTCATGTAAGATAATCCGAAGGGTAAAGTCAGAATTACAAACTTGGTAAACAAAAGAGAAATGTCATCAAAATAATAGCAAACCTTTTTTTAATGTTGATATTTTTTTACGTTTGGTTAGTTTAGTTGCTTAAGTATCGGTATCGAGGTTCTGAAGTTCTAAGTTTGGTATCCGAGCCCAGAAAAAGGATTTATTATGAAATGTTATAAATCTTAATTTATATAACTGTGTAGTTATCGCGTATTATAGTTGGCCGACGTCCTAGTCTGTCAGCGTAATAGCTATAATATCCACTCTTTTTTACTTATAAACACGCAAGAATTTCTGTGTAGATTTAATCCTACAAGGCGTGAGTTTGAGTCCACTTATTAAGGCCTAAGCTCATTGCTGGCAAACGACCTCGCAGCCAGTCGCCCGTCAAAAGTAATCCCCAACTTGCTGCTACATCTTTTGTGAGAAAATTACGCGTGTGAGGGGATTCCGCCTTTTAGTGTTCCGTAGCTTAGTTATTCTCACAGTGCTGCTTTTGACGGGGTTTACAGAAAATGAGGTGCTTATTAACACCTACCTTTATTATAAAAACCGGTTCATGAAATAAAATTTACAATTAGTCTCAGAATGATTTGGTGAGTAAGAAAACTTGCGTCTACAAGTAAGAAAAAATATTTTAAGTTTTTTAATTAATTAAAATAATACGTAGTTTAATTTGTCTAATAGTGAATACATAATAAGAAAAAAGCTGATTTCGTAAGTGTTTGTGGAGGGATCTGTTCAGAGAGTGAATGATTAGCGTGCATAATTGTTGTACCCTGTAAAAATTCCCATGTAATTCTTGGTCTGACGGCAAAAAACGTCTTTAACATATTCATTACAAAAATTAGTTTGAATCCTCACAAAGGAACGCTAAAAAAGTGGTAATAGAAAGAGCTCATTTGAATATTTAAGACGGTGCACCTTCAGTTTATTGCTTCCGCTTCCTACAAAGAGGGATTACGCGAACGGATCCGGGAACTAATGTTGTTGGGTACTCGCTCGTTTGTTCTCGTTTCGTTTATTAGCTGTTGCGTCGTATTGTATTAGTGAACGAATTTTTACACATCTTGTAGAGAATCCTAGTTGGTTTCGTACGTGGCCTTGATTACAAGACCCTTTTTGGCACAAGAAAAAAAAAACGTTTTTTAAAGTAGACTACAACTCTAATGTTAAAGTTAAAGTCATGATTTAGTCAACCCAGGACCTGTAATGATCAAAGCTTACAGTACAGTGGCACATACAGTTGGTATTCATCAATATGAATTTAATAAGTATGGAAAAAACACCAGTATAATCAGGAAAAGTTTTAAATTTTAGAATCACTAGACGCACAGTAGGATGAAAGCTATTAACGAACGAATTATTCTAGTCACGCCAATCAATTTAGGGTCAAAAAGTTTAATATACCACATCACTTAAACAGTGCTTAACGCCTATATAAAACATCAAATAACACAACCACATTATGCATCTATTTATATGAGATTTAAAGAAATCAGTAATCACCCAGATGTATTTGCTCTATCACAATCAACTTGCATATTATTCAATACATATATTATGTAACTGCATCGTATTCAAAATACGCTTACGTTGAACAATTTAATCCGATGCGCTTAAAGCGGTTATGTTGTCGAGTGTATGTTATCGATTACAGCCGGCCGCTATGACAGAGTGAGATTATTATTATTTGGTGTTTCTGTAATATATGTGCGCTAATTACCACAGGGTCAGATCAATGTATGTGTGTTTCTTTTTACTGTATCCCCCTACCAGTTGGAATTCTTAGATTTTTTTAGAATAAGATCTTTTCCTCACCGTGTCCACTTAGACATTAAGAAAATCAAATCAACATCATAAAATTAACGAAAAAATGATACAGGGTCTTAAAGAAACGGTACTATACAAGTGCATAGATAAATAAATAAATAAATTCATTGGACCAACACACCAATTGCCTAGCCCCAAACTAAGCTCAAAGCTTGTACTATGGATGCTAGGGAACGGATAGACATACTTAAATACATTTATAAACATCCATGACTCGAGTACAAATGCCGATGTTCATCACACAAACATTTGCCCCTAGCGGGATTCGAACCCGCGACCTTAGGTTTTGTAGCCAGGGTCTCTAGCCACTCGATCAACAGCCCTGTATAGATCGTACCACCTTGCGCCTCTTGGACGATATGAGCACGGAGCGGTTATGTTGTCGAGTGCATATGTCATTGACTCGGCAGTAACTGCTTTCCGAATCGGTGGTAGAGTCATTATTTTGTAATTTTTTTTTTGACGATTAATAAGTGCTTCTATGAAGCCTATGTTAATAAAGAATATTTTGAATTTGAATTTGAATTTGGATTGCAGCCGGCCATAGCCGGCGGCCATGCGTCACACGAGTGACGCGACATCAGATACGTCTGAAGGAGATAACCGTTGTCTGTTCATTTGCTTGAACTAGGGTCAATATTGTGCATATTGTTATCCATATAAACCTTCCTCTTGAACGATATGTACACGGAGTGGTTATATTGTCGAGTGCATGTCATTGATTGCAGCCGGCCATAGCCAGCGGTCATGCGTCACGAGTGACGCGGCATCTGATATGTCTGGGAGATAACTACTGCCTGTTCATTTATTTGAGTCGTAGTCAAATTGTATGATAGTTCTCAAACTATCAATTCGTCCACTTATTTTATGACTTGTTACGAGCCGTGAGATTATGACATTTGCAGTTAGTTAATCGCATCTCTGTGCTGTTACTAAAAAATTGGTAAGATTGTCTTTGTATTCCAGTAAGTGTCATTCATATTCGCTTTTTTAGAGCAACTTGCAATATTTCCATCACTACATAGTATAAAACAAAGTCGCTTTTTCTGTCATGTTGTCTGTTGTATGTCCCTATGAACGCTTAAATCTTTAAAACTACGCAACGGATTTTGATGCGGTTTTTTTAATAGATAGAGTAACTCATGAGGAAGGTTTTTATGTATAATATCATCCATTAAATAGTGGACAAGTACCACGGGCGAAGCCGGGGCGGGCCGCTAGTATTAAATAAATGTGACGGCATGCGTCCTACATAATTAGCTGACTACCAAATGTCACTACTATTCTCAATGAATAAAAAGGGACGCAAATCCATCTCCAAAATTCACCCAATAATTTGCTTACGAATCAGTTGTGTACTCGAGTGTATGTTATTGATTACAGTTCTGCAGTAATAACGGGAGGGCCATGCGTCACGCGCCACTGCTATCAGATGCGTCTGTCGGAGAGATAACACGACCGCCGCTTGGTTATTTATTAAAATGACCCATAGAGTGACTGCGGATATGTAGATTGATAGATAAAGCTGTTATCTGCATTAATACGCAGACACAATGGAAAAAGTAAAGAAAACACATCGCCCGAATCACACAGAATGTGCCATTTACATTGTGTCTACAACTGCGCCATCCCATTAAGTATTTATGTTAATGTTTTTAAATAAATAAATAAAATATTACAGCATCGCCAATACAGTATGAAAGTATATGTGGGTGTTGCTGCTATGCAAAAGGGCATCGTTTACCGAGAATTGCAGAAAAGTTTCAGATGAAGATGAAGAGAAGTGAAACTTCTTTGCAATTCCCGGTAAACGAATGTTACTCGCAGTTCAATATTCAAGTTTTCCAAGCCGATGGGATAATGATGTATATATTAACAAGCGGCCGCCCGCTGTACTTAATTGACCTCTCTACAGATTTATTACTACAGATATAGATAGACAAGCGGCCGACCGCGACTTCGACCGCGTGGAATTCAAATCCTTTTTTTCGCAAAAAAGGTAGCCTTTGTTCTTTATCAGGGTCTAAAGATTGTATGTGCTATATTTCATCAAAATCGGTTGTGAGGTTTAAGCGCGAAAGCGTAACTGACAGACAGACAGACAGAGTTACTTTGGTATTCAGAATATTAGTAGTGATTTCAATGTCATTCTCTAGGAAGTGACTAAGGAATATCTTATCCACATTTCTTATGAACATAGTAAGTTAATTTCGGAGGAGTATAACATCATACTCGTAAGTATCAAAACTATTAATCTTATGTCATGAGGCTCGGGAACAAGAGAACGTGTTATGAGATAAGCTTTCATTTGACTAATATCCCTTTTTGCCTCATGGTAGGGGCAAAAACAGTATCATACCTACAAGATACTCTTCCTACAGCTTAAGACCCTAACGGATTACACGTGCCGAGGAAGGTCAAGATCGCTTATTCAGTTAGACACTTTCTGTACAGGCTTATCTTGCGTAAACTCGGGTTTCGCAGAAAAGTATTTATTAGATAGTTAATTCTGAGGTTTTATACGTTTTTTAGGGTGCTAAATGTTGTCATTTATGACTTAAGTACAAATTAAGTATTACGTCAAATATTATTATTAATCTTCTCAATGGTAGATGAATTTAAGTTCAAACTAAGTTTTATTTGAAAAGAAAAAAATCTAATATTTTTACTTGGAAGATCCGTATGCACGGCATATGTATCACTGAAGTAAAAACCGATGGAAACAACAAACTCTCGTGTTTATTTTACGACAGCGGTAATCAACATTTTTCAAAGCCCGAATAAATTCGTTCCTTCCACGTAGTCAAATTGATCATTTGACAAAGATGGAATAAGTTGGGACATGGAGTGACCCGGATATCCGGATACGATGATGACCGTATTGATTAACGCCAGCTGCAGTAACCGGACAGGCCGTGCGTCACTCGTGGCTGGGACACGATGCACGGGCTGAGTGATAGGAGACGGCGGTGGATATTTACAATGAATTATTGATGAATAAACACATAACATACATTTTTGATGAATTACAAAGTAGTCGAAATAGAATAATTCTTTTTACGGTCCTTTAGTTTTTTGGGAGTTTCATGTGCTCTATTTTCATAATGGTTATTAGTATTTTGTACAAAATATAGACACCAAATTATTAAAATAGCCAACATTGAATACTAAAGTGACTTCAAACTTCCTACAATATTATTTATTTATTTACATAAGGTGCGCAGACAGATTACAATCATTACTAAACTTATATTTATGAATGTCATATAACTTATCTAGACAGTAATCCATTAAAACATACACAACATGATTTTATTAATAGTGGTTACTTACTAAAATAAGTTAATCACAACACATTTAAATAACTAGATTTTCAATTGGGTTCCCTACTATGTGTACGATTCAGTTTACATGCGTATTAAAATAATGTTTAATAGGATCTTCGCCAAAAGATGCTAACTTAACTTCTCTTTAATATCAAAAGATTAGAATAATTTCTTACTTTTCAAAACAAAACCGCTACCCCTTATGCATCGGATCATTGACACATCAGAGCCATGTCCACTGTAATCAATTCAAAGCTGCGCCAAATGGGCGGCTCGTCACATTCGCTGCGTTCCGTCCGCGCCGCACAAGCCTCCATTTTGTTTTACGTAACTGACGCTTAAAGCCCATCGTTTGCGTTATATCGTCGTGAACTGAGCGTTTGGGCGTGGAACAAACATGCATGTAGCTTGGAGTATAGCAATAACTATGTATGGGATTATGGCGCGGTTTGAGTTCGGGTTTTGGAACTTAAGCTTAGAGTTTGCTTGAATTTAACAATGCTTGTATCACAATAAATGTTTCATGATGATTTCATGGGCAACAAAACAAGATGTTTGTCGCCTAAAGTGCCACGCGTGAGCTACCAACCAGGCCGTAAATTAAGCCTCTTTACTAACGACGCTGCACACCGAAACGCAGCATCAAGTGTGAACTTAGTGATGCGATTCCTATGATATCGTAAGAACTTTTCTGTAAAGGCGGCTTTCTTATACTACAACTGAAGGATCTCCCACGACATACGATGTTTTGCGCTATCAATAAAGTAGATCATATCTATAAACGGAACCTCTTATAATCCATTTACTATGTAATGTAATAAACCACAAACACTTTCGCAGGGTTCATACAAGATTTAAAAAGGGAAGTATGTTAATTTCCTCCGACTAACTTAATTAGGTCGGTTTATTACAAAGTATACACGGGCCCGCCATTACAGCGGCTAATGGCGGCGAGAGCTAGCCATACATCCTCTCTATTATTCCATTAGGCAGTTTCGGATCATCCTCACGTTTGACTTACGGCGGGTATTACCGGGGTAGTGCAGCAGACCGTATAGGCTCACGGTAAATGCCATTATTGAAAAGCATTATGGAAATAGTTTATTAATATTTAGAACGAAAATTACACTTTTCACTTCATCATCATATTATAACAGTCCAATTGATTTTTCTCTCAAATTACAAGTGGTAATTTACTGCAAGATAAAAATCGTTGGCTGTATTTAGGCAAAGCTTATATACCATTACTGCACACTGGTGAAAAATATTAGAAAACCGAATTGACTAAGTTATAGTCTGCAAACTAAATAAGCGTTAAAATAATAATTGAGTAGATAATGTTAAACAATGTGAACGTGTTAATTAGCGTTGGTGACTTAATGCCCTAATCTAGTACGGGCACATAATATTTTCTCCGTAATCACTTTAACTATTCACAAAGGCAACAATTTTACTAATTAACTAAAAATAACTAAATGATTTCCAGACCGACATGGTTAAAGTCCCAGGAGCGTTAAAACAATGGCTGCCTGTAATTAGCCCCACAATTAGTAGTCCAATATCAGAGCTGGGCATCTCGTATAAATTCGTACAAAACGATGCATCGTTTACATAAGAGTTAACGTTGTAAACGGGCAGAGTGCCAGGGGATGAAAGCGTGGTTCGAATGATAGGCGATGGCGATGAATAAAAATAGGATAAGAATCTTAATACTTTTCATGGTGAATTTATCTGAACTGTTAGATGTTATACATGCATAAAGAAATAACCTTCTGTTTTTGCATTTTCCTTATGATTTGTTTACTTACTTACTGTAATAGCGCAGGGACCCAATATGGGTCTTAGCCTCCAATGATTTGCTTATTATAAGTAGTTATAGTTTTTATGTATTTAGGAAACATAATTTTGCTACAATTAATTTATTATATTTTTAAACTCGTCGATGGTGTGTGTTGTTGTATGTGACTATATAAGACAAAACTTTTCATCGCATTATTATCAAAATTTTAGTCCCAAAAAACAAGACTGAATTTTTCATACGAAAAGTTTTGTCTTTTCTCAAGATTATGTTTGAAATATACATAGTTGTACATTTTCAAATAAAACAATAACCGTTCTTCATATGTAAAACATTCAAATTCTATCCCTTATCCCACCGCGTAACAGATGACCCTCGCTTCGTCCGTTTCCACGGATGCAATAAAGAGCGAGCGCTGCCCGCGAGTTTAGCTCCTCATAACTCTGCTTAGCTTTCTGCGTTCTATTGTACTGGGACGGAAAATGTAATGAAACATGACGTGGCTTTGATTTTTGACGACGTATATGCAATCCGCGTGTATCAAAGAAATATTCCGTGAAACAATTTCTCATATGTAAAACCTTCAAATTCTATCCCCCTGTCCCACCGCATAACACATGACTATCCCTGTCCTGTCCGTTTCCCCGGATGCAATAAAGAGCGTTTAGCTCCTCATAACTCTGCTTAGCTTTCTGTGTTCCATTGTACTGTGACGGAAAATATTACGAAACGTGACGTGACTTTGATTATTGACAGCGTATTTGCTATCCGCGTGTATCGAAGAAATATTCCGTAAAACAATTTCTCATATTTTAAACCTTCAAATTGTATCCCCCTGTCTCACCTCATAACACATGACTATCCCTGTCCGTTTACCAGGATGGAATAAAGTGCGTGCACTGCCCGCGAGTTTAGCTCCTCATAACTCTGCTTAGCTTTCTGTGTTCCATTGTACTGTGACGGAAAATATTACGAAACGTGACGTGGCTTTGATTATTGACGACGTATTTGTAATCCGCGTGTATCGAAAAAATATTCCGTAAAACAATTTCTCATATTTTAAACCTTCAAATTTTATCCCCCTGACCCACCACATACCTAACACATGACTATCCCCGTCCGTTTTCCCGGATGCAATAAAGAGCGTGCACTGCCCGCGAGTTTAGCTCCTCATAACACTGTTCCATTGTACTGCAGGGGATATGGGGAAATGATCACGGCATTGATGGTTAATAAAACGTTACGCGGCCTTTGATTATCGATGTATTTGTGGTGGCGTGTGCTATTGCCCTGATTAGGTTATTGACGGTGTACTGTTAGGTACTGTTGTATCTTGTTATGTTTTGTTGTTTGGTAGTGAATTGTCTCGTAAAGAAGGTCGTTGTTGTGACAGTAATACAAACAATGGGTGTGTATCGAATTATCAGAAACTAATGATAAGCAAATAAAATATTTGAAAGACCGTTGTTATTAAGTTCAAATGAGATTTAGTAAGAAAGTTAGGCTGATGACCTTCCTCTTCAGTAAACTCCGTAAATTACTTTTGTTAATGTGTTGTCTCGTCAAAACTCCAAGCGACTTAATTAAATAGGCTAGCGTTCGTTTCCGTCGAGATTCGTAGCAAAATCTAAATGTTATTATTTATTTTGTATCAATTTAATGAAATAGTAGCAGTGCTTTATGCTGCCGTATCGGGCAACATAACTTCCATTGCGTTTTTAGGCGGCTTTCGGAGCCAAATCCTCTTTAATCTAGCTATCAAGCTAAACCTGTTTATTATTCGTTGTAGTCGGGATGGCCATATATTCGCTGTTAATAGCAGCCTTGACGTTATGGCTCTGATAAACGATCCGTACAACATGCACGCTATAGACTATAGAATTTAAGATCATTGTTGATACCGAATTTTTGTTTTATCACATTGTAAGGTTGGGTGTTATAGGTGAGTAATGAAACAACCGAATGCTGGATAAAGACTGACTATATTGTCAAAGCATCCTAAATATATACTTACTACATCTCATCACTATCCCACATAAAAAAATAAAATAAAAGTTTACCTTTATTTTATTTTGTTTTATACCTAGGTACTTTATACGCTAGTTTAAGATTATAGTTATGATAAGATTATACAATTGGTAAGTTAGGACAAGCTTTATATGATGTCCAATATCCGTTTAGTTTTAATAAAATATATTGAATGTTACATTGTTTTTTTTTTTATATTCATAAACATACAATAAACATAGTTTACTACCTTTTACACGTGGTAAGAAAACAATATTATCATATTATTAAAAACAATACAGTGTTTTTATGTTTTAATAATTAGTTAGACATAAATGAAATGTACAGTTTCGTTCTGTTCTTATGTACTAAAAGCGGTTTATTATCTTTCAATATTTCAACATTGGGTGATTTATCTTTAATAACTTTGTAAGGTCCTGAAAAGATGCTCTGAAACTTATTACCCGATTCGTTTTTTAATAATATTAAATCATTAGGTTTGTAGGACACCGGGTTCATATTTCGATCATATTTTGTTTTCCTGTTTATTTTACTTGCAATTAAATTATTTCTTGCTTCGTTTTGAGATAATTGAATTCGATATTTTAACTCTAAGGGATAACTATCATAGTTATATAATGGATCTACTTGTCCTGAGTCTAAGCTCGACGGTAAAACACATTTTTTACCAAAAACTAACTCGTAAGGGGTAAACCTGGTTTCTGTATGCACAGAAGTATTGTATGAGAAGCACCAGTAAGGAAGCCAGGTACTCCAAGCTTCGGGGTGGTTGTCGGTTTGTATTCGTAAGTAATTACCTAGGTGTTTATGTGAATTCTCCAATGCGCCAATGCTCTGATGATGGTACGCCGTTGAGTTTAACTGGTTAATGTGTAAAAGTTTACATACCTCCTTTACTGTGGATGACAGAAACTCGGTTCCCCTATCCGTCGCAATTTCCTTGGGTATCCCGTACCTTAAAATAAAATTATTAACAAAATTTCTAGCTACCTCTTCTGACGTTTTAGTATACATTGGGTAAGCCTCTACATATTTACTTAATTCACATTGTATGGTTAAAATATACATACAATTATTGACGTCTCTATCTAACGGTCCTACTACATCTAAAAAAATTTTTTCGAAGGCCGTGTTCGCCGTAGTAGTAATACTCATTGGCTCTTTTGTGTAATGGGAAGAATATTTTTGTCTTTGACATTTATCACATTTTTTAACGAACTCCGTAACATCTACTTCAAGGCCTGACCAAAAATAATATTTTTTGATATTATTTATCATCCGCCTTATGCCCGCGTGGCCACTTGTGGGCAGAAGGTGGAAATCGTTAAGAATTACTTTTTGGTCATCCTTATTTTCAATCCTTTTTACATCTCTTAATATGCACAACCTTGGTCCGGACCACATTTTGTCATTTTGAATTTCATTTACTAATTTTTTAACAAAAATGTTATTATTATTATTTTTTATAAAATATATCTCTTTTATATCAATTTGAGCACAAAAACTACTCAGTTCTCTCGCAAATTCGTCTGGCGATAGTTGCGATCGAGAAGCTGTATTTATGAAAATAGTATTACACGACGGTACATAGCACAAACATTTACTTTCGTGTCTAATTTCATTCAAGTTTCGATATTTAATTAATTCATTAGCGCTAATGAAACGAAGTTCCGTGAAGTACTTCGGTTTACTATTTATTTCCACAACTTTTGGGTGATCAAGCCAATCGTTTTGGGAAATAATAGCATCCCGAGTTTGCCTAGCTCTTTGTCCTCGCGTCATTACATTGATAACACATTGGTTCATTTCTTTTAATTCATTAGATGTTATTATCATGCGTGATAAAGCATCTGCCGCAGAGTTTTCTTTTCCCTTAATGTATTCTATTACAAAGTCGTATTCCTCAATAATTAACCTAAACTTTAACAACCTGCTTGAAGGATCCTTCATTCCGAATAAAAATACAAGTGGTTTGTGGTCTGTTTGAATTTTAAATTTTCGACCAAATAAATATGGACGAAAATGTTTCACGGCCCAGACAATCGCAAGCAACTCTTTCTCAATAGTCGGATACCTCTTTTCGGCTTTGTTTAGACTTCGACTAGCATATGCCACGGGTCGTCCATCACCATTACACAACACAGCACCTATGCCATAACCTGAGGCATCGGTTTGTAAAATAAATTCGTTTTGATTTGAAAAATCGGGATATTGCAATACGGGATGTGAAATAACATTTTCTTTCAATATTTTAAATGATTTTTGACACTCCTCGTCCCATTTAAATGATACGTTTTTCCTACATAAATTATTAAGTGGATAAGCTTTTGTTGCAAAATTTGGAATAAATTTTCGGTAGTAATTTACGAACGCGACAAATCGTTTTACTTCGTCGGTTTTTGTCGGGACGGGATAGTTTTTTACGACTTCGATTTTATTTGGGTCGGGAATCACACCATCCGAGGACACCACATGCCCTAAATAAAGAAGTTCTTTTTGTAAAAAGTTACATTTTTGCGGATTTAATTTTAATTTAACTTTACGTAATCTCTCCAAAATGTCTTGAAGGTTTTTTATGTGATTCTCCAGATCCCTACTGAAGCAGACCAGATCATCTTGGTAGACTAGGCATTTCTCATATGTTAAGCCTGTCATAGCCATAGTCATCATGCGGGAGAACGAGCTCGGGCTAGTCTTGAGCCCCATTGGCATTCTAGTCATTTGGTATTGACCGGAGCAGAAAGCTGTGTACTTGCGACTGTCTGGATCTAAATTGACATTGTAATAACCTTGATGCAGATCTAAATGTGAAAAATACACACAGCCAGATAACGAATCTAAAATTTCCGTTATATTAGGTAATGGAAACTTGTCATCATGTATTACATTGTTAAGCTTTCGATAATCGATGACCAAACGCCATTTTTTGTTTCCATTACTGTCTGGTTTTTTAGGTACTAATAGTATAGGGCTTGACCACTCACTTTGGCCTGGTTCTATTACCCCTTCAGACAATAAATTATCAATCTGATTTTTAATTTCGGTTTTTAAAGCGTGCGGTAATCTATATGGTTTTGAATAAATTGGTTGCGTGTTTGGTTTTAATTCGATTTTGTGATTGTAAATATTAGTAGTTGATAATTTGTCTCCCTCTAAATAAAAAATGTCTGAGTATTTAGCACATAAACGCTCTATATTAATTTTTTCTTCTTTATTCAAGTGATTTAAATTTAATTTTGAAAATAATTGTTTGACTCTTGATGCATTTTTCACATTTTTATCGAAAACACAAATATTATAAGCCTTGGAACTCTGTATATCGAGATTAATGTCCGATAAAGTTACGTCTTTTGTAGTTGTGTTCAAAATCCGTAAAGGTATTTTACCGTTCTGCGGAGTCACTAATGTACTCGCAACAAAAATTCCTTCACGAATTTCTTTCGTAACAACGACACAATCTTCCATTAAATTAGTATTGATATAATGAATCGATTCAGACCGAGCTGGTAAAGTCATTAGAAAATCTTTCGTACTAGATAATTTGATAATTATCTGTGTGGAATTATTTTTTTTTTTTTTTTTTATTTATGTAGGCCTCAGTGAGGCACTTATAAATCGTCAAAGATACATGTACAATATAATGAATCTACCACCGACTTCGGAACGCAGTCATCTGCCGAGAAGAAGCGGCAAGAAACTCGACAGTTGCTCTTTTAAATCGCCAATAATTACAATCTTTTTTAAATACATTGATTTCATAACGTTCTCTAACTAAGCCTCACATTCAATATTAAAATAAAATAAAAAAAATGTATAGATAGACTGAGTCCCAGCTGACCAGTCGCTACTAATGACACCTGATCAATCGCGTATGGTAAGGTATGACGTATGTGTCAGCCATCATCTCACTCAACCAATTCAGAGAGAACACTCCTGCCACATAGCGCCACCACCACAGCAACATTTTAGAGAGCATGACTACCAAGACACAGTCCATCAAATTGTCATTTTAAAAAATACAACCAAATAGAAAATGTAACTGAACTGTAGGACAAAGTGCACAAAATTAAAAATGGATTGTTACAATGATAAAAACATCGAATTCACATAACATAATTGAAATAGAAATTAACACTTCCATATTAACTTATCGTTCACATAATCAGCAGTAGAATAATATCCTTTTTCCATTAATACCTTTTTAATGTGATTCTTAAATTTAATATAAGGTAAATTTAAAAGTTCATTAGGAATCTTGTTATAATAGTGAATACTTTGCCCCACGAACGAACGAGACACTTTCTGTAGCCTAAAACGTGGAAATGAAATTTTATGTTTATTTCTAGTGTTCCTGCTGTGCATGTCAGATTTTTTTGAAAAAAGATGTATATTTTGATGCACATAAATTATACAATTATAAATATACTGCAAAGCTACCGTGAGAATGTTTATTTCTTTGAATTTTTCCCTTAACGATGTTCTAGCACTGAGTTCATAAATATATCTAATCGCTCGTTTCTGTAAGACGAATATAGTTTGGATATCAGCTGCCTTTCCCCAGAGTAAGATACCGTAAGACATTATGCTGTGAAAGTAGCTGAAATATACTAAACGCGCCGTTTCAACATCGGTTAGCCGCCTAACCCTTCTAATAGCAAAAGCAGCTGAACTAAGCCTATTTGATAAATTACTTATATGTGGATACCATTGTAATTTTGAATCTAACGTTAAACCGAGAAAAACTGTCGAGTTCACAACTTCTAAATGAGTATCATTTAATTTTATTGTAGATGATAATACCCTGTTTACGTTTGGCAAATTGAAACTTACACATTTTGTTTTTTTAGCATTCAGTTGCAGATTATTAATATTAAACCAGTTTGAAACCTTATCGAGTGCAATATTTACATCATCAACACAGTTTTTAGTCTTATCCATGTTAAATATTAAGGAAGTGTCATCTGCAAATAACACAATCTTACATAGGTTCTCGACAATAAAAGGTAAGTCATTTATGTAAATTAAAAACAATAAAGGTCCTAGAATAGACCCTTGAGGCACTCCGATCCTTACAAGAGACCCAGAGGAAAAGACACCATTTACATTAACTTTCTGTATTCTTGAGTCCAAATATGATTTGATTAATTCTAAAGATGTATCCTTAATACCATAGTGATGTAGTTTGAGAATTAGTGTTTCATGATCAACACAGTCAAAAGCCTTCGATAAATCACAGAACACACCAAGGGCGTTACGTGAGTTCTCCCATGCGTCATAGATGTGTTTTAGAAGGGCGACGCCTGCGTCAGTTGTAGAGCGGCCTTTGGTAAAGCCATATTGCTCCGGATGAAAAAGCTTACTAGACGCAAAATGTGCCAATAACTGCTCATGCATGACTTTCTCGAAAATCTTGCTAAGAGCTGGCAAGATGGAAATCGGTCGGAAATTACTAGGGTCATGACTATTACCGGCTTTGAACAAAGGTATGACTTTGCTATACTTCATCATATCAGGGAAAACACCTTCATTAATACAATTATTAAAAATATCGGCCAGAAAGGGGGCAATGTCATTGATAATGTTGCTGATAAATTTTACTGACATGCCAAATAGGTCACTTGTGTTTTTCATGTTTAGTGACTTGAAGGTTTTCAAAATGTGAGCAGAATTGATGTACGCAAAGCTAAACATAATACTACAGGGAGAAATACTAGAATTCAATAAAGTAACAGCTTCCGAAGGGGAGGAATTTAACGTCGCCGTCGTAGCTAGAGGAATATTTGTGAAAAAATCTTTAAAAGCCTCAGCGACATTTTCATCACCTTTTATCACTTCGTCATTGATTTCCAACTCAAACGTAGAACACCGAGGTGTAGACTTGCCGCTTTCTTTATTAATAATTTCCCAAGTTGTTTTTATTTTATTATTAGATTTAAAAATTTTATCTCGAATATATTTGGATTTGGCTAGAGTACAAACTTTTTTAAATACCTTAGAATAATTTCTAACATACTCAACAAAATAAGGACTGTTATTAATTTTTTTCATTTCATAAAGTTCATACAAACGGATTCTACTTTTGAAAATTCCGTTTGTAGCCCAATCACTAAACTTATTGCGGCTATCGAGTGTAACTTCCTTAGTTGGGAAGTTACTTTTAAATTCATTAGTAATACATTCAAAGAAGTTCTTAAAGAGCATGCTTGGGTCGCTCGGTGTATAGGCAATCTTTGGTATGCTAACATTAATTTTATTTTTAAAAGTTTCTAAACGTGTTCTAGTTATAGGTCTACACGTAAACTTCTTAGGAGGATCATTTTTAATTTTTCCTTCAAAAGAGATTTTGAGCCCACAGTGGTCTGACGTCAAGCTAGTCATCACTGACTTATGAAGTGGTTTACAATTACAAAACACGTTATCAAGGCAAGTAGCAGAAGTGGCCGCGATTCTGGTGGGTTCAGAGAACTGATAGTGGAGACCCGACGATTTAAATAAAGATACTAACCTATCACGTAAGGGTGAATCATCTAAAAGATTGACATTGAAGTCTCCACAAATAACAATAGATTTCGTTTTGTTACTAATTTTTCTCAGAACTTCATCCATAGTTGACTCAAATAAATTAAAATTACCTGTGGGGGGTCGGTAGACACATATTATAACAAAATTGTCTAATTCAATGCATGACAATTCAACGACTCGCTCAATTGAGAGGCCTACAATGTCTTTACGTTCTTTGCATTTAAGATTATTGTTACACATAATTAAAGAGCCACCGTGTATAGCGGTGCTTCTGAAGAACGCACTCATTATTTGATAGTCACTAATAACAAAAGAAGACTGATATTGCTTAAGCCAATGTTCCGTTATACACAAAAAATCAACAGGTGCATATTTCAAAAATAATTCAATTTCAAGGCCCTTCCCTGCGATACCCTGAATATTTTGGCAAATTATAGTTAATGGCTTAAGGTTCAAACTAGTATGACATAAATCTACCACAGAGCTGGCACATGTATCAACAGTACTATTATATATGACTGTGCTAGAGGTCTCCTCTATTGTCTTGTTACTTAAAAATTATTTGGAACAAATTCCAAAGTCTTATTATTATTATTATATTTACAAATATTAATATTATAAGCTAACAAAGTAGCCACATTTTTCTTATATTTATTAGGCAAATAAAAAGTTTTGCCAGTCAACATAAAACTATTAAAATTATTTCGCAACGATAAAGTCTCATTTTCAAAGTCGATAATTGATCTGTGTTGACTTAAAAAGTCTTGTCCGATAATTCCATGCGCTTTACATGGTAAGGAATGAAAAACATAGAACTTATGACTAATATACTGATCATCAATTGATAACTGTAAATATACGTATCCAATTGCTTGGACTTTGCCTCCTATTCCATTTATAATAATGTTGTCTCTATGCACTGGAATGTGGTATTTGAGAACATGTTTATACTTTAAGGCCGAAATCGAGGCGCCTGTGTCTATAAGGAAACTAAATGCATTGTTCTCCTTAAAATAGAGTTTTACGAAGAAACTACTATCGCATGCTAATATTTTATAGTTATTAGACTCGAAAAAACTCATTTTCAGACTCTTGATGTTGAGTTGAAGTGCTAGTGGAAGGCTGTGAAGCCTGTACTTCACTGGTCAAGGTCCGAATTTGCCCGCGACTTTGTCTGTTATTCCTATACTTATTATTATAAAAAGTATTATTATTAGAATAATTACCTCCAAGCTGACTTCTACCCCTATATGACATTCTCGGTGGGGCCCAGGGCTGCTGGAAGGGCTGCTGGAAGGGCTGCTGGGCCCGCTGCCCGGCGCCCCGGAACGCCTGGTACCCGCGACCGGGCCCCCGGCCGCGGCCACGACCTTGTTGGCGTGCATAGCCTCCTCTGTTAACGTGTGCCTGTTGATTTCTGAAATTATTACTGTACCTCATTGACATAATTTCGTGGGATGTACCTGTCGATGCTACATCTTCATCGATGGCGGCTTGTACGGCGTCTTTCAGCGACTCAAAGGAGTCAATCGTTTTTGTATGGAGAGTTAGGCCCACTTAAAATTTTAGCGTTTATTTACGAAATGGATATCAATTTATTCCTTATAATCTCTAGATTATAGTGGTAACATTACTTTTTCATATTTTAACCGGAATCGTTAGAAATAAGATGTGAAAAAATATATAAACCTCATAAAGTAATCTGTCATTTTGCTTTCCTGACTTTCAACGCCTGAACCGTAAATACTTACACATAAGGGCGATTTTCCATTATGTTTTTCCTATGTATCTGAAATAAAAGCAATTTATTATGACTAGTGGCCGCCTGTGACTCTGTCCGCGTGGAATAAGATTTACGCACGCATAATCTTAAACTATAGCTTTACATTTTTTAGTTTAAGCCCGCCTCGACTAATGGATAATCCACGCCAAAAATATTTTTTCAATTCGAACCAGCTGTTCCTTATAGTAGCGTGTTCAAACAAACAAACGAACTACAGCTTTTGTATAATTATTATATAGTAACTAATGACAGTTAACAGACGGGAGGTTTCTGACATTTGTATTCAGTTTTTAAATAAAATCAAAATCCGGCAATAGACTAGCACTTGCGTTCCGTTATACGGATTTTTTTGTATTGTTTATTCGAATTATTTTATTTCATTAATTAAATGATTAAAAGTCACTTCCAATCACCGCCTTAGATAAAAATAGGCATGAAAACCGTTCCAAAAGTAATTTGCGTCTCCTTTATGTTCGATTTCAAGTGTTGTATTTTAATTATTTTGATTAAAACCTTTTTACTTTAGTTATCTGTATGTCAGCCATTGTTTACTAATCTTTGGACAGATAGTTCACGGATATAATCAAAATAAGGGTTTTTTATTTTGGTTTACTGACTCCGGTTTCGTTTGAAATTCAATTCAATTGCAAAATTCATAAAAAAACATATACATTTTTTACATACTTCTCTTTCTCTTAAACGTTACCGATTGTTGGTGGGCCCAAAAAAAACTGTCACCTTTCTGGGCTGAAACAATGGTGCTTATCCTACGATTCCGTAATCCGTCACTAAATTGTCTTATGGCTTGTTTTTCGTTAATCTCTTTTAAGATAGTGTATTTCTCGGTATTACCCTCGGATTGCGAAATCGTAAGGTCAACAAACATTTCAGAAAGCTTTTTCCCGAATTCATCGATCGTCATATCATTTTGTCTTAAATTAAGCAACTGTTTTTGTAAGGAATTTGCAGATTTTTGTGGTAATAACATGTGTTTCATGTCACCCAAAAGGTCAGACACGGAATTGTACTGACTACGTAGTTTTAGCTTCGCACCCTGTGTAAGTCTACTTTTCAGCACAAAATTAACTAACTTCTTTTCAGACTCCTCATCAATAATAGAACTATAATAGTCTATCCCATCTATTAATTGTTTTAAAACGGACATGTCTTCGGTCATAACCGGCAATAAGCTCAGAGCAACTTTTAAATCAAACTTTTCCATTTTTTCAGTATTATCTAATGTCGTAGTATGCTGACACAACTTAGTAATCTCTGTATACAGCTCATTAAATTTATCACTATAGGATTTTATTAAAGAACTCTTCTCTTCGCTCAATCTAGGAACTTTACTTATATTCTCTAAATAATCGTTATATAGTTTTACAATTACATTTGCCTCACTAAGTTTTTTATTCAAAATGTTACCTTGTCTTCGCGATGGACCGATTTTTATTAAATATGTTCTTATAGCTAATAAATCATTGCAAAATTCTTCCAATAAATCGGCCATAAAAAGTATATAAACGTAAAATAAAATGTACGGTTAAAACATTTCAGTACATATAAAGAATTAAATAGGAAGTCTCATACTAACTTTTACTTTTTTTTTTTTTTATTATTTTTATTAATTACGTATAACGCTTACTGTCCATTAATCCATTTATTTCTGGTAGATATCGAACGTGCACGTACACTTTTCGACCACTGGCAAACATAAAAACACTGATTGTTCGTTATGCACTTATCACTCACACTTTATTTTCTCCAACGGGAGGGATTTCCGGACGCACATATCGACGTCGCAAAAACGAGCCCCTGCTACTGCTCTGGTGGAATTCCTGGCGAATCCAAAGCAAGTGACACTTTCGATAAATGCGGAAAACGAGGTAGAGAACGATGAGTGCCACACACAGCACCATGAACATCATCAGGATATTGTTTGTAGAAAGGTGCTCTTGTAGCTGACGGGTGTGGGCATCATTGGAACCGTCGGCCGCGTTCTGGGCGATAATTACTTCCTCCTTTGACTGACTTTTCCCCATTTTTTCGCAAACTGGTAATTGCACAGTACACGTGTGGTGGCACAAAAATATCGAACGTCTTTGTTTAACATGATGAAAGATTTATTGGAACGCGCGCTATGTTTACTTATACGAGTCCATATTGGGCACGGTGGTATCAATTGCACTCGCGATAGGCGATACCTTTAGGCAGGGTCGCCATGTAAGGTTGGGTGTTATAGGTGAGTAATGAAACAACCGAATGCTGGATAAAGACTGACTATATTGTCAAAGCATCCTAAATATATACTTACTACATCTCAACATCATTATTTTTGTCACAGTATGTCAGTTTGATTGCGTTGTTTGAATTAATTTAGTGTCGGTAATAAATTATCATACTACACATAGCATACTATATGCAGCTGCCTCCGTGGTGCAGTGGCTAGTGTGTCGCACTTTAAAGCGGCGGCCGCGCCGGAGGTCCTGGGTTCGAATCCCGGGTCGGACCGATGAAATTGTGTCTATGTTTTCATGTTGTGATCACACAGACACAGTCCGGAGTTTGGAAGTTGGCGGTGTATTTACACCCCCGTGCCTCGGAAAGCACGTTAAGCCGTTGGTCCTGCGCCTGATCTCTCTACGGTCGTGTCAGATTGCTTTCCCACCGAATTATGGGAGTGAGGGAATAGGGAGTGCACCTGTGCTTGCGCATGCGTTTGTGCACTATAATATATCCCGCGCAAGTGGCTAATCGTAAGATTGGCCGCCGTGGCCGAATTCGGCTAGGAGGGTATTATATGCAGCTTCACTATTAATGTGTTTGAACGTTCGTACAAAACGTACAAGCGCCTTGATGGCAAGTGGACAGATTTCTTCACGTTATTAAATATTCGCAAGGATGTGTAGGTGTGGGCCAAATAATAAATTATGTAACATTTTGACTTAAAATCAGCACCACGTTGCCTGTAATGTTATCAGTAAAAAGGGGGACGCCGGCTGGCCATAGAAGTGCAGGCCCACAGTGCACACATATGAAAGTACTATGGAAATATAGAGTAAATAGTCATTAGTTAACTGGCGAAAGAAAGGGTTTAAAAAAAGTCAGTGTTTTTGGGTAAATGCATATTCATTATTTTCCATCAGTAATACAATCTACGATTTCCACCATATTAGCTGTTGAAGGTTGTAAAAAGTATTTGTTTACCTGCTGCGGCTGAACCCGGATCGTCGGAGTCAGTATTCATGATGAAGTTGTTTAGTTAAACGCACGAAATAAAACCGATCACTTTGTTGATGCAAGAAAAACACAATTACTTTTTGATATTTTGAACTTTGACAGTTGAATTGGCAGTTAATTTAGTGTTTCCATTGCGTAAAAAAATATCGATATTCGATTTTAGATCTATTCGATTCTAATATAGTTTTATAAAATAATGCAGCCTTAAATATACGTTTCATGAAAATATTTTACTAGATTATAAAATATTTAAAAGATAAATAGGATAATGACACTATTTTAGCTAAGATCCACCAACGTAATAATATTCGATATTCTCTTATAATCGATTATCTGAAATTATATTTCTGTAGTGGCAACTCTTAACACACACGAGCCCGCCGCGGGTCGGCTCGATACACACGAATTTGAGCTTTACTTCAATGCTGGTAGGGCGTAGATAGATTTGTTTACACATATCTGTCAAAAGGACGCAATTCCGGTGGGGTTAATAAATAGTTCAATTTCTTTTAATTTTTGTTATATTAACCCCAACTTTTAGCGACATACAAATAGCGCGAATAATTAAGAACGAATATTTTAGCAATTTTTATAAAATGGAACATCGTGTGCACTTCTTGGCCATATTCCGGCATCCCTCTTTTATTAATTGTCTATCTTATAATAATTTTACTTTTCTTGCCATTTTTCTTACAATCTTGTTCAAAACAATTTCATAGTCATAGTTAATGAAGCCTTTGTACTGACCAACTCATGAACATAGTAGGAGCCGAGTTGATTGAATTTTGTCCTGTGGTGCAGGCCGGCACAATGGTTTCGGCGTGTTTCCATTTGGGACCCATCCGTCATGCAAAGAATATTAAAACGTGCTTAATTTTTTATTTTCCTTTTGTGTTAAATTTTGTAGATTTCAAAATATTTTGATGCAACGGAGTTCACCTAGAAAACATAGGTATTTTACTTTTGTGAATATTTTTCAATTACAGGAGTATAGTGTTTCCACGAACCGCGCTTTATTTCAAAGTAAACAAAATGAGTGACGCTATCATTGAGCTAATTAATATGATAACCAAACAAATAGCTACACTGGATATTGATTTATTTTTATTTTTAGCCTTATATTGCTCGTTATCTAAAAACCTATTATTACCAATGTTATGCCGTAAATGTATTTAATGTGACAAGTTTTCATATTTTTTTATCTTGACCCCCCAGATACCGCTCCAGAGCTCCACTACACGTTCATAGAACAAGCGCTGCACCCAGGCCCAGCGCTGGCCCTTCACTGTGCTGCCTCTGGCTCTCCTCCGCCGAGATTCACATGGCTTCTGGACAGCCAGCCTGTTGAGGAGCATAACACTCCACAGAGGTATGTAAAGGAATGTTATTTTTTAATTTTACTAAATCTCCCCTATGAGGGATAGCATTTTCTATACTCTGTATTGTCTAAATAAGTATGTTAAAGGTGAGCCCCTTCCCGGAGTAGATAGAAAACTATGTATTAAAATTATAGAGTCAAAATGATAGATTATATCGGGGGCATAATATCTAGGAGTGAAACCTTTGCAGACCTGGCCACAATAAAAAGAAAATCAGAAAGATCGCGGACACCGTTCCAATTTCGAATTTCCCTTGTTAATTAATTGTTTTTGCCGTTTTAACGTCCTATTTTCTATTTCCAACATTGTAACCTTAATTTGATTGTACATTTTTATTTTATGTTTTATAACAACATGATTTTTACTTGATTGGAATATTTTAATTATTCGAATATTACCTCGTCACTACGTTTCACCATCGGCTACTTGCTGGTAAATTTTATTAATTCCTCATTATTTTGTTTATCACTTATTTTCGTACCCAACAGAACAGTGACCCAGTTTATGAACTCCAATGGTGACGTGGTGAGCTACCTGAACATGACGTCGGTGCGCGCAGAAGATGGCGGCCGCTACACGTGCCGAGCTCACAACTCGCGCGGCGCCGTCGAGCATTCGACCAGGCTGAATGTGTACGGTCAGTGCTATGTATACTTTTAGAAAAAAGCTGAAGAGTTTGTTTGTTTGTTTGTTTGTTTGAACGCGCTAATCTCAGAAGCTATTGGGTCGAATCCATTTTATTTTTGTGTGGGTAGTCCATTTGTCGAGGAACGAACCCGAATACCACGGGGACGAAGTAGCGGGTGGCAGCTAGTTAATAATAAGCCCTTCCTAGCAGTTTTTTGGCTTTTGCGACTTATTGGATTGCTAATCTTTACGATTAGCCAGAACCAGGACGTTTTATAGAGAAGTGAGTGCGCAATTACTCAGCACTGTCAGCATTACCTGTCCCACTCTCACGGACGTTCTAAAACATCTACGTTCAGAAGTGTATAATTACACTGCTGGGCGTAGACGCTTTACGTCCCAAAATTGAAAACAATTTTAGAGCAAACATTTATTTCGTTATTTACATTATAAAGTTCTTGGTTATTATTTACTCCTTTCTTTGCAGGACCACCTTCAATTAGAAACGTGGGCCCAGTCCGAGTGGTAGCCGGGGTCAACACGACCATCTACTGCCCGTACTCCGGATTTCCAATCAGGTTGATGGAGGTGCATTTGCTTAGTAAAATTATAAGTTTCATTTTCGTTTTATTTTGTAGTCAACTATCGAACTCTTCTAGGAATAGCATTTGAAAACTATCTAGTTTTACTATACAATTTTCTATATTATGATTCTTCTGAGTTTTATGAGAAAGTGTAGATGGATTCATTAAGTTTTCGTAAAGAGTGGATATCAAGAGTTTTGGTTGTCTGGTTTCCAGTGAAATCCGATGGCAGCGTGGTGGCTTGGACTTAAGTTCAACGGGAGGTAGAGCCCTCTCAGGTTTGGGAGGGGAGTTATTGCTCTGGCCAGCAGAAACCAGTGACGCTGGAGTTTACTCTTGCAGAGTCACTGCGCCTTCAGGGCAGTATGCACAAAAGGATATACAGATTTTTGTCAGAAGTAAGTAAAATTCCAAACTCGATTGTTAGTTGACAAATTAATTAATATAACTTTAAACTTTCGCGTTGCATTATAATTATTTAACATTACAACGGGACTAAACGCGAGATTATTTTTATAAGTGACTTTACTGACAATCGTTGCAGTGTAAATATTAGTGACATTACGGGGGTAGATTCCGATTCACCAGCTCAAGCCCGTTCAAGTAGACGACGCCGCGCACCGCCAGTCCGCTTGTGACCACGGCTGCAGCATCGCAGCCGAAACGTCAAGCAGTAAGTACTTAGGTACTTATAAAAATAATCTCGCGTTTAGTCCCGTTGTAATGTTAAAAAAATAATTAATGTTAATAAAACTGCAATTTTCAATTTAAAGGTTTGCTACCATCCTTAAAATAGCTGACCCATCGACTTTTCATTCTTTTAACTTATAAATTGTACATACTGTTAAAAAAAGTCACCAAAAATATTTAATAAATAGCAACGTCACAAAATGAAAATTTAACTCAACGTAGCGTGTTCACATCAAAATCTGACGATGACAGTTGATTTTCGTGTGAAACAGTGAAAACTTTGGTGATGGCGGATCGGTTGTGTTAAATTAAATTGTTATTTTCAGATCCTCCGAAAATAGCGGGGTTTTCTTTTCCAACTGACTTGGTGGAAGGTAGCTCAGTCCAAGTGTTATGTGGTATCACGTCGGGGGATAAACCAGTTTATTTTTCCTGGCTTAAAGACGGACAACACATACCTTCCAGTTTACAGGTGAAAAGTGCTACCGTTAATTTAATTTCATGATCCAGTAAGCTATGATAACATACCTAAAATACAAAATTTCTAGTCTTCTTAAAAGTCACGTTGTTAAACTAACAATTTTTCGTTTCGCCACTTTGACATAACAGTGAACACACTGCTTATTTTGATATATATTTTTACTCTCTTACTTATGAATGTACTGAAAAGTGTAGTTCTAAATTTTTTTTTGTATTTCAGGTACAAGAAAAATCGTTAGATGAATTTAGTTTTTTAATATTTTCCCACGTGACGTCGAAACACAGCGGCGAGTATACGTGTGTCGCGACAAATTCCGCGGCAGAAGTCAATCACACAGCCAGGTTAGCTGTCAAAGGTACGAGATTATACGATGAAGAATGTCATATAACAGCTTGTTCATTTCAAAATTAAGATAGGTGCCAAACCTTTACAACAATCATATAATTTTGATTGCATGATACAATGTATTGAATAATGTGACAATCTGCGCTTCGGATTTTTCTCTTTTGTGTCTGCTCTATTCAGTTTATTCTAGTTTACTCAACCAGCCACCGCAGAGGAGATTTTCTTTCCGAAGGTTGCATTAATTGTCGAAAGCGCCGATTTGCTACGGCGTTCTTTGTCCTATACTATAATTACCCATAAACAAAATTTTTGATACTCGTAAGTTTTGCGAACGACAAGTATTAAAATATATTACATGTAACTTGAACTTTCTAGCTTTTTAAACATCTTCTTGTTTGTGTTACAGTGGCGCCCGCCTGGGTGTTTGAACCGCAAGATGTGTCAGCGTTATTGGGAACGCAAATATTAGCGAACTGCGCGACTAAAGGCTATCCCGAACCGAGAATAGCGTGGCTCAAAGGACACGGTAAGAATGCTTTGTCTCTGAATTGTTTCAAATAGTAACACTTTAGAATTTAGGTCACAATACATTCCTTTGATCTAATCGTGTCTTCACGGAATTAGATTTCCTTTGTGTATTAATATTATTGTCAAAGCAGTTGTTAACTTTTACGACAAAAAGTGAAAGTCAAAATTTTCAATCCCAAAAACATATTGTTAGATGACCAGCTCACAAGGCCAAGCTTGATTTAGTTCGTGAAAATTGTCAATTTAGGAAGTTGATGATAAAAAAAATGTCATGCTATGTTAAACTCATAATAATACATCAATTGAACGTATTTAGAACCTTAACAATGGTCATCACAACGAGTGAGAACATCGGTGATCAATACCACTATTCTAATAAAATTATAAAAATTCCAGGTTCAGGAGTAGACTTCAGGCCGGTTTCGAACCTCGACCTTCAGTTTTCAGTGCTGTCGAACGGTTCACTGAGCATAGCGCCGGCAGCGCACCACCACGAGGGGCAGTACATGTGCCGAGCTGAGAACGGCATCGGGAGAGGCCTGTCGAAGGTCATAACCATATCTGTTAATGGTGAGTTTGTTATAGTTGTTGTTTGACTATTGAGATAACTCATTCGTCGAGGAAGGTTTTAAGCCATACCTAGTATAACACTATGTTAGCGGAGACTGCAATCCACGAGGATGGAGTCGCGAGCGGTCGCTAGTTGCTTATATAGCCAATCAGGATCACAGTGATTGTGACCTTAGTATTTCTTTCTTTCTTCTTTCTTTCTTTCTTTCTTTTAAATAAATAAAATATTGTAAACCGGAACTTGTCATCTTTGTTTTCCTCAAAATACTATTAAGCTTAACTGCCATGATTTGTGTTTTTACCTAATCTCTCATTTTAACATAATTTTCATCATGTCTTTTTCAGCATTTACGTTAAAATCTCTTGCTATAAAACAAGCGATACAATTTTTTTTTCTAATTTCGATTCGCAGAACCAGCGCACTTCGAGTATTCGTCCAGAAATATGACGGTCAAGCGTACGGCACAAGCTACATTGCAATGCGACGCTCGCGGCGATCCGCCCATACAACTGCAGTGGACTCACAATATGAAGAGAGTTGATCTCACCACTTATCGGTAAGACAATACACTCAAACCTTTCTAGTGGTAGTTAACATAAATTTAACTTTTGCGTTGCATTAGTACTGGGTAAAATCTAATTAAAATTGTGTTTAGTCTCTCTGTAATAAAATTATCCACTACTTGGTTTCGACTTTATTTAATTTAGTTACTTTATATACTTTAATTAATTTACATTATTTCCTTTATTTACTTTAATTTATTTACTTTATTTACCTTATCTACTTCATCTTCTTTATTTACTTTAATAAATTTACTTTATTTTCTTTATTTTCTTTATATGCTTTATTTACTTTATTTACTATATTTACTTTATTCACTTTCTTTATTCGGCTATATAATCTGCTTTATTTATCAATTCCAGGGTTTCAGTGTCAGAAAAGCGGTCAGACAGCGGCGTGAGCTCGCAGTTGAACATTGCTCACGCAGAGCGCCACGACTCTGGCGTGTACCGGTGCCGCGCGGAGAACGCCTACGGTCGCGACGAGCTGCTCATATACCTGGCTGTGCAAGGTACAACTTTTAGGTTACTGGCTGACTATGCCTATGAATGGTGCTGCGAATACTTGTTGCTACGAAAGGATGGCGCTACAAATAGATGACGATACGAATGGATAGTGCTACGAATGGATGATGCTACGAATGGATAATGCTACGAATGGATGACGCTACTAATGGAAGATTCTACGACACCGGTACCAATGCCACGCAGAGAACGCTTTTGTTATTATAATAATAAACGTTTAACGTCTAATGTCTAACATCTGTTGGTTTTTCAATAAATATTATGTAGTTTTTCTTCAAATTATACTGGGATTCCAATCGTTTAAAAGTAGACGTTGATTACACCTAATTTTCTCATATATCTTCAGAGTTCCCGGAGGCCCCGCGTGGTCTGCACGTGGTCCGACGATCGGCACGCGGCGCAGTGGTGTCATGGCGGCGGGGGTACGACGGCAACGCGCGCGTTCGCACGTACCGCCTGCAATACCGCGTGGTCGGCGACCGCGACCGCGATCCACTGCGGGCTGATCGTGACGACTGGACCGACGCGCCGACCAGAGACGTGCCTGTGGATAGAGTGCTTGAGAGGTACGTAGACTGATGTGTGATGATCTGTGGTGTCATGGCGGCATTGGTACACGTACCGCCTGCAGTACCGCGTAGTCAGCGCCCGCGACGACACAACTGACGCTCCGAATAGAGATGGACCCGTTGATAGAGTGTTTAAGAGGTACTTATCGTACTTGAGATATACTCGTAGCTTAGGTGCGTGACGGCGACCGTCATGTTATTTTTTTTAATTATTAGCCTTTACTTCAGCAGAACATGGATTATTTTTTGTGTTAAGGAGCCGATAAAAAGATTAAAAGAGCGACTATCGAGTTTCTTGCCGCTTCTTCTCGGTAGATGACTGCGTTCGGAAGTCGGTGGTAGATTCATCCTGTTGTGATATCACTGACGATTTATTAGTGCCTCACTGAGACCTACAAAAATAAAGCATATTTTGATTTTGATATTATGGGCTCCGCCAATAGAGTGAATTAGTTGGTCTTAATTATTTCGGTCATTTTAGTTGCTGTTATAACTGTATTTCTTGTGTACTAGATGACATTTTCCGTTCCAATAAATCACCTTAACAGTCTACATTCTTTCAGACAGGAGTCATCAGAGCCTGACTCGGAGATCACCCTAGAGTACCGAGTGGATGGTCTTCGGCCCGCCACTGCCTACGCGTTGAGGCTAGCCGCTGTCAACGCCATTGGGGACAGTGATTACTCCGACTCGGTCATCGTACAGACTTTGGAAGAAGGTAACATTTAGACAATCTCTTATTTTTATATTTTAACAAAGATTAACAAAGGATATTGATAAAAAATATATTTAGTTGTTACCAGTTAACATTTTTTTTGTTTTTTTTTGTTACAGCCCCATCCGAACCTCCGCATAATGTACAAGTACAGGCAACAGCTCCAGGGGAACTGTTAGTAAAATGGCAGGTTAGTTTTTACCACCTTTACTAAAATATTTTATAAACTAACAATTATTCAAGTTTAAGTATATTATGCCCGTTGGTCTAGTGGTCAGAGACCCAAGCTTAAACCAGAGGTTTCGAATCCCGCTAGGGACAAATATTTGTGTGATGAACATCGGCATTTTTACTCGAGTCATGGATGTTTAAAAAAAAGTATTTTAGTAGGTCTATCCGTTACCTAGCGTCCATAGTACAAGCTTCGAGCTTAGTTAGTGGCTAGGCAATTGGTGTATAGGTCTAAGGAATTTGTTTATTTATCTAAAATTTACGTAGCCTCGATCAGGCATTAAAATTCAATGAGTCATTGTAACTTGAAAAATAAATAAATTCATTCAAATAAATAAATTCATTCATTCATTCATTCATTCATTCAAATTCATTCATTCATTCATTAAAATTCAATTCATCGCTTTCAGGCCCCGCCACAAGAGTCGTGGAACGGCGAGCTGCTCGGCTACGTGGTGACGTGGCGCGAGGCGGGCGCCGGCGACAACGCCACGCAGGCGCTCACTGCGGCCGGCTGGGGCGCGACGCAGGCGCAGGTAATCCCTACTAGTTAATTTTTAATGTTACCACTTACTTGTGTTTTCAAAAACTTCTTAAAAAAAACTTCGACTTCAAAAAAAATAGGAGGTTCTCAAAAACAGAAGAGAAAAAGCATAGACTTCAGTTAGTATGTTTAAGATTACTTTGACATAGTTTAGGAAAATTATAGTATTAGGTAATAGTTAGTTAGGAATTATTTTTGAATTTTTAGTTTTTTTTTTGTGTTCACGATTTTGAAGTCGGTTTTATTAGACTTCAGTCAGAGTCTAATTCAGAGCGATAATTTATTTTTAAGCATTTTACAGGCTTAGTATTATTTACCTTTACGTATCTATATTTTAAATTATATTTTAAGAGAAAAACTCATCCGGTCTCAAGACAGTTGAAGTCCAGAGGATGATGCTACCAACCGATTAAAAAAGCAGTTTATTTTACTCTTTCTCGAGGAACTCTACGTCCAGCCATTAAGTGCAACCAGCTTAAATTACTCAGTCTCGGGGAACTCTACGTCCAGCTATTTAGTGCAACCAGCTTAAATTACTCTTTCTCGGGGAACTCTACGTCCAGCTATTTAGTGCAACCAGCTTAAATTACTCTTTCTCGGGGAAGTCTACGTCCAGCTATTTAGTGCAACCAGCTTAAATTACTCAGTCTCGGGGAACTCTACGTCCAGCTATTTAGTGCAACCAGCTTAAATTACTCTTTCTCGGGGAAGTCTACGTCCAGCTATTTAGTGCAACCAGCTTAAATTACTCAGTCTCGGGGAACTCTACGTCCAGCTATTTAGTGCAACCAGCTTAAATTACTCTTTCTCGGGGAAGTCTACGTCCAGCTATTTAGTGCAACCAGCTTAAATTACTCAGTCTCGGGGAACTCTACGTCCAGCTATTTAGTGCAACCAGCTTAAATTACTCTTTCTCGGGGAAGTCTACGTCCAGCTATTTAGTGCAACCAGCTTAAATTACTTTCTCGGGGAGGTCTACGTCCAGCTATTAAATGCAACCAGCTTGAGATGATGATAACCCATTCCAGGTGGCGGGTTTGCGTGCACATCGGCACTACGAGGTGCGCGTGCGCGCGTTCAACGCAGTCGGGGCAGGGCCGGCGGCTGCGCCGCTCACTGCCACCACGCTGGAAGGAGGTGGGTGTGGTTCAAATTGACCACTAACACATTACCGTTTTTATGTAATACAAAGGAGAGGGTCACCTGATGGTAAGTAATCACCGCTGCCCATGGACATCAACAACCGTCGCAGATGCGTTGGCTGCCTTTAAAAACCCATGCGCTCACCAACGGAGCTCTGGCGACCTTACTCACCAGCAAAAACATACATAGCACAATAGTTAAGAAATGCTATTTCACTGTGGTCTTTTACTATGGTCCTTACTCACTAGCAGAAACATGGCACAATTATTACTAAGTGCTATTTTACCGTGGTCTCCTGTAAGGTAAAGGTACTTCCCTAGACGAACGGCTCATTTGGAAGTTCCATTAAGCTCTACCATAACTAACTATAACGTGAGGTATCACGATATGGTTTTGTAACGACAACCACGGTGGCACACTGGCGATGCACAACTTTATTCACCATCAAACTGTAATCCACATTGTTTTTTTTTGCAAAGCTACCTTATTATGAATGTAGTTTTACCAGATCTTTATTTATAACGTTGACAGCTCCGGAAGCGCCGCCTGAGAGAGTACGCTGCGAACCAATGTCAGCCCAGTCAATCCGAGTGTGGTGGGAGCCACCACCACCGGCTACTAGGGGAGGCGTTCTACTGGGATACGAGTTACTTTACGAGGTACGATCTACGGAGAAGACTAAGGACAGACAGTTGGCGTGTTTTGCAAATTATTCAGGCGACACGCATAGCCTCTGCTACGGTAAAAAATAAAAACCAATGTACCAATTTCCACTTCCAGGCGTGACTTATGACTGGAAATGCGAATGGTTTTAACTCCTCCCCGCTCTGAAACTGAACAACATAGATAGTATATTACATGCAGCATAGTACTGCAACAGGCTACTCATAATAATGATAATGATGATGACTCCCAGGTGGTGAGCGAACTGGACAGTCAGGTGGACACCCGCCGCGCTGGCGGCATGGAGACAGTGCTGCAAGCGCTGCAGCGCGCCGCCAACTACTCCATCGCGGTGCGCGCCAGGACTGCGGCAGGAGCCGGACCAGCGTCAGAAGCTGTCTATTGCACGACGCATGAGGATAGTAAGTTGCGTTTTTACGCTTTCACATCTTACTACATAAGAGTACGAAATATATATATTTTTTATGTCATAGGCGGCAAACGAGCTAGCGGGTCGCCTGATGGTAAGCAATCACCGCCGCCCATGGACATCCGCGACACCAGAGGTATCGTTGATGTGTTGCCGGACTTAACCCCATACCCTCCCCAATAATATAATAACTAGGCCAATAACTTTAAATAAAAGGACCACTGATTTTCCGTCCCAAAAAATAAAACCTCAAATCATGGAAAGATTTAACTGCTCAGTCATATCCACCAATTTTTCTTTTATATCGCTGAATTTGACAATTTTGGGTTTCATTTGCATCAAACGGTGCACTGAAATCAGCTTGAATAGCGCGTACGTGTTGCACAGGTCCGTGCTGATAGGAGATTCTTGTATATTAGAACCAAACACTTCCAAAAGTTCAGACTCTTAATCTTTATCAAAACATCTCTTTTAGTACCTGGTGCGCCGGCTGATATCAAAGCACTGGCAAATTCAGAAGACACGGTTATAGTGAGCTGGTTGACACCGACACAGAAGAACGGGAAGATCAAACACTACACAGTGTATAACCGACCTCAGAGGTTTGTTAAATGTTCCTGTTTATATTCCTATATTCATTGGTATTTTTGGTAGTATGACACTTTAATTACGTGTTTGGAAAAATACTTATTTTGGAACCCAAATAGATGTTGTTAAAGACTCAGCACTTTTAGTGTAAAATAATGCCAACAATGCCAAGGGCGGTAATCTCATGACTCATAAATTATTCAGTCATTTAATCGACATGCCTAATGTCGAAAAGAAGAAAGCTCGAGAAAGATTAGTGGAATAGAAAATTCAAATCAAATTACTTTTTTATTCCTTCTTCGTGTTATGCTTTGGTTGATATCCAAGTACTCTGATAGGACAGGTCAGCACTCCCAGCTGTCGGTGCTGCACAAGCCGGGGCAGGAGGAGTACCACGCCGAAGTGAGGGGGCTGCAGGAACACCAGGTCTACGAGTTCTGGGTGACGGCGGCTACTGCGTCGGGAGAGGGCGAGATGAGCGCTGTAGTCGCGAGGAAGCCGAATGCTAGAGGTATAAAATATTGTTTTAAACACCATGGTAATACTAGTGAAATGTTTAGAGGATATTGTTTTTTTTATGGAGGCCAACGCATTAACGTGACATAAATCTACAGCTATGGCTAGCTAGATCCTTGTGTGTTACTAGGTTTTTTGGTGCTTTTCTTTCGCTGATTGGTTGACCGGTCACTACCCCTGGTACTTTGTGATGCCGGCTCCACACATTGGCCCCAACGTTGGACCCAACGTGTGTTCTCGCTAGAATGTCGCTCCAACGTTGAAACCCATGCTATTTTCTAGAGCCACACGTTGGGCGAGTGGCGCGTTGGGGCCAACGTGTGTAGCCAACGTAACATTCAACTTAGGCCAGAGAAACGCCCAGCAACATCCATCCCGATTAACAATTGGCCGTAAAAGTTTAATTCCTCACATCCTGACTTCAACTACTACTTCTCATAAAGCCGATCCTTAATGTCATTTGCCATTACCTTTTAATTAACATTATTTACCTCTTTTAATTTGACCTCTCCAGCTCCAGCAATGATCTGGTCGTTCGGCCGCCGCGTGCGCGCGGGCGCGGGCCCGGTGCGGCTGCGCTGCGGCGCGGCGGGCGCGGGCGCGGCGCGCTCCTGGGCGCGGAGGCGGCCCGCCCCGCCGTTGACTGCGGACCCGAGGTTCCTGCTCGATGGAGACTACCTTGTTATATTGAGTGAGTTGTTTACTGATACTTGAGAGAATTACTGCTATTGAGAAATGGCTGGAAGGAGCTGAATGCGAGTCGCCAAAGATCGGGCTAAATGGAGAACCCTAGGCTCTCCTCATGCGCGGAGATGACTCCATTGATGATGATTAAAAAGGTAGAGAATAATTGCTCGTGAAAACCACGGGCCATCAATGAGTAAACACAGTTTGAAAATGAATAAACATGGATCTTATGGCAGCAAATTAAATTGACTCATAGAAACGTGTGTAAAGTTTACCTACTATATTCACATAAAATAACCAGGTTATGACTTTAAAAGATCAGGAGAATATAGAAAAGTAGGAAACTGCTGCTGCTGTTGCTGCTGCCGTATTATTTTCTAACATAAATCTGTACAAAATTGGATTAAATTTTAATGGTGTGTCAATAAGAAAAACTTTAAATTATTTCGATATCATTACCAGATCTCGACCGCAGCGTATCAGACAACTACACGTGCTCTGTCCGCAACCCGTTCGGTTCGGACCGCGCGACGTGGGAGGTGGTCGCTCTCGCCGCCCCCGCCCGCCCTCACCTCCGCCTGTCTGCAAGTGCGCCGGCTAGGCTGCACCTAACCTGGGATGCACCTGTCACCGGGCAGCCTGTTAGCAGTGAGTTTGTTACAAAATATCTAACTAATGCATTCAATTTGTACTCTTTCAAAAAGCAAATTGGATGTGCATGTAACCTGACTAAGGAATGACAGTTTTTTTTTTTGTTTTTGTTCTTATACTTTATTAATTAAACAGTGACATTGATATTATTAAACTATTTTTTTTTTTTTAAATTCTGAATGTGATTATTTAAATGTTTGATATTTAATTTTTAATTTTAATTTTTATTACTATTGTTTTTTTTTATATAATTTAATTTTTGTGAAATTGTTTTAAACTTTCTTTTCATCTAATTTAATTCTCATTTAATTTAATTTATTTCTCATTTAATTTAATTTATATATAATTTTTATGATATGTTTGATTTTATTAATTTGTGGAAACTTTGCTGATTTATGTGTTATTTTTTTGTAATCTTATTTTATGTAATATAATAATTGTTTGTTTCCCAAAAATTAATAAATAAAAAAAAATAAATAAATAAAAAAAATAAAAAATAAAATAAGTTAGGAAACTCTCGTGTTTTTTCGAGCAAAACAATAATACCTGTACGGGCCACCCGCACATTACTTGCTACTTACTTACTTATATTTTACTGCAGCGCACTTATTTAGCTTGTCTAGCAATATTCCGTTAAACCTACATTTTAATGTATTGAAAATAAATCAGTGTTCAATCATCATTCGTCGGGTTTGGTTATTTAGCTCTCCTCGGAGTCACCCCATATCAGTGTCCTTTAGCGATAGCGTTAACATCCCGAGTTTATCATACATCCTTGTGGTGGACCTCACTATACTCAAATCTTTTAAAAATCACTAAATTATTTATAAAATTTGACGTAATTTTCAAGGTTATACCCTCGAACATTCCCGAATGGACACCAATACTTGGACATCAACTCGCTTGCCGGCCGATGCGCGTGCTCACACTCTGGACCAGCTTGCGTGTGGCAATGTGTACAGAGTGCGTCTCACTGCGCACAACGCGGTGGGAGCTTCACCAGCCAGCGACGAGCTCATTGTGTCTACCAAGGGAGGACGTGAGTGCTAGATTCTTACAAAGTTACAATATTAGTTTTAAACGTGAACATACACCTGCCTGTCAGCCGATGTGAGGGCATACACTCTTGACCAGCTCGCGTGTGAGCTTCACCAGCGAGCGACGAGCTCATTTTGTCTACTATGGGGGGACGTGAGTTCTAGACTCCTCCAATATCAATTTTAAGCATGCAAATCAACGCGCCTGGCAACCGATGCGCGAGCGCACAAGTTAGATCAGCTCAACGCGGCGGGAGCATCAACATGAGCGACAAGCTCATTGTGTCTACCAAGGAGGACTATGAACACCTTGCAATTTCTTACTCTCATATTCTTCAACAATATTCTTAAAACTCCAATGGACCATTGACGTCAAGGTGATGTAGGGTGATAAAGCTTCTTGACGTTGCTGAGAAAACTAAATAATTTCATTTTCTCCGTTTATCAGCTTCGAGAGCAGCATCAGAGAAAGTCCTGATCAGCACGAACAACAGCTGCGTCCACCTCAACCTTCTGACTTGGGACAGCAATGGCTGCCCTCTTGGTCCCTTCAGCATCTCTGTGCGCGGGTTCGAAGAATCTTCATGGGCCACAAAGACTGTTCCAGCGGCTCAGCCGGCGGAGATCTGCGGGCTGGCTCCAGCAGCGTGGTACCATCTCAAGGTGTTGGGTACTAGTGCAGCCGGGACAACGTTGGGGAATTATTACTTTTCGACGTTGACTGAGGATGGAGGTGAGTTTCAGCTAATTTTTTGATACGATATTGTTTTCTTAAAAAATAGTCACGAGTATTCAAGGATTAATTGATGTAGAAACTAAATTCCTTATACCTTAAAAGAACGAAAATGTGTGATTCTTCGTCATTTTCCCTGTTATATTTTATTGATCTGAATCTATTTCTTAATCAAGATAGCGTGTTTTTTGTCATAACAAAAGGAAATGAAAGTTAAGGAAGAAAAAATAATGTGTTTATGCATCATCATCATGAGCCTACCGCAGTCCACTGCTGGACATAGGCATCGTCTATGGCTCTCCACTCAGCTTGAACCTCGGCGAGATTGTTCATCAACCGGAGGGCAATATTTTTTTTATCTTTTACCAGAAGCTGCGTTTGTCTTCCCGGCAGTTGTCTGAAAATGTGTTAAAATGCTCCTTTTGATATTATCATTTCTTAAATGTATTTTCCTCACAGAGCGGATACCAGCACCAGCTCAGTTCCCGCCGCGAGGGGGCGCTGGCGGGTCCACGGGCGGCACGCGCGCGCTGCTCGCCGCGGCCGGCACCGCGCTGCTGGCTGCGTTGCTACTGCTCGCTGCACTGGCTTATAGGAGGAGGTTGGTTAAGCAAGCGACAGCTGTGATTACTTACCATAATGTGAACCATTGCCTGAAATTGGCACCTCATTTTTCTCGCGTCACCAACCAAACGTTGTAATACATAAATATATTCTTGAGGTCATTACAAACAAGTGAGACAGGCTAGAACTTTTACTCTCTATACATGTGCAACAACATTTTATCATGTATGGTTAATGAACGCGCATTAAAATGACGCCACCTACATTGTATTGTAATATGATGTAAATGGTTTTGCCTCTTATGGAGTAATGTAATTCCTCCCGAGAGGGAAAGTGGGTGGGTCTACCAGCTGGGCGAGCTTGCTACAAGCCGCGGACGGCACCCCACTGCATTATACCTTGCGGTTGCTTGCTACACTGGCTTATATAGGACGAACTTGCCTGTTCAAAATATTGAATTATATGTTTCAATCCTCAAATATTATATAAACTCTATTCTTCACTCTTTGATATTGCTTTCATTATTGCAGCTCAACAGCATCTTGCCTCAGGAAAGGCTACGAGCAAGGA
This sequence comes from Nomophila noctuella, assembly GCA_958496325.1. NCBI lineage: Eukaryota > Metazoa > Arthropoda > Insecta > Lepidoptera > Crambidae > Nomophila > Nomophila noctuella. The sequence continues at coordinate 17,409,773 of OY292482.1, forward strand.
GACATATCAGAGGAAGAAGACAAGTCTGTGGAGAAACGCGACAACCGACGCAACTGCCAGCAAGTGTACACGTCGTCGCCGATCAAACATCCTATCAGCAAAAAAGAGCAGCAAGGTATGACAAACTCAACTAGTTCGATAGTTGATTTGTTGCCTAACAAAGAAAACAGAGAAGTAAAAGCCATCTTTTTAGGTATAATTAACCGACTTCAAAAAAGGAGGAGGTTCTCAATTCGTCTGTATGTTTTTTTTTTTATGTATGTTCACCGATATTTTCGTCAATTATGGACGGATTTCAAAATTTTTTTTTTGTTGTGTAGAGTTCAGTTCTGAGGTGGTCCCATTTTCACCAGTCCAGGATCTGATGATGGAATCCAGGAGAAATCGAGGGCCACCACCGAAAATTGTATGCTCGTATGGTGTTTTTGTTTCGTAATCATGTCTTACTCAGGTATATGCTTCAGGGTGTCAACATCTGATGCTGCTGTCCTGATGATGATGCTACAGTACTCCTTATCGGTTAGGAGTTGGAAGGCAGAACTGCAATTTGGTCGATGGAAACTATTTAGTAGTATGTAGGGCTTACATGTTGCTTGTGAGGTATGCTTGAATCAACATCTGATGCTACTGTGCTGATGATGAAGCTACAGTACTCCTTAACGGTTAGGAGTTGGAAGGCAGAACTGCAATTGGTCGATCGAATGTATGTAGGGCTAACGTAATACTTGTGTATATTACATCCAGACCCACGGCGAGAAATCTCGCCGAGAAGTCTCGCTGGGCCTTTACGCGAGAACAAGAAATTTATCCACACTCTCATTCACTCTTAACAACAACTAAGTTCCTATTAATAATTAAGTTTACGACGCTTTTACACCACTAAAAATCATGAAATAAAATGACTTTTTAAAAAAAAATTTTACCGACTTCAAAAAAACCGTAAACACAAAAATAAACTAAAAATTAAAAAATAATTCCTAATATCTATTACCTCATACTGTAATTTTCCTAAACTATGTTAAAGTAATCTTAAACATACTAACTGAAGTCGGTGCCTGCCCAAAAACAGAAGAGAAGAAGCACCGACTTCAGTTAGTATGTTTAAGATTACTTTAACATAGTTTAGGAAAATTACAGTATGAGGTAATAGATATTAGGAATTATTTTTTAATTTTTAGTTTATTTTTTTGTAAACTCAACTGCAAAATGAATAAATTCTTTAACTTCTTCTTGATTTTGTGATCTTCGTTTCGATTCCCGAGGAAGGCAAAACTTGTGTCTGGTATTCATAAAGATAGCTCGCTCTTAAAATCACCAATCCGTATTTAGTGAGTGCCGTAGATACGCCAAAATTCATCTGTGCCATAAACAAATGCGATGGCAATAAACATACAAGGAAGTCGTAGAATCATAGTAGAAGGTAGTTGAAGTTAAAGCTTCTACTCGGCGATGGGTATCTTATAAGCTAATATTTACAGAGATGTACGAAATCAGTCCGTACGCCACATTCAGCATGTCGGGCGGCGCGACCGGTCCCGGCTCGGAGCTGAGCTCGGAGGCGGGCGGCGTGGGCGCGGGCGTGGGCGTGGGCGTGGGCGGCGTGGGCGTGGGCGTGGGCGGCGTGGGCGCGGGCGTGTCGGGCGGCACGCTGCGCACGTTCGGGCGCGCCGAGCCCGCGCCGCTGGCCGCCGCGCCGCCGCACGCGCACGCGCATAAACATCGCTCGCCTATTAACACAGGTTAGTAAAATATGTAACTGAAGATGCTTTTACTCGATGATTGATAGCAGATATGGCTAGCCTTAGTATCATTAGCTGTGCTTTCAGGAAAAGATTATATGAAAATTATCTTGTTAATTTTCTTGGCGTTCTATGACCCAACAGGTCTTTAGAAATCCGGTTATTACAAAATAAAGTTATGTAAGGAATGCCATCGTTTACGAAGGCACTCCTTTTCCACTTATTATCGTGACAAGGTAAAAATGCTTGAACATACTCGTAGAAACCCAGCTGAATGGGAATTTCTTATGCAAAAAGGAACAAAACATTAAATGCAAATGTCACATGTAAGACATGACTTTTATTCACAAAAAATACCAATCGGCTTGAAAAACCAAAACACCACTAGCTCAACTCCATGCTTTCCCAGACTCTATCTATGTATCTATTTTAGATTTGTAATAGCACTGTTGATTCTGATGTCTGTAACACAAGTGCTTAAGCTACTTAAAACGGAGTCAGATCAATGTATGTGATGTTGTGAGATATTTATTATTAATTTTTTACTTAGATTTCTGTAGCTTATTCCGATAACTGTCTGACAGAATGATGTCTTTCAGAAGAGTACACGTTATCACGCGCGATGACGCTGATGGTGCGGCGGTCTGAATCTGATTCGGACTCCAGCGGCTCGCCCTGCGCGGAGTGCAACTCCAGCGTGTCCTACAGGATGCCCATAGCGCCTTCTAAAGGTTGGATCTATATTAAGCCTCTTATTTTTAAAGAAAGGCGTAGCTACTGTTAGCTTTGTTGAGAAGAAAATACGATGTTGAAAACGATAACTGAGGTAATGAACATTTTATTTTCTTGCTACCCTCTCCATTGGCTATTCCAATAATAATTATGTCTTGGCTTAAAACTAAGTGGGCTATGAAACTTAACTTATTTTCGCACTCCTGGAATAAAACAAGTTTAACTCTAATTCATTGAAAACTGACTTTTTGACATGGCTAGATTCAAAACTACATAATTTCCAATGGCACAGTGGAAAAAGTATTGTTTTGAGTTGAGCTAGTCTTATTCTAGGTGTGATTATGACTGATTTATAACGTCATATTTGCCCTCGTCTACTTAGAAATTGACACAAAAATAAGAGCGAGACAGCACGTTGACCATAGAGTTGGTTTAAGAAGCGATTGTCGCTCTTATTTTAGTGCCAATCTCAAAAGTATGGCGATGGCAAATCTAACGTTTCAAATCTGTGATTATGTATCTTCCGGCAATTTTTTTAAACTAAACATAAGATTGTGCCTGCTTATAACGTTGACATTCGCAGAGGAGGTGTTCCGCGCGGTGACGGACTCGAGCGCGGAGTCGGCGTCGGCGGCCGACGCGCGCTGCGGCCCGCGCGCCGACAAGCGCCGCCGTCCGCGGCGACACCACACGCCCACCAACTCCAGGTCAACATAGCACTTTAACTTTTAACGCGTTTTTTTTTATGGGTGGGCGTACCCAGCCTTATGGTCAGGGGGGGAAATCAGATTTTAATTAGTATAAGATTGTAATTTGAATTTTTCTCTAAACTCATAGCGTGGTAAAAAAATTGTATTTCAAAAATGTAAATTATATATAATTTCATTTTCTTGGTTTTTGTCGCTAGATAACATACTGAGTAGGTACGAAAACATTAGGGCAGCAACAGGAGGGCAGCTGCATGGCGTTAGCTTCCCCTAGATGGATTAACCACAGTGAACTGTTGTGCTATGTTTCTGCTGGTGAGTAAGGTCGCCAGAACTCAGTTGGGGAGGGCAAAAATGATAAATGATTGGGTTATGCGCATATTCACAACTACCGACAAACATAACAATATTCTCAGGGAGGATTTTTGAAAAAGGTTTTTTTTTCTCAGATATCATTAAGTAACACAGCGTGAATTCATCCGAGCAACGAGTCTATTGTTCATATTCCAAATTGTACTTTAGACAGTATGATAAAAATGATAATTATTGACAACCATTGCAATAAATCTGTAAAAAAAAGTGGACTGGACCAAACTGAAGGACACTTCTGAAATGCTTCATTTAATAATTTGATTCACCATTTTTTATTTTGTGGCTAGCACTGCCATCTTTTGCTGGGTGAAGTAACTTGAATCCACCAATGTCGGAGCTTTAAACGCAAATTTTCCTCCTCACTTCCTACGAAGGACTTTCAAAAAGCTCTCAGTAGAGGGCGCTACACGATAAAAATGGTACATAACGACAATAACAATTTTGAATTACTTTAGTATAAAATTATATATAAAAATATGTAAATAAATATCTCTGGACATTATTCACACAGCGCCATCTAGTTTTGTTTAATGTTAATAATAATTAATGTTGTTTCAGATATCAACAAAGGCAGGAGCAGGAGAGGAGAGATTTCACGATACACGTATAAAACCATGACAATAAAGACTGCTGAAAGCAAAATAATGAACTATTACAAATGTTATCTAATAAAATTAACGTTTTATGAAGAGTTTAGTGGCGTATCGACTACGCGAGGATTGTTGTATGAGCCATTTCGTATTTTCATTTATTATAATGTTATTAAATAACTATAGTTCTTAATTCCTAGTCATGCTTTAAAAGAAACAAAAGAAACGTATTGGACGAGTTCTTGCATAAGTTTCCCATAAAACATTTATTTGACCTAATTTTACTCTTGAGAAGTATTTACAGATTTTGGTATATCGGATATTGGAAAACAGCGATAAACGTATCCTGTCGTGGAGTACTTATAGACTTACATTGACTGTATATTTGTGTATATGTATTATTATCAAATCAAATTTCTAGGAAAAAGGGGAAAAAGCACATTACCAATACATACAATCATTTATTTATGCATATCAGTTACAAACACACAGCCTTTCTCGCATAGACGATATGCTTCTTTAGAATGTTTGTAAATATTTTTATGAGTTTTTGTACATTTGGAGAAGTGACGCGGCCTATTTGTAAGCAAAACAATATTACTGACAAAATTATCAAAAATCATACTTATTTTGTAACATCATGACTTACTTTGACAGATAAAATTTAATGAAATAGCAATAGGTACGAAAATTGCTCGATTATAAAGGTACAAAATAATATTTAATAATGTATTTTTTTTTTGTTTATTTCCATGACATCATATTTTTTTTATTATGAAAGAAAATACAAATGAGAATGTGAGATGAAAATAACTATAAGACGAGTGTTTATTATAACTTTTCTAAAATCTCGGTACTAATTCATAACGCTCTGAACTTGAAGATAAATCTACAAATGACACAGTTTACCTTTTTCACACATTATTAAGAGCCTTTATAATCGAGCATCAATAAATTAAAATTCAATTACAATAAACTCATAGATTCCGCTCAGTTAATGAACTACCTGAAAATTATACCGATTCATATCTGATATTGTAAAAAGTTAAATAGCATTGTAAGATTTTTAATAATGATTTAAATAAAACAGGTTTCTTTCAATTTCAACAGATCTTTGTGTGTGTTTTAAGACATTTTGGTGATTTCTTGTATTGAATTAAATGTTTTAAACTTCGTCATAGTCTTTTTTACATTTTCTGAAAGATTTTTTGCATTTTTAACTGAAATTATGTACTGACTTTTGTATAAATCATAAAAATAATATTTTGTAATAGATGAAGTTTTGTTCAATTAAAACTATCACTGCCTACATGTTTGCTAAATTTTGTAAATATTATTAAAGTAAATTTATTAAAATAATATAAAAATCAAACATAACAAAATCGTGACTTTCCTTTTTACACCCATTCAATGTTTTTGTACCAAGGATTATTCAAATACTTGTCGGATTTCTCAGCGAAAGTCTTTATTTGGTGGAAATTCATTGTGACAAATGGAGGTCATAAGTTTCAACGGTACCTCAGTTTAAAGGTAATGATAAATTATTCAAATACGAAATATTATGCCATAAGTTGTCATTGGTAAAATTATGCGACAAATAGACCATTGACCTCGTTAGCTCGGTAATATTATCATACCGTGTCGTTAGTTCCCATGGTTCCCATTCAAATGTCGGCCAATAAAAAAGTAATCATTGTCAAAGTCATTGTAATAATCTCCAAAACCGGTTGAAACTTCGGCAGTAAATATCTGTAAGTAACATAATAAAGTCGATAGCTGTAATTTATATTCTTCGCAGAGATTAAATCTGTGGGTTGATTAAATTCCGCCTTTGTGCCTTTGGCATCAGAGCCGTAAATAGCCTTATATGCGCCCGGTGCGAGCTCACAAAACTGCGCCCCTTGCGAGCTCACAAAGCTGCGACCTTTTTTTTTTTTTTTTTACTTGAAAGTCGGTCATTTCTGCGCCCCTCCAGGGTGCGAGCTCACAAAGCTGCGACCTTTTTTTTTTTTTTTTTACTTGAAAGTCGGTCATTTCTGCGCCCCTCCAGGGTGCGAGCTCACAAAGCTGCGACCTTTTTTTTTTTTTTTTTACTTGAAAGTCGGTCATTTCTGCGCCCCCCCATGGTGCGAGCTCACAAAGCTGCGACCTTTTTTTTTTTTACTTGAAAGTCGGTCATTTCTGCGCCCCTCCAGGGTCTGCGCCCTGTGCCTGGGCACCGCTGGCACCGCCCTATTTACGGCACTGTTTGGCATGGCGCCGTGGTTCGCTTTGTGCGGGCTTCGATCCCTGGCGGAGGTCCAGCCAATACCACTAATGTAAGTATTACCATAATTATGCAACAAAACTGCTCTTTATTATTGTAATTTAATGGTACGTTAGAATTGTTTGGGAGCTCAATGCTTTAAGTCAGTGTTTCAAAAAGTTTCTGTGTTAACAACGGATATGTGAGTAGTTGTTACTAGCTCTACGTTTAAGAAAAACGTAAGGAAACCTACTCATATCAGACTAAATAAAATTATATGAATAAAACCTTACACAAGCATAATGATTGCTGAAAATCTCTGTGTATTTTAACATAACATAATATTTGTTGAAGTTCGACTCTGAGGATCATACTAACTATTATTTATGTTTCATAAGGTTAAGCCAGCCATTACAGTAATTATCTTTTGACCCCCACTAAAGATCATACTTTCCTCATTTTAATCCCTTTATGCGAGCTATTATTAGTACTTTGTTCTTCAGTCGGATATCGCTCTCAGCTTGAGATCTGAAGACAACGGATTCAATATTACTTAATATCCGCAAAGAGGCCTTTGTTGTTCTCGTCTTAGCAAAATATGCTATAAAGAACTTGTGAGGTAACTAAATCAAAAAGATTACCTTTTTTCCAAGAGCCTATCTTTCTCTATGAAAACTCGAAACACATTTGACTAAAACCTGGCAATCATTATAATATTCTAAAATTTTTGTCAAAATAATAATAATGTATTTTTTAAAATTGTTTATCTTGATTTCAACTGAAGTAACATCTAAGTCAATACATCTCCCTATACAATAATAACTTCAAACCGTCTGTGAGTGTCGTTGATAGTTTCATAAACCAAAATTATATTTGTATAAATTCATAGAATAACCTTACATTATTACAATTCATACCAGAATTAATGCTGCTATGTAAGTTTGTTACGTTACCATGTAAATTCATTTTTTTGAAATTAGAATTTGAATAACTCTTCTACTTGAACGGACCAATCAGCGGGTATGTTATACTTTCCCTCTCCAGACGCAAAGTTCGTCAGTAACGCCAAGCGCACACGTCGGCCGCGCGCGCGCCTGTGCCGTGACAGTTTGTTTGAAATTAAAACCTTATTCATGTATCTCACGCCATTAATTAGTTTTGGACACCATTTCTTAATTTAAAGAAAGGTTTGTGTTTGTGCAATAGTGTTTTTCTTAAATACAGAACAAATAATGAATTAAGTGTAGTTGAATCAGTGCAGACTTCAATAATTGGTGAGTAATCCCTAGGTTAGACTTTTATAAATTCAATTAGATCGGGCGCCATAATTATGAGCGCCATCATTACTGTACGTATTCTTAATTTAAACTTTAAACCTTGTCTCGTACTTGGAGCCCCGCAAAATGCTTTTGCTATTTTACATTTCTTGATAATGTTTTGTGGCTTTTTGTTAATGATAAATAATTTGTAATTTATTATGAAAATAGTTCGCAAGCTATGATTAATTGAATAATTCAATCAATGAAAAGAAACTACATAAATTATCGCGTCTTTGTGGAGAACAAATAGAAGTTTTTAATACTAGTGATTTATGTTGCCTTTTTTGGTACGTGGGTAGGAATAAAATTAATAATGTTTTCACTTTGGTGTGGCAAGGAAATTAGTTTCGCTACGCCAATCCATCATTATAATCAAAAGACATAAAACATTTTTCATATCCAGCCGTGTAAATATAACATTATTAAAACAATAGAGATACAAAAAACAACATTTTGTACAGCGGCCATTTGTCATTAAGCCTTTGATTTGTGTGACGCCAGATAAAATTTTAACAAATGCGTGTACAAATTAATGTTTGTAGCTACGGTAAAATGGAAAAGATTTTTTATTTGAACAATATTCCGACGAACCGAATCGAGTTAGGATTGTAAGTAATTATTGGTGATTTCAACACGCCTAATGTGATCTGGCAGACGAGTGTTGGTTCTTTAAGTCTAACGCCTTGTGGGTCTTTGGATAGTAAATCAAACAGTTTGCTTGAATTCGTAACTTTGTGCAACTTGAGACAATTTAATGGTAATCCCAATCAGAACAATCGCTGTTTGGATCTCGTTTTGTCTTCCATTGACTGCTTTGTCGACGTAACTGATCCTGTTAGTCAACTAGACAATCACCACCCTCCGCTGATAATAGTTGTCAACCTCCCTAAGGCTCCAAAAACGGTATCACGTAGGAAATGTAAACGATTAAATTACAGAAATTGTAAATTTACCGACTTGAATGTTGATATCAAGGATACTGATTGGCATCAATTGCTCTCCTCCGACGATATAAATGGGGATGTGGAACTCTTTTATAGCAAGCTAAATGAACTTATATATCAAGACATACCCCATTAACTAAAGATGATACTGGGTCTTATCCATCTTGGTTTAGTGGTGGACTTAAGAATTGCTTAAAGGAGGAACTCAAGTATCATAAGTTGTATAAAAAATTCAAAAATCCAAGGGACTATGATACGTTCTCCATGTTACGTGCACGTAGTAAAAGGCTTTTGAATGCTTGTTACAAAAAATACATGGAATCGGTAGAGACTGCTCTTACTGATAATATCAAAGTATTTTGGAATTACGTACAAGCAAAAAAATCATCATCCAATAGTATACCAAAATCTATGATGTTTGGGGATCAGGAAAAATCAAATAGGAAGGATATATGTGAGCTTTTTGCTGAGTATTTTAGGTCCGTCTATGACAACAGTACAGGTAGTGCGATTGGTTCACACCCAACTATCTCGCTCAATAAACACAGTGGAGTTATTCACTCGATCAGTGTATCCGAAAAGGAGGTTGTGACCAAAATAAATAATCTGGATGAATCTAAGGGTGCTGGGCCAGATGGCATACCGCCTTTATTGTTAAAAAGATGCGCTGAGACTATATGTACTCCGTTGTATATCTTGTTTAATAAATCATTAAAATCAGGGGTATTCCCAGCGCGGTGGAAAACAGCTCACATTGTCCCTATTTATCTGGAGATCGATCACTTTGTGAGAACTATCGTCCTATTAGTATCCTATCGTGCTGTGCTAAATTATTTGAAACGCTCGTATATGATGCTCTATACTACCACTTTAGGCCCCTCATATCTTATAATCAGCATGGATTTGTGAAAAACAAATCTACTGCCAGTAACTTACTGGAGTACAAGAGCTATTTGTGTGGTGCGTTTGCTAAAAGAGGACAAGTGGACTCCGTTTATACCGACTTCTCCAAGGCATTCGACAGAGTTGATCATTCGATGCTTTGTCGGAAGTTGGAAGCGTATGGTGTGTGCGGGAACTTGTTGCGTTGGGTGGAGTCTTATTTGTACAGAAGAAGTCAGTTAGTGGCTTTGAAGGGTGACCTTTCGACTCCTTTTACACCTCCGTCTGGGGTACCCCAGGGGTCTCACTTGGGGCCCTTATTTTTTGTTATGTTTATTAACGACCTTGTGGATCGCCTTTCTTGCCCATGTCTATTATACGCCGATGATCTTAAGATATTCAGGACCATCTCTTGCATTGAGGACGCGATAATTCTGCAAAAGGACTTGGACTCGTTATCGGACTGGTGTCAATCTAACAACATGACTTTAAATGTGAACAAATGTTATATAATGACATTTACAAAAAAAATCAACGCTATCCATTTCACTTATTCTTTGAACAATCATGACCTTCTTCGAAAGACTGTAATCAGGGATTTGGGTGTCGTTTTCGACAGCGAGTTATCTTTTCGTCATCATTATGATCACATCGTAGAAAAGTCTTCGCGCATGCTGGGTTTTATTTATCGAGTAACAAAGGACTTCAGAAGTATTTCATCATACTTAACTTTGTATTTTGCATTGGTTCGGAGTTTGTTGGAATACAACACAGCGATTTGGTCACCATTTTATCAGGTTCATATGGATAGGGTGGAGCGAATTCAAAAGCGATTTCTCAGGCTGCTTTGCTTCAGGATGAACCTGCATCGTACTCTACATTCTTATGAAGATAGACTGGAGAGGTTTCAAATGGTGTCATTGACTGCTCGTCGGAGGCAACTTGAATTGATGCTCCTTTACAAGATTATTAATTGTGGTGTGGATTCACCGTACTTGCTTTCGCAGTTGAACTTCAATACCCATTACCGTGTTCGCAAACCGAAACTCTTTTCACTGAGTGTGTATCAGAATAATACCTCCTTTTTTAATCCCCTTACACGAATGTGCCGTCAGTATGATGAGCTCGTCAGTGGTCACGCTGATATCGATATTTTTGACAACAGCATATTTAGATTTAAGAAGAAAATTAGGAATTATATAAAATGAATTAAAAGTAGGTAATTATTTTTTATTAGAATTTAAGAAATTAATTTTTATTTAAATAATTTTAAATGTATAAATTAGTTAATAATGTCACTATTTTATTCTTGTAGTAATAATTTATAATTTGTATTTAATTGTTTAAAATTTTAAATTGATTTTATGACATTGTATTACTCGCTGCTTAGGTTTTTAATAATTAGTATGTACATACTTAAGGGTTTCAACCTAGTTTTTAAGCTAATGTTGTTTTGTTATTGTATTGTTTAATGGCTGTCACCTGTTTTGTACATCTTAAATAAATAAATAAATAAATAAGTAAGGTAACGTACAAAACAAAGTTCTTTTATATAACTTCTTTGTTTATTTGTCTCTTGTTTTTTTTTGATGATTTGGTTTCCATAGCAACGATGTCTAGGTCTCAAGGAGTATATTATAATGTCTTTTATTTGGCTAAACGCTTTAAGCAGGAATATGATCCGTCAGATTGAATAGGTGCAGGACCCAGGTCCAATATCAGGCTAAAAATAGTCTTTATGTATTTTTAATAACGTCGATGAGAAAATAATATGAGGCAAGGCAGGCAGCGCATTGCGACTCCTGTGGAGTTGTTGGTATCTATAGATAGCGGTGATCACTTAACATCAGGTGAACCTCTTGCACATTATCTCACTTTACATAAAAGTAAATAAATTCGAATGAGATTTAAATAATGAATTCAGTTCATTCTGCCTGTCTTGATTTAAATCGTTAAATATGCCCAGATACCAGAAAACTGTGGAATTACTTTGTTTAACATGACGTACGTTTCAACATACTGTAACTGTGATTAAAAGCAACCGTCGCTTCAAAATTTAGTGCCAATTTTAGCCCGAGTATGGCAATGGCTTATCTATCGATTTAAATCCATGCCTGCCTGTATATCGGAGGACATTGCCCGTGACGCTCAGAGCGCCTGCGGTGGGCAGCCGCGATTTGTCTGTGGCCGGCCAATTAGTAGCCTGGCCTAGATTTATAGCTACGTCCTAGCTAAAAATTGGAGCCCTAGATGGCAGGTGCTTTAGAAGTCAAAGGAGACTGGATTGAAGTGTAATCGGTTTCCGATTAAGGTTTTTTTTTTTAAGTGATATCGATTTTATTCGAGTTGACGGTAAGGTTTTATTAAGAGGTTACCTAAGCAGATCTTCATATCAGGATGTTAATAAAAGAACTGCAAGTTATTGCTCCAATTTAGTTATTTCGGTCTAAGTTATATATTCCGGACACGAGACGCGGCGAAAAACTAAAATCGCCGCTTACAAATTGTATAAACATTGAACAAGAAAGCCCTGTGCATCGAAGCAAAATTCCAAAACACGTTAAAAGTTTATGAATACGGTTTTGATTTGATCGAATGAGATAAGTTCAATTTTCAAATGACTTTCATAGCCCACGGCGTGTTAGCAGAGAAACGCACTTGGCCGAAAAAACTTTGGGAGGATTACGTCCACAATGTGTTTTAAATGGAGGATGACACACTGTACCAAAAAACCCTGGCGTAATATTGTACAGAAAATGAAGTAAGGCCGATCCTCAGTCGCGTTTTTCTTCGCTTAGTGTGTTTCTACACTTACATTTTTGTTGAGAAAAGCAGTATAATAAAATCGTACTCGTTTCATACGCACCATCCCGGGCTGGTGTCCTCGCCAGATTTACGAGTCAGTTGGGGACATGTTTTACGACTGTATGACTTTTACGGTCATAACATATGCGTGATTACATACTCTCCAAAAACAATCTTTCCTAGAGGAAAATTAATGGCTGTTTCGCAGAAAAAGTGCTTTCAAAGTCTAAAGTAGTAGGTGCGTATTTGGTTCAATATACTTGTATCAGAAGAATAAATTTCATTCAGAATAAAAATTGCATTATATAAACTAGAAGCTTTTTACTAAAGCATGTTCAATCAAATTAAATTAAAATAACTAAAAATAGGTTTTTGAAGAAGCATTTATAATTGAAAACCCCTTTCGACGGTACTTAATTGATAACAAACGTCTATTTAAACTTTTAAAGTGAACTGAATTTAAATTCTATGTTGTAAAACTTTATTGTTTCAAACCAATTTTCCAATAAATTGGAATTCATCGTAAGTTATAAAGTAGGTATTGCCCATGGTAACTAGTAAATTAAGCAGCATTTTTGTACATGTTTTTTAACGATCCACTGCCTACAGTCAAACCTTAACAACCTTTATTACCAAGCTTGCTAAATGAGGATCGATAATCTTAAACTTGAATCCAGCAGTATTCCATAGTTCTGGTACAATTTTTCATGTAAGTACTAAAAAGTGAACTTAGTACGTACGCGCCTGCATGTATTTACAGGCATACTTGCAATAATGTACTCTTTTTTTCATTTGACATGTATTAAGAAAGGACTGAAGGCATACACTCAGCGGGTCATTTTCGTGTCTTGTACAAAATATTAGAAATAGCTAGCTATGATTCATCTCTGGTCCCCTATATATCAACCGCTTGTATCATCATTGCCCTCATTTGCCCTTTCCTCAGCGACAATGGTATCGAATGGTAGCAAATATGGTTATGGCTGTTAAAACTTCTTCACGCAGCTAGATAGATAGTCGTCGAACAATTTTATGAAATCAGGAGAATACATTTTTTAATAATCCACACACACTAAATGTTTATATTCTAGTCTTGTAAAAGTATCACAAAGTTGTGCCTGTACGTTATACTTTTCATTCTATCTTCGTTCTTCTAAACGCTGATATCGAAGCCTCTATTTGCCCTATCCTCAACGACAATGGGCTGGTAATGGTTGTTACAACTTCTCCTCGGCCGTGGCTAAACAAAGTCGTTATTTTGTTTGCGCGGCTCGCACCGACGTCCATGCAAATCGATCATGTTTATTACTCGGACATCTGAAGGCGCCTCGATGGCCGGCTGGTGCGTTTGAAGGAATGGTGGTGTCCCCTACTAAGGTGTTTTGTACGTTTTGGTTTTCCAGTTTCATTTTTAAGCTAAGTCAAACTGAGCCTTCCCTTTCATTTTTAAAATTAATTGACTATTTTTTACAGTAAGTGGCACTTTAAATGGTGTTTTATGAATGAAATACTGTAATTTAATGAGTGCAGTAAAATAAAAATTTGTTTGGCAACAAGGTTAATAAAAATGCTTCTGAATGTTACTTTCTAAATTTTTACTTTTATTGAAAACATAAAAACGCTTACGTTACTTTTCTTTAAGTTTAAGAATATATATCATTTCCGAATCGACGAAATTAAACATTTTCATTTTATACCCGCAGCAGAACGTTACCGTGGTAAGGATGTACGATTTTTTTCCATAGTAAGGCCAAACGATAATACGCCAGCCAATGGCGGGGTCGGACGTAAAATTTTACAATCCACCGCGAACAGAGTTCATTTTTGATGCCTCTGTTTACGACGGACGGGATGTCTGTCTTACGTCACGAACATCCTTCTGACATCAGTGTTTTGACGGTTGAGCCGGAAAGTTGGAGAATTTTTATAACTTTTTGCCATTTCTTATTTGATGAATTTATCAAGAAATACCTACTTGGCAGAATTTAAGCCAATATTGATCCCCATTTGAATCACTCTGATACTGATTGCAAAAATGTAACAAAATACTTGAAAAAAAACCGAATTAGTAGTGCAAAAAAGTCAATTAAACATTCTTTTAAAGATTTTTTATATAATTCTAAACTCTGATCAAGAACCGCATGGCGCACCTATTCGGTCAAGTTAGTATGTCTTGGTCTCTAATTTTGACATAAGAAGAAGCTCTTTATTAAACGACGGACGGGATGTATATCTTACGTCACGAACATCTCCTGACGTAGGTTTTGACGTTTGAGCCAAACGAAAGAGCGAATAAATAAAAGTGGATGTTTTTTTAGAAAGTTTTTGCCTTTTCTTATTTATTTACCGAAGAATACTTGGAACAAAAACGTTTAAGCATGACTTACATAACTTATTCCAAAAAATTTTTGATGCAAATAAAAAATATTAATAAAAACTTTTTCAACACTAGAATTTGCTTTTAAGCTCATTATAACAACGCAATTCCCTCTTCGTTCTACAACGCTACCCAAGCAGCTTATCCGACCCGGATATTCCCCGTCTCCGCAAGGATGGTCGTCATAATCACACAACAACTCGCAAGTTTAACATTACCATATTACGCGGAGCTGTGTATCTTGCTGATATTACTCGTAGTTTGGCCGGCTGCGGACAATGTTACTTAAACTAGGTACTGAAACCTACACTAGCGCGTCGTATGCATAGTTGTGACGAAAAATTTGAGTGAATATAATAACTGATTATAAATAAAGACATCAAAATGCTGAGCAAACAAGTTTAGACCTTAGATTACTTAGAACAAAATAGTTACGGGTAATTACAGACGGATTGAGTATTTAGATATTTCCGGTAGGTATATCATGCAGCATTTGTACGGACGTAATTTGCATGCTTCCACAAAACCTTCTAAGATAGAAGCAATTTATTAATAGAAAGAAATGAATTAGTCTCCACATAAATTCAACGAGAAAGGAGCTGACTAAACGTAGCACAAACTTTACGTCTGCTTTCTGCGGTCCAGGTATCTTTGTGACCCATATTTTAAAATATTACCTTAACCAACTTCTCTTTATTATTAAATTCAAGGCAAGAGGATTATCTGTAATACCAATTAAAAATGTGTGAATGACTTTCGTATTTTAATTCTCAGGAAACAAATTCTAGAATCGTGTTATTCCTCTCGGCCAAAACTAGTCAAACATAGTTATGGATTCTTAACAATCTTTTAAAGTAAATTCATTCGACGCAACTCAATCGAGCTTAATTTGTCTTAAAAAACTTAAAGCAACGTCGTCGCCAGCGACATCGCAACACCTTGGCAAAGGCGTACGGTCGCTTATTCTAATTCTCCGCGCGCCCTCACAAGTGTCCTTTACCTTACCCAAGCCCAAACTTCAAAAGCCCGCCGGTTTCTTGGAAAAAAAAATTTGCTTCCAACCTTTTTTACGACCACGGAGTTCTTATTCGGGAGATGGAAGGTTCAAATTTCAAATTAGGAATGGAACATGGCGGTTGTCTGTCGGCGCATGCGCGTTGGACGCGGCGGCCATTTTCAGGGAAACCAATACAAATAGAGAGTACACACTGGCGCAAGTGTCGCGAGGAGAGGTGTGCGTGCGTGCGGTCGCGCTGTGTGCGGGATGCTGGGTAAGGCCGGGTGCACGGCGGAGATTGGATTTGAAACTTTTGTATTAATTGGATTTATAAGCAAATAGCGTTGACCGGGACCCGACGGGTGCTTGGGCCGAAGTGCTTTTGGAATTTGTGGGTGTATTTTAACTATTATAATTGGGTTTAACTAGGAAACCGTTTCTGATTAATTCAACAAAATTAAACATTAAGATTATTAAAAACAGGAAAAAAAGTCACGTTTAATGGACGTTATAGTCTAGCAATATGATGAAGTAAGCGCTACTCGAATTGATGGAATAAATGAATGGGTTTCATAACAGATAATGATTTCTCAATTAAATCTTAAGTTGTTTATCAAGGTGAGAAACAAAATATATAAAGAGGGATGCCGGAATAAGGCCAAGAAGTGCACACGATCTTCCATTTTATAAAAATAGCTAAAATATTCGTTCTTAATTATTCGCGCTATTCGTATGTCGCTAAAAGTTGGGGTTAATATAACAAAAATTAAAAGAAATTCAACTATTTATTAACCCCACCGGAATTGCGTCCTTTTGACAGATATGTGTAAACAAATCTATCTACGCTTGATCTACGCCCTATCAGGATTGAAGTAAAGCTCAAATTCGTGTGTATCGAGCCGACCCGCGGCGGGCTCGTGTGTGTTTAGAGTTGCCACTACAGAAATATAATTTCAGATAATCGATTATAAGAGAATATCGAATATTATTTAGGTGGTGGATCTTAGCTAAAATAGAAAAAAAATACCATTTACAATTTATCTACAGAAATGAGATGAGGTGAATAATTGGTTGCAATTTTTAAGATACCCGTACGATCCCGTACGATCGTGACATGAGGGGTAGCATGCCTAAAATAAAAAAAATATATATTTCAGTGTCATTATTCTATTTATCTTTTAAATATTTTATAATCTTAGTAAAATATTTTCATGAATCAATCAAACGTATATTTTAGGCTGCATTATTTTATAAAACTATATTAGAATCGAATAGATCTAAAATCGAATATCGATATTTTTTTACGCAATGGAAACACTAAATTAACTGCCAATTCAACTGTCAAAGTTCAAAATATCAAAAAGTAATTGTGTTTTTCTTGCATCAACAAAGTGATCGGTTTTATTTCGTGAGTTTAACTAAACAACTTCATCATGAATACTGACTCCGACGATCCGGGTTCAGCCGTAGCAGGTAAACAAATAATTTTTACAACCTTCAACAGCTAATATGGTGGAAATCGTAGATTGTATTACTGATGGAAAATAATAAATATGCATTTACCCAAAAACACTAACTTTTTTTTAAACCCTTTCTTTCGCCAGTTAACTAATGACTATTTACTCTATATTTACATAGTACTTTCATATGTGTGCACTGTGGGCCTAACATTCTATGGCCATCCGGCGTCCCCCTTTAAAATGTTGGATGTTGAACAAAAATAGTACAGAAAAGGACCACATCAATTTGATGAAAAACTCACTTCTCCAAGAACAAGACAGCGTGCCCGAATAAGAATCGGTTAGACCGCTAGTTATTCCATCCTCCACGCGCAAAACAAATCGGTCCATTCAACGGCGAATGGCGTCAACAAATCCGCGCGGAAGCTCCGACAAATCGCCAAAAATACGGACGCGTAAAACATTCACACAATTTATAGCGCGTGTGAACCGGGCCCAACATCTGACCTGACCTGGCTTGAGAGAGGCACAGATTTAGTCAGCCTCGCGCCGCCACCGCCGGCGGGTGTACCGTGCGTCCGCGATTCTCCCTCCCTCTCTCACAAACCCAAACTATCCGTCGTGTGAAAGAAACGTGCAAAATAGGTACGTAATTAGAGCCAGTGCAGGGTTAAAGTCTGCTGGAGTGTTGTGTTGATTAATGCCCCCTGCGGCTGGAGGGTTGTTTATGTCGCGCCTCGGAGGCCTCGTCAGCTGATGGAGGAATTGTTTAAGCAACCCTCCGCCGGGTTAACTGACCGGCTGAGTTACAGCCAGTAGGAAGTTTGACCGCGTGTCTGGTCGAATGTTGAACACCTTTCTTTTTGTTCCAGTGTTATATTTACGCAAGTTTGGAAATAAGGATTTTCATATACTGATGTAAGTAAAATATGAATAAAATAACTACACAATATTAGTCTATTATCCGTTTATGCAACAATATTATTATAATTAATAAATAAAACAGAATCATGTATTGTATAATCTAATAGATACGCATTACGAGCGTACTCGTTTAGCAACAAACATTCTGATTGATAAGTTATTTTTTAGAAATTATTTCATATTTTATGTTTTTTATGTGACAAAATGTACCTATCTGTATAACCCTACTTTTGTGAAGAAAAGTCAGCTAAGTTCTGAATTCAAATCCGAACGCATATCTTTTAAAAGAACTGGATGATTCGTTCGATTTTTGAATTTGCTAACAACTAAAGAGTACTTACACATTTTTATTTGTAGGTAGTAAGTTTTAAATTCAGAACGTTAAAAATAAATAAATAAATTAAATTTGTTAAATAAATTTGTTTTTTCTTTCAAAAAAGTATCTTATTCGCTCGTATTTTCGCATTATCATATTTTATCATTCACTGATTCTGTACTTTTGTACCACATTTGAAGTAAAAGTAGTAAAGTTGTTCCATCTTGTAGATAGCTCATATCATACATTGTACGGATGAATTTCATTTCTTTCTTGCGTCCGATTGGTGTCAGAATGTTTACAATGCTTCGCGTTATTCATATAAAGCACTTGATATGAAACATTAATATTATTTAACGGGACTAAACGCGATATAAATATATCTTTATTACACATACCTGTTGGAATTATTTTGAGTTTATCAAGTTGGTTTACGGCTGGCATGCAATAATTCATATGGTAGTATTTAGAAATAGGATCTTTCAAATTACATCCTATGATCTTTCTGCTTTTCCTATCAACTTTTAAGACTTTCGCGTTGCATATAACATTAATATTATTTAACGGGACTAAACGCGACAATTAATTACATAGTACATATATACTACTTTGACGTTTCGGCTGCGTTACAACAACCGTGATAGCAAGCGGACCGGTGATGCGGGGCCGCGGGGCGTCGTCTACGCGGTAGTCTAAAATCTTATAATTCACCGGTAGTAAAGGTACACATACTTTGAAATCATAGCGTAATTTGACGAAATTAGACTATTAAAAAAATCTTACCATCTCGATCAAACCAATTTTCGGTGGGAGTTTACATAAGATATTTCTTTAAGTTTTATAATTTTTGAAGACCTATCCATAAATAGCAACCCACAGGTTAATGTTAAATGAAAAAAAATAGATTCAATTCTAACTATGGGGATTCTGTTTTCTATTTTCGTGTTTCTACGGACCCCTATAAAAGCCAAATGGTAGATGCACCAGAGTATTTCGAATAACAAACAACTAAAACGTATTTTCCCTAATAAACCAATAATGTTTCGTCGGTGACAAACGACGTTACGTTAAAACAGCCCATTCGGAGCCAATTTCATGAATATCCCATAAATAGTCGTTAAATCGACTCAACCATTAGCATCGTCATAAATTGTGTATAGGCGTTATTAACCTAAAAACACCGATATCGGTGTTGCCATACTGACGTCATGCCAGGAAGTTGCGTTGGCAGTCACTTAATACCGTATAATTTTGTCTATATTGAGCAGTTGATATTTATAGGAACCTATAAAAGATGTTATTATTAGGTAAACGTATGTGAAGGAAATTACTACTGTTGTAGAAAAGTTTTTCTTAGCTTACGACTATGAATGTACGCATAATCAGTCATGATATTATTATATTGAGTAGCTTCAAACTAGCCGTTTAATATAAAAATCATGCCTGAAAATAAACCACATGCAGAAGGTAATGTTAAAGTGTTCTGCGTCAATAGAGCCGGGAAACACTAGAAGTTTGAAATAAAAGTTTCCTCCGCAGCCGTAAAATATTTGCAGTGGCAATTGAAAAGTTTCTAGATTTTCAAAACAGAATAAAAAACGTAATAATAATATACGTGTTGTTAGTTCTGTAGCTAGCGGACTAATTCCATACTTTTACTTTTATTGGACGTTGGCAGCTCTAAGTACATAAAGTATTCTAAGACGCTTTGGTATCTTAAGGCCAGGTATCTCCAATTGAGCCCACCCATTATAGTGTACAACGTTCATAGTACAACAAAACACCCCCTCTAGTTAGAGGATTGTCAAAAAACATTTTTGTAATAACACTTAAAAGTGTTTGTCTCTGACATTATTTGTGTTAACTTTTTAAAAAGTTTAAGGGTTTTGCTTTGGTTCTTCATATTATACATACTGATCATTGTATTTTTACATAATATTTTTTGAAAGGTTTGCCTTGGCTTGACCTGAAAAAACATGAATTTCTACAATCACGGATTCCGTATACTACAAGTGTGCTACGCCGTAGCACGACGCTTTCGTAGCATTCGTAGTCGCCGCGCCGTAGGGATACACTTCAGGGAGTCACGTTATTTTACAACTTTTAGCTTCTAAATGTTGTTCAAGAAACTAATGTTTTAGAAGTTTTGAAGGCACATAGAAAAGTTTTTTTCTAATAGTTCATTATAAGCGAAAAGTTCTAGCTTGAGTTTAATATCGGTTTTAATTTCAATGACAATTCCTGTTGCACCTCAACTCAACAACAAATATTTACTTGGACGGTGTTTGTCCACATATACTAAAATAAAAGTTTGGTTTCTGTAGCTACTTTTCGTGGAATCTGGTTTCAATTTGACGACCCGCTTGGTGTAATGGTCAAGATGTTGCCTATTACGCAAGAGGTCGCGGGTTCGATCCCCGCACAGGACAAACATTTGTGTGCATGAACATGTCTGTTTGTCCTGGTCTGGGTGTTATATGTATCTATTTAAGTATATTTGTAATACCACTGTTGATTCTGATGTCTGTAACACAAGTGCTTAAGCTACTTAACACGGGGTCAGATCAATGTATGTGATGTTGTGAAATATTTATTTATTTATTTAATTTCTGCCGATATTTTTGAAAAGTAAGGTAGTAAAAATGCATAATATTATATACATTAGCTTGCCATTGTTAGAAAATACAATCGTGAAATTAAGGTTGTGTAGCTTTTTTCTTTTTAATATACTTTCATATCCCGAAGACATCTACACCGTCCCTCATCAAAAAGATTGCCTCATGTCAAAGTTGAAATTCATTTATTCAATTTAGGCGTTGTAAGCTCTTATGAAAGTCAAATGAACCGCGGGATAACCGTGAAGGCACGTGCCCTCGAAAAGGGTTATTTTGCATAATAATATGTATTGGAACACATTTTAACAATATTTGAGAAATAAGCAAATCATTTTAAAAGTAATAATCCGTTAATTTAAATGTTTATTGAAATTTAAATATCTTCAAATAATTACCTCCTACATCTAACACACTATTAGAGCTAAAATGGTGCAAAAATTAGATTTAAAGTGCCTAAACAAAGCTTATTTGTATCTTATATAAGTAATCCACTAATCAAGGTCAATGTGTGAATTGGCAATATTGTGTTTTATGGTGACCAAGAATGTATGGTTTTTTATGAAACACAAGCGCTTCTATCTTTTTCACCCGGAAAGTTTTGCAATTCCCTACTACATATGGTGCGTTTTTTTTATCTTTTCCTCTTAAATTATTATAACTTATAAAAAACCCACTCACACAACATTTGCGCGAAATTCACCGCTATAACAGGAGACAACTTTGTTTTATGCTATGTGATAGTGATGATTTGCATATTCTTTCTTTACAGTGAAACATGAAATGTAAACCATAAAGTGTTCTTAAACATTGTGAAATTTTATGCTTAATTGTAACTAAATCGTTAAAATGTAAATACGTTTATTAAGGCCATGATTTGTAATTTGTTAACATGACAAGGAACAAATAAGTATTTAAATTGCGAAGAGCGTGCGCTTCTAAAAAAAGCTCCATTGATATTAAAACTTTATTGATTGCCACTATAAGATATCTAGCATATTGCATAAATAATCTCCCACTGAACTATGGGAGTGAGAGAATATGGAGTAAACTTGCGCACTTACATGTGCACAATAATTTATCCAGCGTATCTGACTGATCGCAAGATCGTCCGCCATACCCGAAAAATGGCCGGAGGGCCGGAGAATATCACAATACCATTGATTTCGTTCCCCATTTCCCTCTTAAGATTTAGTACAGCCAAGAATGTCTTGCTTGTTCGGCAATTATTAAAAAGCTAAACAACTTACCCTCAAACTGACCAGTAAGCATACAGCCCTTTGTACGGAACATTACAATAGAATACGAAATTACAACCATTCCAACGGTCAATTGTCCGGCCGGTTTACTGCCCACATTTCCTCCTCGAATATATTTATTCAATTCACAGGCTTTTGTAGAACGAACATTAGCCTCGGTCTATGGGAACGGGTCGGGGCCCGATAGCTAATGAAAACAGCATTCACTATGGTCGGTAAATGATTATATCGTTTGACTGGTTACAATATGAAGGCAAAAAAATATTTATATACATATATATGTGAAATTATAATCACTAGCGTACTATATTGCTGGCATAAATTAATAATGCAAAAAGACGCTATGTTATAAGCTTTTGCTTACTTAGTAACGCATGTAGAGTTAGTAGCTTTATGTATAAGTTATAATTATTTAAGATGCAATTTGCATAATGTACCTACTCATGCATTTCTCTTAGCTGAACTCACTACGAGTATATAGGTAATTTATTACCCTATCTTCTGTTCGTAGATTAAATTAACATAAATAAAACATGATTGTGCAGGCGCTTCTGACTTCGAATATCAATAAAACAAATACCTTTTTAATAAATGTATTAAAACACATTCTTTATTAAACTTTCAAATATACTACTTAACTTTTAAACCAAGGTTATATATAGATCTGTTATATTATTTAACTCGGCGTATCTTGTTAAGTCCTGCATAATTGATACCTGAGGCTCCGGAGAGTCAGTAGACTCATATTATCTCTAGTAAAGCTGTGCCAACATGAACTTTAATACTATAGAAATAAAGGTTAGGAAGATGCAAGGTGGAGCCGACGATTTGCAGATGGGGAAGAAAAAATATCAGCCAGACTATGCTAAGGGCTCTTGTCTAGACCGGTTCAAAGTTGATAGTTGCAGCCTGGTTTTTGCTATAAGTTGAAAACCTGCAAGGGTATACAATATTTATGGCGTGGTTTTTATGATTTTTAAACAAATCAACATCAGCAACATATAACGTCTGATGACAGAGTTGTTACAGTACTCATGTTGTGAAAATCAAAATCGGAAAGATAAGATAAATACCATGTTTATTTATAAACATGATATTTATACCATAGATAAATACCATGTTTGTTCAATAAATAAACATAAAATACACGAAAATGATTATCACACGAATGTGTCAGGTATGATAAGTCTCCAAAACATAGGTTTAATATCAGGATTTTAGTGTCTATATTCTATTAATTACCGTAACCGCCATCATGGAAAAATAATGCAAGAACCTCCACGACTTTCAAATAGTAGCAGCTTAGCTACCGTTCTCCAGTATTTAAAGCCCACCTCCTTAAGATCAAGACGGTGGGTTAACCCACAAATCACTCAGACCCTTGGAATATTCTGACCGCTAATTAGTAACCAAGGTCGATACCCATCCCTAGGTGTTAAGAACATTAACGTTAAGAGGGAGATAGGCTCTTGTTTTGCCTTTGAGGGCACAATTAAAACACCCTTATAATTCCAAGTTGGGTATTCGTATAGTGTAATCATTACAAAGGCCTGTGAAATGGGATAGTGAGTTTTATTTAATCCTTTCACTTTTAGAGGTGAAATAGTGCCGCCAGTAATTTAACCTTAATTATGAAATAGAATTGAAAGTCCTACAGTTAGCTATAGTTTTCACTTTCACATTGTTTTTTTTTGTGCTAAAATAAGTTTAAATTCGGATAATTGATTATTGAGCTGAATGATATTGAATTTTGAATCAGGAGTGAATACCTTAAATTATGTGACTTCATGTTGACAGGAGGAGGAAACACGCACGCTTGTAACGCATTCCATCGAAAAGAAATTAGTTCCCAAACTTCTCGCAATGGAAAAGTGGCCACGGTAAATGAATGGATTACTCTGAAAAAATGTAAAACCTCCTTGTTATTATAGTAACTACATACTATATTCTACATCTAGCTGACTGTCATAACATATAACCATAATAACATGTTTCTTATTCTGTCATATAAATCCCAAAGTCGTTAAACAAGCTAGAAGTAAAATTAAGAGGTGTCCTTATCCTACGTAGTCCACGACAAGTCATTTATCAACGCGGTGGTACTTTAAAAACTCGTCAGGGAGATTTATTGCTTTTCCACTGTATCTCGGAGGGGGATTACAATTATTTCACGGATTATCTTTGTCGAGTTAAGGTTTTTGACAAATTAAACTTCAATGGTGATAGGGAAGTAAAGCACTAAAATTAATCAAGATAACGATGTCGTATTTAAAAGGTTCTAAAATGGCCGCCACTGATCGCAAAGTGAAGCGTAGGACGGCCCCTTAAGATGGCAAGCGTGTAAGCGCTTTCATAATGTTAGAGAACAATCAAGGAGACAATGCTATTGTTACTTTTTACACAATTAAATTGATTTTGAGCTAACAAACACAAACCTAACTCTTTGTTATTAATATTAAGTGAAAGAACAATAATAAAATAATATGTAGTTATGCGGATTACTCAAGAGCTTAGGCAAACATAATGTAGCCAGACTCTAAACAGCTCATTTACGAAACAAAGAAAATTAGTTCAAAACCAAATCAACATCAGGATCTTTTCATTTCCTATCGAGCTTAAGAGCGACACCATTTATTATTATGCAGTCAACAGGCGTGTCCCTTCTCCGTTCAAAGTTTGCATAAATATTTATGAGTCCAAAATTTTGTTCCAGAATTAATGTTCGCGGTGACGTGACGGGGCGATGTGAGCCCCGCGGCCCGCTCTGACGTCACCATGTGCTCCTGGGTGGTGTCTGCCCTCATCATCCTCTTTGCCATGGGTAAGTTGCATCAATCATTTCACAGGCCTGAATGTCTAGTAGTCAGAGACTATTGCTACAGAAGCAAGCGTCGCGGTTTCAAATCCCGATAGGGGCAAATTTTTGTGTGATATATGTACATCGGTATTTGTACTGGAGTCATGGATGTTCATAAAGGTATTTAAGTATCCGTTCCTTACCATCCATAGTTCAGGCTACTAAGCTTGAACCTTGAACTATGTATGCTATATTAACTACTAATATGGTACTAACACACCAATTCCTTAGCCCCATTAGTATGGGTTAGTCCAAGGAAGGCAGGCGCCTTTAAAAACCCCATACCCTCTCCAACTGAGAGGTTTACTTATTAGCAGAAACAGTTACGAAGCGCTACTTCACTGTGGTCTTCTATAAGGAAGAGGGACTTCCCAAGATGAGCGGCTCTTTTGAGTGGACGCTCCACTAAACTCTACATCTCTTAGATCGAAGTTAAAACTAATAATAACGCCTGAAAAATGTTAATACTTTCTTGAAATATTCCCGTTAATCTCACCCTTATATATGCCAAAGGGAAACCATACATCAAAGCGCCTTGGCGATTAATTACGATAACAATATCCCATGGCATCAGATTAATTCTAATGCCCTTCAAAATTAATCCTAGCGCGGTCAGGTTTCCTATTTGAGAAATCAATTAACCCTTTATTGCGACCTGTTTCGTCATTCGTCTGCGTATGAATACTATTGGGTTTAAGTAGGGTTAGGAATTTTCAATCAAACCAAAACCCGCAGCTGTTTTAATAAGGATTAAAATTCAGTTTTTGTTTTTGAAGTAGAATTATACTTTGGAATATTATAAAATAGGTATTAAATAGGTACCATGAATGTATGTTAGAAATTTTAACTACTAGCATGTTTTTTATGTTATAAAGTTCCAACTTCACCTACGAGTACGTAAGAGTACGACATTTTTCAAGCGTTTATCTAGCACAGCAGCTACCGTGAATAACATGGTATCTTTTATTAACGAGTAGTAGAGTAGTAACCCTCTAAAGCGGAGATGGTCACGTGTTAAGGCAAAAATCCTATTGGCCGCTCACAAGACATCCCCGCCTCACTTCACACGTCTCTGTTTTGGTAGAGTCATCATCATCCTCCTGCCCTTATCCCACACTCTGTGGGGTCGGCGCAACATGTCTTCTCCTTCCACTCACTCCTATCCTATGGTAGAGTCACCCTTATTAAAGCATTTAGAAAAAAATCGTAATAAAATAGTTCATTTATAATCAATATGTAAAAAACCGACTCTTGCATACCCATAGCTGCATTAGTGCATCGGTCAGTGCAGCTGTCGCTCGCCGATGCACCCACGCGCGCAATGTCGCAACTCGCTGCGACGCAGAATGATGCAATTTGCAGCGCAAATTCAGCTCGCCCCGTATTGGCTGGCTAGGGCTTTCAACGTTGATTGATTCAATAAAGTCCAACTGTAATATTTTGTCGGTTGTTCTGTTTGTTATAGTAAGCAGCGGTGTCCATGGACAGCGGTGATCACTTGCCATCAGGTTTATCCCTTGGTCGTGTGCCTTCGTATAACGTAAACAAAACATTAAAGGTATTGCGAATTACTTGTTACAAAATATGTTAAATACCTTAATCATTATGTACAGTTCTATAAAATACCGATATACCTAATCAACCTAAAATAATTTGGAGTTGATAATAATAATCTTCTAAACTATTACTATTACTAAATCAGTTGTAACAATTAATTCTAGTAAACTTGACGTTAAGCGATTATTTGTAAGTGATTGACATGAATCTATGATGAGTTATTGGCTAGACCAAATTGATGACTGTTGTCGAAACGGCACTTAATCAAGACGTTGACTTGATGTTTTGTCAATTGTCATCAATCATCAGTCTGTTTGCGTCAATCAAATACCTGAGCCTAATGATTGTCCAGAAATATTGATGATGTCTTTTACCACCTTTCTTGTTGAAAGTAAGTTTTCAAGTATTATTTGTATATTTGACTAAGCCTTTAGACACTTACATTAGTGCACATTAGTCACAAATATTTTTTCGCTTTCTAGGTACGAATTAATTTAAAGTAAACATAAATAACAAGAGGAAAGAACTATTTCATGCCCATATAGTTATAAAAAAATTGGAGTAGTTTATTTACAAGGCAGATACACAATAATACTCGACAAGTTTTCGAACGTGGCTAACACTCTCAATTGTTTGGCTCAAGGTTAAAACGTATGCTGAAATATCAGTCCGCTTGCGACCACGGTTGTAACGCAGCCGAAACGTCAAGCTGTAAGTAGAATACATATACTACATAATAATATCGCGTTTATTAATGTTATAATGCAACGCGAAAGTCTAAAATTTTGTATGCTGAGAGTTTTCTCAGTGAAAAAAGCAATGCTTACAAGGAAAATAAACTGGAATACCAATTAAAAAGTACAGTACATTTTCGTTTTAACCCTAGATGTACAATCCAGGACACAGAGCAGACAGTGACAAGGTTTCCTCCCGACGTGGACTCTAACACAACGGCATAGGGGTCAATTTGCACTGCGTCTAGGTAATTAAGCGTGCAGTTATTGAATCTCATCCATTTTCATCCGCGCTCACGGCACTCCTGCCGTCGTCGGGAGGAAGACACATGCACATACTCGTATTACATAGTAGGTATAGTAATTTGAACAAGGCATGACGAACCCTGAGTTTCCTTTGATAAATTATATATTATTTGTATATTATTCCAGAGAATAATGTTGACATTTTTGTCTTTTGACATAATTTATATTATGTACTTTTATTCTGATACTTGTCGATGAAAAAAATTTAAATACGGATTGGCGTTTAAAATAAGAGCAATGTTTGAAAAAACAGACTGATTTTGAAGGACACGAGAATCAAACTTTGTTCCTTGAGATCATGACCCTAATTTTGAAATAGGACATGACATGGTTTGACTTTAATAAGTCTTAGGCTTAGACCCAATTTAAAGCAATTGGATTGAAATAAGACGTTTAGAATATGAAACGATCCCTTGGGTCAGCTCAAGAGTCGTAATAGTGCGATAGATGGATAGATTGCATAATAAAGTAGCTAGTTCTGACTGAATTAAGACTGCCTGGACTATATACATAGGTTTTTAACGGAAAACGGAGTATACGAGTAAGTCTATAAGGTAAGTCTATATTTTTTATGTTATCGTCCCCGTGGATTTCCTTACGCATAATGTAGTGTTTTATCATAGCCTAATTTACTTTCCTCGTCAAATGGACTTTCCAACACAAAAACAATTTAATTCAAACTCGCTGTTCCTAAAATTAGCGAGTTAGCAAACAAACAAACTCTTCAGATAGTATAGATTTAATCTTCAAAAATCTTCGCAGAAACGGCACCAATTTCTTTTTTTCATTGTTTAAACAATGAAAAAAAGATAGTAAGAGAAAAAAGAGTATATGATAAAAGAAGAAAGAGTATATGATATAAGTTCGATTCCACAAAACAGAATCGCTAACTGTCAATTGACTAACCCGTGTGCCCGTTACCCTTCATAAGAAGACAATTATGTGACGTAAAAACCACCCTTTACGAGATTCGCTATGAATTCACGGATAACAAAACGCTGAGCTCACAATAGACGGTTAAAAAACAAGTTTTACAAGCTTTTAATACTTTTTATCTCGTCCCGTCTCTTTGTTCAGTCCGTTGGAATTTCTGCGAAAATATCGCAGGCAGTGTCTTCCTTTGTATACGTAGGGATAGAGTTCAAAGACTTGCCTCAGGCGGTGGTCCTGCTACAGTTCCGATGTACTGATTTTTAGAGTTCCGCTCATGTAATTTTTGATGTCGAATGAAAAAATTATACTTGATTTTTATAATAAACTGGCGGACCGGCACGTTTGGTAAATGAAGAATCTCTTCAATTCACTTCACATAAACCATTTACTAAATAGTCCGAACAAACTCTCAAAATTTTGTTTTGGATAGGTGAGCCCTTTATCCTACTACTATTATAAAGGCGAAAGTTTGTATGTGTGGATGTATGGATGTATGGATGTGTGGATGTATGGATGTTTGTTACTCTTTCACGTAAAAACTACTGAATGGATTTGAATGAAACTTTACCACAATATAGCTTATACATCAGAATAACACATAGGATATTGGAAATCGAAATCCACGCGGACGGAGTCGCGGGCGGCCGCTAGTTGAGTTATAAAGTGACAACGAACAATGACACTTATTTTTAAAGATTATATATTAAGATGACGATAACTTAAAAGCCAACATTACAATAATATGGTTACATTATTTTGTGATGTTTCTGTATTTCTGTACGTCTTTGTATGTGTAAGTTCTCTAGTAGTAAATTGAAGAGGAATTCTAGCTAATTTTGGTCATCTGACATTAAACTACTGTAAAAATTATTTTATAAGAAGAAGCAGATAATTCCTAACGTGTATAAAAATATTAAATAGTCCTTTTTACATGTGTATAAAAAAATTAAATATTATTTTACAACGGAACCCTTCACAAATGAGCGCGTAGCATATCAAGTAGTTTCCTTTCTTAAAAGCTAGCTTGCATTGCAAGCTTTGTGTAAAAGAGAAAGTATAATAACGTAAAACAGAAGACTGCCTTAATGATGCGGTCGGTTAGCAAGTCTATTTGTAAGCGATGGTCTCCTTATAATCATATTCCGTCATCAAAACTCGATTTCCTTTATAGGGCAACTTTATGTTACTAAGTGACGCTAATCTGAATATTCAGCTAATGTTTAACACCATTAGATTCTGATGGGCGTTCCATTTGTCCGTCAGGTCAAATATGCTATAGAACTTCAGTAAAATATGTATAAGCTTATTTAATTTGTTATTAATTAGCTCTAGGTCCTGGGTTCGATTTCTGGGTAGGAAATTTTGGTCGATTTTTCCGAACACAGCCTAGGGTTGTGATCACCGACCTGCACTTGGCAAGCTTAGTGATTGATTCAAAACCCATCTTTGTTACGAAAGCATGATTTCAAATGATAGAAGCCTTTTCCCTGCAGTGGGACATTAATAGGCTAATACTTGACTTTACTTTTTATAACAATTTTATTTTCGTAAGTAGTTAATATTTCTCGCGTAAAACTCGAACGCTTGTTTTCACGTTAATCCTCCCCATTGTTTCTCTTCCAGCAGCGAAGCCATTCAGAATTCATTAAACAATGAAAAGATTAAATTAACTTTGACTTCTAAACTATAAGTGGATTGTAACTTGATTTATTTTTTAATTAACAATTTTCTTTTCTGAAGGAATTCATAAATGTTCTCTCTTCGATCTTTATGAATGTTGAACAAAGGATTTTGTGGGTGGATGAGTAGGTTTACTACAATAAAAAATAATCTAAACAAACAACTGAAACGGAAATAGGAGGAAAGACGAGCTTATGTCTATGGACCTAATGAAAATGAAAAGAGATAAGAATACTTTGTTCTTTAATAACAGAAATATAGAAATGACCTAATTTCGTAGAAAAATATGTTGTATGTAAAATAACGAACCGGATATTTCCGACAAATATTCTAAATGCGAAATTAACTCTGTCTGTCTTCTGTCTGTTACGTTTTCCCGCTTATGTCTTTCAACCGATTTTGATGAAAGTTGGCACAGACAATCTTTAGACCCTGAGAATGAACATAGGCCTCATTTTATAACGATAAAAATGGATATGAAATTCACGCGGACAAATACGCGAGGACCGCTTTATTAAATAAAATAAAATAATCAAATTATCCATTGTAAAACATGGACGATTAAACAAGAAAGAAAGAGCCACTGCCCATCACCCTGAAATATTCCTTGATCGCTTCTTACTCCAACGGAAAGAGATGGAAAAGTACTTTGGAAAAGTACTTTTCTAGGCCAGTTGTGTGCACCAAAAATAGAATTATTACAGTCAACATGGAGATATTACATACTAAATGTTACTTCCCCGTGTCACAGAATATCCTAAACGTGTACCAGCAAATGCGGCTATCAAATTATTCAGTTGCGTTATAATCTAATATCGAGTAACACGGTACTGGCAGGATCTCGCGGGGAGCAGACATTCGCTAACTTAATTTGAGGAATCACTGCTCCGACCTAGATATTGTATTATTTGGTACATAGAGAGCGAAGTTACGACTTTATAGGATTACTATGTGCAATGCAAGTTTGGTAAAGGGGGCTGTTTTCGAATTATTGTTTCACTCAGTCAATTATCAAACTTTTTTCACGTTGTAAATTAATATGAAAGACATTGCGGTATCGTCGTCTAGACCAGACCTTTTCGTTTATTCGAGAAAACTTAAGCGCGTACTGTTGGTAGAACTTACTGTTCCATGGGAGACAAACATTCCCAAAGATCACGCGTTTAAAACAAATAAGTATTATGATCTAACCAACGAGATGACTAGAAATGGTTATGCAGCACGGTTGTATGCTGTGGAAGTGGGTGCGAGAGGTATACCAGCGAAATCTCTCTACAACCTGCTGAAGGACTTAGGATTACCAAGATCTAATATTAGCTCCTTACTGGAAAGAGCAACTAAAGCCGCTTTGCTCGGCTCATACCAGATATGGTTGGGAAGGGAGAGGAATGTCATCGGTGAAGGTGATCGTTAGTATACTATAAAGGGGCCCCTTAAACCTACACGCTGGGTCGCAAGTCCCAGGCGCCGACTGACATTCCTCTCTGTTCCACGCGATGGACCCGGCACCCGCACGGAGAATCCATGGATAGCTAAGAAGTTCGTCTCAATGGATGCATCTGCCAAATTATTAGCCTATTTATCCAATTGCAGGTTACCAAAATATTTTACACTAGCCTTTCACCTGCGGTTTTACCAGTGCATAATTTCTTTTTTCAAATATCCCTCCCTTTCCCCCACATTTTCGGGACCAAAAGTAGGTACTGTATATTCACCGGGGATAGTGTAGCTAGCTAACATTGAAACAATTATTCAAATCGGTCTAGAAGTTTTTGAGTTTATTCGTTACATACAAAAATACAAATCTTTCCTCTGTTTAATATATGTGTAGATGTAGACGTAGATTATTTTTTGACTCCGACGTCATGTGTCATTGTAAGTTTGATTTTTTTATAGGATTATAGATACGATACTATTACGGTTTCGATTTGGTGTCTTTAGACGCTGTCACTGCCTTTTTCGTGTTCTTTCGCTCGTCAACTTATTTTATTGCTTCTAGCCTGAGCTATACATTTAAGGAGGTTGACTATATATACTATATAGACTTTCAAGCTGCATCATTTACGAATATCGTATGAAGAATCACTACAATTGGCTTTGACAAGGAAACCTTCAAGAAAAGAACGTGTTCTCCAATAAAAGACCAGCAACACATAAGCGACCCCCTTGAATTATATGGGAGGTGATGATTACTTACAATCGAGTGACTTACTTACGCATTTGTCGCCTTTAACATATAAAAATCCACTGTGATCATAGGACGTGGCAATTTTGTGGTCTTAACCGTCTATTCACGGTACAGCTCTAGTAACGAAAGGTATACAAATGTGAACCTCTTTTAGAAGTAAATCTGGATTTTCCATGCACTTCTTTTCAAACTCGATACGGGAGCTGGGAAATCTCACCCTTTAACAGTTTTTGAACTAACCACGAGTAAGATTTCAAACGCTCGCTTACCTAATGGAAGCTAAACTTTGTGTCAGAAGTTTAGCTTGTTCACGAGTCAAATCACTAAACATAAAGTTTATTAATAAGCGAATTGTTAAGATTAACATGACGTTCAACTTTGTAAGATTATAAATAAATAAATAAATTCATTGGACTAACACACCAATTGCCTAGCCCCAAACTAAGCTCGAAGCTTGTACTATGGATGCTAGGGAACGGATAGACATACTTAAATACATTTATAAACATCCATGACTCGAGTACAAATGCCGATGTTCATCACACAAACATTTGCCCATACCGGGATGATGGTTTTGTAGCCAGGGTCTCTAGCCACTCGACCAACAGGCCTGTCGATTTGACATTGATTATGAAATAAAAATAAAAGTAACAGCCGTGTAAACCTAAGAAAACATTTTGTTAGATTAATTTAAAATCAAATGAGATATTTCATTTAGTGTTCGGGATCCTTTTAATCTATTTACGTTAACTGTTGGTGGATACATCGTAAGATGGTAGACGTTAAACAGAAAAATAACAAAAGAATCGCGTTAAATTTATGTTTATATCTTACTAGCGGCCGCCCGCGACTCCGTCCGCGTGGATTTCTTTTTTTTTTCGAAATAAAAAGTAGCCTATGTTCTGTCTCAGGGTCTAAAGATCGTCTGTACCAAATTTCATCAAAATCGGTTGCGAGGTTTGACAGACAGACAGACAGAGTTACTTTCGCATTTATAATATTAGTTGGGATTTCTTCTGCTTATTCATGGCCATTACACTGCCATGCATAATTCACATCCATATTCTTTGGAATAACATAATTCGAAATACTCGTACGTAAAGTTTTTATAGCCACAATGGCTGAGCAGCCATGGTTTAAAAACTACTTTCTTTTAAAAATACAACGCAATAACGGCGTGAACTGAACTTTCATATCCTGTACATTATCATAAAACAAACTATTATATTTAAACGTCAAACTTGGTCCTTGGATATGCGTCTGAACCGTGACATGTCCTAAGTCATAAATTTCAAATTTTAATTTCTCGACGAATTTGTCCGCTTTGCGATGGCACCATAAACGTGTGCGAATAAAACTGTGGAGACGTGAATAAGTTAGCGAGTTCCGGGCTCTTGTGCTGTGCAATTTGGTTTGCCGCTGATATTATCAAGTTCGCAGTTGTGCGGTTTCTCCACTCGGACTGGAACGAGTTTTATTGAAATGTTGTTGTTCTGCGGGAACTTCGGCCAATCATATTTTATTATACCTATTGTTAGGGTTTAGTGAAGTCACCGTCGAATATGTTTCATGATCATGGTTGATATTATTGTTTGCTTATTTACAAACCTCGGACCTCGATGACCTGGGTTGGTTGATTCACGGGTCAGGCAAAATTTGTGTCTGTGTTCATCATTATCCGAATTTGACAAGAATGTTGATTAAGCCAAAACTGATAATTGTAGCGATAGCATAATTTTGAATGTGGGTGGGTGCTATAGGTGAACTATAAATAAATGTTTTTAAAGAAATAAATAACTTACTTTATCATACATGATGCTTCTGTCGGTAAAAAAAGTTTCTGAAGCACAAAAAACTGGAAACGAGGTATTCCAAATGTATTTATGAACCGTACTTCGACTATATTGTGCTTATAGACAGTAGCTAATGCGAAATGATAACAACATTCTAAAACGGGTTTGCCACTGTCATATAAGTCTTCAGACTGCAGGCAGATCTACCCCGTAGCTGTGTGATATTAGGTTTGAGTGACATCGATTAAACCGATAGAGGGATTCACCTGAGGCGGTGTTTTCATGTGGGTTCGAATCCCGCCAGGCTGATACCTGCTTGTTTAGTTGTTTAAATATATGTGGAAAGGTGTTTTAGTAACCGTAGTTTAGAATCTTTAAGACGTCTCAACATAATATTTCTTAAATGAGTAAAGTGGCTGTAACTTTTCTTACTTCGTAATAATGCTATATTTTAGTTGTGATTTAGCTAGAGCATTAATATTGCAGGATTTGCCTAAACTGCTATGTAGTAGTAGTTAATCGTAAAAATGTAGGCTTCTGCTAGGGTCAGGAGCGTACCTATTTGTATTCAAATGTGTGGCAGGTAGGCATATAATTTAAAATACGAGTAGGTAATACATTATTTACCACAATACTAAATGGATTTGCCTCTGCCATATTAGTCTGTACACCGCAGGCAGACAGCAGCGTGATATTAGATTAACTTGACGCAGGCGATAGATGCGTATTCAACCCAGTCAACGTTATCAACTGAACAGATCCACCACAAGAAAACTAAATTTTTGACTTATTAGATTACATTTTAATAATACGAAAGCAACTCATCATCATCATTTTCATCCTAGTACCTCTCCCGGTTGCATTCTCGGTCATTTCCTTAAAGCCCAGAATATGCTGCGACTATGATTCTGAATTGAACAGCCTGGTTATTACATAGAGCTGTCGTCTGTCCTCCGTAACCCTTACAAAGGAAACCAGACTACATATTTGGATCATAGATGCATTACGTCCCATACAAAGCAAGAAATCTTATTTTTTATCGGACAATCAGATGATTCAAGCATGCTATGTCGCACAAACAAACTAGGAAAACCAACACAAAGTGAAAGTGAATTCGAACCCTCAGAGGTTTTTGTATTAATCGTAAGAAAGCAACTATGTTGTTTAATTTTGGTAGAAGACTGGTTTTACGCCACCAGAGATACACCGAAAAAAGACCGAGTTAATGCATTTGATTGTCAAGTCAATCAACTCACAAATATAAGTATAACAAGAACCTGCATAAAATATGAAGAAAGTTCAATAAGCATTTTGATACGCTGCAGTATTTTGTCTCAATGCAGCAAGAACCCTTTGTAATATATGTAATTGTATTATTCGGAACAATGTGGAGCGTATTCTCACGTTTGTGCAGAAGTGAGATATATTCCAGCTGTGGTTTAATACTCCGGAATGAACAAGCTGTCTTCAGAATGAAGACAATAAGTATATACAGACATATGTATGTGGGTAGAGTGTAGTGAAGTTATATATACTATCTATCTATACTAATGTAAGCTGAAAAGATTGTTAGTTTGTTTGTTTGAACGCATTAATCTCTGGAGATAATCCATTTAACGAGAAAGGCCACAAACTATAGAACAACACTATGTGTTCGGAAACCGAAATCCACGCGGCCAGATTCTCGGCCGGCCACTAGTTATTTATAAATTCTTTATCAGGTCATAGGACTCTTTAGGTCGCAGGATTCTACTGCATGAGGGCAGCGTAGGAGTGACCTCTTAGGAAACCCCTGGTAGAGTCCTCCGTTCAGCAATGGACATCTCTTGGCTGATTATGGTGGTGATAATATAAATCCTACAATATCCATCGAATTGAATTCCAAGTTTAAGAGTCCACTATCAGGATAAGGGCATACTACTGGCTGAATTCTAGCCTGCTTGAGAATTGAACCTAGAACTACGAGTTTATTGTAAGGTACATAAAATTTTTACCAATAAAATAATGCAAAAAAAAAATATATATTTTGTTTCCACTTGGGTTCGGAAAACCTTTCAAATTACAAATGTACATTGTAATATGTACATATATTTACTCATGCTTGTTAAGACGCCATTAGGAACTTAACGAATGGCTTGCGCAAAGATTAAAACTTTTAGCTCAAATTAGGCTTTTCCATTACAACTGAATGTCTTAAAATTATACTTTATCTTTTAGGAAGTTTTGTCGCGGCTTGCCGTTTGGTACAATTATAGACCCAAAAAGTTTTAAGAAATATCTAAACAGCGATCAAAGTTAGGATTTCATTACGAGTATTTTTGATATTTAGAAGTTTCGTTTCTACAAAGATGACCTAGAAAAGTCTTAGAATAAATTAAACAATAAAAATAAAAACGATCAGATGTTTTTTTTATCTAATCCAAATTTAAAACAATACATAATACATCCAACTGACTAATTACAAAAAATATGGCGCCATTTTAAACATGTATGAAACTCGAGTCTGGTTCCGAAACTCTGTGAGACTCGAGTTGTCGGCAACACTTTGTACGTTTGTAGTTAGGTATTCCGTTTCTATTTTGTTTCACAATTCCTTTTGTACCTGGAAAATGAACGCACTGTCAGTTTTAATTAATGATACTTCTCTAATTGGCGCCGACTATAGCGAACTATTGATCCATAGCCGGAGTAAATAATTGTCTGAATAATAAATATGAGAGATTGTTTACTGAAACAGAATTTGTAATGTTTCATAATAAATCATTTTAATTCGCTTACACGTGGAATACGTTTGTTTATTCAGTTTCATCATTTTATATATTTTTATTTTTGTACATTATACATATTTTATTAATTTAGCCAAATATATGTGAAAGTAGGTTTCAAGTATACAAAATCATATGCTCCTTAGTAAACTACTACTGGTTTATAAATGAAGTTCTTGGAAGTAATTAACTTAGAAAAGAGTATGGAAGTGAATGGTCTTTCTAACTACTAGTCGTCGGTCCTTTACAACTACTAGTAAATGCAGGTGTGAAAACTAAGGGAGTGGTGTTTATACTCGCACCGTTGTTTTATGGGGAGTATCCATTTAATATGTTCTTAATAAGAAGTATCACATATTAATTTGGTGATTGGTGATCGCCAAATACTCCTTATATCTGCGACACAGTCATTGACTACTGCAGGTATTTACTGCACTCAAATGTTGCACAAACAGCCCACTGCCCAATATTGGCATTGCACTATCCACATTCCTAACTTAATTAACATTCCCCAAGCATCAAACAAAGCCTCCCGTTAATGACGACCGCTGAAGAATTAATGGGTGCTAAATTACTCGTATTAGATGTTATGCGCGACGCTCGCGAGACAGTTTATTAAAACGTAATGAGCTTCCAAACAGGTTTCATTAGCTCCGAGACGATGTAAAAGACACAAAGTTGTTGTCTTCACTTCTTGTTTATATGCTAATGCTTTTTGCGTGCGATCCCAACAATGCAGTCGCCGACACAACTTCGACCCTAACAATGTAAATTGAAAGCCCCTTTTCCTATGCAGCGGCCGGAATGAAAATGAAGAATGGTATAAAGAGTCTCTTGGAATTATTTGAAGGGGATTTCTTTTATTACTTTTTGTTTTTTTTCGCGAAGGACATAGATTATGTTAGGAGTGAAGGTAACAAATGTGTGGGGCGGGCCATGATAAACAGGTTATTTTCTTTGCTTAAATATTAAGCTTTATGGTGTGGTTATGCGCTCTTCGCTGAAAATGTAGATTTATGGAGGACATTGAATACACGATGCTATGTTTTCGCAAGAATGTGTACAATTGTAGACATTCGGGACACCTTAAAGAGAACCTCTTTTTAACCGACTTCAAAAAAGGAGGAGGTTCTCAATTCGTCTGTATGTTTTTTTTTTTATGTATGTTCACCGATAATTTCGTCAATTATGGACGGATTTCAAAATTTTTTTTTGTTGGATAGAGTTCAGTTCTGAGGTGGTCCCATTTTGACCAGTCCAGGATCTGATGATGGAATCCAGGAGAAATCGAGGGCAACCACCGAAAATTGTATGCTCGTATGGTGTTTTTGTTACGTAATCATGTCTTACTCAGGTATATGCTTCAGGGTGTCAACATTTGATGCTGCTGTCCTGATGATGATGCTACAGTACTCCTTAACGGTTAGGAGTTGGAAGGCAGAACTGCAATTGGTCGATGGAAACTATTTAGTAGTATGTAGGGCTTACATGTTGCTTGTGATTGTGAGGTATGCTTGAATCAACATCTGATGCTACTGTGCTGATGATGAAGCTACAGTACTCCTTAACGGTTAGGAGTTGGAAGGCAGAACTGCAATTGGTCGATCGAATGTATGTAGGGCTAACGTGATACTTGTGTATATTACATCCAGACCCACGGCGAGAAATCTCGCCGAGGGCCTTCTCGCGAGAACAAGTAATTTATCCACACTCTCATTTACTTTTAACAACAACTAAGTTTCTATTAATAATTAAGTTCACAACGCTTTAACACAACTAAAAATCATGAAATAAACTGACTTTTTAAAAAAAAATTAAACCGACTTCAAAAAAATCGTGAACACAAAAATAAACTAAAAATTTAAAAATAATTCCTAATATCTATTACCTAATACTATAATTTTCCTAAACTATGTCAAAGTAATCTTAAACAAACTAACTGAAGTCGGTGCCTGCCCAAAAAAACTGAAGAGAAAAAAAGCACCGACTTCAGTTAGTTTGTTTAAGATTACTTTGACATAGTTTAGGAAAATTATAGTATTAGGTAATAGATATTAGGAATTATTTTTTAATTTTTAGTTTATTTTTGTGTTCACGATTTTTTTGAAGTCGGTTTAATTTTTTATAATGATTGAGAAGAATTTAGTACCGAACGTTGTGAATTTGATTCCTGCGTAGCATTGCATGTATTAAAATATTGATGTACTTCTTTAATATGCTACGTATATTAAAATTAATTAGTTGGAGATGCATATATGAGGCTTAAAGTTCCGTCCTCTCCAGTGTTGCTTTCATTATAAATTATATAAAAGTATAATGAAAATTTATGACTTCCTCTACTTTTTTGCTAAAGTTACCTTTTCTTGGTTTTCGACTTTAAGACTAGTTCATAAGGTTCAATATAGTTTTTTCTCTATTTCACTACTAGGTTAAGGTTTAATCATGAACTGGTATGGCATCCTTTGCAAGTAAACCGAGTTTCTGGGTGAAATTTATGCCCATACATTGCCAGCGACAAAGGTGGACGGGATTTTTCATCGTCGATCCTGTCAATTAGCATGCAAATTGGTGTCGGAGCTGAAGATTTACTATTTACATTGGATCTGAGCGCGGAACAACACTCCCGGAATTGTATGTCAATTACACAAAATCCGTACTCACTTTATTTTGATTGGCATTTAAAATACGAGCTATTTTGGTGGTTTTCAAAATTTGTATAAAGGACATGAAAGAGATGAAATGTTTGTGGTTTAAGTTACATAACGAGTGAACAGTATATCGAGTAACATTGGAAGGATAATAACAGAATATTTTTTCACTTGTAGCGCTAGAAGAAAAAAGATGAGTTCCAATAAACTGATAATCTTATTTTTTGTATGTTAATGCATGGGAATAAACGCGATCGATAACAGAGACTTACTGTTTATAAGAATGAGACATTCGACTTCAAAGTGGTTTATCTTATACGATCATTTAATTGGGGAAAAAGTATCCTATCTACCTAAGACAGCCTATATCCTACCTGTATACAAAATTTCATCATAATCCGTTCAGAAGTTTCAGCGTGATTGACGGATAAACACCCAAACAGACAAACTTTGACATTTATACTATTAATAAGATTATCCTGTGTTTTAATTACTTTCATTTAAGTGATTTTTGGATGTCTTTTTATCTATAGATAGCGGCCCGTCACGCGGTTTCACCCGCGTCCCGTGGGAACTACTTCCCGTACCGGGATAAAATATAGCCTATGTTACTCTGGGTGAATGTAGCTTTCCAACAGTGAAAGAATTTTTCAAATCTGCCAAGTAGTTTCGGAGCCTCAATTCATACAAACAAACAAACAAACAAAAAATCAAACCTTTCCTCTTTATAATATTCGTATAGCTATTCTATAAAACCGATATCTATCAAAAATCGAAAAATTCTGTACATTGGATATTGCCAAAGTCGAACAGATCTATCATAAAACGCAAGGCCAATAAAAATGATTCACGATCCACTCCGAGTTTCTAATAAAAACAAAAAAGTGTAACATGAAACAAACAATAGACTAACAGCGTTAACCCGAGATCAGCCGCGAGTTAGCGGTTCGCGCCTGTGTCCTGATGCCATTTGCATTTCAAACTACGTTTCGTGCAAACTAGAGCTAACTGGATATCGTCGGACATTGTCTCACTGAACTCATGCAGGTGACGTTGAAACTAAGCGAAAATAGGGAATTTCAGCGGTTTTTGAATCGAAATGTTTTTCCAGTCATTTCCATTCCGTCCTATTAGAGATTTGCGTAGGCGTATTATTAAAGTTGTGAGAAATGTTAACCACGAGTATCTTTTGAGGCAAACTAAGTGTCTAAATTATGATATTTTTTTGTGAAAAAACTATAAGTTCTTTTTAGCAAAAACATTCAAGCGTTACAAATGTAACCTTCATCTCAAGTTTCAGCTTTTGAGAATCGTTGACCGTGAATAAGTGGATTTCACTTGAAGTCTCAGTCTATGTTTATTTAAAAGCAACCAAGTTTAATCAAATTTCAAAGTATGAGTATTAAATAAAAAATATTTTTTCATGTTACAAAGACGCAGTTACTCACTGACACACGTTTATTATTCTAATCACGAAATTAGTCGCAAGCAAAGAAACAATTATACTTTTTTTACCCAACAATTATGATGGATATTACATACTTAAAACTAATTATTTTTCCCATATTTATGTGCGTAATATCTAACAAAACTAATTTACGCTCATCCGCGTATCCTTCTCAAGCGGCATCAGGCGCGTAGTCTGCACTGACACAAACACAGCCTAAG
Source organism: Nomophila noctuella (assembly GCA_958496325.1). Taxonomy (NCBI): domain Eukaryota; kingdom Metazoa; phylum Arthropoda; class Insecta; order Lepidoptera; family Crambidae; genus Nomophila; species Nomophila noctuella. Next base: position 17,451,182 of record OY292482.1, read on the forward strand.
CTTGTAAGCCTGCGTTCGCCCGAGATTTGTCAAATTAGTCACGAGTTAGCGGCGCGCGGTTAGTGCGTCGGCTTACGGTGTAATTCGCCCGTCGGATTTGCAACAGCATTTTGGCACTAAACTCGATGCAACTGCCCGTAACTAGGACACTGTTTACATGAAGACATTGGAAATTCGAGATTTTGCTATACATAATAACGGTTTACAGTTGGATACAATCGTAAATTAAGATAATTTTTATCAAGGTGAACGTTTTTGAATTATATTTCGGTTAGATGGCGTAACGTAAACATAGTAAATAATTTTGTAGTTATTCTGTCATTGGTCAATTTGATGGTTCTTTTACTATCACTAAAGCAATAGACCAAATAACGAACAGATAGGACCCTTCACATTGTCGTACCGTCTAGTGGAAATATAATTCAGAAACACCTTCTTTCTTCAAGTCCAGCGGATATTTATTTGAAAAATATAATGTATTCTTCATTTTTTATATTCCAAAAAGGTGACAAAGGATTAGAACGTGGACATTAGCCCAAGATCCCGGTGCCCCCATTTGTGGTTACTTATTTTCTCATAAGAAATATAAATGGGATAAAGTAGTGTTAGTACGGACTTTGAGTGTGTGCATACCTGTTACCTTGGGTCGACGGCCAATTAATAGGTACCAGGTGCTAAAGGTAGATAAAAACAGTACTGATTTTTCTTAAATTCTCAGTGCTGATTTTTACATATGTTTTAGATATTGTTGTTAAAAATTAATAATCATTATTGCCAGACACTTTCCATCGGCGCTTACCTACCCTTACCAGACGCTTTAAAACTTCAAAAAAAAATAACATATTCTTACTTATAATCTCACTCTTGATTTTTATGTATAATACTTGGGGCACTATTTGAACACCCCTGGTCAACAGCCAGACCAATTGGAGGGGTCAAACATCCCCCCAGACACACATAAAGTGTCGCTAAAATTCTGCTCTATTCGATATAATCAAGAGAGATTAAAGATTCGTTACATACAAAATGGAATTACAAGGTATTTTAAAGTGATCTGGGTTGAGAAAATTTTATAAATAATAAATATAAGTTTCTTTAACCTATGTTTTACATCTTATCATCGAGTTAAATTGAATATTTACTACTATTTAAAAAAATCATGTTTATTAAATCTTATATATTTTTTTATTTCAACAAATTGTAAATAAAATGACAGATGCACTGAATCAAGTAGCACTGAATAGAGTAGCCTAGAGACGTCAATAAGTATAAGAAAGACCTCTCAATGACCTCGCGCTTATACACATAGCGACACTTTGCGTGTGTCTGGGGGGATGTTGGACCCCTCCAATTGGTCTGGTTGCTGACCAGGGGTGTTCAAATAGTTCCCCAAGTATCATACATAAAAATCAAGAGTGAGATTATAAGTAAGAATATGTTATTTTTTTTTGAAGTTTTAAAGCGTCTGGTAAGGGTAAGCGCCGATGGAAAGTGTCTGGCAATAATGATTATTAATTTTTAACAACAATATCTAAAACAAATGTAAAAATCAGCACTGAGAATTTAAGAAAAATCAGTACTGTATTTATCTACCTTTAGCACCTGGTACCTATGAATTGGCCGTCGACCCAAGGTAACAGGTATGCACACACTCAAAGTACGTACTAACACTACTTTATCCCATTTATATTTCTTATGAGAAAATAAGTAACGTCTGGGGGCACCGGGATCTTACTCTACATCTGAAATACAACAAAACGTAACTCACACGATGTTGTTAAGTAAATAATGTTGTCTTCTTACGTTCCTTTCGCTGTCAGCATAAAATAAATGTCACTTACAAAACCTCGTGCAATGAAATGCTCATGCACTTCCTTGTCAAGCGTGTTGCCAGGCCACGTGGCACTTGGCACGCATCCAGGGTTGAACTCAGGAACATTCGTGCGATCTCGTAATACGTACGTAATACTCGTATGAAAACCTTTGATTTGGCAGCGGGCGCTTTCACGTAACGTTCCGGTTAATCAGTTTAATGCAACATAAAATGATAACGCTCATTATGCTACATTTAACTGAATGCTAAATGTCTTGTTGTTTTGGTTAGGACTGTGCTCAAAAACCTCGGAGGTCGTGGGTTTGAATCCCGTGGGGAATACTTTCAGTTTGTGTTGGTTCTCCCAGTTTAGTTAGGACATTGCGGGCTTAAATCACCTAGTTGTAAGAAAATGATGTAAAAATGCTGATTCCTTCCTTCGAAAGGCACGTTAAGCCGTGAGTAATATTATACTGTAGTCTCCTTTTTTCATCATCATATTCTATAAAGCATGACACCTTTATAGACCGTGGACATCTGAAATACAACATAAAACGTAACTCACACGATGTTGTTAAGTAAATAATGTTGTCTTCTTACGTTCCTTTCACTGTCAGCATAAAATAAATGTCACTTACAAAACCTCGTGCAATGAAATGCTCATGCACTTCCTTGTCAAGCGAGTTGCCAGGCCACGTGGCACTTGGCACGCATCCAGGGTTGAACTCGGGAACATTCGTGCGATCTCGTAATACGTACGTAATACTCGTATGAAAACCTTTGATTTGGCAGCGGACGCGTTCACGTAACGTTCCGGTTAATCAGTTTAATGTAACATAATGATAACGCTTCTGTTACAGTCGAGAGAGTAAGGTTTAGCGTCTAAATGCTCCAATTTGGCGATTTTTTGGCTTATAATCGTATAACAGAAAATGTGTTATATGTATTTGTGTATATACATATTATAGTTTTGATTTGTTCTGCAAACACATTTTAAGCTTTGTTTCTGATTAATCGGTAAACCGCTCTTTTTCGTTCCTATCGAGTTTTTTTAGTACCTAAGAGGTTTTTTTTGGAAAATCCAAAAACAGATACATGCACAACAGGTAGCCAATCGAATTTTCATTAATTAAGCCGTCTCTTTTTCTTACGCTATTGATCGTTACATAATTGCATTAAGTGATGTTTTCACGTGAAATACATATCAAAAGATACAGCGTAGTTTTTAGATCTTAATTCTAGTTGAGTTTTAGGAATTCCCGTAGCTGAAAGGTTTTCTTGATATTTTTCTAGTTTTGACTGGATCCTTTCAGCGCAAAATCCTGGATTTGGGCCAACTCGGTCCAAACGAACATCCTATTTGCCAAACTTATTTTGTTTATCAAGATGAAAATGGTCAGACATACATATGATTTTAAATATTTTTGAAGGAAGAAGCTTTTAGGTTTTTCTTTAACCTGTACAGCTATGTAAGATTCATGTGCCTTACCTACGAGTTGAAAGCCTTAACACATCCGAATTCAGGTCGAAAGCGAGCGAATATCAATTTCCTTTCGGAAGCCTTATCCGTTCGCATATCCAAGTATTTTCGACGAAAGTAATTTTCAGATTTTGCCTGCCGATGTTTGGTTGCGACGCGTGATTTCAAAATTCAGTGAATTATGTTTGGAAGGGTGCTTAAGGAAATGAGGTGTGGTGTTTTCATTGATAAATACATATTCAACTTTTCAGTTGTTCAGCGGTACGTTTATACCGACGAACCGCTTGGCGTAGTGGTCAAGAAGTTGCCTATTAGACCAAGAGGTGACGGGTTTGATCCCCGCGCAGGACAAAAATATATCTGTGCATGAATATTCAACTGCAGCGCAAGGGCCTCCATCATTTGAAATGATGTTTTCGTTAAAAATTAAGTTTAAAAATGCGTGTTGGTTATTACAAACCCGGGCTGTGTTCAGAGAAACCAACACAAAGTTGCCATTATATACATTATATGTATACAGTATATGTGAACAAAACATTGATTAAACTAACCAAATCTTGTTGGCCGAGGAATCCCGCATACCATGCAAAGATCAAGCACGTCCCTCCCCCACTGCAGATAAAAAAGCACTCGTAAAATGAATGTTTTGTAGCACAAACAGCAAGACGTCCCCAGTTTTATGTCAACCGTTGAAAGAGGTCAGCCATTGTACCGGACGTCTCCTCGAGGCATCGGTCAGCGCTGTGTTAGAGATCCTCGGAGACACAATGAAAATATGTTCGTAAAGTTCGGACAGTAGGTTATACCGCAGCTATGTACAGTGAAGTAATCCTTTTCCTCATTCTACGTATGTTTATGATTGAGTGAACAAAATCCTCCAAAAACATTTCTTTCACACTTTCTTCACACCCGACCTGCGGTGCATATGCACTTATAATATTAAGCACTACTTTCACAACAACCAATTTATCATTAACTCTCTTTACATCCGTAACACTCTCCTTTAGGTTCCTATCTAAAATTTCCCCCACACCATTCCTTTTTCTGTCACTTCGAAAGTAATTAAATGATTAAATTATAAATCCGTGGCCTAACATACCGATTGCCTAGACCCAAACTAAGTTTGAAGCTTGGACTATGGATGCTAGTTTTATAAATTAAAACAAAATAAATTCATCACACAAACATTTGCCCTAAGCGGGTTTGAACCCGCAACCCTTGGTTTTGTAGCAAGGGTCATTGACCACTAGACCAACGGGACCGTTGAATCAATGTCATTCATGTTGGAACTAAACTGTACTTGGGTCACTGTATGTTATCGCACTGTGAAGCAGCGCCCCAGGACACTGGCATTGTTAAAATAAAACAAGTGGAAGGAATTTGTCCTCTGCCCAGACAATCCAGGCATGTCCCCGATAAGTACAGAGCAATCGTCTGAACAAAATATGCGAAATATTCCCCTTCTTTTTTCTTTGCCTAAACTGTTCAACTAGAACTGTCAACAAAGGATTTGTAATGCCCTGTGGTTGGAAAAGTGGGAATTTAGTGGCCTAGTTATTTGAATTTGGTTACATAATATTCACGAAATTTTAAATGTTCGAATGATAATAAATTACCAGACTTATATCGATAATCTAGAATAGGAGGGTATTCTAAATGATCGTATTTCGTTCGTTAAATTATTTGTTAACATGCTAATTAATTAAAAATAAAATGAAAAAATAACTTTGCTGCTGATTTATATACTACCCTTACATAATACCCATTTATCTCTGCACGTGTGGTTGTCGAGTTTATTGTATTTTTCTCCGTCTCCGACCGCATGGGTTTCGTTTCCGTACACAGTGTGACTATAGATTGCTAAAGATTTTGTCAATTCGAATCGAACCAGTTATTACTGT